>JAOWBW010000445.1:153317-753317 GCA_026119855.1 Campanula takesimana
GCTTTGATTTCTGTAGTTTGGTTGGTGAAATTGAGATTGGGTCTTGGGTTTTGTGAGTGGTATGAAGATCTAGGAGAGGAATTTTGTGACTAATAGGCATCGATTTCCCCATTGGAATATTGCCAGTTTTGTCTAGGTTGCCTAGAGTGCCTCTGCTGTCTAGCATGTCTTGGCTGTCCAGTTTGCCTTGCTGTTCAGCTTGTCTTGGCTGTTCAGCTTGTTTTGGCTTTCTAGGTTTCTGTTCTTTGTTCCCTTTCTGAGATTGAATATTATCAGTACTAGTGGAAGTTTGAGAATTAGGAATTTTAGGAGAATCCACTTTTAATTTACTCTCTTTACTCCTCTGTTTGTACACATCTTCCTTTGTTTGAATAGGGTAAGATGGTTTCTTGGTAGAGAATGTGTTAAGACTTTGTAGAATCATAGTCTCAACAGCTCTATCACCAGTAGGTGGAGTGTAGGTTTTAAGTGTGGGATTTTCAGCTCCTATTCCAGATCTATCCCCAAGATGTCTTTGATTAAAGTGATATATGGATAAAGCATTGCTTGATTTATTCCAGGAGTTAATTTTGCTTTTTAAGCATTATTTTCCTCCTTTAAGATACTCATTTCCTGTTCATTATCCTTTTGGGACTTAGAACAGTCAGTCTTAGCTGTTGAGCTAAGTATGTCATTTTCAAGTTTGTGACATTTTTCCTCTAGATCCTTTTTGGTGGTTACAAGGTAGTGTTTAGGTATTTGAGATTTTCAATGGTTTTGATTGCTCAAGGTTTTCAGTGATGAGGGCAGCAAACCTAGAGTCTTGTTACTTCTTTGAATTAACAGGGTGCAAACTAAATTTTGAAACCATCAATGTTAAGAGAATTAAAGTTATGTACCTCTTTAAGTTCTTCAGCAGCAGCTAAGGCTTCAAGATCCTCTTCATTATCTGAGTCTTCACATTCATGTGCAACCAAACACAGTAGTGCTTCTTCTTCCTCATTATCTGAGTCAGATGAATCAAATTCTTCATCACTAAACCTAGAGGAGTCAGCAAGCATGACATGTTCTTTATTTTTGTCATTTTTAGCCTTTACACAATTGTAGCAATTGCATCTAGAACTGTGAATGACTTCTTTAGAATAGGTCAATTTTTTTGAGTGTTCTCTTGGTTTCTTGGGTTCTTTGCAGTCTGCAGCATAGTAATCTGGTTTACCACAGTTGTAACACTCAATGTTCTTTTTAACAACTTTTTGAGTTGAGTTGGATGGTGAAGGATTGTATCTTCTATCAAAAGCTTTCTTTTGATGTTTCATAGCATTTTTTGACAGCCATGGAGATAAGGCTTGGGATGTCTTCTTGAGAGATAGGTTTAGATTCTTGTTTGGGATTATGTTCAGTTTTTGTAGGGCATTGATAACAAGGGTGTCAATGTCCTGTTGGGAGAACTGTTTCTGGGTTTCTCTTGAGCTACAAGGGCAAGGGTTTGAGATATGGTGGATGCTGGTTGAATTTAATCATTCCTTCAAGTTCATAGGCTTCAAGTTTACCAAAGTATTGTTCTATGGTCATACTACTCCATTCAGCTCCTTCTGTAATGGGAAGGGCTACTTTCTCATATTCTTGAGGAAGATTAGAGTAGATTTTTAAGCAAAGGTCGGATTGTTCAAAAGTTTTGCCATGGTCTGAAATGGCTCATACAAGGTCTTCAAATCTTGGTCTTGCAGCACTTACTTTCTCTCTAGGATAGAATTTGATGTTGTCTAACCGTCTTAATAAGTTATACAGATTTGAGTTCTAACACTGGTGTATTTAGTGAACTTAGTGTTAATTAGTTCCCATGCTCCTTTAGCACTCGGTACTTTAGCTATTTCTTGAGCTAGGGAGCCATTCACACTTTTCTGCAGAATATTCTTAACTTTTAAGTTAGCAGTCATAAGTTATCTTTGATCATCAGTCCAGTCTTCAGGAGATTTGATTTTGCTACCTCCTCCATTAGCTTCTGCTTGGGTGGGAGGTTCAACTTCATTTTCTAAAACATACCAGTTCCATATGCTGTTAGCATCTAGATAGGTTTTAATTTTTGAGGAATAAAATCTCACAAGATCCACAATCATCAATGTGTGGAATGTCCTTTTCATTGTTTCTTCTTGATTGAGGCATAGTGAGTTGAATGGAACTTTCACAAGTTGTTAGACTCTATACGGTGAATCCAAGCTTTGATGCCAATTGAAAGGCCCTGTTTAACTAATGAACAGATAATTAATTAAAAATTGGACAGCTAACTGTTTGAGGTTAGCTGTTGAGAAATAAATAGATAAAAGAAATGTGTAGCAGAATATAAATGAATAAATAAATGAAAGGACAAGGTTTATGTGTGTGTTAGTGTAGAGACAAGAGTGTACACAGTATTTTAAAGTGGTTCAGAGGCAAAACCCTTCTCTTACATCCACCCCCACTGTTGGAACAGTGAGATCAATTCACTATAATATTCTCTTCAATAAGAGTTACAAGAATTGATAAGACAAGTTCCTTTGAACCCCCTCTACTTAATTGACACTTCAATTAAGGTTGCTTCTTTCAAAGAGATAAAAAGAAAATAAAAATAATCACAAGTGTGTTTTATAAAAGAAAAATAGCTTGGCTGTTAGCTGGCTGTAAGTGGGTTGTAACTGGGTGCAAAGAGGCACAATATTTGCAGGGGTATATGCAAATATTTAAGACTGCAGAGTGAGAGTGCAGTGAGGCTACAAAGGTTTGTAAGGGTGTAAAAAGGTGTAGAGGGTCTGAAAAAGGGTCACTTGACAACATGCCAATATACTCCTTTATATAAGGGAGGGGATAGAGCCGTTGGGGACAAGGGTACAATAGTAGCCGTTTGGGGAACAAAGGTACATAGAAGTAATGGTTCCCTTTGACTTTGACTTAATGTTTGTTGTCCTCTTTACACAGGTTGTCAAGGATAGAGAAGGTGTATTCACACTTTAACAAGCTTCAATATGAGTTATTCCAATGACAGGTAATTTTGGAATAATCATTCTTCAAGGATCTGATGATGTGGAGATAGCTGTTGAAGAAAATCAGTCTTAGTTGTTGAGACAGAGGAGCTTAGCTGTTGGGCTTGTAGGACCTTAGCTATTGAAGCTTATTTGTATTTATCATCTTGATAATTCATTTGAGGTAGAGGGAGTCTGTAATAGGTAGTTCTTTAGTTTATTAGATGTATAGATGATAGGTAGACCATGTAATGACTTGACTGTTGGCTTGAGTGGAAACAGGGAAGCTTAGCTGTTGGGCTTTGTCTTGGTTGCATGTGTTCTGGTCTTTTGTATACATCATATAATCAAATGGATTGATTATTTATTTATCAAAACATATTTACTATGATTAATTGTGAGTTAAACATAGTGAGGTACTAATACCTTCTTTTTAGGAACCAATACTTGATGCCAAAGTTCATGCTTCACTTGCTTGTACTCTTGAGCGGAATAGACCTTGTACTATCTTGATCAACAGTCAGCCCTTTGAATGGGTCAATTCCCACGTTTTCCTCTTGCTTTAATTCCCACATGTTTATGAATAAAATTCTCTTTTATCCATAAAATCTTCTTTCACCTTCCTTGCAATATTCTAGCATCTCAACCATAGCATACCTAAATTTTGGACCAACAATAAACAATAATCTTGCACCAATATTAGATGTTAGTAATACAATAATTTATGAAGAAAATATTCAAATGTAATCTCTGACTGTCGTCGGGTAACACTGGGACAGTGTTGGCAGCACTTGTGGTAACACCACGTTATGCACTTACATTGTACAATAATTATATTGCACTAAATCTTGTTTGAAAAATAATGATTGGCGTATCTAAAAAGGGCCTAAAATAAATAAAATAGGGACTGATTTTTCGATAGTCGAGGCAGGAGTTGGACTCTTTTTTCTGTAAGACAAAATTGCTCGTACAAATGTGCTTAATGGTATTCGGCAAATATCTCCAAGATACAACGGCTAATTGACTTCATAATGCAGCACCACATTCAAAGCCTCAGCGAACTACTCAATATTTGGGACACTTCCTTAACTCTTAACTTAGGGAGGAATGATGCTCTGGAAGCCTCGGTGAACTACTTACTATTTGGACTCTTTGTTAACTCTGAATTGAGGGAGGAATGATGCTTTGAATGCTTGTTTGGATGCAAGTGAATGATTCTGACCAGGATGGAGTCTATTTATAGTTTTTAAAGAAACAGGGGTTCCTTTTACGAACAGACACATTTGCACCCGTACAAATCGGACCACCCCACTCGAGCCAAGTGGACTGAACCACGAACCCTTGACCGACTTTGTCAAAAGTTTAAGGCTTCACACCTCCCAGTGACCTATGTGAAGTGAAAAGTTCGCATCTAAAGCTCCCAGAGTAAACTACCAAATTGACACGCGTGCTACTACAGATTTTCACTTCAACCTTTGTACCACCGAAACAACAAAAGTAACATGCGTACTATTGATAAATTAACAAAAATGACCAAAATCGTTAATAAGTGTTAATAGATTTAACGGGCGTTAGTAATTTAACAAATATTATTGCCAAATATTCATATTACCCCATAAACACTCAGACTCTTAAAATGACCAATTTACCCTTACAAGTATAAATAATAAACATTAAAATTAAACCCCCCACAATTTACCCCACCCATGTCTAACCTAGGTAGGAAACTTGAGAAAGATAAAAAAAAAAAAAAAAAAAAAGAACCTTTTCCCTCTCTCTCTCTCTCTCTCCCTCTCTCCCCTAACACCTACAGTCGCTTCCTCAAGCGTTTCTCACCCATTTCTCATATCTCAGTTTCTTCAATTTCTTTCATAAATTAAATTCTCTTTCTCTGATTTCTCTAAGCTTTCTCAATGTTCCACCATCCTCGTAATCAAAATCCCTTTCCCCAATTTTATTTCTCAAGCACAATGTCAACCCAATTTCGATTCCTAAAAAAAATTGAAGCAAATTATAATTTCCATCCATCTCATCACCATATTCAACACCATGACTCCTTCTCCATCGGCGGCACCGCCACCACTTTATGTGAGAATCTGACCAGGACGCCGGTGATGACGAGCACCATGCGGTATTGGGATATAAATTCCGGTCATCGGACATGGCCGTCTACCCACCAAATAAGAAATAGAAGCCATCATCGTCATCGACTTCATCATCAAATATGGCGACCGGCAGAGTTTACGGAGTTCCCTCAAACTTTTTGTTACCATCTCAAAATTCTTTTCGTTGACATCTCTTTGATTTTGCGTTTTTCCCGACGTCGACGGGGAAGAAAATGAAACTCGGAAAAGGGAAATAAAATCAAGAACATAAAGAGACTGGATTAGGAGAAATACAAGTTGGAAACTGGAAAAAAAAAATCTGCAGGTTGGAGGTCGAGGGATGTTGGGGAGTGAGAAATCAAAAGGCTGCAATAGGAAAAGGAAGATGAATGAGATTTTGTGTTTCAGAGATGGAATATCTGGGCTTAGAGAAAGAGAGGGTATTTGGGTGTATTAATTGATAAAGGTTATTATTGATATTTTGATCATTGGTATTTTTGTAGCAAACATCATACTCAATAATTTTACAGATGTGTATAATAACATCTTAATTAAAATATTTATTAATTATATTATTAAGGGCAAATAAATCATTTTTGAAGTCTGTTTGGTTATGGGGTTTTGAATATTTTGGTAATAATATATGTTAAATTACTAACACCCGTTAAATCTATTAACACTCATTAACAAATTGGTCATTTTTGTTAATTTATCAATAGTACGCATGTTACTTTTGTTATTTCGGTAGTACAAAGGTCAAAGTGAAAATATGGAATAGTACGCGAGTTAATTTGGTAGTTTACTCAAAGCTCCCAACGCGCCCTTTGCACGAAGTGCATGCAGGTGTTGGCTCAAATGGTGTTGCGCATTCGAATATGAAATCGAATCTTGGTAGCTAGCCAAAGGTTAGCTCAATGGGCACTTGGTTGGTCTAAGGACGGACAACTTGATGACTACTTGGATGGATCCACTTAAATATCTTAATAACTTTCTGGCTCAAAGTAATGTGGGATGGAATTTCATATTCGTCAAAACTCTTCAACTAACCTTATTAAGTTACATACTTGAGCTATTAATTTCTCATTCACCTTGAAATGGTTTAGAGAAAATAAAATCATTTTCGTAATCTACCCATAAGGTAGATTATAATTTTGTAACTTATTTCATTTTTCATTAAATGAAACCTTTTTAAAATTGAGTCAAAATAAGGTCAAAACTAAATTCTAAACTAATTTCCAACAATCCCCTACATGAATGACAATTAATGCATGTATGAATGTGACACTAATATAGGTCCCAACAAATTGTTATTGCATCGGGATAGGTAGCTTCCGGCTTTGAACCTTCCGTAGTAAGATGATATTGGATTTACTTGCTGCTCACTAGACGCGATATCTTGAACTCGTCAGCGTTTTGTGTAAAACAAGAAATAACATTTACATAGTAACAGTTCTAATATCTTTCATTTTCACGTTGTGTCCAATTCGACCCAAAACCATGTCTTAGATTCATAAGTATATTCATATTAAAGCGGCTAAACATCACACTTATATATGTGATCTCCTATAAAGAGTATACTGCCATACCCCACCTTTTCAGGTATTGGAATCATTATAAAAACTTTTAAAGTTCACCCTTACCACACATCTACAGGTTTAAATACTTAGACAACTTTTGAGAATGAGTTATATGTTCTAAGCATGCCTGCTAGAACTTTCATAACTTAGTTGTCTCATTGAACTATTTTGTGGAATCTCTACTCTTCATGGTTGAGTTACCGCTATGAAGTTATTTGTTGTGTGGGTTTTAAACACATTCCCCTTACTATGTTCTACATTTGATCCGTGTTTATTCCTTTTGTAAATGGTCCACAATATTGTCTTTCGACTTCACATAGTCAATTGAAACTATCCCATTAGAGATCAATTGTCTTATAGTGTTATGCCTCCTTCAAATCTGTCAAGACTTACCGTTGTACATATAACAGTTTGGTTCATATGGCTGACATGCTATCACAATGTACCATCATACGAGGCACTGGCTTATTCCATCATGCGATATCCTCTAAGAAATTTCTGAGCCACTCAGCTTCTTAACCAGCTTTATCTAAGTAATTAAACACAGATTCTATCATGGAATAAGCTATACAAGTCTGTTTAGAGAATTTCCACGACACGTCTCATCCATCAATGGTAAACACATAACCACATGTGGACTTGGATGGAGTCTTTCATGTTAGATATCCAATTCGCATCATTGTATCCGTCTAATACATGTGGATATCTTGTATAGTCTATTCCATGGCTTGTGGTATGCTTTAGGTTCCTAAGTACACTTAATAATGATGCCCAATGATCATTACTTCGATTATTTGTGAATCTATTGAGCTTGCTTATTGAATATGCTATGTGTGGGCGTAAACAGTTCGTTAAATATATCAAACTGCCTATAATTATAGCATACTGCAATTGTGATACCGGGTCACCTCTATTTTTGGCTAAATGTAGACTAAGAACTACCGAAGTTTTACCCGGAGGTAAATCAACGGCTTCAAATTTCTTGAGTATATTCTAAACATAATAAGACTATGACAAGATAATTCAATCGGGTGTTCTAGAAATCTAAATCCCTCATATGACATTTGCTTTACCCAAATCTTTCATGTCGAAGTTTTTCTTCAACATATTCTTTGTTTTCATGATTATATCATGATTACTTCCCAAGATCAGCATATCTTCTACGTATAGACAAATAATTACATATTCATTTGGTGTGCCTTTAATGTATACACATATATCACAATTATTTATTTTAAACCCATTTGACAACATTTTTCGGTCAAACTTCTTGTGCCATTGTTTCGGTGCTTTAGCCATTTTAATTAGCTTCCACACATATTTCACACTTTTTTATGAATCAAATTCTATCTTGGGTAGTAAATTTAAGTTTAATAATCTACTTAGTGAGTTTAAAAGTCCACATCATAATCTATCATGCCATAAATTAGAACACTCAAACAAGTAAGCAAAATTGGAAATTTATTCTTCGCCTCTGAGTGGAACATGTTCACTACATTCATTTTAAATTTTACTTTATCAAGGGACGCTTTACCAATAAACTGACCACATTTGGTCAATAAAAATTTATCAGCGTCAAATACTAGCCTAAATCCGGCCTTACTTAATAGGGGTTGGAAACCAAATTCTTACGGATGTCCGGGACATGAAGCACATCCACCAGGGTAACTTCCTTTCCAGGCGTCATCTTTAGAACCACTTACAGCCAACAGCCAAGCCTAACGCTTGAGGTCGATAAATTTCCCATGAACAAATTCCTACCATTGATTGGGGTATTGGAAGAGAAACTTTCCTTATCTGCACATATGTGGCATGTCAATCACTAACAGATGAGACAATGGTTGAGGAGGAGCCAGTAATGATGATGTCATCAACAAAATCAAAAGAATGGTAGGAGCTTCAGAAGAGTGTCAAAAAAAAAAACAAGGTGGTGTCCGAATGATTGTTGAAGAAACCATGTAGTATAAGAAAATCATGTGAGCAATGAAACCGAGCACGAGGGGATGGTTTCAAATCGTTGAGTGCCTTATGAAGTTTCAAACATGATCATGACTAGAATAATCCATTACCCTAAGTGGTTGTTTCATGTAGACCTCTTCAAGAAGGATACCATTGAGAAATGCATCACGGACATCGGAATGCTTGATATCTCACTGCCATAATTGAGTGACACTAAGGATCGTGCGTATAATAGAAGGATTAACAATCAGACAAAACGTTTCATTATAATCAAGACCCGGATATTGGGTGAAACCAATCCATTAAGTGAGCTTTATATTTTTCAACTGTACCAACAGCTATATGTTTAACCTTGAATATCTGTTAACACCCAACTATGTTCATAGGCTGACATGGAACAAAGGACCAAGTGTTGTTTTTGTGAAGGGCCAGATTTCTTCCATCATTGTAGCTTGCAAATGAGGGAATCTTGCCACTTGCTTGAACATACTTGGTTCATAAAGAGGATCATTTCAACTACAACAAGACTATTCTCAATCGATATCGGGGAAGTAGCATCCAATAGGTTAACAATGCCTCTATACCAAATTGGTGGAATGTGTAAGAGACAATTATCCCACATCTTCTAAAGAGAGAAATATGGACCGGTATATAGACTTGAGGAGTTACTCCCCTTATCACCAATTGGTTTTAAGGTGGAACCTCCAACATAGTCCATTGGCGGCCCAATCCAGCCCATGCTAACACTCGGGCCTCTCGCTTCTTCTAACCCCATCTCTAATTCTAAGATGGTATCAGAGCCACCGATCAATGGTGGCCTGACTTCCGCTGCTTCTACATGGGACACGTACAGGCCCAATGGCCCACGATTCTGCTCCGCGCCACCCGATTAACAAGTCCACGTTGTAAGCCTTGGCAAAGCCCGGCTACACGTGAGGGGGCGTGTAAGAGACAATTATCCCACATCTTCTAAAGAGAGAAATATGGACCGGTATATAGACTTGAGGAGTTACTCCCCTTATCACCAATTGGTTTTAAGGTGGAACCTCCAACATAGTCCATTGCTGGCCCAATCCAGCCCATGCTAACACTCGAGCCTCTTGCTTCTTCTAACCCCATCTCTAATTCTAATATTGGTTAGGATTTTATGTATAGATAATTAATGTGTAGATTTCTAGAATAATTTATATTTAGAGTTATCTTTTAGTAACCATACATAGATTAGGATTCTTAACTTAGGGATAGGGATATACCAAGTTGTATATATAGTTGTATCACTGATACGTATCAATCATCAAGGAATTTTTCCATGTACGTTTTTCCTTCTTCTCTCCGCTGCTCATATTCTTAGATGGTATCAGCCTAATTCGATCTTGCTAGCATACCACGTCTCTTCTTCTTTTCTCAACCTAGCCATGCCAGAGTCACCGGAATCTGGTGCTTCCGGTTATAACAATGTCAATTTCTCAGTCAATTCCCTTCCCGTCTTTTATAATCCAACTGCTATCATGGGGCAGACGTAACTTACAAAGGAAAATTACGTCAATTGGAGCACCTTGTTCAAAACCCTTCTCCGTACCCACAACCTCCTGTTTGTTATTGACGCCCAGCAACCATTTGCAACCCTTGCCGACGGCAAGGCTAACCCTCAACATTCCATATAGAAGAGTGAAACCGACCTAGTTTGTGGCTGGATCAAGGGCACGGTTACTCCGGCTTTCCAGCCATATCTCAATTCCAGTGTGACAGCACCGGAAGCTTGGGCAGTTTTGGCAAAGAGGTTTGTAGCTACCTCTGTTCTCCAAATTGAAAACCTAAAAGAGAAATTGCATGAACTCAAGAAGGCATCTGACACCTCAATTTCAGATTACCTTCTTAAAGCTTCTCAGATCGCTGACGCTCTCACAGCCGCGGGTGATCCCGTGGATGATGCCGTACTCATACAACGCATTTGTGGCAGCTTGGGGCAGGAATATAAGGAGTTCCTCACTTCCGCCGCTGCTATCCATGCCCGAAATCCTCTTACCCTGGACATCTTTACCATCTACTGCTAAAAGAAGAGATGCTTCTTCAAAAATTTGCCACTCCTGTTGTCCAAACCACGACACTTATAGCCGCACTTCCCACACCTTCTCCGCCTCCAGCGGTAAACATGGCAGCCAACAGTGGTGGCAATGGTCAAAATCACACCGGTGGGCAGAATCGGGGCAGGCGCAATGGTCGAAACAGGAACCAGGGTAATCGGTAAAACGGAGGCAACTTTGGTAATCGGGGAAATTGGAACACCAACAATGGCAATTGGAATGGTGGAAACTGGAGCCCTAATTTTTCTTCTGGCCGTGGTAATGGAAATAATTGGGGGCATGGGGGTGCCCCCCCAGCAGCACGTGGGGGTCCTAATGGTTCAACTGGAGCTGGTATTCTTCCTTCCCCGGATGTCACTTGCCAATGGTGCGGTCGGTTTGGTCACGTAGCTCGGGATTGTCGGGACTGTCGGCAGAATTCTTCGTACATGGCGTATTCGGATCCTCACATCCTTGACTCCGGTGCCACATATCACATAACTCCGGATCCTAATTCCTTCTCCGAGTCATATCCATACTCAGGTAAGCAATTACAATTGGTAATGGTTCTAAGTTAAAAATTTCCCGCATTGGTAATTCGTGTGTCACTGTTAATAATCGTTCTTTCAAGCTTAATAATGTCATTTACGTTCCACGCATTCATAAACCTTTATTATCCATTCATAAATTTTCTCAGGATAATAATTGCTTTTTTGAACTTGACTCGTGTGGTTTTCGTGTTAAGGACAACCGTACCAAGGAGACTATCATTACTGGCAGTAATTCCGGTGGCCTTTACAAGATCTCTTTCAACCCCAAGTCGCAGAATAATCACGTCGCCCTTCTCGGTGAACGTTCGAGTCAGGATATTTGGCATGCCCGCTTGGGTCACCCGTCAACTCCCATTTTCAAAGTTTTGTGTCGTCAGTTTAGTTTACCTGTGAGTCATAAACTTAATGATCAACATTGTTGTCATTGGTGTCCGTTAGGAAAGTCTAGCAAGTTGTCTTTTTCTCCTAGAACTTTTAATGCTTTGAATCCTTTAGATATGCTTCATTTAGATGTTTGGGGTCCTGCCCCCGTTTTCTCTATGAATGGCTATCGTTTTTATCTATCTATTGTTGATGACTATTCTCATTTTGTTTGGCTATTTCCCATGACTCACAAATCTGATGTTACACAAATTTTCTCTAATTTTAAATCTCAGATTGAAAATCAGTTGTCACGTCGTATCTCTGCTATACATACTGTCAAGACTGTGCAAACTGATGGGGGGGTGAATTCACTAGTAGGGGGTTTACTTCATTTCTTCAAAAAGCAGGCATTAAACACCAAATGACTTGTCCCTACACTCCTCAGCAAAATGGTGTAGTCGAGCGTAAACATCGTCATATTGTCGAAATGGGTTTTTGTCTTATGGCTAAAGCTAAAGTTCCATATAAATTTTGGCTAGAGTCTTTCAATACTGCTGTATATCTCATAAACAGACTTCCTATGTGTCAACATAAATTTGCGTCTCCTTACCAAAAATTATGGAAAAGGAAACCTGATTATAATTTTCTTAAAATTTTTGGTTGCTCGTGCTTCCTCATGTCGTCCCTACCAATGCACACAAACTTATGCCAAAATCAATTCATTGCATTTTTCTTGGGTATGATAATACTCGTAAGGGATATCGTTGTTTAGACCTATTAAATGGCAAAGTTTATTTATCCCGACATGTGGTATTTGATGAATCTTCATTTCCTTGGCAAGATAGTAGTATCAATAAATTGTTAACAGGAGACAACAGTGCACAGTTCGGCCCCTATGTGTACTTGGATCAATTTGTGACTACTGGACCCAACCCACTCTTCGGCTCTCACAATTCTGCTGGACTACTACCAACTCCTTCACCGCCGACTGGGCTTTCTCCACGGCCCACTTCAACACCTGGGCTAATTCCTACTCAGCCTGCTTCTCCGGTTCAGCCCAGGCGAGTTTTTAATCACAGCCTGGTACCCCTCCAACTTTCTTCCCAGTCATCTGCTATCCCTGATGGTTCTCCAGTTGTCACTGAGACCCCCTCTGGCTCTCCTACGTCTCCTGACGCCCCTGGATTTCATAACACCGAGAGTGGCAGTCCCTCCAGTCTTCCTTCTGTCGGTGATACTCCCTCTGCTCATGCAACTTCTGGTCAGTCTCCTTCCACATCCAACCCAGCTGGTTCATCAACCCCACCTCTTCGTTATCGAGCACTGTCCGAGTTATATCCATTACCATCGGCACTAGTAGCTGTTCAAAATGATCCGCTTTCCTATGAGCCACAGACATTTAAACAAGCTGCTAAATTTCCTCATTGGCAATCGGCAAAGAAAGAAGAACTCACAGCTCTCGATAAAAATCGGACATGGTCTCTTGTTCCGCTCCAACCACATATGAACGTTGTGGGGTGTCGCTGGATATTCAAGGTCAAGCGCAAAGCAGACGGTTCTATCGAGCGACATAAAGCGAGGTTAGTTGCACAGGGATTCACTCAACAAGCAGGACTTGACTATGATGAGACTTTCAGTCCTGTTGTGAAACCTTCCACCATTCGCATTGTTTTATCTGTTGCTCATTCTCGGGCTTGGGACATCAAGCAACTGGATGTCCGGAATGCTTTTCTCAATGGGTTTCTCAACGAAGAGGTTTATATGAAGCAACCTCCTGGCTTCATTGATCCCGCTCATCCCAATTCGGTATGCAAGCTTCATAAAGCTCTATATGGGTTGAAACAATCTCCTAGGGCTTGGTTTCAACGGCTTCATGATTTTCTCCTTCGTCACGATTTCATCAATAGTCGGTCGGATTCTTCATTATTCATCCGGCATACTGCAGACAGCTGAGAGTTTGGGGCAAAAGGTGTAGAGGCGGGCTTACAAGTTGCCATGTTGAAACGATCCAGAAGGTCAAGAGCATATCGTTTCTGACATAGGAGCAAGGTTGTGTCATCCCGAGAAGCTTCAAGACCCAAAAAGAAACTTAAGTCCCCTAGACGTCGACTATCAAATGTGACAACTACTGCTGAGCTTCGTTGGTTCTCGTATTTATTTCGAGAATTGCACATTCCGTTTAATCCACCTGTCCTTTTTTGTGACAATATCTCGGCTTTGCACATGGCTCGTAATCCGGTTTTTCATGCTCGAACCCGTCACATAGAAATTGATTATCATTTTGTTCGAGAGTTGGTCACTCGTGGATTCACCATGACCTAAACCTGCCTAAACCACGGTTTCTTGCTCTTTCTGTCAAGCTACGCCTCCCTTATGGCCGTCTCGCTTGAGGGGGGATATTAACCGAGATATCACAATATTGGTTAGGATTTTATGTATAGATAATTATTGTGTAGATTGCTAGAATAATTTATATTTAGAGTTATCTTTTAGTAACCATATATAGATTAGGATTCTTAACTTAGGGATAGGGATATAGTTGTATCACTGATACGTATCAATCATCAAGGAATTTTTCCATGTACGTTTTTCCTTCTTCTCACCGCTGCTCATATTCTTAGAGAATGGAGGAGGTGATGTCGAATGTGTTGTAGTGTGGTTGGCTGGCGAGACGGAATAGGGACTTCAGGAAGCGAGTTGCTGGCACTCAGGTTGGTGCTGGCAGGTAACGAAGATGAGGGGGCCTCTACTGACATTCCAAGAAGTTAGAGGGGTGCAAGAGAATTGTTGTATAGCGTCATGGACTAGCAGATGTAATGGGCCATGCAATAATAAGCCCAGAATACCTCATGAAGAGCAGCCACTAAACTAACTGACGGATGTGGTCCAGGTGGGGTGATTGGCCCAAGATGATGATCCGTTAACATGGTTGATGACATCGACAGCCTAGATTTCCCTGTAAGTAATTTATTGATCTGTGTATCTTGCCAAGGAAGATGAGACTCGTCAAATAGAACGTATCTTGATATTAAAAAAAAAAAAAAAAAACATTTACATATATATATATATATATATATATATATATATATATATACAAAAATCAGAGGTTCGATTTTGGCATACATATATAGATAATAATAACAATTAAAAACAATATAAAAATATCAAAATAGCATGAATAGTGAATGACTTTTCTAAAGTAACTTTGACTTTTGAAAATATTCGTACGTAGGCTTTCGTTCAACCTCAGTTTATCCGTCACCCGTAGGTCTGGAAGGTTAGTGGTTTCCACCTTTCGTAACGTTTTTTTTTTTTGAAACATAATTTGTAAATTGTAAACAACAATTAATAAACAATTCTAAAAGATCAGAGGTTCGATTTTGATTGTAGCATACATATATAGATAATAATAACAATTAAAACCAATATCAAAATATCAAAATAGCATGAATAGTGAATGACTTTTCTAGAGTAACTTTGACTTTTGAAAATATTCGTACGTAGGCTTTCGTTCAACCTCAGTTTATCCGTCACCCGTAGGTCTGGAAGGTTAGTGGTTTCCACCTTTCGTAACGTTTATGTTTTGAAAAATAATTTGTAAATTGTAAACAACAATTAATAAACAATTCTAAAAGATCAGAGGTTCGATTTTGATTTTAGCATACATATATAGATAATAATAACAATTAAAAACAATATAAAAATATCAAAATAGCATGAATAGTGAATGACTTTTCTACAGTAACTTTGAGTTTTGAAAATATTCGTACGTAGGCTTTCGTTCAACCTCAGTTTATCCGTCACCCGTAGGTCTGGAAGGTTAGTGGTTTCCACCTTTCGTAACGTTTTTGTTTTGAAAAATAATTTGTAAATTGTAAACAACAATTAATAAACTATTCTAAAAGATCAGAGGTTCGATTTTGATTTTAGCATACATATATAGATAATAATAACAATTAAAAACAATATAAAAATATCAAAATAGCATGAATAGTGAATGACTTTTCTACAGTAACTTTGACTTTTGAAAATATTCGTACATAGGCTTTCGTTCAACCTCAGTTTATCCGTCACCCGTAGGTCTGGAAGGTTAGTGGTTTCCACCTTTCGTAACGTTTTTGTTTTGAAAAATAATTTGTAAATTGTAAACAACAATTAATAAACAATTCTAAAAGATCAGAGGTTCGATTTTGATTTTAGCATACATATATAGATAATAATAACAATTAAAAACAATATAAAAATATCAAAATAGCATGAATAGTGAATGACTTTTCTACAGTAACTTTGAGTTTTGAAAATATTCGTACGTAGGCTTTCGTTCAACCTCAGCTTATCCGTCACCCGTAGGTCTGGAAGGTTAGTGGTTTCCACCTTTCGTAACGTTTTTGTTTTAAAAATAATTTGTAAATTGTAAACAACAATTAATAAACAATTCTAAAAGATGATGAACTTCCTTCATCGCTGAGTTGGACCATTAGTTTTTCAAGATCTGTTGGATTTGTACATCTGGCCATCTGAGACATAATTTGTTGTTTTTTTGCTAGAAATTCTTCATTTTGTTGAGATTGTTTGAGGGGAATTGTTTTGCAATATTCTGGCTTTGTAATAAAATATTTTGATACTGCCTCAGTATTGCAATGTGAAATCTCGGTTTTGTCCCACCACTTTATTTTGTATTTGCGAATTAAAATGGGTAAAATTGTTTTTTGTACACACTCACACATTTGTTCTTCTCTTAGGTCAAATTCTGTCATAAAAATCCATAGGACTTGGAAATTGTGACAAAATAAAGCCCAAAGGGGAGATTGAGAAATTTGCTCTGGATAAGATACTTTTGTGGACCATTGTTCAAAAGCTATTTGTACATTTGTTGGGACAATAGATTTGTTGAGTCCAAAAGATTTCCACCATTGATGGAACCAATATGGAGTTGGATAGGAAAAATTTGGACAAAAATAAAAGAAATATGAGAGAGAAAAAGATTTGTTTTGTCTGAAAAAAGCTCTTGACCAAGCCAAGATGTAATCATAATAATTAAATCTGGCTGAATTGTTTGAGGTTATTAAATCTCGAGAGTCATTAGGTTCAAGGACACAAATGAAATCAGTATGGGTTTTGTAAAAATAGTTTTTAGGTGGGGTTTGCCTTGGGTGTGGATTAGGAATGATTTGTTGATTGGTATTTGTTGGAGATGGTAGAGGGTTTTCTATTTTCAGGGCTGATTTGTAAATAGTTGATTTTTGGGAGGAAGAAGGTGAAACTTCCTTTGTAGTTGGGGGAGAAAAAGGTTTTGCATCTGGGGATAGGGTAGCAAACCTATTTTCTAATTTTGGTTGAAGGTTTGGTGTTCTGTCAAGAATAAAAATGGGGAGCTTTGTAAGAGGTCTGATTTGTATATTTGTTTGTTCTTTCTTGGCCTTGCCTTTGAGGGAGGAACCTGTAATCATTCTAAACAAAAAGATGATTTAGCATGAGTATCTTCTTGTATTAATCTGGGAAATATAAATACTCTTGAAGATTTAAATGGTAATCATTGTAAACACATTTTGTAATTCGTTTAAAAGTTGAGATTTCATTTTTTATAAGGATTGAAAAAGGTGACGAAGTTTTGTTTTCTAAGGTTTCTTGTAGATCATGGATATGAAATCTAAGGATTGTAGATTTGTGAAGAGGGACTCTTTTGTGAAAATTTTGCATTCTTTTAATAGTATTGGTGATTTTTGTAATAAATAGTTTATATAATTGGAAGTGTTAAAATAAATACGATTTCCATTAATAAAAAGATCCCATATTTGTTCTTGTTTTATTTGTGAAATGAGTAGGGTTTCTTCATTTATTTTTTCCATTTCCTGCAAAAATATTTGTGAAAGTAGGGTTTCTTCATTTTGATTTTCCATTTCCTGCAATAATTGATTTTCTTGAATTCAGTCTAAATACTTTTACAAACATTTATAAGTTACAAACAAAAGTTAAATATGGATTTTTCGTACGATATACAGAACTTCTCTACGCAGTTCTATAGAAAATTATGTAATTTCAGCATTCGTCGTTGAAGATTTTTTGCTTGTTTGAGGAATCCTTCTGCAATTCTTTTCTGATGATAAAATATTCCATGATAATCTATATATTCTTCAAGGTCACCAATGAGGAACCTTACATACATGTAATGTATTCTGATTTCATCATTGGTATAGGTAGGAGGAAGATTATTGGACTGAAGATCTCTCAATTGTCTAGCTAGATGGATTAAATATTCGATGTTATTAAAACGGCGATTGGTCCATCCAAATCTTACTTCGTGTACATTGTTAATTTGATTATTTATCTGAACATAATCTGCCATTTCCCTGTAGGAATTCCCTAGTTAAGAAATCAGGGATGGAATTGTCTTTTCCTGCAATATGAACGATATCAAAATCAAATATTGCTAAAATTGCCTGCCACCTAGCAAAGATTTGTTTTGCAGCTAAATTTTTTACATCTTTTTGTAAAACATCTTTTGCTGTCTTACAATATACTTTGACTATAAATCAGAGGCATCGGTTGATACTGTCTTAGGGGCTTTAGGATCACATATTGTTAGGCATGGTAATTTTTTAACGTGTATTTTAATTTGTTTAACAACATTAGTATGTTCTTTTGTCTAAGGTTTTGGATTTGTTTTTAATCTATCAAAAAGTGGTTTACAAATTTGTCTTAATTTAGGAAAGAAATCTGCTATATAATTTAATGATCCTAGGAATCTTTGTAATTGATTTTTGTCCTTTATCTCATCTGGGAATTTGTCAGCAAAATCTATAAATCTTTGTATTGGGATTAAGGTGTTATTGGTTATTTCGTGTCCTAAAAACCTAATCTTTGTTTGATATAGTTTTATTTTTGCTTTTGATAAAACTAATCCATTTCGTATCATTGTTTTGTAAAATATGTTTAAATGTTTGTTATGTTGTTCAAGAGTTTTACTAAATATTAAAACATCATCTATATATACAATAATAAAAGTGTATTGATTAAATATTTCATTCATTATTTTTTGAAATTCGCTTGGTGCAATTTTTAATCCAAAGGGCATGACATTCCATTCGTATTGCCCAAAAGGAACTGTAAAAGTTGTCTTATATTTGTCTTCTTCTGCTATTCGTATTTGCCAAAATCCTGATTTCATATCAAATTTTGAGAATATAGAAGCATCATGTAAACTTTTTAATAAATCTTGTTTAATAGGTATTGGATATCTGATCCATTTTAGTGCATTGTTTAATGGTTTATAATTAATAACTAATCTTGGAGCACCTCTTTCAATTTCTGCATTTTTTGATACATAGAAGGCTGAGCATGACCAAGGAGATTTGCTTTTCCTAATTAATTTTTTATTGAGTAAATCCTTAATTTCTTTTTTACAGTATTCTAATAATTCTTGACTCATTTGAATAGGTCTCGCTTTTGTGGGTATTGTTTTTTCATTAAAATCCTTTTCATAGGGTAATGTTATTACATGTTTTTTTCCGTTCCCAAAAGGCTGTAGGTAAATCTGAACATAAGTCTTTTTCAAATTTTTCTAATTGTTTAGAGATTATGTTTTTATTTTCTTGAAGTTGTAATTTTTCTTCTATCTTGATATTTAATAATTCTTCTTTAAGAAATTTTATTTGATTTTGTAAAGTATTTAATTTAGAGACTCCTGTTTTTTGTAAATTGTTTTCATCACTATTAGATACAGGATATAGAAAATCAAATATAATTTGTTGTCCTGATATTCTTGTTTCTACTCCTCTTTGTGAGACTGAAAAGGGATATAACATTTGTAAAAAAGGGTTTCCTAATATAACTCTTGTGTTTAAGTTTTTTACAAGCATAAGACTTGTTTTAAAACAAATATTATTATTACAAACATGCGCTTCGGGTATTTTGTATTTTACTTATAATTTCGAAGAATTAGCTGCTGAAAGACTTTGTTTTGTTTTTATAAAGTATTTTGTTGGTATTATTCCTTGTTCAACACAATTTAGGTCTGCTCCTGAGTCTAACATGGCTAATCCTTTGTATTCGAAATCTTTAATTTTCATATGTCTATGTACATACCATTTCTGGTATCTTACGCGGGTAAGTGCATATATACTTTCTTCTGTGTCTGTAGAGGAACTTGTATCTGTTTCTGAAGAAGATTTTTTAACAAAAGGGTTTTTAAAATGTTTGTCTAATTCTTTTTTAGCTTTAGAAGAAGAAGCTTCATCATTGTAAGTTGAATGTATTTGTTTTTTAATTTTTTGTAATGCTAATTTTTTTTTCTATTTTTTTTTGTGTTTTTTGTAAATCTAAATTACTTTGTTTTAATAATTTTATTTCTTGTTTTATTTCCCTAATTTCATGTTGTAGGTCTACTGATGAAATTTGTTTCTTTTTGTTTTCGAACATTTGTATAACATCTTCATATTGAGCTGGCTTAGATGTATCTGGTTTTTCTTCGTTAATTGTTTTGGCTAATTGTTTCAGAAATTTTCTTTTTATAGTTGGTTCATCTATTTCTTTGTTTTTCTCTAATATCTCATCGTATTGTTCTATTGTGTTTAATTTATTATTACACAGGCATATTTCTCTATTACAAGATTGGCATTCATCATCGTTGCTTGTATCAGATTGATCGAAAGAGTTGTAATCATCAATATCTGTTGGTAATTCAAGATTATCTATGTTTTGTAATATTTCTTCTGTTTCTTTTATCTTTAAATTATGGCAGATTTGTTGTATTTGTCTTTTTGCTGGACAATTTCTAGCAATATGCCCAGTTTTTTTGCATGAAAAACATTTTATGTTTTTATTATATGGTTTGAAAGACTTAAAGGGATTTTTATACTTTGTAGTATTTTTATTATTGATATATCTTTTCTGAAAATGTGATCTTTTATTTTTATTGTAATAAGCAGGAGGATTGTTTTGATAGTTTTTATTTATTTTTCTATAGTTTTTCCTATATGTACTATTTTTGTAATATGGGCTTTTATATTGATTGTAATTTTTCTTTTTGTATGGAGATTTTAGTTTATCAAAACCAAATTGTTCACACCAGTGTCCTAATTCTTTTCTTGTTTGAGTAGTTTCTTTCTTTAATTTGTTTTGTAGTTTTTGGTCTTGACATAGTCTTAATCCTGTAATATTTACACACGTGATTAAGTCTCCATAGGTAAGATTATCATAGGATATTTGTCCATCTTTTTGTTCTATCGTATCTTTTACTTTTTCTGAAAATAGGCCTGGTAGACGGTAGACCGGTAATAAATTTTTCCTTCCAATGATAATTATTTGGGCCAGCAAGATTAAAAACTCTTTTAAGAAAATTTTCTTTATACCATTTAAATTGTTCTAGTTTTCTGCAGTTTAGGTTTTGTAATATTTCAGAATTTCTTTCAGTGTATAGATCTATGTCTCTATAAAGTGAGTTGTGATATTAAATATTAAGTATATTAATTGTGCTGGAGTCTGGTTTCCATTTTCATCTAGTACTGGGTGTCCATCTTGGTATGCCTTAATAGCATCTAAAATCTGTGTTTTTATTTGTTGTGCTAGTAATTTATCCCACCAAGTCCTTAGTTGGCCAGTGAATCCTAATATAATGATTTCAACTGCTTGGCGTTCTGTAATATTTGTAGATTTATAGATATTTCCTACAATTATCATTTTCTTTGTAATATTTATAATTTCTATTTCACTTAATCCGTCAATGTTCCATTCATAAATATTTTTTGCATTGTATGATTTTTTGGGTTTTTTTATAGAGGTAGGTGCTCAAAAGAGAACCTAAATATCTATCGTGAGAACCGTGAGAACTTAATGTATCCAATGATGTATCCAAGCGCACATTGAATACATTAGTTGTTACCTAATGTATCCAAGTGATGTATCCAATTATGTATCCAAGTCAAGTAATGTATCGAATAATGTATCCAAGTGAACCATTGAATACATTAGTTTTTTTACATAATGTATCCAAGTTTTCACGGTTCTCACGATATTTAGGTTCTCACAGGAGCACGACATATATATATATATATATATATATATATATATATATATATATATATATATATATATATATATATATAACTAAATTTTTTACATCTTTTTGTAAAACATCTTTTGCAGCTTTGCAATCTACTTTGACTATAAATTTTTGATTAAGTAGGTCATCTTGAAATTTTGTTATACATAAAACTATGGAAATAATTTCTTTTTTTATTGTAGAATAATTTGATTGTGTTGTGTTCCATATTCCCGAATAATATCTTATTATTTGGTCTTTCCCATCTATGTTTTTGAGTTAATATCCCACCATATCCTATGTCTGAGGCATCAGTGGCTACTGTCTTAGGGGCCTTAGGATCACATATAGTTAGGCATGGTAATCTTTTAACATGTAGTTTGATTTGTTTAACAACTTTAGTATGCTCTTTTGTCCATGGTTTTGGATTTGTTTTTAATCTATCAAAGAGTGGTTTACAAATTTGTCTTAATTTAGGGAAGAAATCTGCTATATAATTTAATGATCCTAGGAATCTTTGTAATTGATTTTTATCCTTTATTTCATCTGGGAATTTGTCAGCAAAATCTATAGATCTTTGTATTGGTATTAAAGTATTATTGGTTATTTCATGTCCTAAAAACCTAATCTTTGTTTGATAAAGTTTTATTTTTGTTTTTGATAAAACTAACCCATTTCGTATCATTGTTTTATAAAATATGTTTAAATGTTTGTCGTGTTGTTCTAGAGTCTTACTAAACACTAAAACATCATCTATATAAACAAATAATAAAAGTGTATGGATTAAATATTTCATTCATTATTTTTTGAAATTCGCTTGGTGCATTTTTTAATCCAAAAGGCGTAACATTCTATTCGTATTGCCCAAAGGGTACTGTAAAAGCTGTTTTGTATTTATCTTCTTCTGCTATTTGTATCTGCCAATACCCTGATTTCATATCAAATTTTGAAAATATAGACGCATCGTGTAATCGTTTTAGTAAATCTTGTTTATTGGGTATTGGATATCTAATCCATTTTAGTGCAGTGTTTAAAGGTTTGTAATTAATAACTAATCTTGGGGCATATCTTTCAATTTCTGCATTTTTTGATACATAGAATGCTGAGCATGACCAAGGTGACTTACTTTTCCTAATCAATTTTTTGTTGAGTAAATCTTTAATTTCTTTTTTACAATATTCTAATAATTCTTGATTCATTTGTATAGGCCTTGCTTTTGTAGGTATTGTTTGTTCATTAAAATCTTTTTCATATGGTAGTGTTATTACATGTTTTTTCCTTTCCCAAAAAGCTGTGGGTAAATCAGAACATAAGTCTTTTTCAAATTTTTCTAATTTTTTAGAGATTATGTCTTTGTTTTGTTGAAGTTGTAATTTTTCTTCAATTTTTATATTTAATAATTCTTCCTTAAGAAATTTCATTTGATTTTGTAAAGTATTTAATTTAGAAATTCCTGTTTTTTGTAAATTATTTACATCACTATTAGATACAGGATATAAAAAATCAAATATAATTTTTTATCCTAATATTCTTGATTCTACTCCTCTTTGTGAAACTGAAAAGGGATATAGCATTTGTAAAAAAGGGTTTCCTAATATAACTTTTGTGTTTAAATTTTTTACAAGCATAAGACTTGTTTTAAAGCAGATACTATTATTGCAAACATGTGCTTCGGGTATTTTGTATTTTACTTGTAATTTTGAAGAATTGGCTGCCGAAAGACTTTGTTTTGTTTTTATAAAATATTTTGTTGGTATTATTCCTTGTTCAACACAATTTAGATCTGCTCCTGAGTCTAACATGGCTAATCCTTTGTATTCAAAATCTTTGATTTTCATATGTATATGTACATACCATTTTTGATATCTGACTCGAGTAAGAGCATATATACTTTCTTCTGTGTCTGTAGAGGTATCTGTTTCCGAAGAAGATTTTTTAGCAAAGGGGTTTTCAAAATGTTTGTCTAATTCTTTATTAGCTTTAGAAGTAGAAGCTTCATCATTGTAGGTTGAATGTATTTGTTTTTTAATTTCTTGTAGTGCTAATTTTGTTTCTATTTCTTTTTGTGTTTTTTGTAAATCCAAATTACTTTGTTTTAATAATTTTATTTCTTGTTTTATTTCTCTAATTTCGTGTTGTAGGTCTACTGATGAAATTTGTTTCTTTTTGTTTTGGAACATTTGTATAACATCTTCGTATTGAGCGGGTTTTGATGTATCTGGTTTTTCTTCATTAATTGTTTTGGCTAATTGTTTTAGAAATTTTCTTTTTATAGTTGGTTCATCGATTTCTTTGATTTTTTCTAATATCTCATCATATTGTTCTATTGTATTTAATTTATTATTACACAGACATATTTCTCTATTACAGGATTGGCATTCATCATTATCACTTGTATCAGTTTGATCAGAAGAGTTATATTCATCAATATCTGTTGATAATTCAAGATTATCTATGTTTTGTAATATTTCTTCTGTTTCTTTTATTTTTAAATTATGACAGATTTGTTGTATTTTTCTTTTTGCTGGGCAATTTCTAGCAATATGACCAGGTTTTTTGCATAAAAAACATTTTATGGTTTTATTATATGGCTTAAAAGACTTAAAGGATTTTTTATATTTTGTATTATTTTTATTATTGTTGTATCTTTTCTGAAAATGTGTTTTTTTATTTTTATTGTAATAAGCAGGGGGATTGTTTTGATAATTTTTATGTGTTTTTCTATATTTTCTCCTATATGTACTATTTTTGTAATATGGGCTTCTATGTTGAGTGTAATTTTTCTTTTTGTATGGAGATTTTAGTTTATCAAAACCAAATTGTTCACACCAATGTCCTAATTCTTTTCTTGTTTGAGTAGTTTCCTTTTTTAATTTGTTTTGCAATTTTTGGTTTTGACATAGTCTTAATCCTGTGATATTTACACAAGTAATTAAGTCTCCATAGGTAAGATTATCATAGGATATTTGACCATACTTTTGTTCTATTGTATCCTTTACTTTTTCTGAAAATAGGCCTGGTAGTCCAGTAATAAATTTTTCTTTCCAATGATAATTATTTGGGTCAGCAAGATTAAAAACTCTTTTAAGAAAATTTTCTTTATACCATTTAAATTGTTCTAATTTTCTGCATTTTAGATTTTGTAATATTTCAGAATTTCTTTCAGTATATAAATCTATATCTCCTATAAAGTGAGTTGTAATGTTAAAAATTAAGTAAATTAATTGTGCAGGAGTTTGATTTCCATTTTCATCTAATACTGGGTGTCCATCTTGGTCTGCCTTTATAGCTTCTAAAATTTGTGTTTTTATTTGATGTGCTAGTAATTTATCCCACCAAGTCCTTAATTGACCAGTGAATCCTAATATAATGTTTTCAACTGCTTGGCGTTCTGTAATATTTGTAGATTTATAGATATTTCCTACAATTATCATTTCTTTTGTAATATTTATTATTTCCATTTCACTTAATCCGTCAATATTCCATTCATAAATATTTTTTGCATTGTATGATTTTGTTGGGTTTTTTAATATTTCTAAGTCGTCAGGGTCTTTATAATTATAAAAATCTCGTCTCATTGTTTGAATTGGAATTGTATTTAAGTTTTCTTCTTCTTCTGATTCTGTAATAGAATTATATTCATTATTAGAAGAGGTATCTGACTCTGAGGTTTTGTCATTATAATCTGTTAGCATTCGGATATTTGTACTTGTACTTGTTTCCTCTTTTACTCTTAAATGTGTTTTTATTTTATTCATTAAGTCATTTAGGGGATCATGAAGTGTTGGTTTGACTTCAGGTATTACTAAAGTATTCTTAGGAGGGGGAATTTGTTTAGTAAACATTGTATTTTTATTTCTTCTAGTAGATGGATTAATTTTATATAATTCTGAATATTCTGTAAATCGTTGGGATTTATAATGTTCATCATTTTTTGTTGGTATTGGTGTGGGTCCCATTTCTACGTCCAGTTGTGCTATATCTTGTTCTATCGTGGTTAATTTTTTTGTAGAATTATCAATTTTTTCTTCAACTCTATCTAATTGTTGTCCTACGGTATATAAGTATAAATTTGTCCAATTATTTTGTAAATGTAAAGATGTTTGTTTTTTATCTTCGGTGTTTAGTTGATTAGTTTTATCAATGGGGTATGCACCGTATTGGATATTGTCTTTACTAAAGTAAGTGGCTTCTAAAGGTGGTTTTTCATTTTCGTATAATTCGTGAGTCGGTAGAAGATCTGGTCCTACTTTGTACCATCGCCTTAGTTTTTTCTGTAATGTAGTTATTTTGTATAGGTAGTCATGTTTTAAGAAATCAAAAAATGGTATGTGATCTTCTTGCAATTCACAAAATTCGTAATACTTTTCTTTTATTAATTTTTGTTCATTGGTATCATACATTTGAAAAAATAGTTTTCTATTTTCTTCATTGTTTTTACTTGTAAAATCTTTTCTTAAAATACTTTTATTTAGAATAAAATTGTTTTTTATCATATTTAAGGTAAACTCACTCTCTTCGTATGGTTGGACATTAATTCCTTCTCTGTTTGCTCCAGTATTGTTCGTTTGTTGTGGAATTTCAATATTAGTTTCATCTTCAAAAACAGTTTCATTTTGTGAAGAACTATCCTCATATTTAGTGTTTTGTGGGAATTCATATTTATTAGTTCGTGGAAATTCATATCTTCCTGATGTAGATTTTCTAGATGATGCTTGGAAATTAAATTTTTTGTTTCGGCTTAGTGACTGAGTTCTTTTGAATTTTAGATTTACCGATCCATCATCATATTGTGTAATTTGTTCTATATTAGTTGTTTGATCTTGTTCTTTTCTTGGGACAGTTTTAGCGGGGTATGACCATTTATCTGGTAAAGTTATTTCATTCCATTTAATTGTTTTTGGTATATTTATATTAGCTTTTGTTTTATCAATTTCCCAAAAAATGGTTTCTCCTATTTTGTTCCTGTTAAAAGCATTAGGACATAATCCTGTATTCATAACTTTAAAATATAATCTATAAAATATTTCATATACGTGAGATCCTTTTTTCATATGATAATTATGCGTTAAAATATCTAAAGTTAGGATGTCCATTATGTGAGGATCTGTTAAAGAAATTGTAAAATTTGTATAACTATTAAAATGAATTGGTCCATTTGTTAAACTAGTTTCAATGGCTCCTAATAACGAATCTGTATAGTTTAGATGTCTAGCATCTCTTAAGGCTATTTGTATGCTTGTATTTAATCCTTCCATTGTTAAGGGTTTAATAGCAATTTATACAAGTCCGATATGTAAAAATTTGTATCATTGGGATATATATTTTTTTATAGATGATTTTGAAAATAAACTCATAGTTTGATTATTGGAAAATAAAGGATAATAGTTTCCTTTGTTTTAATGGCTAATCTTGATCTTATGTAAAAAAATTAGCGGCAAAACAAATTTTTGCCAGTTGGCAAGCCCTTTTAGCAATATTTGATTTTTGACATCGTTCATATTGCAGGCAAAGACAATTCAATTCCTGATTTCTTAACTAGGGAATTCCTACAAGGACATGGCAGACTATCCACAGATAAATAACCAAATTGCTAATACACATGAAAGACGTTCTAGATGGCTTAATGGCCGCTATGATAATATTGATTATTTGAACCATTTAGCCAGACAACTAAGAGATCTTCAATCTACCGACTTTCCTCATACTTATACAAATTATGAAATACGGATACACTTTATGTATGTGCGATTCCTCATTAGTGATCTTGAGGAATATATAGAATATGATGGAGTTTTCTACCATCAGAAAAGAATCGCAACAAATATTCTCAAACAAGCAATGACTCTTTCTAGAAGAATGAGAAAGTTACATAAATTTCTTTTAAAATGTATCTTTATGTATTTCATATGTTTTGTATTTGATCTAAATTCAATAAAAACAATCTTTATTGCAGGCAATGGCAAATATAAATGAAGAAACCGTACTTTTTTCAAATCAATCATTACAAGAATTGGAAAAATTAAATAAAGAGACATTACTCATTTCACAAATAGAACAGGAACAAACTTGGGACCTTTTTATTGATGGAAATCGTATTCATTTAAATACTTCCAATTACATAAATTATTTACTACAAAAATCACCAATACTTCTAAAAGAATGCAAAAACTTTCACAAAAGAACCCCTTTTCACAAAACTACAATGCTTAGATTCCATCTACATGATTTACAAGAAATCTTTGAAAATAAATCTTCCTCGCCTTTTTCAATTCTAATCAAAAACGAAATCTCAACTTTTAAAAGACTTACAAATTGTATTTACAATGATCATTATCCAAATCTTCAGGATTTTCTACATTTACCAGATTAAAATAGTCTCGTACGAGAATATTGAGATTTATATACTAAAATTCTCCCTGTTTAGAATGATTTCAGGATCTTCACTCAAAGGAAAAGCCAAGAAAGAACAAACCATACAAATCAGACCTCTTACAAAGCTCACACTCTTCGTTCCTGACAGAATGCCAATCCAACCAAAATTAGAAAATAGGTTTGCTACTCTTTCTCCAGATGCAAAACCATTCTCTCCCCCAATCACAAAAGAAACTTCATCCTCCCAAAAAACAGTTACTTACAAATCTGCCCTCAAAATAGAAAACCCACAAACTTCTCAACTCAACCGACAAATCATTCCTAATCCTCACCCTAAACAAACACCACCCAAAAATTATTTTTATAAAAATCATACTGATTCTATTTGTGTCCTAGAACCAGAAATTTATGAAATGACTGACAATTGGCATGTAACGCCCATCCTTATTATCGTTAAATATCTGACTTATTTGTTAAATATCTGAACTTGCATATTATGTGTTAGTTTTACTTGGGTTAATTTATTAACTGCTTTAAATAGTTAAGGTGGTTAAATGTCTAGTTTTGACTTTTGGGTCATTTGTGAAAATTTGACCTTAGGGGCCTTTTTGTTAAAAGTGAAACTTGAGGGGCCTAAGTGTCATTTTTGAAAGTTGAAAGGATAAATGTTGTTTGCCTTCTTCTCTGAGGCAAATTTCCCAAATCATTTTACGTTGCTCTCTCTCTGTTCTAAAACCTAGGTTAAAAGTTTTGCCTATTCTCGACTCCTCGAGTTTAATTATCCCTCCGTTCTTGATTCCGATCCCGGATTAATATTCGTGGCGTTGAATAGAGCGTTCCAGGCCGAACAGAAATAAGTTTTGGTCAACTTGAATTTTGACTAGGTAAGTTATTAGCTTCCCCTTACTTGTAATAACATGCATAAATGTTATTCTCGATACTTGTGAATGTTAATTTTGTGTTTGGGATGATTTTTGTGGTACTTGTAAATTTGGGACAAAGGGAGTAAATTTCCCCTGTGTAAACTAATGAAAGGAAATGAAAGAATTGGTTTTAAGCATTGTTTATGTTTTTGGGTATGTTGAAATGGTTAGTAAATGTTACTCCTTCGTTTGGGACGGAAAATTATTTCAACCTGGGAAAGAATGAAAATTTCGCATTTTACTACACTGTGCGACCGCACAAAAATGATTGTGCGACCGCACATCTTTCTGAAGGGTTTTTCAAAGAAATTGACTTGGTTGTGTGCGGCCGCACAGTCCATTTTGGGCGACCGCACAGTCATCTGAAAAACAAAGATTTTGTTTAAAGTTTGTATAAGTTGGAAGTAACCCTAGTTAAGGTATATAACCTTAGTATAAGATGTCCTAGCAAGTGTTGTGACACCTTAGGGGCATCAGACTTGGTCTTAAACATGTATACTCATTGGATCAAAATGAGAACATAAGTATAAGAGTAGTATCTCTTCTTTATGTCTTGAAAGTGCTATGAACAAGCACTAATGTGTTATACTTGTTGTGAATCTAATGATTGTACACCTTAGAGGCATTAGCATAAGGTCTTAGACTTGAACATCCTAAGAATAGGATTGGGATTTGGTAAGAGTAAATGTATAACTCTTATACTTGTTTGAATGTCAAAAAATTGGAAGTTATAACTTGAAGTATAAGACATTAAAAGCTTGTACATGACTTGAACATCCATAGAAATGGATTAAGACTTGAATATAAGATAATAAAATCTTGTACTTGGCTTGACACCAATACATATGTATGGTAGTGAACTAGAAAGTGCTATGAACAAGCACTAACGAGTATGAGACATGTTCTTGTTGTGTATGTGCAAACATTGCATATAGTTGCTTGATAACAAGATGACTTCTTGAGTACTTGAAGCATGTTCCTTCTTGAGCTAGTCCACTACATTTGGATTAGTTCTTCTCCCGTTGTTCAAGTAAATATCTACTTGTACTTTCTTGTGTGAGTCCAGCTGGTTCTCCTTGCTTGTTCGAAAATGTATAGGTTCACGCTTGTCGCGAGAGCTAGGGTTTAAGTGACAATCGGGTCCCTATGTATTTCCGCCCGACCCCTTACTACCGGCCATAGTAAGGGCATAGCTTCCTTAGTTGGAGCAATAATCCTGACTTAAGTGAATGCTAAACTCCCGTCCCGAACACCTCGTGAATAATCATGAGTACTGATATTGAGAATGACACTGGTTACTGGGTCTTCTGATATATACTGAATAATCAGTTCCTGTTATTGATCGTGATTGTCAAAGTAATACAAGCTGCGACAATAATGGTATTCTTGGGAGGAATAAGGAAGGAAGCAATATCCTTATAACTTGCTTGTTTAGCCTTATGTGCTATTTGATGAGTGGATTATCCTCTCATATACTTGTTACTTGATGATACTTGAGATATGATTATTTGAGTATCTACTTGAATTGCATGATAACATGTCATGTAGTTGCATCTAATAGCTTACTAAGATTTATCTCACCCTTTATTTGTTTCCCCCCCCAGGAAAGGAAGGATAGTGCGCAGTGAGGCTCGACATAGTTGGGAGCTTGCTTCGCAGGTCGTGATTATTTTGGGGCTTGTGTCCTTTTACACTTGGTGAGGACGATATATTATGGGTTTTGTAACTCCTTATTTTGGGGGTAGACAGTCTTGTTCAGTTCTTGTTGTCACTAGACATCTTGTATAGTCCTTTGAATGCCAGCTTATGTGCTAGGCATGTTTCCGCTGTGTATCTATTAAGTTTGGTTTTAAATTTTCTTGTCTAGAACTCGTGTTGTGAGCTAGTATAGCTCCTTACTCTAGAGTATATATATCATGTCAGTTTGTTAAACAAATGTCATTAAGTTTCTTGTTAAGTTTCTTGTTCCTCGTTAGGCACTCCATCCAGGTTCGAGGTTCTATTAGGGGATCCCGGGACCTGGGGGCGTGTCAGGTTGGTATCAGAGCTACCCTGGTTTAGCTACCCTGTTTAGCTACCTTGGTTTGCTCTAAGTCTGGATAGGGTCTATGGCCTAGGTATGGGTGAGTCTTGGGGTGTTATTAATAACGCTGAGTGTTTACCTACAGGTACAATGAGTTCTGAAGGTACAAGTGGTAGTAATCAGCTGAGATCTATAACTCCTCAAGAAGAAATGGTTGATAATGTTGACTGGGATTATCCTAATCGCCTTACAAGGTTCTTGAAGCTGAAACCTCGTAGTTTTGACGGGGAATTTGATTCTAAGAAGGCAGAAGAGTGGATTGAAAGTATTGAGAAGATCTTTACAGCCTTAAGATGTGCGGGTGGTGATAAGGTAACCTTTGCAACCTTTAAACTTGAGAAAGCCGCTGAACATTGGTGGCAAGTGTTGAGTAAAAGTTGGGAACTGGAAGGTGTACCTCAGACATGGGAGAATTTTCTTAAAGCTTTTAAGTCGCAGTTTATTCCAACAGTGGTCCAAGATAGAAAGGAAATGGAATTTCTTAATCTGGAGCAGGGAAGTCTGACAGTGGGGCAATACTCAACCAAGTTCACAGAATTGGCGAGGTATTGTGATCAGCTAGTTCCAAATGAAGCTAAGAAGGCACAGAGGTTTGTTAAAGGGTTAAGGACTGAGTATAGGAAGCAACTTCTTTCTTTACAACTCACTAGCTATCAGCAAGCAGTGGAGAAGGCTTATACCATTGAAAATGATATCGAAGAACACAAGGTGAAGTTGGGAACAACCATGACTGGTCGTGTATCAGAGAAAACTCAGGGATCTGGTTCTAAAGGTGGTAAATCTGGCCGCCAAGATCGTCGATTCCGACAGCCAACTGAAAGTAAAGGTAGTGTATCAACGGGGTCGAGGACAACAGTCCAAGGTCTCAGGAGAGTATGTGGCTTTTGTTCGAAAGAAGGCCATTCTGAAGACAAGTGTTGGCTAAAGCAAGGAAAGTGTATAGTGTGTGGTGAAGCAGGGCACTTTGCTAGAAATTGTTCTAAAAGTAAAGTAAATCAAGTTGGGGGTACAAGTCAACCAGCCTCAGGTTCCAAGAGAGATAGTGGGGGTCGACCAAAAGTTCAGGGTCGAGTGTTTGCTCTAGATCAGCAGGGTGTAGCTGAGTCTTCTGCAGTCATAGGAGGTATTATATTACTTTCTAGTACGAGAGCGCGAGTCTTGATAGATCCAGGCTCATCTCATTCTTATGTGGCATCTCATTTTGTGTCGCATTTGCATGTTCTTCCTGATTCTATGCCTTATGTGCTAGAAGTATTTTCCCCTATGGGAGATTGCATATTTACTTCTGAGGTCTACAAGAAATGTGAGGTTCTTGTGGGTAATCATGCCCTTCTTGCTGACCTAGTTGTGTTACCTATAAGGGACTTTGACGTGATCCTTGGCATGGATTGGCTTTATGTGCATCATGCATCTGTTGATTGTTATAGAAAAGTAGTAACTTTTTCTATTCCTGGTTTGCCTGATTTTACCTTTGAAGGTGATAGGCCTTTATGTGCTATACATGTTATTTCTGCTTTAAAAGCTAGAAAACTTTTATCTCGTGGTTGTGCCGGGTATCTCGCATGTGTACTTGATCAGAGTTTATCTGTTCCCAAGATGGAGGATATTCCTGTTGTGTCTGAATTTTCAGAGGTGTTCTCTTCTGAGTATAGCATGCCACCTGATCGAGAGCTTGAGTTCTGTATTGAGTTATTACCAGGTACAGCACCAATCTCTAAAGCACCTTATAGAATGGCTCCAGCTGAGTTAAGAGAGTTGAAAACATAGCTTGAGGAATTGCTTGAAAGGGGCTTTATCAGGCCTAGTGTATCACCGTGGGGTGCACCAGTGTTATTTGTCAGAAAGAAAGATGGGACTCTGCGATTGTGTATTGATTACAGAGATCTTAATCAGGTAACTATCAAGAACAAATATCCGTTACCTCATATTGATGACTTGTTTGATCAGCTTCAGGGTTCAGTAGTGTATTCGAAGCTTGACTTGAGAAGTGGTTATCATCAGTTGAAAATCAGATCTGAGGATATACCAAAGACAGCTTTCCGTACCAGGTATGGGCATTATGAGTTTATTGTTATGCCATTTGGTTTGACAAATGCTCCAGCTGTATTTATGGATTTGATGAACCGTATCTTCAAGCCATATCTTGATTGTTTTGTGGTGGTATTCATTGATGACATTCTTGTGTATTCTAAGTCACGGGCTGAGCATGAGCAACATCTCAGAGTAGTATTACAAGTTCTTCGTGAGAAACAATTATTTGCAAAATTCAGCAAATGTGCTTTCTGGTTAGAAGAGGTTTCATTCTTGGGGCATGTTGTGTCTGCTACTGGTATTGCAGTAGATCCTTCCAAAGTTGAAGCAGTTGTTAACTGGAAAAGGCCAACTACAGTGACTGAAATCCGTAGTTTCTTGGGCTTGGCTAGTTATTATCGGAGGTTCATTGAGGGATTCTCCAAGATTGCTACTCCATTGACTAATATGACTCGAAAAGCTATTTCTTTTGAGTGGAATGACAAATGTGAAGCAAGTTTTCAGGAGTTAAAAAGGCGTTTGACTACAGCTCCAGTCTTGGCTTTGCCTAATGGTTCTGAGCATTTCATGGTTTATACTGATGCTTCTAAAGAAGGATTGGGTTGTGTTCTAATGCAAGATGGAAAGGTAATAGCTTATGCTTCTCGAAAACTATCTCCTTATGAAAATAATTATCCTACTCATGATTTAGAGTTGGCTGCGATTATTTTTGCTTTGCATAAATGGAGGCATTACTTGTATGGAACCAGATTTGAAGTCTTTACCGATCATAAAAGCTTGAAGTACTTATTTTCTCAAAAAGAGCTTAACATGAGACAACGTAGATGGATGGAGAAATTGAAGGATCATGATTGTACTATCCTTTATCATCCAGGAAAAGCAAATGTTGTGGCAGATGCACTGAGCAGAAAGACTTATATTTCTTGCTTGATGATTCGTGAGTGGAAGATGTTTGAAGACTTGTGTGATTGGAGTCCTTGTGAATCAAATCATGGAATTATCATTGCTAATATAAAAGCTACTTCAGATTTACTCCAACAGATCAAAGAAGCTCAGGTAATTGATTCTGAATTACAGAAAATCATTAGTGGAATGAATGAAGGAAAGCAACCAGATTTTTCTTTCAATAGTGATGGAATTCTTACCTTCCGAGGTCGAGTTTGTATTCCAGTTGATCCTGAGATAAAGAAGAAATTTCTTGAAGAGGCTCACAAAGCCAAGTATACTATTCATCCTGGAAGTACTAAAATGTACCAAGATTTGAAGAAACATTTTTGGTGGAACAATATGAAAAGAGAAATTGCTGAGTATGTATCCAAATGTTTGACTTGTCAACAAGTAAAAGTGGAACATCAACGTCCAGCAGGTTTGTTGCAACCATTAGAAATTCCAGAGTGGAAATGGGAGCATATTACTATGGATTTTGTGACTGGTTTGCCACGTACCAGAAGAGGCCATGATGCTGTTTGGGTTATAGTGGACAGGTTGACTAAATCAGCTCACTTCTTGTCTGTTTCCATGGGATATTCATTGTCTCAATTGGCATCTTTGTATGTTCAGGAGATTGTCCGACTACATGGGGTTCCTGTGAGTATTGTATCTGACAGAGATCCTCGTTTTACTTCTCGATTCTGGCAGGCTCTTCAGGGTGCTATGGGTACTAAATTGAATTTCAGTACTGCTTTTCATCCTCAATCTGATGGGCAATCTGAGAGACTTATACAGATTCTCGAGGATATGTTACGTTCTTGTGTTATTGATTTCAAAGGCAGTTGGGATACTCATCTTCCTTTGGCTGAGTTTGCTTATAATAACAGTTTTCAGTCCAGCATTGAAATGGCTCCTTATGAGGCTCTTTATGGCAGAAAATGTAGATCTCCTATATGTTGGGATGAAGTGGGAGAAGCTAGACTCTTGGGTCCTGAAATGGTTCAACAGTCAGTTGAAAGTGTGAAACTTATTCGAAATAGATTGCGCACAGCTCAGAGTAGACAAAAGAGTTATGCAGATCATCGTAGAAGGGATCTTGAATTTCAGGTAGGTGACTTTGTATTCTTGAAGGTCTCTCCTCGTAGAGGTATAAAGAGATTTGGGAAGAAAGGAAAGTTATCTCCTCGTTATATCGGTCCATTTGAGATTCTTGAAAGAGTTGGTAAGTTGGCTTATAGAGTGGCTTTACCTCCTTCTTTATCGGGTATTCATGATGTGTTCCATGTATCTATGCTTCGCAAGTATATGGCAGATGAATCACATGTTCTTGAGTATGAGGCTATTCCATTTCAGCCTGATTTGTCTTATGAGGAACAACCTGTTGAAATTCTTGACTGGAAAGAGCAAGTTTTGCGTACCAAAAGGATTCCTATTGTGAAGGTCCTTTGGATAAATCATGAAATTGAAGAGGCTACTTGGGAAACCGAGAAAGAGATGCGAGATAAATACCCGAGCCTATTTGAAAACTTTGGTAAGTAAAATTCGTGGGCGAATTTTCTTTAAGGTGGGGAGGATGTAACGCCCATCCTTATTATCGTTAAATATCTGACTTATTTGTTAAATATCTGAACTTGCATATTATGTGTTAGTTTTACTTGGGTTAATTTATTAACTGCTTTAAATAGTTAAGGTGGTTAAATGTCTAGTTTTGACTTTTGGGTCATTTGTGAAAATTTGACCTTAGGGGCCTTTTTGTTAAAAGTGAAACTTGAGGGGCCTAAGTGTCATTTTTGAAAGTTGAAAGGATAAATGTTGTTTGCCTTCTTCTCTGAGGCAAATTTCCCAAATCATTTTACGTTGCTCTCTCTCTGTTCTAAAACCTAGGTTAAAAGTTTTGCCTATTCTCGACTCCTCGAGTTTAATTATCCCTCCGTTCTTGATTCCGATCCCGGATTAATATTCGTGGCGTTGAATAGAGCGTTCCAGGCCGAACAGAAATAAGTTTTGGTCAACTTGAATTTTGACTAGGTAAGTTATTAGCTTCCCCTTACTTGTAATAACATGCATAAATGTTATTCTCGATACTTGTGAATGTTAATTTTGTGTTTGGGATGATTTTTGTGGTACTTGTAAATTTGGGACAAAGGGAGTAAATTTCCCCTGTGTAAACTAATGAAAGGAAATGAAAGAATTGGTTTTAAGCATTGTTTATGTTTTTGGGTATGTTGAAATGGTTAGTAAATGTTACTCCTTCGTTTGGGACGGAAAATTATTTCAACCTGGGAAAGAATGAAAATTTCGCATTTTAGTACACTGTAGTAAGAAGGCTAACCAGCCAAATGATTTCACAACTAATACTGGCTAGAGCTCTGTATTCAGCTTTAGCAGAGGACATGACCACAACTGTTTGTTTCTTAGCATGCCAAGATAGGAGAGAGGTACCTAACATAAGACAGAACCCTTTAACAAACTTTCTGTCATTGGGATCCCCTGCCCAATCACTGTCACAATATGCCTTTAAAACAAAATCATTATGAGTTGAGAAGAATAATCCCTGACCAGGAGATGTTTTAAGGTATCTCAAAACTCGATGAAAGGCTCTGAGGTGAGTTTCCCTAGGATTGTGGACAAATTGACTTAAAAGATGAGCTCCTAAAGATAGATCTGGCCTAGTGACAGTAAGGTAAATAAGCTTACCAACCATTTGTCTATAAAGGCTGGGATCAGGAAGTGGTTCACCTTGATCTGCAAGAAATTTGTCATTAGGATCAAGAGGGATAGTGAGGGGTTTGGCATCAAGTAAGCCAGAAGTAGCAATGAGGTCAAGGGCATATTTTCGTTGATTCAAGAGTAAACCTGCAGAAGATCTGAATACTTCTAGTCCCAAATAATACTTAATAACTCCAAGATCTTTTATGCTGAATTGATCATGAAGATAAGTCTTCAAGGACAGAATCTCATGAGGGGCATTGCCAGTGACAAGAATATCATCAACATATACTAAAACCACAGTGAAATGATTGGAAGAAGTCAGGGTGAACATGGAGTAATCTGCATGAGATTGGGTATAACCAAGATGTAACAATGCTGAGGTAAGTTTAGAAAACCATTATCTAGAGGCCTGTTTTAAACCATAGAGGGACTTGGTCAATTTGGAAACCAAACCTTGTCCATGTGCATGTGAATAACCTTGTGGAAGGTCCATGTAGACTTCCTCATCTAATTCGCCATGTAGAAAAGCATTGTTGACATCAAGTTGGTAAATCTCCCACCCTTTTACTACAGCCAGACTAATTAAGGGCCTCACAGTAACCATTTTAACCACAGGAGCAAAAGTTTCTTGATAATCAATCCATTCATGTTGAGTAAAACCCTTGGCAACCAGCCTAGCTTTGAACCTTTCAACATCCCCATTTGATCTGTACTTGACTTTGTAAACCCACTTACATCCCACAAGTTTCTTCGCAACAGGTAAGGGAACAAGTAACCAAGTATTATTAGCTTCAAGAGCTTTGATTTCAGTCTTCATAGCATCAATCCATCTGCTGTCTTGAGCAGATTGCTTATAAGATTTTGGTTCAACAATGGTTTCCAAAGCATTTATGAAATGAGTGGAGGAAGGTGTACAATGATTATAAGAAATGAAATGATTGATGGTGTGTTTGGAAAGTTTGGGGAGAATGTAATCTTGCAGTTTATTAGGGGGATGTTTAATTCTAGTTGAAACTCTATGTTGGGGAGCAGGGTCAGGTGGTGGAGGAGAAGGGGTAGAATGAGCAGGGGAGTGAGTATGCTGAAGAGGATGAGGAAATGTAGAGGAAAAATGATCATGAGCAGAATCAGAAGTAATGACAGGAGGTGGGTCATCAACAGGCCAAGGTAAAAATGTGGAGGGTGGTGAAACAGGAGTTTTAAAAGGAAAGGTGTGTTCATGAAACACAACATGCCTTGAAACAAAAATTTGTTTAGAGTGTAGGTTATATAAGGTGTATCCTTTTTGACCAAATGGGTAACCAAGAAATATGGATGGAATAGCTCTTGGAGCAAATTTGTCACCAGTGTGAATGGAAGAAAAACAGAGACAACCAAAGGTCTTTAAATGATGATAATCAGGTATGGTATGATGAAGAAGCTCATAAGGGGTTTTGAAACCAGTAGCACTAGTAGGAACCCTATTGATGAGATATATGGCAGTCAATAAGGAATACCCCCAAAAATGAATGGGCAAATTAGCTTGAAATATTAAGGCTCTAGAAATGTTCAACAAGTGTTGGTGTTTTCTTTCAACAACACCATTTTGCTGGGGTGTTGAACTGAAGTGAAGAACTCCAAGATTGGCTAAGAAAGGTTTTACTTCCTGATTGAAAAATTCTGTACTATGGTCTGTTCTGACAGATTTAACGGTTACACTAAAATGATTGTGAACATACATCCAGAAAGATTTTAATAGGCTGAAAACATGGTGCTTGGATGGCATAAGGTAAGTCCAAATACTTCTTGAAAAATTATCAACAAGAGTAAGAAAATATCTACATCCATTCATGGTTGTTGTTCTATAAGGGCCCCACAAATCACAATGCACTAAATCAAAAGGTTTATTTGTTTTAATAGTACTGGAAGGAAAAGGAAGTTTATGCTGTTTGGCTAAAGGACAAATGGAACAAAAGGTTACATTCTAATTGCTAGAAGATTTCATATGAAAATCTGAAGACAAACTAGGAATTTTCAATAAAGTGTTTAAAGAACAATGACCTAATCTCTGATGCCAAAGTACAGAAGTGGAAGAATTGCAAGATTCAGAAGAAAAATTATTGATGGAGGAAGGAACATGATGAGCATGAAGAAGATATAGCCCTTTAGATAGTTCCCCAGTGGCTATGACTTTCATCTGTTGTTGGTCCTGGAAAATGCATGAGGATTTGGTGAAAATGATGGTGTAAGAAGTCTGTAAGATGAACTTGGAAATGGAAATGAGATTAAAGTGGAATGAAGGGACAAAGAAAACATGATGAACTGTAAGGTTAGGATTAATGTGAACAGATACAACTTGTGTGACAGTAACTTTGTGTCCATTTGGTAAAGATAAAACAATAGGAACAGGGAGAGAAACCACAGAGTGCATCAAATGGAAAGAATTGCAGACATGATCTGTGGCACCAGAATCCAAGATCTATGTATAATGAGAATGAATAGATGCAATAGTAGGATGAGAAGAATGGGACATCATACCTACCATGTGTGTAGTTATGACAGGGAAGGGGCTAATGGTGTGATCCTCAGGAGTCTCTTTAGCTTTCATCATGGACATGAGTTGATTAACTTGTTGCTGCAACTGCTCAAAGTCATGTAATGTTGTTGTTGCCTTTATTCCTTCATTTTAATTCTGCATAACCTGCATCACTCTGTGACCTGTAGTGCTTCTAGTTTGCTCATGTGGTTTGGTATTCACTGTCCCTTTGCCTTTGTTGAGATGATATGCTGGATGGCCCACTGGAAAGCCATTAAGCTTGTAACACTCTGATTTCACATGTCCTTCTTTATTGTAATAGTTGCAGAATATTCCCTTCTTGAATGGAGGTTTGTTGAAAGCAGACTTGAATGTGGACTGAGTAGGTGCTGTCATGAAGTTGTTGTTGTTGCTGCTTCCATATGTATAAGATGTGTGAGCTGCTGCGATTGTCAAATTATCTGGTATGTACCCCTGCCTCAATGATTCTTCCTGCCTGACCATGTAATATGCCTCTCCAACAGTAGGTAAAGGTTTCATGCAAAGAATCTGACCTCTCACATATATATTATTATCTCACCTCCCCCAAGAACACACACAACACGGCCATGGCCGTGTTGTAGGATCGCCCCTCATGGCTCTCTCCTAGGCTCCCAGCCCCCTCCTTGACACAACTTTTTGTCTCTCTCTTGTTATCCTAACTTTGTCTTAACACAAAGTAAGTGCTACAGTATAATGGTGGCTGTCTCAATATGTTTATAAGGACACAAAACCTAATACTGATCAAAACTGAAGTATATCAGAAACATAAGGAGTATGAAAGAATATGGAAACTAATTACCATAAACAGTAAGGAATCAATTTCTCATTTACTCTAAACTCCTAACCCACGTCAACTCCTAACACACGCAAGAATTCAAGGCTTGGCCCAAAACTGCCGGCTGACAAAGTTCTACGCAACTTCCAGATATAGAGGGCGGTCGCGTACTTTCTCCTTGTTGGATATTATGCCCTAGGCCCTTGTGAAATTCCTTACGTTATATCATGTTCTCATTTGTTATAAAGATAAAAACTTGGATTATTATATGTTTTGCATGTTTCTTATAATAATCCCCATCCCTAGTACTTATGAAGAACTAATATAAGTTTAATTGATGATCATGTGATGCTCATGTGTATGCGATACAAATTAAACTTATGGGTACTTGTTGGTGAACAAGTATTGGACTTGACCCACTATGAGATTTATGTCATGGTCAAATGTCATAATTAAATCTCATTTAATTATATCATTGGAATCCTTAGACCTGAGATTATTATCGTCTTCCACATGATGAACGTTGTGTTTGACGTATTCAAACGCTACCCTTAACTAGGTAGTTATAAAGGCTACGATTGGCACAATCAGATTCTTGTAGGGAAGAATGATATGTCAAGATGGGATGTTGCCCTCTTATCTCAAGAGAGATATCTTCTTGGCCACTCGAGAGTAAGATTGATGATAGTGCATGGCCATGCCCAAATGAATTGAAGTGTTCAATGTCATTTGATCATATCAATCTACTCGGGATTGAGAAAGCATTGGACACTTAAGGATACTTAGACCGTGTCTTATGTTCAATATGATATCGCGTGACAAAAGGATCATGATTTGTTCTATGAGGATAAACGAACTTCGTTAAGTTATATTAATTGGGTAGTCATGATGGCTTACTAGAGTCCGCTCATGATTTATGATAATGGCATTGGCCGGACTCATTGCCAACTTAATATAATCCTATGGGGTCACACACAAAAGAACGAATCAAGAGAAAGGATAAAATTGGATATTTAGAAAAAAAATATGAAAATTGGATTTTCATCAGCAGGTTCGGCCGAACCACCTATAAGACTCGACCGAATCTTAGGATGGGTTCAGCCGAACCCATCCCTTGATGCCCTGAACCTTTGTGGTTTTGGGCCAATTTCTTAATTACAAGTTTTGACGGGTTTTGACCTATTTCTCCTAAAGTGTTTGGGATTAATAAGTATAAATACCCCTTTCTTAACCCTAATTTAAATGGATTGATATTGTATCATTATTGGTAGCCTCCATGTGTTTGAGAAACACATTCTTGAGTTTAGATTGAGAATCAAAAGCTCAAGAACACCAATAAATTCATATTGCTTTTGAAGATTAGAAAAGCGTGTTTTCTAATGATTGGATCTAGCAGTCCGGATCTAGAATTGTTATAGATATTCGTTCGTATGTGGATACACATAGAGAGTGCTTGTTTTAGCATCTCAAGTTCGTGTTCCTGAGATCATGATTCGAAGAACGTGGAGAAGATCAAATCATAAAGCTTGAAGACTTGAAGATTTGAAGATCCAATATTTTAAACGCATAACATCGGTTAGTATTCTAAATTCATCTTCCCATTAATTTAATCATCATGAATGGATCCATGGGCTCTAGGGTTTTATTGTATTTTCTGTTGTTGTTTCCGCTGCGCATGGACCCTCAAAACCCAACACTCCTTGTGCAGCCGTACCCTCATGCAGTTGTGGCCCAATTCTTCTCAGACTAAGTTGGCGGTTTCCCAGCCCTTCCTTAGGCAGCCTTACACGCTTGATGCAGTGCCGTTTTTTCCTCCTCCACGATTTTGATCCTCTCCTTGGTTTTGATATTAATCCCAACAATCTCCCACTTGGAGACATAAACCACCATTGTGACAAACTCTATCAAACTCCCAACAGAGCATCCACCATCTATTTTAACACCAAAATTCTCCTTGATGATGATGAGCCTCCACGCTAAAGAGTTTAAGGCGAGTTGAACCAACCGAAGCTTCAACCTCTTTGTGTTAGATTAATCTTTCCTCCCCAAATCAACTTCTACCATGTTTCTCTGGAAGTCTAACTTCGCCTTCTCCCGTCAGATCCACCTTACTCGCAATGCTTCCCCATGAACTCGGACATACCTTGGTTCTCGCATTGTCTTCTCTTAGTCTGATCTCGCTCTCTGTTAGGTACTTATGATTCGTTCTCCTCAGGGGCTAGCTATGAGATGCACCTCTCCATCCTAACATACTATTCATTGACGTATTTTCGTTTTACATTGATAGGCCGGTCCATAAGCCTCTTGCTCCCACCCAGAACGAAAAAAATGAGGTTTTCGATAGAGTACAACATCTTCACCTTCCTCCTTGAGTTTCCCAGCGGTCGCTCACATCTGTCGTTTTGCCCCTCCTCTTCTCACGTGGTCAAACCGGCTTATACTACACACCTCTACATCGTTGGTTGCTGATGGATCGGTTTACACATGGATTATCTCTACATTTTCGTACTAATTTCATCGGCTTTTGGTTGTAATCTAGTTTAGATTGGATGTATTTTTGGTCTTTTATGGTTTATGGAACTTTGTTGGATTTGTAATGTTTTAAGACACTTTGTAGTGCATTTTGTGTGGTTGCAAAGTCCATGGGTTGTAATTTGTCGAAGACCGAATATTGCTCGAGTCACAGTTGGAATTAAGGGTCAACCATGGTCAAAGCGAGTCGAAGATGCGAAGAAACGAAGGAAAAAATGAAGGAATTCCATTCCAGGAGAGTGGGAGGTCGCCCACTCTGACCCGGGCGGTTGCCCACTAATGCGTTTTAGAGATGCTCCAGTCTGATGCTTTGGGCGGTCGCCCACTCCTCTGCACTGATTTTCGGGATTCCACTCCAAATCGGGTTTTAACCCAATTTTCCCTATTTTTGGGCCCTAGTTTCTCTCTGTATAAATAGTAGACTGCAGTACTTTATTTCTTTATGCTTTCTTTTAGGTTTTATCAAGGATTCAAGTTGAAATCAAGATTTTAGATCTTTCAAACATCAAGCGTATTATCCAGGTGTATGATTTCTAATTGTTTTCTTGTGATAATTGCTATGGGTATGAGTAGCTAAATTCCTTGGTTTGCAGATTGGTTGTGAACAATTGAATGATCTTTATGATATGAGATGATAATTGTAGTTTTAGTTTAACACAATAGATTCAATTCTGTTTTTGAGTTTCAGTAATATTGATAGATATTTTTGGCTCTTTAACTATTAGGGTTTGATTTCTTGCACTTGTGTGGAGAATTAGAGATAGCCATTATTGTGTTGAATATTTTGGATCTTGGACCTTGCGGAAAAAGAGACAAACTAGGTTTTTATGTTCTTTGAAACTTAATAAATTCTGTGTGTTTTAATTGGACCTTCTGGAATAATTAATTTACATAGGATAATAGAATTGCAATCCGGCCACCTAACCGTCCCAATTCTTAAATAAGTGAATGAACGCTAAAATCAAGATTATTTCTTATATCATCAAAATAGCATACAGAAAGTGTAATTGTGATCACCAATCCGTGAACTGCTTGTTAGTTGCTTTCGCAAGTTCCGAATGTATCACCTCCTTTTATTTCATATTTTCTCCATCGCCTAAATTTCTTCCCTAGTGATCTTTCTCCAACCCAATTTGACTGTCCTAAGATCCCTTGAACACCTCTTGATTCATCTTGATCTCTGCATCTCCAAATTCAACCTCGAATCTCTGCAAATCTCCTAAAAAACAAAACGAACTGATTTGGACTGTTTGGCCTTCTGCACGGACGTGTCCTATTTTGCATGGTCTTGCTTCAGCCCACAAACCCTAGCAGCCCTCAAATCAACCTTACAAGTCTTCCACACGAAGTATATGCACCGCATAAAATCTGCACGTGCATTGCTCGAATTTTGCATGTGCACTGCACGAAATCTGGACGTGCATTGCATGCATGCAGGTCGATTTCTGGTTTCTTCTCTTCCTTGGATTTTCTGAATCAAATCTCTAATACCAGTTGTAGAGATTTGGGCGGATCTCCACATCCACTAGACCATACTAGCAATCATTAATATGGAGAAAATAATCAACACATGAATAAAATGAAAGAAATAACACCTTAATCCGGTTCGTTCAACACATGAACTACATCAGGGAGCACCAAGCCAGGATAACACTATAATAATATATGAAGATCGTTATCACTAAGATCTAAACATGAAATTTCTCCAAGAACAATCTCTCTCACCTATATATTATTATCTCACCTCCCCCAAGAACACACACAACACGGTCATGGCCGGGTTATAGGATCGTCCCCATGGCTCTCCTAGGACACAATCCCACTCTTTGACATTATTTTGTGGCTCTCTCTTGATATCCTAACTTTCTCCTAACACAAAGTAAGTAATACAATATAATGGTGGTTGTCATAGTATATTTATAGGGATACAAAACCTAATCTTGATCAAAAACTAATTACCCCGGAAGTATATAAGAAACAAAAGGAGTATGAAAGAATAGGGAAACGAATTCCTATAAACAATAAGGAATCAATTCCTTATTTACTCCAAACTCCTAGCCCACGTTAACTGCTGCCACACACAAGAAGTCAAGGCCTGGCCCAAATCTGCTGGCTGACCAAGCTCTAAGCAACTTTCGGATAGAGAGGGCGGTCACACACTTTCTCCTTGTGCGGCCGCACTGTCCTGCAGTTGTGGCCCAATTCTTCTCAGACTAAGTGGGCGGTCGCCCAGCCGTTCCTTGGGCGGCCACACAACCATGCTGCACAGCCGTTTTTTGCTCCTCCATGGCTTTGATCCTCTCCTTGGTTTTGACTCTAGTTCCAACATAAACTAAGCAAACAAGCATCCGATCACTTCCTGCATGTGATTTGGCCAAGGCCCAATTTGGTCCTGCACGGTCGTGTTACCAAATTGGCACGGGGGACTAATCGCATAAATTTGAGTGGTAAAGTGATGTATTTTTTCAAAATTTGGGTACATGGACTAATCCCATAAAATACACATAGGAGAGAAACTATTTGGGTAGTTTATCCAACTATTTAAGTAAGGATCCTAATATTTACTTCCTCTGGCACAATTTTTTTTGCCTTAAATATAAGGAAATATTTATTAGTCTCAATATAAAATTTATTACGTGTAATTGTATTTAATAGTCTTCTACCAAAACTACACCTAATGAATTAATACTCATATTCATATACAGCGCACATTTATTACAAATTTAACACAAAGTTATATCAATAATTGTAAAAATAAAGACAATTAAAGAATTTTAACTACCTCCTTAATATTTATGTTTTTGGTCTCATTTTTTCTAAATTTAATTTTGGCTGGAGGAGTACATCATTTTCAGTTACGAGAGTAATGCTGTTTTGAAAGCCAAAATATATTTACCCTCCCAAAGTATATACCAAATCCCACTTTGCAACCTCAGATAAATTTTTACCACTTTGGTAGTCAATGTAAAAATTATCCCACTTCGCAACCTGGATCCTAATGAACGTTAGATATTTAATGGAATTAGTCATGTGCGTGTCATGTGATGTGTGTTTAGATCTTTTAACTCAAAAATTCAACGGCTTAAGTGTCATTTAACCATTAAAAACACTCATGCTTTCATCATCATAAAACTACCATGACCACCACCACAAAACAGCCACCATGTCGCCATAGTGTCGTCACCGCCGCCAATATACCATTCATCGCCATCAACAAGATAAAAAATCGTTTTTTGTGTTTCCACTTGAAGTGTTCTCAATCCAGACAACAAGAAAAAAAACAAGTCCCATATTAACACCAAACAATAATATTTTCTGAATATCAATGATCAATATTAAAAAATAAAAAATAAAATTTGGGTTTGATTAGAATCATAGATCTGGGAGTGGGAATATGGGCGACCAGAAGAGTGGAGTGAGGGAGAGAGAGCCGATGAGATCTGGGAGTGGTTATTAAGAAAAAGAAGAACCATTAGTATTTTAAGGCCAACATACATTTGTACCCTTAAACTATAAATACAATCCCACTTTTCACCGCAAACCGAATTTTGTCCAAATGTGGAACTCTAATTAACCCACAATTCCACTTTGCAACCTAGTACCTAACGAAGTTAGAAATTTAATGAAAACTGATCATGTGCAGGTTAAGTGAGGGATTTTTAAATCATTTCCTTTGAATAGAAAAAGGTATAAATGTCAATTTACTAACGGTTAGCTGGCGGATGATTTACAATGCTTGAGAAGAAGCCAAAGATGTGAAAGAGCATCACGATCCAATGGATGACACAAGGTGAACTAGAATAGGTGGCAATCACTTTCTCCACCCAACTCTACCATCACCCACCAGTCTATAGCCACCACTACCATGATTTCTCCTAAATCCCTGCCACCGGCCATTACCCCAAATCCAACCACCACCATATCTCGCCTCCTTTTTTTTTAGAAAAAAACCCCGAAAAACTACCATCGGCAACCACACATAAAGCATCAGACTCATATCTAAAACAATAAAAGGAGAAAAAAAACCAAAATCTGAGATTACATAAAGTGAAAAACGCCGAACTTGGATTTGAGACAAAAAAAAGGGAAAGGGTTATTGGGGTGGTTGAAATAGAGGAATGGGTGTTAAAGAGAAATTCGGTTATAGACATAAGAGAGACAATTAGGGTTTAGGGTTTCAAAGCTTGATTTATTTCATTGATCTCATTTTTTTTTTTTTTTTTTTATTCAACTCACACACCTACCCACCCACACACACACACACACATGCACGCTCAGAAGCGCCTAGGAGATAAATCCTAGGGAGAGAAAGCCTTCCCTCTAACTTCTGGGGGGATCGAACCCATGACCTCCAGGTTGGAAGCCAAGAGCTCTAGCCATGGAGAATCCTATTTAGGAAAGGATTCTAAAGAGTAGGGAACAAGAAAGCAATCTAGAATAATTTTAAGCTAACTAAATCTCTATCAAATCTGAGATTAATATTAATCGGATCTTCTAAACCCATTAGGATATTCCAATATTCCGTAACACCCCCCTCAAGTTGGAGCATGGGGATTCAAAATGCCCAACTTGCTTAAAAGAAGATCAAACTGCTTCTTGCCAAGAGCTTTGGTAAAGATATCTGCCAACTGTGTAGATGTAGGAACATAGGAAGGAGCGATGAGACCCTCCTTGACTATATCTCAAACAAAATAACAATCAACTTCAATATGCTTCGATCATTCATGAAAAACTGGATTTTGAGCAAGATGTATAGCCGATTGACTATCACAGAAAATAGGAATCGCCTTTGGATGATGAACACCCAAGCTAATTAAAAGACCCTTCAACCATTTCAATTCACAAGTAATAGTAGACATTGACCTATATTCGGCCTCTGCATTTAAGGTAACGCAGATTGACCCTTCAACAGTGACACATCCAGACCCTTCAAGTCACTGTCACTTGTTAGGAGAATTCCCTGACCAAGTGTGCCCTTAAGGTAACGCAGAACTCGCAAGGCAGCTGCCCAGTGTTCTTCCCGAGGAGCATGCATAAATTGTGATAAAAACATGTACGGAGTAGGCCAAGTCTGGATGTGTCACTGTTGGGTTTCCTCATAACATGCGCAGCGGAATTAAGTATTTAAATTTTTAGAAACCCAAAACCCATAGATCCATTCATATGATTAAGTCAAATACTTGCATAATGAATACTAGAATACTAACCCTTGATGCCTTTGATTAACAACTTTGTTCTTGGTGGAGACTTGAATCTTGATCACGAACAATAGCAGGAACACGAACTATGGAGGTGATAAGTTTCACCCTCTATCGATATCCACACCTTCGAACGAATATCAAGTAGCTTCTTGATCTTGGTTGATAGACCAAATTGTGAAACACGCTTTCACAATTAGAACTATATAGAATTTATTTGTGATGTTCTTGTTCTTCACCCAAGAGATCTTAGAACAAAAAATAACCCTTCAAAATCTTTGGAGGCGCTCACAAACTATTAGGATTCATCTACTTAATGGCTGGTGAATAGATGTTTATATAGGTCCTAGTCCTTAACCCTTAAGGACCTGGGAAACCTAAATCCCGTCACCCAATTAAGGTGCAAACTTTCTGTCCAAGCAGCTCTGGCACGGTCGTGCCCTATAATTGGCACGGTAATGCCAATTGGTGCGCGCCTGCCATCCGTCTGCTGAATATTAGCACATTCGTGCTTTATATTCAGCACGGTCGTGCTTTATATCTGGCACGGCCGTGCCAAACCAGAAATCTGCCTTTTTCCTAAATTCCAATTCAGTCATTTATGATTCGTTCTATTTGTGTATGACCCTATAGGATTACACTAAGTTGGCAATGAGTTCAATCATAAACCCATAAGATATAATTAGGTTCTAGCAAACCGTCATACCTACCTAAATAGTGTAACTATATACAATTTCGCATACCTTTATAGAACATGTCACAATCCCTTTGTCCACGATGTCATTGAACACAAGTCATGGTCAACAAGTCAACTTGTATTTGTTCAATACTTTCTCGATCCCGAATATGTTGATAATCCAAATGACATTGATCCAATCAATTCATTTGAGTCTGGCCAGACATTTCATCAACCATCATTCTACGAGGGGCCCAAGCTTGACATCTCTCCGAAGAGAGACAAATCCAATTAGCTTATTATTCTTCCCTACATGAATCCGATTATGCCAATCATACCCTTTATAACTACCTGGTTAAAGGTAGCGTTTGAATATGTCAAACATAATATTCATCAAGTGGAAGACTATAATAACTTCATGTCTAAGGATTCAAATTACATAACTATCATGAGATTTACATACGACATAGACCATGATATAAATCTCATACAGCGGGTCATGTCCAGTCCCTTGTTCTTCAACAAGTACCCATAAATCTAACATGATCATCCCATGATCATTTAGCCTTTATGCTAGTGCTTCATAAGCTCTAGGGACGGAGATTATTATAAGTAAACATGAACAACAATAATAATCAAAACATCTCTTTATTAATATGAATGAGATGATAATATATACAACGTTTAACAAACGTGCATAGGGAACCAACACTAACAGTCACAGCAAGATAAATTAGATGACCCACAAGGCGTCTCTACCAGATTGAGTTCCACGAATATGCAAGCTAGAAAGATGCTATTTGCTGCTATTATATCTATTTTTGCAATATCCCTCTCCTTTGTTCTCAGTTACTCATCAAATGGCACTCAGTTCATATCTTTAATTGTTGTTCGATCATTGAAAAGGTTTAAAGAAAGGGTTGGACACCGTTCTGGATCAGAAAGTTCCTTGCCTGTAGCAAGGCCAAGTCTATGGTTTTTAATAATAGGAAATTCTGAAGGTTTTACCCCCAACAATCCAGTCTCAGAAATAATATCAAGAGCATACTTTCTTTGACACAAAAATAATCCTGAAGTGCTTCGTTCAACTTCAATAGCAAGAAAATATTTAAGAGGCCCAAGATCCTTCATTTTAAAGCAATCACCCAAATAAGCTTTAAACTCTCGTAAGGCAGCGGAATCGTTCCCAGAGATAATGAGATCATCAACATATACGAGCACATTTATCTGAACAATACCTTTTGTGAAGGTGAAAAAAGAATAATCAGAATAAGAGTGCAAAAATCCATACCCTTTTAAGGGAGCTACGAGCTTGGTAAACCAACAACGTGGAGCTTGTTTGAACCTATATAATGACTTGCGCAAACGACACACCATATTTGATTTGGAGGTCTCAAAACCTGGGGGCAACTTCATGTAGACTTCTTCTTTAAGATCCCTAAGTAAGAAGGCATTGTGAACGTCCATCTGATGAAGCTCCCAATTTTTAGAAATCGCAACTACTAGAAAAGCACGAACAGTCAACATTTTTGCAACTGGATCAAATGTTTCAGCATAATCAATTCCTTCCTTTTAAAGATTTCTGAAGACCACTAAGCGAGACTTCAATCTTTCAATGCTTCCATCAAAACGATACTTTATGCGATAAACCCACTGATTTCCCAATGCCTTTTTGCCTGGTGGTAGAGTCTCTAATGTCCAAGTGCCGTTATCTTCTAAGACTTTGATTTCTACGTGCATGGACTTTTTCCATCCTTCATCCGTCATGGCTTCACGAAATGACTTTGGCTCCTTGTCCAAGGTTAGTGTAGCAAGAAAATTTTAGTGGTTCACAGAAAAATTGTCACAATTCATATAATATGCTATAGGGTAAGGTGTACCTGAGGGAAGTTTTGGAGAATGTGAGACGAGAGATGGACTTTTAGCATTTATCGTGTGAACCACATAATCACGAAGATGAACTGAAGGAGTCTTCGTACGCATTCCCCTACCCAGTTCAGCAGGCTGGGGATTAAGATCAGGAGCCAAGTTATCATCAATTTCAGTTGTTGTTGAAGAAGAAGGTGCATATGGGCCGACAGATGGGGTGGTAGTTGTTTGAACATCCTTCTGTAGATGGGCCGACAGATGGGGTGGTAGTTGTTTGAACATCCTGCTGCACAACTGGTGCAACAGGAGCTTGGGTTTCCGGAAGGTCATAATCAGCAAAATCTAAGTCGATCTCCCCATTCAATTCGACAATTGTCTAAGGAACAATGTTTACTAATTCAGGTTCTTTAAAAGGAAATATGTCCTCAAAAAATTTGACATCTCTAGAGGCAAAAAACTCTTTAGTGTCTAGATCAAAGAATTTCCAACCCTTTTTCCCAAATGAATACCCCAAAAAAGGGTTAATTGCAATTTGGTTACCTGAGCTTTACAAAATTCTGCGATCGGTTACTAAATTTGTCAAAGTTTCGATTGGGTTCCTGAATTTGCTGAACCGGAGCAATCTGGTGTAAAATCCGTTAAGTTGTTAAAATTCTAACAAAGTCGTCACATGTGCCAAACACGTGACATTTTACTGAGGTCAAAAATGTCTTTTCGCAATATTGAATGAATTGGGTCTGAACTGTTTGTATCCCACTCTTCATTTCTCTCTCTTAAACACACACACACACACACACACTCTCTCTCTCTCTCTCTCTTTCTCCGACCACCGTTTAAATTTCCGACCGCCGCCGACCACCGTCCAAAATCGCTGACAACCGCCGAACATCAACGCCGTCCAAAATCGCTGACCACCGCCGAACATAAACGCTGTCCAAAAATCGCCGGTTTACCAAAGTATGTCGCCTCTATCTTCTCCAGCGACACTTATTCTTCTCGGGTTATACCGATATACATGCTGCAAAAAAGTTGAAAATAGATTCGTGGGTAACTCATCAGGTTCTCTCTCCGGCGACACTTATTCATCACCCAACCACCATCTTCACCACCCACCGAATCTTCCTTATCTCCTTCTCCATTTCCTCCTATGTCTGCCCCCTAACTCAAGTTCTCTCTCCGGCTCGACATACCCAAATCTGGGTTTTGATTTTTAGAGTTACAATTTCAAGCTTGTTTCATTTTTCAATTTCTGATTTTCAAGATCTGGGCTTCGAGTTTTGATTTTAAATTTTAGAGTTTGAAGATTTTTTACTGTATCTTTGGGTATGAAGTATTTTCAAAATCAAATGCATGAATAATTTTTTATTTTGAATTTGAATCTGGGTTTTGAATTTTCGCATTTAGGCTTTTGCAAAGTGGGTTTCGAATTTAAATCTGCGTTTCAATTTTCGATTTCAGGTCTTTGAATTTGAAGGATTTTTTACTGGAACTTTGGATATGAAGGAGTCTTGAAATCAAAAGCATGAACAATTTTTCATTTTCGAATTGAAATCTTTGAAGATCGATGATTTTCGATTTAAATTTTGGTTTTGAATTTTAGTACTTAAGTCTTTGCATTTGAAGAAATTTTGACTGCAAATCTCATTTTGTTAAAGATTTTTGTTTTGATTTTCCATCTTTGATATTGATATGATTGACTATGAATTTTTTTATTTGTCTGATGGCATGATGAAGGATTATGACTTGGGATAAATTCAAGGTTGAATGACATATAAGCAATTTTATTTTGCATTACAATCCAATCTTTAGGTAATATTTGAAGAGGGGGATTTCTTACCAGAATTAGTGGATGGCATGATGGTGCCAAAGGTGGTGGTGGCTAGATGGTGGCGGTGGGATGATGGTGGTGGTTTTGGATGGTGGAGAAAATGGTGGTGGGGGATAAGGCTAGAGGTTGAAGATGAAAAAATATTTACATTTAGACCCTTAATCTATGATTTTTAACACTTGAAGCTAAAATAATAGCAAGTGAGATTTCATTTTGACTGGAAATGACATATTTACCCTCATTAAAACTCACGTGTTCCGCACATGGTTTCCACTTCGTTAGTTTCTTAACCGGCTAATGATTTTTACACCCAATTGCTCCGGTTCAGCAAACTCAGGAACCGGATCGTAACTTTGACAAATTTAGTAACCGATTGCAGAATTTTGTAAAACTCAGGTAACCAAATTGTAATTAACCCCCATAAAAATGCACTTTTGACTACAACTGGCAAATTTATCACCACCTGCTTTTTGATTGTGAGCAAAACATAAAGAGCCAAAACTTGAATAGTATTATAAGAAGGGGGGTTGCCAAATAGAATCTCATGGTGGGTTTTGGTATGTAATAAAGGAGTTGGTGTTCAATTAATTAAATGAACTGAATCAAGAATTGCCTCCCCCCAAAAATAAATGGGGAGGTTGGCTTGGAACCTCAAAGCCCATGCAACATTCAAAATATGTTGATGCTTTCTTTCAACTCATCCATTTTGTTGAGGAGTTCCAATGCAAGACGTTTGAAAAAGAATTCCTGTGGCAGAAAAGAAATCCATCAAACTCCTAAACTCAGTACCATTATCACTTTGAACAATTTTAATGGTTTGATTAAATTGGCGATTCACCATAGCAACAAAAGTCATAAATGCTTGAAAAACATCAGTCTTGTCAATCAACAAATAAACCCAAACAGCACGATATCATCACCAAAGGTGAAGAAATAACGTTCCCCACAAGAAGAAGCATGTCTATAAGATCCCCACAAATCACAATCTACTTTTTCAAATATTCTAGTAAACTTATTTTCACTTAACAAAAATTTGTCTCTACGTTGTTTAGCACGAAAGCATACCTCACAAGATTTATTCAAACGACACTTAGAGTCACTAACAGGAGGAAGTAACTTTACTATTCCTTCAGACGGATGTCCCATTCTTTTATGCCAAAGTTCCAAGGTAGATGTTGCTCCATTAACTGAAATCTGATGCAGTGTATACACTCCTTTGAAGTAGTAAAGTCCATCCCATCTAACAATCGTTCCAATCAACTCCCTCGACTGATCCTGTATAGCACATATAAGAGAGTTAGACAATACACTTCATATCATCATTTAATTGTGAAACCGAAATTAAATTACAACCACTACAACAAAAATGGCCTTTGACGGCACTTATTTACCGGCACTTGTAAAAATGACTTAAATTTGGGGCACTTATAAAAAAATGCCGTATATTTTTGGCACTTTTAATGAAGTGCTGCAAATTTCTGGCACTTTTTATCAAGTGCTGCAAATTGCCGGCACTTTTAATAAAATGCCTCTAAATTTCCGGCAATTTTCATAAAGCTGCCGCTAATTTCCGGCACATTTTAAAAAAGTGTCAGATTTTAGCGGCACTTTCAAAAGGTGCCGAAAGTTGTGCCGGAAATTAGCGGCACTTATAAAAATGTTGGAAATTTTGCGGCACTTATTTACAAGTGCCGCTAAATTTCCGACACTTTTTATAAGTGCCGCTTATTTCTGGCACTTCTTTATAAAGTGCCGCTAATAATAAGAGGTTTATTTTAATATTTTCATGTAATTTTGAATTTTAATAATATTTTTTATTGCACTTTGCATTAATTTGTTAAGAAAACTACAAAATGGACCCGCGTACTATTGCCCCAACATCACTTTGACATGCGTACTATCAACTCAGTAAATATACCTTGCGTACTATAGTTTTATTTTCAATTTCCCTAAGATTTCTAACGCCAGTTAAAAAGCTAACTACGCTATTAATAAGTTAACGAAAAGTTAGATTCAATTTTTTTAAAATTGACCCTAGAGTTTAAAATAACCCCCCCCTATTATCATCTTCCTCCCTGCCATCTTCATAGCGCCGCTCTCACCAGCCATGTGCCGTCCCACCTCCACCCATCCACCACCGACCAAATCCACCCACCTCCAACATAAAACACTAATTGATATCAATCGAGAAAATAACAAATAAAAGTTATATCTACTTAACACCAATTTACATTAACATATTTAAATCAAAATTAAAAAAAAAAAAAAAAAAAAAAAAAAAACAAGATTTGGGTTCTTCATTATCATCAAAAAAATAATAAAAATAAAAATAAAAAAAATTATAACGAAACAAACTAATTTGGATCCCAACAAATAAGATGCATAACATTATCTGCTTATATGCCTCAAACTCATCTCTTAGTCTCCCTTCCAAGTTTGTGTTATGTGAATGAAGTTTGAGAAGGGGTTTTTCATCAATATCATCAAACTCTTTCTTCTAAATCAGAAATGTGTTGATGGGGCTGGGAAAAAAGATAATCCACTATTTCAAATCCCAATTTGTGTCCTAACCCTAACCCCCGATTTCTTTGCCTTTTCAAAATCTCTCTTCTTCTCCAAATTCACCCAATTCAAACCCTATACCCCTTCTTCTTCACATTAAACATGCGAGCTCTCCCGGTCTGTGCCACCGTTGGGGATGAAATCAAACCATCATCCACCCTCATGCTCCAACTCAGCGATTCACGAAACGAAACACATCCATGGAGCGAAGTTCGATGGCAGGAAGGACTTGGACAGAGATGGGGTAGAATTCATCAAGAAGCCGCTCCATATTCATCAAGAAGAACACTGAACCTAGTATCCTATCAATGGCGAAGGCCAGATCTGGAACCAGGGGAGATCTCATCCGATCTGCTCCATATTCCTTTTTTTTTCTTTTTTTTTTCCTTTCCTGGACTTATTTGTTTATAAGTGCTATACTTTGTTTAAAATATTTATAATTATATGAGTTGTATTTTTTGTTTTTGTTTGTTGTATTTAAATAAGTAATTATTAGTGTTTTGCTTTATCATCAATATAATTTTAGAATATGAGTAATAGATAGAAAAAAATATTACCAAAATATACGTATTTTGTATGTAAGTGAAATTTTTGGTTAGTTTTCTAACCTAGATTAAGATTCAAGGGTAAAGTTGGATAAGGGGGATTTATTTTGAAATTTAGGGTCAGTTTTAAAAATTTGAATCTAACTTTTCTTTAATTTTTTAACAGCCCAGTTAACTTTTTAACCGGCGTTACAAATCTTAGGGAAATTGAAAATAAAACTATAGTACGCAAGGTACATTTACTTAGTTGATAGTACGCAGGTCAAAGTGATGTTGGGGCAATAGTACGCGGGTCTATTTTGTAGTTTACTCTTAATTTGTTTGTTATATTAGATTTACTAGTGAGTAACCCGTCGAAATTCGACGGGAATAATAAACCTAATTAATTAAGAAAAGCTGATGCAAGACATTTTCATACTGAGATAGTGGTACGAAATCAAATAAGTGATCTAGTAAAATACCATACCAGTCCTAATCTCAAATAATATTCAACAATAGTAGGAGACACAATTACATGTAGTCAATCACACAAAAGCCATCCACTTCAGCCACTTGAAACCAACCATACAAAAATTCATCCACTTCAGCTATTAGGAATATTAATATACTATTCAAGTAAATATTCTGTATTTATTAACTTACCAAACTTAGGGATATTGTGTATATTAATTAGGAGATTTATATCTTGTTAACCAAGTTAGATTAGTCTAGAATGTTTCATGTAACCCTATAAATATGTAACCTATTGTTCATTAATAAATTGAGTCTTTCATATTCAAACTTTCGCTACCATGTATGATTGACTCCGACTATCTCTCTTTAATCCTTGACATGCTATCACAGCTATGATCCATATTATGACTTCTCCACCAAAACCCTTTGCGGCAAAACCTTTAAGTCGCCCCTGTAGATACCCCGGGGAGCCACGGCTTGGCTAGAGCGCGTGAATGATCCTAGGATGTCTAACTTGTTTTAGAGTCGCCACCTATGTTTTGAGGAACATAAGAAAAACCTATTGATTATAGCCTAAGTTTGATTACGAAAAACAGAGATTCTTTGTTTTGAGGTTCGGGGGTTAGATTACGAGATGGGAAGTACCGAAACACCCATCTCGCCCAACTAAAGTTGGTCTTGCTTGATCAAAATCTACATGAATGATAACGTTCTTCTTCTTCTTCTTTAAGTCATAAAAGGGGGGTTTTAGATAGAGTTTGGAATGTAGGAGATAACTCCTTAACCAACCTCAATGAGATGAGGTGATCATTAGAGTCATGTCCCAAAATGATTTGGGTGATTGCACATTTGATTAGAGTAAAAGAAAGAGAGGAGATGAAGTAGAAAAGAAAGGAAAAGATGGACTTTTACCTACAATTTGAAGACCTTCAAATATTGCTTGATCAAACCCTTGGAGAAACTTTAGAAAGTGGTTTTGGTATAGTTTTTGTAAGTTCAATTTTCGGTCCTTGAAAATGGAGGTAAAGGGAGGTTTTTATCGGTGAAAGAGAGGTGTTTTTGGTGCCAAAACTCAGTCACCAAGAAATCCTTCCCGGGAAAAATCCTGTAAATTGAGCAAGGGAGAGAATCCTGGCCAGAAATCTGTAACTGACGCCCAGAGGCGCGCGCTTCCTGCTTTGGGGGCGGGAGGCGCGCGCGCCTGGCTCCTCCTGTCGGAGGCGCGCGACTTAGAGAGGGCAATTTTGACAGAATGGACTAGAAAGTCAGCCGTGTCATTCAGTTTAGCCCCTGGACTTAACGAAGTCAGTCAGGAACTTAACGGAAGTGACAGAAACTAACGAGAGACACTTAAAATGGGGAGAAACACAAGATCAAATGTGCAATCGGGGTGAGCGGTCCAAGGCGGGGTGTCTACAGAGCCCCTCGGCGACGTGGATTGCAAAGCAAAATGCGTCAACGAAAGTTAAAAACACCCGCCGAGGACATCACCAAGAAAAAGCAAAGACTCGATGAAAGCAGGAATTTGAAATTGCGAGAGATAGTGGTGCGCTCCCTGTGTGAGCGGCTTTTGTTGATAGAGGGGGTGGCATGATCCGTTAGGTGAACCTGCCGGCTGAATATGTTGAATGAGGCCGTTAGTGAACCTGCCGGCTAAATATGTTGAATGAGGCCGTTAGTGAACCTTTGAGGAGGCCGTTAGTGAACCCTTGGAGAGGCTGTTAGTGAACCCTTGAGGACGAATCCGTTAATGAAATCCGTTGATGAGGCCATTAGTGAACCTTTGGAGAGGCCGTTAGTGAACCTTTGAAGAGGCCGTTAGTGAACCTTTGAGGACGAATCCGTTAGTGAAATTCGTTGGTGAGGCCGTTGGTGAACCTTTGAATGAGGTCGTTAGTAAACCTTTGGAGAGGCCGTCAGTGAACCTTTGAAGAGGCCGTTAGTGAACCTTTGAAGAGGCCGTTAGTGAACCTTTGTTGACGAATCCGTTAGTGAAATCCGTTGATGAGGCCGTTAGTGAACCTTCGAGGCCGTTAGTGAACCTTTGTTGTCGAATCCGTTAGTGAAATCCGTTGATGAAGCCGTTAGTGAACCTTCGAGGCCGTTAGTGAACCTTTGTTGACGAATCCGTTAGTGAAATCCGTTGATGAGGTATTGCTTTGGAGTCTCGTGCCCCTTGGAGTCACACTTGACTTTTTTTTGAATTGTGGGGTGCGGGCACCGTTGACCGTGACCAGAAAATGTTTCTGCTGGGGATGAAATGTTGAGATTGACCCTTGAGGGGGGTATGGTACCCGTGGCAGAACTTAGGGAGTTTGGAATCCGTGGGAAAACCTCGATACGGTGCATGGTTTCTTGCATGGGAGACTGCTTCTGAACCTGCCTGATGATGGGAAAAGCGCGCGTCCGGGCCTTGTTGTGGGACGCGCGCGTCTCGGATTAGTATGTTGGGAGGCGCGCGCCTGGCGCATAAGTTCAGCATATTTAAACGGGCTGTTCGCTGTTTTCGGCCAGTTTTCAAAAATTTGAAGAGCCCTCCAAATTCCAAGCCCAATTTTCGTAGAGAAATCACCCCAAAACACTTTCTTGCCACTCTAGGATCAATTCCGTCAAAGAAACGATGTCGGATCGTCAGCAATCACCTCTGTTTGAGAGGCCACAGGGCGAGGAGCCCGAAATTGGGGTTGAAGCTATGGACCCGAGCTTGCTTACTTTCCGGCCTCATACCCACATTTCTCACTTCGTGACTTCGGGTTTGGTAAGAATGCCTCACCTTTCTTGTCGATTTCGGGTTTCATGAAGTTCTGTTTTCTTTACCTGAAATATTGCTGCAGCAGCTTTATTGATCATTCTTTGCATGTTGTTTGTTGTTGCTGATTTGTTGTAAGAAACATGTTGGGGCGCCCATTTTCATGTTCACATACTTGCTTGTATATTGTTCTGCCATTGAAATCTCTGTGTTGAGTTCACCCGCTTTTTAGCAGTCATGCTGATGAAACTTTTGCTGTTCCTTCTTTCCTTTCAGGAGTGGACCCATCTGACAGAGATTCGCGGTGGGGCTCATGGGCCTATCTCTATATGGAAGAGGTTGCCTGAGAATGTTCGGGCCCGAGTCACAGGGACTCATTTTGGTCTTTTTGTCACTAGCCTCCCAGCTTTGAAGAATGACCCTGATGTGGTCCAGGCATTGAGGGAAAGGTGGTGGGACACCACCCATACCTTCCACTTACCCATGGGTGAGGTGACTATGATGCCTACCGATTTCACAGCTTTGATGGGCTTGCCATTCATGGGGGTGCCTGTCCCTTTTGGTTTGAGAGGGGCTGTTCGGACTCCGGACGAGTTACTGGCTTTGGTTGACTGCCGGTTCGAGGTTAAGAATTCTCGAGTGACATGGGGGCGAATCCGGGCTTATTTTAGCATCTTGATGGCTGAGGCTCAAGGTGTTACAGCTGATCGGGTTGATGCCATGGCCCGTTTCTTCATTTGGTACTTGTTATCACATACTCTGTTTGCCAATGGGGGATCTTCGGCCTCTTTGGCTCTGCTTGACTTGTTAGTGGACTTGGACCAGATCGGCCAGTATAACTGGGGCGCAGCGGGCTTAGCTGCTTGTTACCACGGCATGGATTTGACCAGCCGCTCGACCACCAGCTCTGTTACGGGCTTCAGCTTGCTGTGGGAGGTATACCACTTACTGTCCCTTTTATATTCTCCTTGCCTTGGTCATAACTGCCTTTTCCGTTGACTGTCATTAACTTTGTTTCTGCCTCCTGTCTACAGCTTTGGGCTTTTGCTATCCTGAATCTGAGGGATTTCAAGATTGCCAAGGAAGGCCAGCCCCAGTATCCGGACTGTGCACGGTGGGCGTATAAGGAGAGGAATGTGAAAACTGGCACGAACCCCATTAGTCTTACTTCGGCCCGACGGCACTTGGATACCTTGAGGCCTGAGTCTGTTTCCTTCTCTTTGTATCCGTGGAGATCAGTTCAGCACTGGTTTGAGCACACTCTTATTCCTACCCGTTCTCGGGTTTTGATGAGTTCGGGTGAGTTCATGGCTCTATACTTGGGGGACAGAGTGTTCTGGCAGCATGGTACCCAGGTGACAGACTTTTACACCCCCCCTTGTCCTGCAGTTCCAGACGTTCCTCCTTTCTGCCCTCGTAACTGGAGGTCACTTTCAGAGGCTGATCGCACGGCATATATGGTAGGGGTTGATGCCGTCCCTTATATTCACTTGGACCAGGATTATGGCCTCTTCAGGGAGAACAACTTGATGCAAGGCTTCATGTTTGCTGATCCGATGAGATCACAGGCTGCTCCTTCGACCTCCGCTTGGTTTTATACTAACGGTGCCGGGTATTGTTTTGATCCTCCGTTGCCTCCTCCCTATTACACTTATTCCAACTTCGGGGTTTTTGAGGAGCAGAGGGAGATTGTTCCCGAGGATATGTCACCGGAGAGAGAGCCTCCCGCTCAGGCTGCCGTGGTATGTTTTTCTGACCATCTTTGCATTTCTCAGTTCAAGTCTTGTTTTTCTGTCCTTTGTAATGTAATTTCCTTTTCCTGTTCTTTGTTGCAACAGGTGCCCATAGCTGCTTATAGGCATTTGGGTAGGCAGAACAAAGGAATGAGGCGAAGGCTTTGCCAGCTGGAGGAGAGGGTGCTGGAGCTGTGCAGGGATATTGCTGCCATGACTAGAGATGCTGCTGGTGCTGTCTCTGGTGCTGCGAGAGGAGCTGCCCGAGGTGCTCGGGGCATGGGACGAGGCTGCAGGGATGCTGCACTGGACATTGATGAGGCTGTCTTTTCGGCGAGGCAGTCGTTGAGCAGGAGTCTGAGCCATGGAGGTAGCCATAGTAGAAGTCTGAGCCGAGAGGGTAGCCAGAGCCGGGGTGGCGCTAGTTCGTCGGGGAGAGCTGCCAAGAGGACCCGTCCTGATGTTGTGGTTGAGACATCTGAGTCTGAGGAGGATGATGATGATGATGATGATGATGATGATGATGAGGATGAGGATGACGATGAGGAGACCGAGAGCGGTAGCAGGGGGTGAGCACAGTGTTGGTGATGACGTGCCCGAGCTGTTGCGGCTGAGAGGATGAGGGATTGAAAACATTTTTATTTTTGCCTGTAATAACATTTAACATGTATTTACAATCCTAGTTATCTTACTACTCATTTTATGTTCTATTAGCGACTCGATCTTAGATGTCGACTCTTTACAAACAAATGTGTGCCCAAAGGATGCTTGTTGTTGATGCTTGAACTCCTTTTTGTTGCTGGGATCTGACTTTGCTGCAGGTTGGATATGTTGAAGTGCTTGGGTTCTGTTCTGAACTGACAAGGGCTGTTTCTGTCTGAACTGCTGTCAAAGGCACGCGCGTCAGGCTTTGCTTGTGGGAGGCGCGTGCGTTGTGCAGCCTTGGTCGGAGGCGCGCGCTTCTGGCCTGCTGAATTACAGTCCCTTTCTTTTTCTGATCAGAATGTTCCAACAGCTATAAATTTGAACCATTTTTTACCAGAATGGTCACACAACATTCTTTTGCAAACACTTTCTCCTCCTAAACCACAAAATTCTTGTCATAATGGCCCCAATGACTTTCTCCTTTGAAGTTAAAGTTTCCATCCCCGAGGGTGAGAAGTCCATTCCAGTGGTGAATGCCTTTCCAGTTGTGGGGTCCGTCCCAATGGTGGAGAAGCATCCGAGCGTTTTTGATCGTTTGGGAAGGCCCAATGACGATGTTGTTGACCCCGTGAGACCGGTGGTTCATGTGCGGGACTATAGACCCCGTCATTTTCCCAAGAAGAAGAAAGGTAAGGGAAATTCCTCCTATGTGTGGAAGCGTCCCATGGTTGTCCCCGCTAAGGCTCCGCTTGATAAGGGCAAAGGGAAAGCCGTTGATGAAGCTCCGTCCCGTCCTAGCGTTTTCTCCCGTCTTGGCGGTCCCAAGAATGTTCCGTCCCCATCCAAGAAGACTAAAGGACATAACAAGAAGCAATGGGTTCCCAAACCTAAGGTTGCCTACGTTCCTCCAGTTGAGAGGCTCAGGACTTCGTAGTTCAAACAAACAAAGACCATTTTTTTATTTTTTTGATATGTTTTAGACCGCACCCGAAGGTTGCCTACGTTCCTCCAGTTGAGAGGCTCAGGACTTCGTAGTTCAAACAAACAAAGACCATTTTTTTATTTTTTTTTCTTGTGTGCACCCTGTTTTTTGCCTTGACCGCCCTTTCGGGTTTTCAATCTAGCGGGCTTCTTTTTTGCACGTGCTCTAATTTTTGCCTAGGCCGCCCTTGCGGGTTTTCAACCTAGTGAGCGATTATTTTTTTTTTTTTTTTTTTTTTTTTTTATGGTCTTTGTTTATTAAGCGTAGAACCTCTTGAGCTGGTCTTTGTTTATTAAGCGTAGAACCTCTTGAGCTTGTCGAGGTTGACCTCCTTTGGCAGCTGGTCACCATCTAAATCCACGAGCCGGACTGCACCACCGCTTAGTATCTTTTTGACTACATACAGACCGATCCATCGGGGTCCCCATTTCCCCAGGGGATTCATGGCGTTAGGAGGATGTTGTCTTAAGACCAAATCTCCCACATTGATGTTTCGAGGCTTCACTTTTTTGTTGAAATCTCTTGCCATCCTTTGCTGATATGCCCTCGTGCGTTCGAGTGCTCTTAACCTTTTCTCGTCGAGTAAGGCTAGCTGTTCGTATCGACTTTGCATCCAATTGACCTCGTTGACTTGATTCTCGAGGAGGACCCGTAGAGATGGGACTTCAAGCTCGATAGGGAGTACGGCTTCAGAACCATAGACTAATGCATAAGGAGTTTCTCTTGTTGCGGACCGTATTGATGTGCGGTAGCCCCACAATGCTAATGGTAGCTTCTCGGGCCAATCCCTTCCTGTTAAGGCCATTTTCTGGACGATGGTCTCGATGGTTTTATTTGCTGCTTCAACCACGCCATTTGCTTGGGGACGGTAAGGAGATGACTTGTGCTTGGTGATCTTGTATTCTACCAAAAGTGCATCTATTTCCTTCTCAAAGTGAGAGCCGTTGTCGGAAATGATTTCATGAGGCACGCTGTATCGGCACATGATATTAATCTTTACAAATTCGGACACTTTCTTGGCGTTGAGGGTCCGATAGGCTTGTGCTTTGACCCACTTTGTGAAGTAGTCGACTGCCACTAGGACGAATGACTGCCCATTGCTCCCGGCAGGATGAACTTTACCGATGATGTCTATCCCCCAACAAGAGAAAGGCCAGGGTGTGACCATGTTGTAAAGTTGTGAGGGTGGAGCATGTTGCAGATTAGCGTGGAATTGGCACACCTTTGACTTTCTCGATACAGTCTCGTTCCATAGTGCTCCAATAGTAACCAATGCGAAGTATCTTCTTGACTAGCATAAACCCATTCATGTGGGGTCCACATTCTCCTTCGTGCACTTCACACATTATCTCTTAATCTTCGGCCTCATTGGCGCATAAGAGATTGATCCCGTCGTGGTGCCTTTTATAGACTCGGTCCCCAATCAGTACGTACCGAGAGGCTAACCTTTGCAGAGCTGCTTGAGACTTCTTATTGCTATTCTCGGGATAAGTGCCATATTTGAGGAAGTTCATGATGTCCGAATACCAAGGGAGTTTGTTTGTACCTCGTTGATCTCGATACTCATTCAATATGCCGGACTGTTCCTTCGGGCAATTTTGAAAGGCTTTACCATTTTCCCTTTGGGCATTTCGACTAATGAAGCTATGGTGGCCAATGCATCGGCGAAGCGATTTTTATCCCTTGGCAGGTAGTTGAAAGTGATCTCTTGGAATTGTTCAACCAATTCTTCAAGGTGTTGACCATACTGTTGGAGAGTTGGGTCTTGGGTTCGCCATTTACCCGATTGCTGATTGATAAGGAGCAAAGAGTCGCCGAATACTTCTAATTCCGTGACGTTTCTTTCGAGAGCTGCTTCGAGCCCTGCTATGCATGCTTCGTACTCGGCAATGTTGTTGGTAGCTTCGAATTCCAGACGGATGACAATGGGACTGTAGATGTCTTTTGGATTGACAAGCAATATTCCTATACCAAAACCGTGTTTGTTGGCGGCGCCATCGAAAAAAAGTTGCCACTTATTTTCCTCGGTTGCAGTACAAATTAAATGCTCGTCGGGGAACTGTACATCTTCCCCCTTCACTTCGTCACACGGGAATTCGGCAAGCTGGTCAATGAACACTTTCCCCCTGATGGATTTTAGTGTGACGTAAGTGATATCATAGCCGGCGAGCATGAAGTACCTTTGGCTATTCTTGTTGACATGAAAGGCTTCTCGAAGATGTAGCGGAGCGGGTCCACCTTTGCTACTAGATTGATCGGAAAAGCTTCCATATAGTGTTTGAGCTTTTGAGTGACCCAAACCAATGCTGCACATGACTTCTCTAAGACAGAGTAGTTCTTTTCGCCTCCTTGGAATCGGCGACTGACAAAATAAATGGCGTTCTCCTTTGTGGACTCTCGTTGCTCTTGTGCTAACATAGCCCCTAGGGCTTCATCATTGACAGTGAGATAGAGCAACAGAGGTTTCTCCTTGTGCGGCGGAACTAGAACAGGAGGGCAAGTCAAGTAATGCTTCACTTGGTCGAAGGCTTCTTGGCACGCGTCGGTCCATTCTAGAGCCACATTCTTCTTGAGTAGCTTGAAGATTGGCTCGCACATGGAAGTGAGTTGGTGCACAAACCGACTGATGTACTGCAGTCTGCCCATAAAACCTTTTATCTCTTTCTGCGTCTTTGGAGGAGGCATGTCAATGATTGCCTTGATTTTGGAGGGGTCTACTTCAATTCCCCTTTCAGTGACCATATAACCAAGGACTTTGCCTCGAATAACCCCGAATGTGCTCTTTGCAGGGTTGAGCCTCATCTTGTGTTGACGAAGCCTTTCGAAGAACTTGCGGAGATCGATTAAATGTTGACCATCGGTCCCTTTGGAGTGAATGATCATGTCGTCCACATAGACTTCGATTTCTTTGTGAATCATATCGTGGAACAAGTCAGTCACGGCTCTTTGGCAGGAAGCCCTAGCGTTTCTTAACCCAAATGGCATGACTGTGTAGCAAAAGGTACCCCACGGTGTTGTGAAGGCTGTTTTATGTTGATCTTCTTCGGCCATGAGAATCTGATTGTACCCAGCGAATCCATCCACGAATGAGCGAACCTCGTAGGCAGCAGTGGAGTCGACCAGCATGTCGATGTTAGGGAGTGGAAAATAATCTTTTGGGGAAGCTTTGTTCAAATCCCGGAAGTCCACACAAACTCGAACCTTGCCGTTTGACTTTCTGGCTGTCACGATGTTGGCTAACCAAGTCGGATACTCGATAACCTTGATGAAACCCACACTGAGGAGCTTCTCAATCTCTTCTTCGACTTGCAGAGACCATTCTGGCTTGATCTTTCTGAGCTTCTGCTTTACTGGCCTGGCATCTTCTCTGATCGGAATTCTGTGCTCTGCTACCTTTCTGTCCAAACCCGGCATGTCTTTGTATGACCATGCGAACACATCCACAAACTCCCGTAGTAGTGCAGTCAATCTGTCTCTATCGTCCCCCTTGAAGAAGCTTCCGATCTTAGTCTCTCTTGGTTCTTCTTCGGTACCCAGATTAACAACATGCAATTCTTCGTCAGCCTTTGGACCATTTTCACCACGACTACGGACTTGTTGAGCAAGTTCATTTAAGTATGTTGTGTTTTCGTGGTCTATTTCATCATAATTTGAATCGTTATTAACTTGTTCATTAAGTTCATTATTAGTTAATTAATCATTTATGATGTTTGCAATCTCAGGGTACTCAGAAATATCAAATTTTTCATTAGCAAAGAAAGGAAACACACGCTCGGCTATGGCCTCCAAATCCTCTTGGGTGAGGGTATTAGAGACACTCTCGGATTCGAAAGTAAGTGTGAGCCGCTCTTCCTTTGTTGCTGTGCGGGGTATGCAACCCATTTCTTGGACTAAGAATTCCTCAGATACCACGGGCCCTTTCATAGAATACCAATTGTTGATCGGCTCGGAGCTTGGCGGGATCTCACTGATAGTCTCGTTCATGATGACGGTGTCATGGATGGCGTTGAATTGGAATTCACTCATTATGGCAAGCTCTTCGAACATGGAGGCTAAATCTGTTAGTTCTTCCCCCACGGTGATTTCTGTCTCGGATTCGATAGTCACCTTCCTTCCCCACCATTCACGGGGCGACATGGGAGTTGGTTCCCTTTCGGATTTCTGGATCTCACAATCGGAGAAGATTTCGAGGCCGGGCTTTTTGACACCCTTATTGTTAACCCAGGGCTCGGGAAAGATCATGTACGGAATGTCTTCCCCTTGGCGGACAAAATAGCCATTCAACGTCTTGCGGTAAGGCCTTAGATTAGGGACCTCATAACGACGGCCTTCTTTACGAGCTCGGGCCTTTTCGTTCTTGATTGCTTGCTCTTGTTTCAAGTCTTCTTTGGAAGGCTCATACCCCAAACCGAAGGTGTCTTTGACGAATGGGACTTGCACAGGATGTAGGATTCCTTGTTGATATTTCCCTAGGCCTAAACCAGGGAAGTAGTCCATATTCCTCATCATGCGGAGAACTTTGTTGTTGCTGGGGGTCCATGATCTGTTTCCCCCTTCTTTGTCAATGGAGTTGATTGAGACGCCGGAGAGAGTGGAGTCTGGTAAACCATGCTGAACTTGGTGGACGGGCTCACCTTTTCTGTGGATAGTGACGTTTTCAGCCATGACGGTCACTATTTCATCACCATTTTGGATCTTGACACATTGGTGGAGAGTTGACGGTACGGCATTAGCACTGTGAATCCATGGTCGACCCAAGAGTAAGTTGAACGAGGCCGGGAAATCAAGCACTTGGAATGGAACGGACATGACCACGCTCCCAAACTCAATGTCTATTTCAATCATACCCATGACTGTACGGGCGGTGCTGTCATAACCTCGGATTACTTGAGTAGAAGGCTTCAAATCGGAATCCTTAAGCCCCAGTATGCCCATGATTCTGCCAGGCATGAGATTGAGTGCGGAACCACCGTCCACTAAGACTCTTGAGACGGGCCTCCCCCTTGCTCGTACCTTGAGGTAAATAGCTTCGTTGTGGTCGGAACCAAATGGTGGAAGGTCCATATCGGAAAAGGTGATGACGTTGTCAAAATGAATGTGACCAATCATTGCCGTGAGGTCCTCGGGAGTAGTATCGGGAGAAACTGATGTATCATCGAGATTGCGGATGACAAGATCTCGGTGTTTCTTTGAGGATGCAATGAGGTCCCAAATAGAGATGTTGGCTTGAGTTTTCTTGAGTTGGACAAGTAGAGGATCTTCGGGAGTGTCGCGAGCTTGCGGCCTTTGAGAAGAGGAGCTCGGTGCGGAAGTGGAAGGGTTGCTTGCTATGACTCGACCGGATCGAGTTAGCATGTTGACGTTCCCATCTTGCTTCTTTTTCCTATTCTCTAGTACTTCCCTCATTACCTCATCGTAAGTCACTACATAACAAGAATTGTCAAGTTTATTCATAACAATGGGGCCCCCATTCACAATTGGGATTGAATGGGTGGTCCCCTCGAGTTCTCCTATCTCTATTACATTGACATGTTCGTCATTAGTCACTACGAATTCTTTCTTATCTATGAGATCTTGAATGACATTGGGGAGAACGAAGCAATCCTCGGTGGTGTGGCCACTATATTGGTGGTAGCCACAAAATTTGTGGTGAGCATGATTGGGGTGGACCGTCTTGGGTTGGAATCCTTGCACGGGTGTGACTTGACCCTTTGCCTTGAGGACTTCGAACACTTCGGTTTGAGTCATGCCTCGGAGAGGCGTGTAGACACGGTCATTTCGGGACTTCTTCCCTTGAGGTGGAGGAACCTTTTTGTAATTCCCCTTGTCAATAGTGACAGCGTTGACCGAGGCCTCTTTTGTGGAGTTGGAAGCGGCCTTGTATCGGTAAGTAGGAGTGGCCTTCTTGATCTCCTTGAGCAAGTCATCCATGCGTACCCCCGCCTCGTACATTTGGGAGAAGTCGGAGTAGCAAGCCCCACTTAGGTGGGTGCGGAGATCAATCTTGAGACACTTGAGAAATATGTCCATTTGCTCTTTTGTGTTCGGCCTCTCAACAATTTCAGAGAGTTTTTCATTCCATCTCCTTGTGAAGTCGATGAAGTACTCGTTGTCTCTTTGAGTAGTGTTCTCTAGCTCTTTCCTTGTGGGCCGGTGAGTGGTGTTGCCTTGGTATTGTGACTTGAAGGCAAGCATGGCGGAGTCCCAATCAAGACGGACAGTGAGCGGGAGAGTAGCATACCAATCTTTTGCCGCCCCCTCGAGAGTGAGAGGAAAGCATTGAGCCATCACCTTGGGGGAGACCTTCTTTGGAACCATTGCCCAAATATAAGTCTCAATGTGAGCCATAGGACAAGAGTTGCCCTTGAATTTGCTTATGTCGGGCATCTTGAATTTATCGGGAAGAGCGGCCATAGTACTCATGAGGATGGATGATTGATAAAGGCTTGTGTCGGAGCCTTTCCCCATGTTGAGCCCATTGAATTTTTGGTCGATGTAGGCCATGATAGAATCCACCATTTTGGGCTCATTGTTCTCGGAACTTGGCTCTCCCATTTTCTTGGTGCGGGTGTTGACATACGGACTTTTGAACAAACCCTCGGTCCATTCGGATTCATCATCATTGTTCTTGTTCTTTCCCTTGGCAAGGTTAGTGAGCTTTTCTTTCATTAGCTTCATCTCGGCCTCGTGGGCCTCCCTTTGGCTGTCGAGGTGGGATTGCCAAATGTCGTCTTTGCTTTGTGCCTCCTTATTAAGGGTGGAGACTTGCTCTTGGAGGAGTTGGACCATGGTTGAGAGCTGTTCGAGAGACATGGTGTTGCTGCTGCCGGTCATGGTTGATGTAGGAGCTGTTGGAGTGATCTCTTCACGGACTAACCGATTTGCCGAATCCCGGTAGACTCTGTAAGTACCAATTGAACCTATATTGCAGAAGAGGCCCTTGTCAGTCTTGAGTAACACTTGTGGTCCATGAAGAGGCTTAGAACACATAGTTGGGCACACGACTCGAACCACATAAGAAAAGACTCTTTTTTTTTTTTATAAGTCGGAGGGAATGGATCCCTTTTGGGGTTTCTAAGAAAATAATGGAATCGTCACACTAGTATATAGACCATCTCGCGGTCCCATATACTCATCGGATTCCATCGCTCTTGTGAATCCTACATGTATCGGGATTAAACTAAATTAATGTAGTAAAGCATACATGCGGGGACGGATTTTTATTTTCGTCCAAAATAACCACTTTTGGGGACGGATTTTTATTGCGTCCATTTCAACAAGTTGGCATGTATGATTTGAAGACATTAGTTTAGGGAAATCTCGGTACATGGAAACCGACTTGAGTCACGGAGTGTTAGACCCTAACTAGAATTGTGTGGCTTGTGCTCGGCTTGAATATGAGGCTCAAAGGTCACCCCCGGCATGTAGTCTTGAACTACGCCACGGGCTGAGGTTTACCGCTTCGAAAGAGCCAAGGTCTGGTGGAGCTTGAAACTTTCTAGGACGGGCCTCGACGGGTTTGGGGTTGGACTTGTGCGACTCGATAGTGAGCAGTTCATAGGAATATGTGCATGTAGTGTGAGGTCTAACAAGTGACAAATTTTTTATTTTTTTTTTTTGAAAAGAAAGAAAAACAAACAAAACACATAAGCACATAAATTACAACTCCTGAATCACCCGTGTGACCGATAAATAAAACACAAAATTAAAACAGTCCGAGGGTTCAATTCTGCTCTGATGCAGGCAACTGTGCCCACACCCCACTGTTCTGCTCAGTCACTGAAACCTGTTTCTGTTCTGGGAACCAACCCAGAAGCGTGCGCCTCTGAGTGTTGACGCGGGACGCGCGCGCATGGCGCAATGCTATTAGGAGGCGCGCGCTTCTGGTCACACCTGTCAGAATGTCAGATTTTGGACTCAGGGGATTGCCCTGGTCCTATGTGCATATTGTAACCCCTGCAGAAATGATTAGTGCATAATAGCAGAAGAAGAAGATGAAGAACAAGAAGAAGTGGGCGATTCTGGTCCTTGATGCGGGATGCTCGCGCCTTCGGCTGAAGAGGCCAAACGCGCGCGCCTCCCCCATCAGGAATCAGAATGCCCAGAAAAGATGTAGATTTTGATCAGAATGCAAGTTTAACCCTCAAAACTCCCCAGCAGAGTCGCCACTGTAGATACCCCGGGGAGCCACGACTTGGCTAGAGCGCGTGAATGATCCTAGGATGTCTAACTTGTTTTAGAGTCGCCACCTATGTTTTGAGGAACATAAGAAAAACCTATTGATTATAGACTAAGTTTGATTACGAAAAACAGAGATTCTTTGTTTTGAGGTTCGGGGGTTAGATTACGAGATGGGAAGTACCGAAACACCCATCTCGCCCAACTAAAGTTGGTCTTGCTTGATCAAAATCTACATGAATGATAACGTTCTTCTTCTTCTTCTTCTTTAAGTCATAAAAGGGGGGTTTTAAAATAGAGTTTGGAATGTAGGAGATAACTCCTTAACCAACCTCAATGAGATGAGGTGATCATTAGAGTCATGTCCCAAAATGATTTGGGTGATTGCACATTTGATTAGAGTAAAAGAAAGAGAGGAGATGAAGTAGAAAAGAAAGGAAAAGTTGGACTTTTACCTACAATTTGAAGACCTTCAAATATTGCTTGATGAAACCCTTGGAGAACCTTTAGAAAGTCGTTTTGGTATAGTTTTTGTAAGTTCAATTTTCGGTCCTTGAAAATGGAGGTAAAGGGAGGTTTTTATAGGTGAAAGAGAGGTGTTTTTGGTACCAAAACTCAGTCACCAAGAAATCCTTCCCGGGCAAAATCCTGTAAATTGAGCAAGGGAGAGAATCCTGGCCAGAAATCTGTAACTGACGCCCAGAGGCGCGCGCTTCCTGCTTTGGGGGCGGGAGGCGCGCGCGCCTGGCTCCTCCTGTCGGAGGCGCGCGACTTAGAGAGGGCAATTTTGACAGAATGGACTAGAAAGTCAGCCCTGTCATTCAGTTTAACCCTGGACTTAACGAAGTCAGTCAGGAACTTAACGGAAGTGACAGAAACTAACGAGAGACACTTAAAATGGGGAGAAACACAAGATCAAATGTGCAATCGGGGTGAGCGGTCCAAGGCGGGGTGTCTACAGCCCCAACCTAAACTCACCACCTACTTCCGTCATTACAGCACTCACAAAACTTTTTTTTTTCTCAATCTCCTTTTGGCCGGCAACCCTATAAACCCAGAACCAATTGTAAACAACCTTCCACTCCTACTTTCTCACCACTCAAATTCAACCCTTCTCTCTTGTTTCAGCCTTACACCCAAATCATCATCTTTCATGAAAAAAATAATAATCAAATACCCAATTTCAAATAACCCACTCCCCTAAAAAATCAGCACCTTAGACCATATCCCAATTACCCTATCTACCCCCTGCTACAATTCTTCTTCTTCTTCTTCTTCTTCTTCTTCTTCAAAGCTTTCTTCTTCCCAGGCCTTTATAAATTTCTTTCTTTTAAAGTCTTTTTCTCTCTTTCTTGAAATAAGTAAATTATATTAATATTTCAAATCTTTTCCTTCTTCTTACAATCAATTTTTATTTCTTCTTAAAATCAATGTTTTTTTTCTTCGTCATTGAGGTGTAAAATAAAACCCTTATCCTCCGTCATTGCGACGTAAAGTCAACGTCATTGCAACGTAAAATCGTCTTGCGACATGGTTGCGACGTAAAATAAAAGTTTCTCTTTCAACAATTTTTTTTCTCAAATACCTCTCTCAAATATTTTTCTCCTTAATTCTTTTTCTTCTCTCTAAATTTTTATCAATCTCAATGTCACATTGAGTATTATTTCTTCCCTTCATAAATTCTTCTCGTTCATAAATGTTCTTTCCCAATATTAAAACAAAGTTGGGTCTTCTAAACTCTTCTCATATTATATTCTTATTCTTATTATTACCCCCTTTCAACCTCAATTTTCTTCATTTCTTTCTTCTAAAATATAATTTCTTCTCCTCCCAAATACAAGTTTTTCTTCAGAAACCACATGCACGTCCGGGAACAAATCCGACTCCACTCGTTTATCAACACGCGACTCGTCTCACCGATATTCAAGATTGGACTTATCCAAGGATCGTCCATCTTGCGGGGGCATATTAGGAATATTAATATACTATTCAAGTAAATATTTTGTATTTATTAACTCACCAAACTTAGGTATATTGTGTATATTAATTAGGAGATTTATATCTTTTAACCAAATTAGATTAGTCTAGAATGTTCCATGTAACCCTATAAATATGTAAGCTATTGTTCATTAATAAATTGAGTCTTTCATATTCAAACTTTCTCTACCATGTATGATTCACTCTGAATATCTCTCTCTAATCCTTGACATCAGCCACTTGAAACCGTAGTCACTCTTCAACAATTTCAGTTTCTAGAATCTTTGACTTTTTCTTACCCTCAACTGATTTTGAGTAATCATCCATGAGACAATGCTTTCACAGCCAAACGAACTTAGTTAGCACAATATTGTTCTTGTTCTCTTTAATTGGTGCGACCTACAACTCATCTACACTTTTTTCTTTGTAAGTTAGATTAAGTCCTCCTTAAGTCTCACAGTAATGTGAAATGATCCTCTGTTCTGTTGTAAATTTAATAGCTGTAAGCAGGTCGAGATTCATATTGGTTTTCAGTTGTTGAGACAGTGCATCCTCGTATTGCTTAAAAGCAAAACATTTATTAGTTTACAACGCATTATGAACAAATACAAAACATACAAATTATAGTAACTACCACCAATGTAGTTAGATCAAGTTATAGCCACACCCAAATATTAGCCCATACAAAGCATGTTGTTTTAAGGTGCTCCGTTGATGCCTGCGGGAGGGTCTTGTAATATCTTGAAATGCCTCATCAGTGTCTTCCATGTAAGAGTGGCATGCTAACCACCTGAATCAAAAACCAACCAAATGGATACACATTTATGGTTGCTCAAATCTTAGTGATCCTAAAATCTTACTACCTGAGAGTACAAAAGTCCAAGGCTGCACATCAATCTTGGTTGGAAATTGTAAATTAAACTGGGACGGAAGGAGTATAGACTAACGATTTCTCGGCTACCAGATTCCCTTGAAGCGCATCCACAAAAATTTGGCCTTAAAAGTGTATAAACAAAACATGCCTAGTGAAGCAAGTGTTCATATAATTGAAAAATTTTGAAGAGTCAAAAATTATTTTGCGACGGAAGGAGTATATGACTAAGAAGTACGTATATAATATGTTTCGTGGGTATACATCATATTTCTACTGTAAGGGATAAACTAAAGAGAAAAATAAAAAAAATACAAAGAAGATAGAATAAAGGAGCATATCAACTAATTGACAGCTCCTCTCACAGTAGAGTTTAATGCTCAATTGCTCATTTTGAATGCAAAAATCGAGATCTCTTATCGGGCCATTCTCTGAATAAGCACTTGATCTACAAAACAAATACCAAGTTCCAAGCACAAATACCTTCACACAAAGAACACTATCCACAAATATTTTGATCTACAAAGTCAGAATGTCTATCTAGTGGTGAAAGAATTGAGGAGATTCCTGGTTTAGATATCTTTCACCATTTTCACTCGCAAGTAGGTTCATAACTTTAGTAGTGTCATACAGAAAAATATAAAACACCATTGTTGCCTACCCTAAACTATTGAGTGCCACACTCTTATTAGAAGGTAACCTCCGTTCCTTAGATCCAAATAAGTAATAATAGAAGTGTTGCAAATAGATATATTAAAACTAATAAATATATTAAAATTTCCAACTTAGTAGCATTTAATTTTTTTCATATAGGGTAAAAGTATTTTGGGATGAAGTTACTTGAAATTTGGACATTCATTTAGGGGCGGATGGAGTAACAAATGAGAGGACTACGTGAAAAGTGAAAATTAATGTGTTTGCATAACATGCTCGAGTTCTCATTTATATTAGATTTGACATATTCTTCAATAAAAATATCAACCACATCATAAATATAACGCACACCCTTTAATATGTGAAAAAAATAGTAGTATAATATTATTATTAAACAAATGGGTGTAATCATTTAGTTACCAAAAGCATACCAAGAGAGGAAAAGAGTCAGATTATAATGAACACGAAACTCAAAAACATTACTATATGGTAACTAACAAACATAAACATGTATCTAATTTTTAGGCACATTTCCACAAATGAAGCCTTGTAATGGCATAAATCTGATTACAATAAAGTGACAGCAACACTTATTTTTAAAAAAAAAAAAAATACCAAACGGATACTGCCATAAACTTGAAGGTTGCACACAATATTTAGAAATGTAGCAAGTTGTTACTCCAAGCAATTTGTGGCATGTTTTCAAACGCGCATTGTGACTGATGTTGTTATTGCTGCAATCAAATAACCGGAGTAGAGGCCAGCATGTTAAACGCAGTCAAGAAAAAACATTAAAACCCACAATTTAACTTAAAATTTTACATCCACATTATTTGTTACTTGAAATGTGTCTATTGAAAATGCGCATTTCATCACCCGAAATAAAACATGTTTTTTGCAAGCCTACTCGATGGATATAGAAGAAATTGTAAATTTGTAACTAATACGGATTTAAAAATATGCTATATTTTATATAGATACATTAACATTTTATTAAGTTTTAGTGCTAAAACTTAAATGCTTCAGAAATTTAAAATTTTAGTCACTCGTGTTGAAGATAATAATATTAGTATATACTTACAAATAATATTGTGGACAATCCCACTCGCTCCAAAAATCAAATTAAATTCTTCAAAAATTTATAAGTTTATTCAGTTGTGTTGAACTTTGATTAAAATAATAATAATTATCTTCATGTCATTCTGAAAATCATTATTAATGTACCAATAGAAACATTATCAATAGCTTATTTTTAGAACCAAATAATTTCTCGTAAAATGACGATCAATGTCCAATCAAAGTGACTGAAAATAAACAAAATTGAAATGCAACATTTATTTTGAGAAATTGAGTAAATAAATTTACGGTTGTCTCACCGTCATAGAATACTTCTCAAACGACAAATGAGTAGATAAATTTTGACTTAAAATAAATTCAATCAAAGTGACTAAAAATAAATTAAATCATAATGATGATCAATGTTCATAAGATCTAGGCTCAGGACCTGCCTATTTAAACGTTGGTGTGAAAAAAACTGTCAATCTAAAATGGAAAACAAAAGTAAAATCAAAACATGGGAAACAAATACTTAAAGAAACATAAGACACTGTAATAGAATAATTAAAATTTTGGACATTCTAGAGGCACCTATAACAACCAATAAATATTCTGCATCACACGAGTAGGATTGGAGACCACCTTGATATGAAACATTCTGAAAATTCTCCTTTGTCATTAACTTCAACTTTTACATCTCTTTCTAAATCACACCAAGTGTCTTGAAATATAATATGTGAAGAAAATCATGAACAAATACCATCTAAAGTGTAATTATCTATATTTACCCATCAAAAGAACAATGGAAAAAAAGAGAGCATATGTCAACAATTATCAAAGGAAGTCATTAATTATATTGAATTGTTGATATTTTTTTTACCCTCAATTGATTCTGAACCAAAATCACTACATTCTTCTAAAATTTTCTATGAGATTAAAAAAAGTAAAATAAAAGAATTATAGGGAAATAAAAAAGATCCAACAATATGCTAGCTTAAACACTGAGTATAATATACTTAATCTGTTACATATAATGAAATCCAAACTGTCAAGAATAAATAAAGCTAACAGAAAGAAAGTCATAGAGGGGACGTTGGTGTGAGGCCTGGAAATGTTCATGCTTTTATATATTATATAGATGAACCTAACCTGTGCACGGTTATAAAGCTTCGCACTCACCTTTTTTCAATAAAAATGTTAATTCCTTCAAAAAAAAATAAGTAAATAAAATAACAATAGTAATATTTCGGATGGAGTATATGACATTTCAAATTCTGTATGATTTTTCTTACCAAATAGGGGCACATCTTAGATTGGACAGCCAATGGGTACTTTTACATATATCATGTTTGCCTTTCTTAATTTTAGTAATTAAGGAATACGAATAGTTTATGTCATACTATATAAAGTAAAATATATTTGTAAATAGGGAATAATTTGTGCTGCAATTTATTGAACCCGTTTTTTTTTTTCTTTCTGTTACTTCGTTTTGGAAGTTCATTTTGAAATTCAAATTGCATTTTATGAATAGTTGGTTTATATAAGGAAATATTAAATATGGAAAAGACTTTATACTCTTTAATAATGCACCCGTTTTTTAATAGAATTTTCTAAAAAAAATCTAACTGAATCTAAAGTTACTAATAAATTTAATAACTTTCGAATTTTACTTTTGATAATTTTAGTTTTTTTTTTATTTTATTTTGAATCTCATATTTGATAATTTTCGTTTTTTTAGAAAAAATCTTTCCCATCTTTTGAAGCTACCAATCACAGGCTGCCACGTGGATTTATAACGTGGCATTATGACGTGGCGCGCTGTGAGGCCTGGAAATGTTCCTGCTTTTATATATTATATAGATGTGTACTACAACCATAAAAATGCATTAATATATGCTTAAGTGTTGTAATAAATAATTTTATGCGTGAATTTATATCAAAAAATGATTTAGCCTAGCCGTAGAAAGCTTGTTTTCTATGTGGGAAGTCTAGTGTTCGAATCGTGGTAAACTTAATAATATTTTTATTTAAAATACGGAACTTTAAAAAATGCCGGAAAAAAGTGTCGGAATATCCCGGCACTTTTAAAAGTGCCAGAATTTTTTGCGGCACATTTAAAGTGCCGGAAAGCATTACCGACACCACGTTTTCCAACACTTAGAAAAGTGCCGGAATATGTGCCGGAAACAGCTTTTCCGACACTTTTTTCCCATTTCCGGCAATTTATAAAGTGCCGCGAAAAGTCATATTTGTTGTAGTGAACTTAAATTTGGCACGAAAAGAACATTCCGAATAGTTATTTTATCTGTCAATACCACAGATCCTTTTTTTGTTGCAATGACAGAATCACCATTCGGGAGACCAACTGGACAATCAAGAACGTCACTAGTGTGATATAATAGAGCCATATTACCAGTGACATGATTAGAAGCTCCGGTATCAATTATCATTACAGAATTATCAAACATACAATTCAACCGATCCTCTGAAAGTCTAGTATTACTAATAAGTCCAGCAACAACGGCTCCTACAGAAGCAAGAGTTGTACCAACAGTTGTTGGGGCAGCTGTGTGAACAACATACTGCACGCCTGACCTCACATATCCATTGCTGGTTGCTACGTTGGCTTGAACTGGACCATTCTTGCCACGTCCAACCTCTTGAAAAACAAGTTTTCCACATTTACCCCACCATTCTGGGTAGCCTATGATTTCAAAACATCGACTGATCTTGTGACCGGGCTTCTTGCAATGATAGCAACGCAAGTGTGTTTTATCTTGACGCACAAATTTTCCACGCGGACGTGTAAGCTTTGTAAAATGACTTGGCCAATCTTGAAGTCCAAGGAAAACATAAGAGTTAGGTTTTATTGCATGTGGCAGAGTTAGGTGGCTAGTTGTCCTGGCAGCTGGTTGCTCATCCGGTTGCTCAGGCTCGGTCATGATGATGATCTTGATTTAAAAAACACCAACTAATACCATGTTAAAGAGAAATTCGGTTATAGACATAAGAGAGACAATTAGGGTTTCAAAGCTTGATTTATTTCATTGATCTCATTTGTTTATATAGTACATGGAGAATCCTATTTAGGAAAGGATTTTAAAGAGTAGGGAACAAGAAAGCAATCTATAATAATTCTAAGCTAACTAAATCTCTATCAAATCTGAGATTAATATCAATCGGATCTCCTAAACCCATTAGGAGATCCCAATATTCTGTAACAATGGGAGAGATGGGAGGGGCGATGGGATGAGGTAAGTGGGAGGGATAGGCAAAACATAGAAATGTAGAACTTTGAACTGAGACAAGGGGGAAAAAGGGAGAAGATTATTGGGTGGGGGTTGGCGGAAATAGTGGAATGGAAGAGAGAGGAGGGGGCTATGGGATAAGTGATGGAGATAAGAATATGAATAAGTTTATTTTAATTATTATACTTATTATTATGTATTTTCGGATTTAATATTTAGTAGGTAATAATTTCACGTTTAGAAGTAGTTTTAGGGTTTATTTTGTTATTTAAAGACTCTATTAGGTTACCATATAGATTAGGTTTGTTTTTAGTAGTGTTTAACTTGATTCACAAGTCTTAGGAGTGCTATAAATATAGGTCAAAATGTAATTCCAAAAATTAGATGATTTATTGACTTTTTTATTGAATAAGCTTGAGATTTTATTTCTTCTTCCTAAAAGTTGATTAAATTCCTTTTGGATGCCAATTATCGGTAATCGTTCACGATTCAACAAGAATTTAAGATCATTCATTGGCAATCGTGTGCGATTCAACAGTGTTTGATACTATTATTCCAGTATTGTTGCGACAATCAATGGATTAATAATGTTTTATCCCTTTTATGTTGGGTTTCGTAGTAACATGCGCAGCGGAATAAGCACTTAAAATTTAATGAAACCCAAAGCCTATAGATCAATTCATATGATTATAGCAAATACATCTACAATGAATACTAGAATACTAACCCTTGAAGCGTGTGTTTAACAACCTTGAATTCGGTAGAGCTTTTCGAAATTGATCACGAATAATCACAAACTTGTAGATGATAATCGTCACCCTCTAACGGTATCCACACCATGAAGGAATATAAAGAATCACTTGATCTTGGTTGCTAGACCACAAAGAACTATATGGAATAATATATGTGTTCTTGTTCTTCACTTTGGAGATCTTCGAACAAGAATAAACTCTCTCAAACTCTTTGGAGACTTTCACAATTGCATTAGTCTGATTAAGGCTGTTAGAGATAATTTTTATACTCATTAGACCTATTCTAAATAGGTAACAAGTGACCAAACCCGAGACAATACGGACTTAGGAAATTCCCAGCCAAAACTGACTGGTTCGGCCAGGTCCTTGCCTTGGTCCGCCTAGATCACCTGGAGGTCCGACCGGGTCCTTGTCCTGGTCCGGCTGGACCCTCCTGCTTTCCAGTTTTTCTCCTCTAACTTCCTAATTTTCCTCAAATGTCCTTCGAACCTTAACACCATTTCGGTTCTTTTAAGATTCGTTCTTATGTGTGTGACCCTTTATGATTATACTAAGTTGGCAATGGGTATCCCTCATAAGATATGATTAGGTTCTAGCAAACCGTCATACCTACCCAATAAGTATAACTATATAAGTTCGTATCCTTTATTGAACATATTACAATGTCCTTGTTCTCGATGTCTATTGAACGTAAGCCATGGTCAATGGTCAACTTACATTGTTCAATGCTTTCTCGATCCCAAATGTATTGATTCATCAAATCGTATTTGAGTATGGCCATGCATTTCATCAGTACCCTTCATCGAGTAGCCAAAGCTTGACATCTCTCTTGATGAGGAACAAATCCTTTCTTGGCTTATTACTCTTTCCTACATGATTCCGATTATGCCAATCATATTCTTTATAACTACCCGGTTAGGGGTAACATTTGAATATGTCAAACATAATGTTCATCAAGTAGAAGACTGTAATAACCTCAAGTCTAAAGATTCCAGTAATATAACTATATGAGACTTAATTATGACATTGTGAACATGACATAAATCTCATACGGGTCAGTCCAGTATTTGGTCTCCAACAAATACCCATAAGTTTAATTGTATCCCATACACCATAATCATCATATGATTATCTATTAAACTTATACTAACAATTAATACATAATTATCAGGGACGGGGATTATTATAATAAACATGCAAAGGATATAATAATAAAAATTCAATATCTTTATTAAAACATAATCAATAGATAACATTAATCGTTCTCATAACGTGCCTAGAGCATACAACACCAACAATCTCCCACTTGCACTAGGCCTAATTAATGTATCGAATACCCATAGACCTAACATAACCATCATGCTTTGCTTGTGGAAGACCATTTATCAATGGGTCGGCAATGTTATCATCAGTCGGTACTCTGCATATATTTACGTCTCCTCTATCAACGATCTCTCGAATGATATAAAAATGCCTAAGTATGTGTTTGGATTTCTGATCTGATCTTGGTTTCTTTGCTTGGGCAATAGCACCATTATTGTCACAATAAAGGTCTATTGGGTTAGCAATGCTAGGAACCACTTCTAGTTCACCAATGAACTTCTTGATCCAAACAGCCTCTTTTACAGCATCGGATGCAGCAATATACTCAGCTTCCATTGTAGAATCTGCGACGGTACTTTGCTTAGAACTCTTCCAGCTAACAACACCTCCATTTAGCACAAATACAAATCCAGATTGCGATCTTGAATCATCCTTGTCGGCTTGGAAGCTTGCATCTGTGTAACCACTTACAACAAGATCATCTTCCAATCCTCCATACACCAAAAACGAATCTTTAGTCTTTCGTAAGTACTTAAGAATCGTCTTGACTGCAATCCAGTGACTCTCACCGGGATCTGATTGGTATCTGCTCGTCATGCTCAAAGCATATGAGACATCGGGTCTAGTACATATCATGGCATACATGATTGATCCGATTGTGGAAGCATATGGAATCCCAATCATTCTCTTACGCTCATCAGTCGTCTTAAGACACTGATTCTTGCTTAGAGATATGCCATGACCCACTGGAAAATTTCCTCTTTTAGAGTTTTCCATGCGGAATCTCTTAAGAACTTTGTCAATATATGTATATTGACTTAAACCAATAAATTTCTTAGATCTATCGCGATAGATTCTAATGCCAAGGATATACGCGGCTTTTCCCATGTCTTTCATTGAAAAACATTTTCCTAACCAAGTCTTCACAGACTGCAGTGCAGGAATGTCATTTTCAATGAGTAATATGTCATCAACATATAGTACTAGAAATAATACTACACTCCCACTAATCTTCTTATATACACAAGGCTCATCTTCGTTCTTGATGAAGCCAAACTCTTTGACCGATTCATCAAATCGAAGATTCCAACTCCTCGAAGCTTGCTTCAATCCATAGATGGATCTTTGTGTAGATACCCCGGGAGAGCCCAATACTTGGCTAAAGCGGTGGAAGGATCCTAGGATGTCTAACTTGTTTTAATTTGTAGAGTCGCCACCTATGTTTTTAAAGGAACATAAGAAAAACCTAGAAATAGCCTATTTTATGTTACGAAACCAAAGATTCGGGAAGAGAAGGGTTCGGGGGTTAGGTGACGGAGTGGGAAGTACTTAAACACCCACTCCACCCCGCTTACATGGGTCTTGCTACTATTGGTGTTCTAATGCTAAATGTCCTTCAAATAATACGAGAAATGTGCTAACAATTGTAAGGTAAAGAAAAGGGAAATAAAAGATAAATTGTTTTATTATATTAATGATAAAGATTACATGTCAAACTATTCTAACGATTACATTAATATGAAATGGGAAATTAAAGTAGAGTTGGAATGTAGGGAGATAACCTTAACTAACTTCAATATGTGAAGTAGTCATGTTGGTCATGTCCCTTTTGATGGGGATTGCATACATTAAGAAGACATGTAAAATAGAAGAAGAAAGGATAAAGTACCTTTTAGAAAATAAAAGCTTCAAATCTTGACTTAGAAATGGAGTTGTTGTAGAGAAATTGTTGTGTAGAAATTTATGTAGAGTTTTGTTGCTAAAACTCTTGTTAGGAGAATTTGTGTATAGTAAAAGTGTAAAGAAAGTTGAAGTCCCTTTCTAAGGTAGAAATGAGGGGTTTTTATAGGTAGAAAAGAGAGGAAAAGATGGCTTTTCAACCAATAAGAAAATAAATAAATAATAAATAATAAAGAGAAAATCAAGTAATAAATAAAAGAAATATTTTGTTTTAAAGCAATGGCTAGAATAATGGGATTAGAGGTTACAAAACTAGGGGGATGAATGTGGAGGTAAAAAGATGTTTTTGTGATCAAGAAAAATGAGGGAAATAAGGTGCAATCCGTTACTGCCATAATGGGAGGCGCGCGAGTCTAGCTTTAGGGGCGAGACGCGCGCGCAGTCCACAAGCAGTAACGGAGGCGCCTGCGGGTGGAAAAGATAGAATGACATAAATGACTCTAAAGTTAATTCTGTTATGCAGTTTAGTCCAAAACTAACAGAATTAGTTAGGAACTTAACCGAAGTAACAGAAATTAATAAAAATATTGTGTACGCAATCGGGGTGAGAGGTCCAAGGCGGGGTGTCTACAGAGCCCCTCGGTGACGTGGTTTGCAAAGCATAACACGTCGACGACAAATAGACAACCGCCGAGGACATAGACAGAGAAAAAGAAAGAAAAGAAAGCAAAGAGTCAATGAAAGCATGAATTTGAAAATGCGAGAGATAGGGGTGCGCTCCCTGTGTGAGCAGCTTTTGTTGATAGAGGAGGTGGCATGATCCATTTGTAAATATGCCGGCTGAATCCGTTAGTGAATCCGCTTGATGAACCCGTTAGTGAATCCATTGGATGAGTCCGTTAGTGAACCCTTGTTGACGAATCCGTTAGTGAATCCGTTTGATGAATCCGTTAGTGAATCCCTTAGATGAGTCCGTTGGTGAACCCTTGTTGACGAATCCGTTAGTGAATCCGTTTGATGAATCCGTTAGTGAATCCCTTTGGTCGAATCCGTTTGTGAATCCGATTGACGAGTCTGTTTGTGAACCCGATGGCTGAGTCCGTTTGTGAACCCATTTGTCGAATGCTTGTACCTGTTATATGTATGCTTTTGCAGATATATGTGCTTGTGTGAGATGTGAAATAGAAATTGAGAGAAAATTGTGATTGTGGTGTGATGTGATTTGGAAAGCAGAGATTGCTTGAGAGAGAGATTTGCAAGAATGAAGAAATTGCTTTTGTGTGCTGTGTGATTTTTGGAGGAAAGTATTAATGAATGATGTTCATACCTTCACTTACCATGGCCGCTTGATTCAGGATGGAGATGTTGTGGCTTTGATAAAGATGATGAATTTCTCTTGCTTTCGATGGAATGTTGGTGAGATGACATTCTGAATGATGGGTTGGTCGTGCCAAAGGCTGCCTACGTATCCCTTGAAGGGAATCAGATCAACGTAGTTCAAGGATGATGGAGAACGCTGGGGAAGAAGCTAGGAGCAAAGCAAAAATGAAACACATACTTTTTACACAAGTAAGGAGACAAGAAAAAGAATTTTTTTTTTTTAGTTCGTGGGTGAACCATTTTAAGGATTGTGTGTTTGAAAGCCAACCCAAGATCAAATCATGTTCGGTCGAAGTCCGGATTGCCTCGCTTGAATTATATTGTTGTCGCCGTTGTGCCCAACGAAATATGATGTCTAGCCCCAATAGATTTGTCGATTGTGGGGCTTCAAAGGCTTTTGATGTCGAGGTACAAAGGGCTTGTTGATCGTGAAGCCCCTAGAACACCTTTGATGCCAAACTTTGAGTGACTTGCATAGCCCCAAGATAAATCAGCTCTTGGCCCATTCAAATAAATTACCTTTTGAAGACGTGAGCAAGCCCCAAGAGAAGATTATTGATACCAAGCTTCGAGAGATTGCTAAGCCCCAAATGTCATGTACTTGTTGTTTGCGAGCTTCAAGATGGTGGAATGTGAAGACCTTTTGATGTAAAGCCCTAATAATATCTCGGAGTCTGCTTGGTATTGTATTGAGAACGGATGCACCGCTTGGCAGAATTCTTGATAGTGATCTCCCTCTTACTCTTTCTGAGGAGATGAATGGCCTCATTGTGATCAGTACCCAAATGGCGGAAAGCTTACGTCGAAAGATGCAGTAATGTCTTGTGGTGTCGTCGAGGTCGCAGATGATAATATCTTGGTGTGATAAGGTCCCTAAATGGGTATGCTTGCTTCAGTCTTCTTGAGTTGAACTAAAGACAGATCTTCGGATGTAACTAGTGCTTGAGGCGCAAGAGCCACACTTTTTGCTTTTGATCTTGGAGAAGGGGGTGCTGAATTGCAGAAACATTGGGATTGGCCATGGCATTTCCCGGTATAACCCTGTTTTGATAGAGTTTAGCATATCGAATCTTTTTCCTTTTCTCTAAGACTTTCTTCATAACCTTGTCGTAAGTCACAACATAAGAATCATCAAATTCATTCATAACATCGGAGCCCTCCTTTCAAACTAGAAGACCTTTGATGTGAAGTACTATCCCTTGAAGCTTGATTGCTTTTCATGAAGCCATAAGGCTACTCCCAAATTGCATTGCTCGGGTACCATTGCCCCAAAGCTTGTTAATTGCGAAGCCTCAATATTTTCCTTTGCTTGGATTGTTGTAATGCCGTAGCCCAGAGGATTGTAGATTGCGAAGCCCTTTGAGACTTTTGGTGCCAAAATAATTGAGGATGCTTCCAACGTTGCATATGGCTTTGCTAGGGCCATTGTTGGGAGGTGAAGTGAATTGCTTCTTGCCAAAGGAGACTTTTAAACTTGAGTGTAGCCCCTAGAGTGCCACCATTGATTATAAGTGGAGCAAGAAAGGCCCATCCTTGATTGGAGGAACAGGCCCGAGCAAACATGACATGAAGGCTTTTCGACGTTCCTCTTGAGAGACTTTGAGGGTAGTCTCACACATCTTTCTTGAGCATAGCCCCTAGGGCTCATTAAATGTCGAGAGTAGGAAAAGAACCTCTCGTTCTTAAGTCACATAGCCCCTAGGGCATCATCATTTGTAGATCAAGAGACTCGTCCTCGTGTGGGGGAACAAACATAAGAGGACATGGAAATATCTACTCCACTTCTCGTGAAACTTTTTGACATACTGTAGGGGCACATGCTTGGAGAAGCTTGAAAACTGAGTCACACGTTGTTGCCCTTTGTTGCCCAAACCAACTGACTCACTGGGGACTATTCGTGCAACCTTGTACCCCTCAATGATGGGCTCATTCTCGGACGGGCCTTCTTTCACATGAGCCTAAAAATGCACATTACAAGAATAATCTCTCTTATGCCAACAACCCAATACGAGTTTTGATTGTGTCATATCTTATTGTGCCTTTTGCAATTCCGAAGTTGACTCAGTGGTGAATTGACTTGCTGAGGAGATTCGATGTAGAACTTGTCTTCTTTAGAGATCGGGGATCTCTATTTCTCTTTCCCTTCTCTCTCTCACTCTCTCATTTTTTTTTATATGACGCACCCTGTTTTTTGCCTAGACCGCCCTTTCGGGTTTTCAATCTAGCGGGCATCTCTTTTGCGTCTTCATTTTGACTCCATTAATGAGGAAATATGCATTGACTCTAGCTGAGGATGAGAGACATGTGATTTTGCGGTGGAAACCTTTGTCACTAATAATGAGTGACATTGACTTGACTAGGGAAGTGGTCCCTAGTATTGAATTCATGTATTTATATATTTTTGAACGACTCACGAATGCAAGTAATTCATTAAGAGAGAAGAGAAGGAAAGCCCCAATTTGATTGCAAGAAACTGGGAGCGTTGCTGAAAGATAAGAAGCCCCTAGACTCGACAAGGAACGTGGAATGATTTTAAATCTAGGAAAGTTGTTCAATCTTGAGGTGATTAATTTATTGGCAAATGACTCGTACAAAGATGTCTTGACAAGTTTGAGATGAAGGCCGATCACCATAACGCACTAGGGCTAAACATATCTTCTTTCTTGCATGAGACCGGACCCGCAGGTTGCCTACGTTCCTCCAGTGTAGAGGCTCAGGTCACCGTAGTTCTTGTGAATACTCCATTCTTCGTGATGGAATTGTTTCTTCGCCGTGATGGTTGTCGATGTAGCTTCGTTCTTTGTTGGTAGATTGATGTTGATCTTGTACTTCTTTGAATGAGGGGGATTTTTTTTTTTTTTTTTTTTTGTGCTCTAACTTTTACCTAGGTTGTTTGAAGATTCAACCTAGCGAGCTTTTTTTTTTTTTTTTTTAATCCCCCTTTGAAAACTTTGCTTGATTTTTCTCCATGGTTGTAGTTCCACCTTGCTTAGGCGCTTGATTTCTTGGATTCCTCGTTGATGTTGTTGTTGATGTTGTTACCTTCGTTGCGATGTTTAGCCCCTAGGATTTCAAGTGATGGCCTTTGTTCCAATACTCGTTTAGACATCTTTTCATCATTTTGCCAAGAATTAAATTGAACAACTTGGAATTGTGTATGAGGACAAGAACGACTTTTATTTGATAAGACCAACTCAAACTTTGACATGAGAGGGAAGAAAACTTAATGCACACAAAAGAGGACTTTGACTTTTTTTTTTATTCCTATTACTAGGTAGAGAAAGTGAAACGGAGATTGTTGTTGCCATCCTTGTCGTTGTAGTTCTCCTTGTGGCATGATCTCTTGTTGAAGCCCCATTTCAAATCTGAACCTCTTCCTTGATGAGTTTCTCTTCACCCAAGGTAAATTCACCATTGTCGATCAAATCTTGGATGATGTTTCGAAGAAGGAAGCATTCCTCGGTAAGATGACCAGTGTGTTGATGATAGCCACAATATTGGTGATGGGCATGGTTGGCGTTGATCGTCTTGGGTTGGTACCCTTGTAAAGGCTTGATCTTTCCACTTGCCACCAAAGTTTCAAATGCTTCGGCTCGGGTCACTCCTAGGAGAGGAGTGAAAACTCGGTTGTTGGCGGTACTTTTGTGGCTTTTGAGGGACGGGCCACTTGAGCATGCTTTACCATTGAACTTTGCATTGTTGTCGGTGAGCTCTTGCAAACGGGCCTTGAGTTCAGAAACTTCTTTGTGAATCTTCCTCTCGAGATCAAAACGGGCTTGCCACAAATCGTCTTTTCGGTGGGCATCCTCGGTAAGTCTATCCATATGTTCCCTCATGGCTATCATTATGTTGAAGAGCCTTTCGTTGGAGACGGAAATGTACCCACCATTGTTGTTGTTGCCGTTAGAAGCCATTGGACCTATTGAAAGAGCACGGTTGATCTTAGGATGGCCCCACAAACACTTTTTGAATAAAATAAATTAACCCACAAACATGAAAGGACTCAACCACATAAGGAAAAATGACTTTTTTTTTAATTATTTATTTACAAAAGTCGGAAGGACGTAGTCCTTTTTAGGGTTTCTAGAAAAAATAGTGGAATCGTCACACTAGTATATAAACCTTCTCGCGGTCCCATATACTCATCGGATTCCACCACGCTTGTGATACCTACATGTGACGGGATTAAACAAAATTAATGTCATAAAGCATATATGCGGGGACGGATTTTTATTTTCATCCATAATAACCACTTGTTTCTTTTGGAAACGACATGTATGATTTGATGACATTAGTTTAGGGAAATCTCGACACACGAAAACCAACTTGGTCACGGAGTGTTAGACCCTAACTAGAATTGTGTTAGCTTGTGCTCGGCTAAAGAGAGGCTTAAGGTCACCCCCAGCATGTAGTCATGAACTACGCCACGGGTTGAGGTTTACCCCTTCGAAAGAGTCAAGGTCGGGTGGATCTTGAAACTCTCTAGGACGGGCCTCGATGGGTTTGGGGTTATGAACTTGTGCGACTCGATCGTGAGCAATTCATAAGAGTATGTGCATGTAGTGTGAGGTCAAGCCAAGTGACAATTTTTATTTTAATTTTTAAAGAAAAGAAAGAAAAAAAAACAAATAAGAACATATTTACAACTTTCGAATCACCCGTGTGACCGATAAAATAAACAGAAAGTAAAAAAATTTATGTGCAGGCCCGGTGCCCACACTGTCCAAACTGTTCTGTTTCTGTGCACTGTTCTATTTTGTAAATGCGCCCAGAAGCGCGCACATTGGGCTACCTACTCGGGAGGCGCGCACGATAGAGGAAGATGGGAAGAGGCGCCCGCTTCTGGGTGAAAACCTGCAAATCATTGGGCTCAAGGGACTGCCTTGACCCTAAATAATAAAACATTCCCTGCAGTAATTGTTAGCACAGAAACATGGAATTGAAGGACGAGATGAGAGGCAGGCGATTCTGGTAATTAGGGTCGGACGCGCGCGCTTTAGGCTAAGAAGGCCAGAGGCGCGCGCTTCCAACCCTTTTTACCAGAATGCCTAGAAAACAGAATAAAAGAACACCAAAAGCAGAAACGCAAGTTTAACTCTCTAAATTATCCCCAGCGGAGTCGCCACTGTAGATACCTCGGGAGAGCCCACTACTTGGCTAGAGCGGTGGAAGGATCCTAGGATGTCTAACTTGTTTTAATTTGTAGAGTCGCCACCTATGTTCTTAAAGGAACATAAGAAAAACCTAGAAATAGCCTATTTTATGTTACGAAACCAAAGATTCGGGAAGAGAAGGGTTCGGGGTTAGGTGAAGGAGTGGGAAGTACTTAAACACCCACTCCGCCCCGCTTATGCAGGTCTTGCTACTATTGGTGTTCTAATGCTAAATGTCCTTCAAATAATACAAGAAATGTGCTAACAATTGTAAGGGAAATAAAAGGAAAATAAAAGATAAATTGTTTTATTATATTAATGCTAAAGATTACATGTCAAACTATTCTAACGATTACATTAATATGAAATGGGGAAATTAAAGTAGAATTGGAATGTAGGGAGATTACCTTAACTAACTTCAATATGTGAAGTAGTCATGTTGGTCATGTCCCTTTGGATGGGGATTGCATACATTAAGAAGACATGTAAAATAGAAGAAGAAATGATAAAGTACCTTTTAGAAAATAAGAACTTCAAATCTTGACTTGGAAATGGAGTTGTTGTGGAGAAATTGTTGTGTAGAAATTTGTGTAGAGTTTTGTTGCTAAAACTCTTATTAGGAGAATTTGTGTATAGTAAAAGTGTAAAGAAAGTTGAAGTCCCTTTCTAAGGTAGAAATGAGGGGTTTTTATAGGTAGAAAAGAGAGGAAAAGATGGCTTTTCAACAAATAAGAAAATAAATAAATAATAAATAATAAAGATAAAATCAAGTAATAAATAAAAGAAATATTTTGTTTAAAAGCAATGGCTAGAATAATGGGATTGGAGGTTACAAAACTAGGGGGGATGAATGTGGAGGTAAAAAGATGTTTTTGTGATCAAAAGAAGGGAGGGAAATAAGGTGCAATCCGTTACTGCCCTAATGGGAGGCACGCGAGTCCGGCTTTAGGGGTGAGACGCGCGCGCAGCCCACAAGCAGTGCCGGAGGCGCCCGCGGGTGGAAAAGAGAGAATGACAGAAATGGCTCTAAAGTTAATTCTGTTATGCAGTTTAGTCCAAAACTAACAGAATCAGTTAGGAACTTAACCGAAGTAACAAAAATTAATAAAAATATTCTGTATGCAATCGGGGTGCGAGGTCCAAGGCGAGGTGTCTACACTTTGCAACTTGCATACTTTATTAGAATTTTTTGGAATTACAAAACCTTCAGGTTGTGTCATATAAACATCCTCAAGTTAGTTCCCGTTAAGGAACGCTGTTTTGACATCCATTTGCCATATCTCATAGTCAAAATATGTAGCTATGGCATGTAAAATTCTTATAGACTTGATCATTGCTACGGGCGAAAAGGTTTCATCATAGTCGATTCCATGAATCTGCCTATAGCCTTTCGCTACATGTTTAGCTTTATAAGTATGAACCTTTCCATCCATGTCAATTTTCTTTTTGAAATCCCACTTGCATCCTATGGTTTTTACACCTTCGGGCGCATCAATCAAGTTCCAAACTTGATTATCATACATGGACTTAATTTCAGATTCCATGGCTCCAAGCCATTTATCTGAATTAGGAGCGGACATCGCTTCTTGGTAGGAAGTAGGTTAGTCATCAACTATGACTTACACTTCATTGCTATCCGTCATGAGAAATCCATATCTCTCAGGTTCGGATCGCACCCTACCAGTTCTACGAAGAGCTTCAGTATTCTGAATAGGCTCCACAACTCCTTGTGAAACTTGTTTAGATCCAACATTTTGTTCCATATTATTTTTGGGTTCTCGAACCTCTTCGAGATTAATTTAACTCCCACTAATTCCTTTGGAGAGAAACTCTTTCTCTAGAAAGGTACCATCTCGGGCAACAAACTTTTTGTTGTCCGTGCGGTTGTAAAAGTAATAACCCTTAGTTTCCTTAGTGTAACCCACAAAATAACATTTGTCAGATTTTGTTGCAAGTTTGTCAGAGACTTAACATAAGCCTCACAACCCCAAATCTTCATGAAAGACAAACTAGGTTTTCTTCCAGTCCATATCTCATATGGAGTCTTTTGAACAGATTTAGTTGGAACTCTATTTAGTGTAAGAGCAACAGTTTCTAGTGCATGTCCCTAAAAGGATATAGGAAGATTAATTTGACTCATCATGGAGCGGACCATATCCAATAAAGTCCTATTTCTCCGCTCGGACACACCATTCCATTGTGGCGTTCCGGGTGGAGTTAATTGTGAAACAATTCCACAATCTTTAAGATGATTGTCAAACTCTTGGCTTAAATATTCTCCACCACGACCGGATCGAAGTGCATTAATAGTTTTGCCAAGTTGATTTTGTACTTCATTTTGAAATATTCTAAATACCTCAAAGGATTCACTTTTATGTTTCATCAACTAGATATAGCCATATCTACTAAAATCATCAGTAAAAGTTATGAAGTATTGATATCCTCCCCTAGCACTGCTGCTCATTGGTCCACACACATCAGTATGTATGAGTCCCAATAAGTCACTAGCCCTTTCACTACTCTTAGTGAAAGGTGTCTTTGTCATCTTTCCAAGTAAACAGGACTCACAAGTTTCATATGATTCAAAATCATGTGAATCTAAAAGTCCGTCCCCATGGAGTTTTGAGATACGCTTCTCATTAATATTACCAAGACGGCAATAACACAAATAAGTATAATTTACATCATTAGGTTTGGATTTCTTATCTACATTATAAATATTCTCATTATTCCCACTTTTAACATCAAGAACATAAAGGCCATTAAATGAACATGCAGTACAATAAAGCATCTCATTTAAATAAATAGAAAACTTCTTATTCATAATAAGAAAACTATAACCTTCATTATCCAAACAAGAAATTGAAATAATATTTCTACTTAAATTCGGAACGTAATAGCAATTGTTCAAAACAAGAATTAATCCGCTAGGTAAAATGACATCATATGTTCTTATGGCTAATGCAGCAACTCTTGCTCCATTCCCCACACGTAGGTCCACTTCGCCATCTTTAAGTAGCCTTCTATTCCTTAGTCCCTGCACATTTAAACAAATGTGAGATCCACATCTGGTATCTAATACCCAGGAGCAAGAAGTAGAAAGAAGAACATCTATAACATAGATACCTGAAGTAGAGGCAGTCCCACAGCTCTTCTTCTTCTTCATCATCTCTTCCTTGTAAACCTTGCAATTCCGATTCCAATGACCAATCTCATTGCAGTGGAAACAGATTGCATCCTTTTGGGAAGCAGGTTTAGCGACATTAGCATTAGCAACAATTGCCTTGCCAATCTTTGGTTTGACAACCTTTGCCTTACCCTTTCCTTTGCCTTTCTGGCCCTTTCCTTCCTTAGAAACTATGAGCATGGGAGCTGCCTCTTTACTGATTTTCTTTTCCACTATCTTAAGCATCCCATGCAAATCAGACAGGGACTTATCCATCCCATGGATATTAAAGTTCATGATGAACTGATTATAGATTTTGGGCAATGAATTAAGAATAAAATCAATGGCCAACTCAACATCAATGGGATGGCCAAGCCTCTCTAGGTGCTCAAAATGAGCCTTCATGTTCAAAACATGAGGGCCCACAGACTGCTCTTCGCTCATCTTGCATGAGACCAAGGCAGCTATAGTGTCGAATCTCTCTTGCCTTACTTGTTCTTGAAACATATCTTTCAACGAAGTAGCAAGGTCAAATGCCTCTAAGTGTTCAAGAGTCTTCTGAAGCTCTGGACACATGGCCGCAAGCATAAGACAACCCACCTCACGAGAATCACTTTTGTGTTTCTTGTAGGCGTTTCTCTCATTCTTGGGTGCATTAGAAGCAGGTTTATCTTCAGGAACAGGCTCATCAAGAATATAGAGCTTGTCCTCATGATTTAGAACAATTCTAAGGCTACGGATCCAATCCGTGTAGTTAGCTCCATTTTCTTGAAGTTTTTCTTTCTCAAGGATAGATCGTAATGATAAGTTTGTACTTTTAGCCATTATCTATAATTATGCAAACATATAATTAAATATAAGTACTGTTGGTCCCAAAGGGCAACAAGGGTATGAAAATTAGCTAGAGGGGGGGTGAATAGCTATTTTAAAATTCTTTTCATACCCTTGATAAACTCAATTGCAAATACGCACTTTATCAAATAAGCGTTATGATATGCGCCTAAGTGAGTGAGTGAAATGCACAGCGGAATTTAGTAATGTAAATAGGTGCAAAGTATGATAAAGGGGGCGCACACACACTCTAAGTATTTTGGCTCCAAGTGGGTGAAATAAGAAATTAAGGTAAATGATATAACAAACACAACACAGTTCAATCAATCAATCTACAATGAATAAACAAACAAATAGTTAGATATGATATGAACTTGAAAGGAAATAGCAGTAAATAAGTATGCGCTATTTGGAGAGGTTCGATCGGTAAAATATCTACGTCCTCTACCAAGATGGTTAGTCTTGGATTTCTAATGGAGATCTTATATAATGAGAGAGTGTTACAAATTACAATCGTTTGAGCTTATACACTAACTCAGGATCTATATCTATGAAAGAACAAATCCTAGACAATAACCGGTGTATCTCTAAAAGAAAGATCTAAGTGATCAAACTTAAAGAGGTGCGTGTGTGATTTTAGATTCAAGGCTCTTTAGATCTTTGAGATTGAGAGCACAAGAAAACTAAAGTGTTTTTGCTTGAGGATCTGGGCTAAGGATGAAGTTATGAAGATGTTATTGATAATTCTGGTAAATCAAATGCAAACTTCAAATCTTCAATAAATGATTGAGAGAGAAATTCTTAAAATGCTTAGCAACTTCAAATGGTTGAAGTTATGGGGTATTTATAGTAGAGCCCCAAAAACTAGTCGTTGGAAATCCTTGGTGAGTCAGAGAAAGGACGGATGTGCTGTCACTCATTGAGTGGAGCACGTGTCCTTTTATAGCCGTTAGACACATAACACAAATATGACCGTTATGGACAGGTGTCCTTAGATGCAGGTGCATACGTTTTATTTAACCACCGTTGGATTATTGGCGTAGTTTGAATCTCTTCAAGATTTCGAGTTTTCATTAAATCATTGAATGTTATTTCAACATTTATGCGCGTTGAGCCGAGGGGCGCGTAGACATAGCACGCGCTAAGCCATCTGGGGCGCATGAGCTAAGCTAGGCGCATACTCATGCGCACGCCTAAGGAGGCGCATGGCGTAAGAGAGAGGCGCATAGGCGCGTGGCTCAAACTGAACTTGTGATTTATCTTGAATCTTGATCTTCTTGCCCTATTCCTAAGCCTATTCTATTACAATGGACAACCTAAAAAATGAAGTATAAATACTTCTTACATATGGGTCTAAAGTCCATGAAATAAAACTTAAGTGATGGATCAATCAAATCTAATAAATCCTATTACATTGAAACTGAGATATAAGTGGGCATACCCAACAATCTCCCCCTATTTGATTGATGCCATTACCTACTATATCAGGGACAAACATTATACTTGATAAAAACATGTCCAAATAAATGATATTAGTAAATCATGTCTCAAGTTAATGCACACACTAGTCCAAGATATAGATTTCTAATCTATTCCAATAAAGATAAAACATTACAAATGGAAAGATAGAAATGACAGTTTATAACACATTCAAAATGATATGAGTTTTAGTTTTGAAATGTGTTTAAACAAAGGTTAAACTTAATGCATGAAAAGTATGAAGCAGTTTAAGTATGATGCATATGATTTTAAACAACATTCATTGTTCTACAAACAAGAAGTTTGAGTGAACAAGGTTTGAAATAATAGTGATGCTTTGTTCTCATTAAAACTCGAAATATAGGAGTTGGTGATTACAAGTTTTCAGTGGAACAAAAATCAAAAGGTGCTAAAACATATAAGCACTAAATCACTAACAAAAGCTTCTAATCACAAAAAGATTTCAATTAACTTACAAATAAAAGAAACTAAGGGTTGGGAGGAGGCGGGTCGTCTTCCTTCAATCCTTCTTCAATCTCCTTCACGGATCACTGAATCTGCTTTGAAAGCTGGTGACAATGGTTTACAACACCGTGAGTATCTGTGACACCATCTCTAATGTAGAGCAGATGATCAACATTGATGTTTTGATACTCATTAATGGTGCGCTGAGTGATGGATTGCTGTTGTGAAAAGTTTTCAGTGAAGGCTTGAAAGTTTGCTTCAACAGCAGCTTGGGCAGTGAGTATATCAGTATAAACTTTATCTGTGCGCCTGTCTGCACTGGAATGCGCGGCATTAAAGTGAGTGACAACTAATTCCTTCAAAAAATCAATCTTTGAGAGCAGTGAATTAATGTCTATATGCGCGCCAGGAGCAAAGCTGGAAGAGGGCGCAGGAGTTTCAGGAGCTGAAGGCTCATGGGATTCAGGAGCTTTGGGTTCTGCGCCAGGATCAGCACCATATACTGTTAAACCCAGGATTTCTATTTCATCCTTAACATCTTTGAGTTTGTCAACCACACTCAATAATTTTTGGCTATCTCCAGCCACCATCTCAAACAACTTCCTTATATCACCTGCTATATTTGACTCTACCTCCCTTATGGCGTTAATGAAATCTTGGTCATCAGTGAGTTTGATGCCACCATCTATGCGCTCATGTAGGGAAGCAAGAGTACCTTTGAAAAGCTCATTCATTTGGTCTATAGCGTCATTCCACTGTTAAGGAGTAAGGAAATGTTTGTCCTTGATATTCCCATCTATGCGCGCCATCTCCCCCTTAATGGCAGTAATCTCATCAGCCTGCTGAGTAAGCATAGAAGTGTGAAGCTCCATCTGAGAATTAATGTGAGCTTGGCCTTGCTGAAGTTGCTGAAGCAATGAGATAACCATACTCATATCAAGAGAGGGAGGAGGAGGCGCAGGAGCAGGTTGAGGCGCAGTAGAAGAGGAGCGCCTAACAGGTGATGGAGTAAAAGCGCGAGGAGAGGGAACATAGTTATCAAGTTCTGGCTCCCCCTGAACTTGATCATCACTCAAGTCACCAAAAAGTTCATCAGATAGCTTATCTTTGAGAGCTTGGAGCTCAGCAGAGAGTGGTTCTGTAGTTCGTTTCTGAACTGGAGCAGGAGTAGAAATTGGTTTTGTTAGAGGCGCAGTAACACTAGGAGGCACAGTAGGAGCAGGCGCGCGTACATCAGCGCTAGACCCTGCGCCCTTGCGTCTTTCTGATTTAGCCAATAAAGCAGCTTGTTTCAATCTGAAGTCTTCATCTCGCTTTTTCTGCGCTTCCAGTCTACTGGCTTCTTTTGCGTGCTTCAGTTCTTTTTCTTCTTCTGTGTCAGTTTGAGGGCGCTTAGGAGGTCTACTTGTACCTTCAGCAATCCCTTTTCCCTTCACTTTGTCTGCGCCAGGAGCAGTTTCTTCTGTGCACGGTGCTGCTTCAGGTTCTGCGCCATCTTCTGCGCCATCTGCATCTTCATCAGACTCGGTGGCTTCATCAACCAACTGATCTCCTTTAACTCTTGGCGTGCGCTTAGCCATGCGCTTTCTGTGCCTTTTCATAACCAAACTGTCTTTGCCAAAAATTGGAACGTCAGTGGTTTGATAAGCTGGGTTCTGAGCGAGGAAATTAGCAAGAGTAGGATAGGTGAGAAATATCTTCGTGATTATTCTGCAGTGGGTCTTGAACTTAGTCTTTCCTTCAGCCTTGTTCTTGTTATATTTATAAATCTGGTCCTTTAAAGTTTTGAAGAGGATTTGGGGCCAATTGAGGATGGTTTTTCCCATTATCGTAGCAGTATACTCCCATTGCTCCATTGTGAATCTGTTCACATTTCCAGTTTTGAAAATTATGGAAGTACCCACCAGATGTGGTATGTGCGCCAGTAACTCACCTCCATCCCTTATCTCAACAGATTTGATGTTATTCTGGAGAGTAGGAATATTGAGATAAGTATGCGCTATAATGTTCTGCACGGCTACGGAGTAAGTGTTGATTTTCCCGGAAACGCCTAGAGGACCAGTAGTGGTGAAGTTGATGATATTCTTCAAAGTACCAGTAGAAATGGTAATATCAACATTCTAAACCACGGCGCGTATTCTGTAGCGCATAACTCCTTCAATGTCTGTTGGAGTTTCCACGAACACAGAAGTGGAGAAAAATTCATCAAAAAGGAGTGGTGAGTAGAAGGGTTGCTCCAGGGTGAATAAAGGTAGAAGACCAGCTAGTCTTATGTACTCCATGACATCAACTCCAATCTGGACAGTTGATAACTCAGTGAGATTAAATGTCTCACCAGGTCTGAAATTTGCTGGATCCTGAAAACATAACAATGATTTAAGTTAGGAGTGTATCAGGCGCGTAGAATCATAAAATGAGCAAAATATAGACTAGGCGCATACAATATTTGAGGCGCATAGGATAATTAGGCGCATAGCATGGTTCTATGAAACTATACTAAGGAAAAATTAAAACATAGAAAAATTTGACTAAGTAAGAATAGAGGCGCATAAGATATATAGGCGCATAATGTTATTAGGAGCATAAAGGATTGGGGCGCATAATATTTGTAATAGCCAGAGGCGCATACACATGTTAGGCGCATGAATCACTTTGAGGCGCATAATATCAATAGGCGCATAGATACATAGTTAGGCGCATATCTATGTAAATAATTTAAGCTTTAGCATAAAAACACACAAACACATGCACAACATACATATGCAAGCAAACAAGATCAAACATGAAAAATTTTGAAAAACAAGTTTTGGAAGTTTTGAAACCCAAGTCATGCAAAAACAACGAAGAACACGAAGAACATGGCTTGAGTGCTTGAAGAACACTAAGAACACATAAATCAAGAAACATCACCAAATCAAGCATACAATATTTCAAAATGACTGCATGAACACAAGGATCACGAAAATGTAAACCAAAACAAGTACAAATCAACAACAAATCCAGAAAATGGATTCAAAGATACGAAAATTTAAAAAGTCAAAAATCTAAGATTTTCAGATTCGCAAAATACAGTGCATTGATCGTCGAAAAGTTGGTTTCAAAAGATTCGTAAACACTAATAGAACACAACCCAACAAACGATTTTGAAAACGGAGAACCGAAACAAGATTAATCAAAAGAAATGCAATTTTCGGTTTGACAAAAAAAAAAAACGAACCCAGAACAGTAAAAAAAAACGTGAAAATTAAGAGATTAAGGTTCAAGAAATCATACCATTTCGTCTTGGTTTGTCTTTGTTGCTTTCTTAGGACCCATATATATATAGAGAGAGAAGAAATTTGAGAAGAAATAAAGAAATATAGAGAAAAAAGAGAAAGAGAGACGGGAAGAGAGATAGAGAGAGAGAGGCGGTTATGGTGAGGGAGTTGGAGAGTTGGTAGGATGAGGAAGGTAATGATGAAAAAGGAAGGTGTAGAGGCAATATATAGGTTTAGGGTTTTAGAAAGAAGGGAAGTTGAAAAGACTAGCATTAATGGGGGATGAATTTAAAGGATGGGCATTTATGAGGGGTTTTCATAGATAGGATGGCCATTAATGGTGAATGACACAAAGTACATCGATGTGACATTTTGGGTAAAGAAAAAAATTGTTCCACTTTCCCTATAAGTGTATGAGCAATTTTGATTAATTTTTGTACAAACCCTAAAAACATCTGTTTTGGTGTAAGTTTGGGGTGCAAGAAATATATCCCCAGAAAATAAAATTTTTGAAAAACGAAAAACGAGGGAAAATTAATTGCACAAGTACCCTTGAACAATTATGGAATGTCAAAAAATAAGAATTCCTATAATAAATGAATAGCATTTACATACCTGGTACTTGTGACAAATTTAATACGTTCAATCATTGAAATAATAAATTGAGCATTGATTGAGTCGTAAACATTTAATTCGCTCAAGAGGGGCGCATAACACTCAAGAGGCGCGCATGAAGGATAGGGCGCGATATGAAATAGGCGCGCAAGAGAGTGAGGCGCACAGTCAGTGGGGCGCATACTCAGGCGCATGAAGTTTCCTTGAAACTTGAAATGATTTAACTTTTGAAACCTAGTATACTTATAACTCAACAAAACATAAAATCATTAGTAATAATAAAACAATAAGGATTTAGTTGAGTTCAAGCATACCCATTTCTCCTCTAAAAAAGATAAACCGTTTCGCGTAAAGTGCTTTCGTTAGAATGTCGGCGATTTGATAGTCGGTTCCCACGTGTTCCAAATGAATATTGCCTTTCTCCACGTGGTCTTTGAGAAAGTGATATTTGATGTCGATGTGCTTGATTTTTTAGTGCATGACAAGATTTTCAGAAACGGCAATGATTGATGTATTGTCGCAGTAGATGGGACAATTTTCTTCAATGATATCATAGTCCACCAATTGCTGCTTCATCCATTGTATTTGACAGCAACAACTTCTCGCAGTGATATATTCAGCTTCGGTTGTTGGGACAGATACTGAAGCTTGTTTCTTACTCGCCCATGACACAAGTCGATATCCGAGGAAATGACAAGTGCCACTTGTGCTTTTCCTATCAATTGTGCACACTGTATAATCCGCATCTGAATAACCTATAAGTTTAAAGTTCGAATCTTTGGTGTACCAAAGTCCAAGGTTAACAGTACCGGATAGATATCTTATAATACGTTTCACAGCAATCAAGTGCGCTTCTCTAGGGTCAGATTGATAGCGAGCGCAAACACTAAACATAATATCGGGCCTACTAGCAGTAAGATAAAGGAGCGAGCCAATCATACCTCGATAGAGCGTTTGATCAACACGTTTACCTTTTAAATCTTTGTCGAGTTTGTTGCCGGTAGCCATTGGAGTATCGTATGGTTTAGCATTGTCAAGTCCAAACTTCTTGATTAAGTCCTTTGTATATTTGGCTTGATTGATAAATATGCCTTCATTTATATGCTTGATTTGAAGCCCGAGGAAGAATGTGAATTCTCCCATCATGCTCATTTCAAACTTGCTCTTCATTAGTTTCTCAAAGCGCTTGCACAATAATTCATTAGTAGAACCGAATATAATATCATCAACATAAATTTGAACAAGTAATTTATGACCATTATGTTTGGCAATGAAAAGAGTTGTATCGATTTTACCGCAAGTGAAGCCTTTTTCGATGAGAAATTTGGATAGTGTATCGTACCATGCTCTTGGTGCTTTCTTGAGCCCATACAAGGCTTTCTGAAGTTTGTACACATGATTTGGAAATTGTGAATCTTCAAACCCAGGTTGTTGAGTAACGTAGACTTGTTCTTGGAGTTCACTATTTAGAAACGCGCTCTTTACATCCATTTTATATAACTTGAAGTTCTTGTGAGCGGCGTAAGCTAGAAAGAGTCTAATAGCTTCAAGTCTTGCTACGGGCGCGAAAGTTTCATCATAATCAATTCCTTTTTCTTGCCTATAGCCTTGTGCAACCAATCTTGCTTTGTTCCTTGTGATGGTTCCATTCTCATCCATCTTGTTTCTGAACACCCATTTCGTACCAATCACTCCTTGATCATTTGGTCTTGGAACAAGAGTCCAAACCTTACATCGTTCAAATTGATTGAGTTCTTCTTGCATTGCAACAACCCAATTTGGATCTTGGAGTGCTTCATCGGCCTTCTTCGGTTTAATTTGAGAGATAAAAGCAGTGTAAGCATCAAAGTTTGTGGCTCTCCTTGTACGAACACCAACATTTAGATCACCAATGATATTATTGATTGGGTGACCTCTAACTTCACGAATTTCAGGTGGTAATTTAGATTAAGTCGTAGTAACTTGAAGGTCTTCAATTGGTACATCTTCACCAGATTCTAAATCATCAAAATTTGGGAGGTGAATTGGTGTAGAGTTGAAATTAGGATTAACAGCAGATGCAGCAGTAGATATAGGCGCGTGAGAAGAATCAAGAGGCGCAACATGTGAGTGAGGCGCAGCTGATGATCCATTTGGCACGTCATATGAAGAATTAGGTGTATTTGATGTAGATGGATTTCCCTGAGTTGATAGATTCTGATTTTGAGTAGGCGCAACATAAATAGGAGCACCTGTTTCATTGAGCTCAATAGAATCATCAGAAATATTTGGAGCCAAATGTGGCTCAAGGAGAGAATGTTCATCAAATGTAACATGTACAAATTCAACTATCACTAATGTAGATCTATTAAAAACGCGAAATGCTTTAGAATGTTTGGCATACCCAACAAAAATACCTTTGTCGGCTTCGGCATCGAATTTACCTCTATGTTCATTTCCGTTGTAGAGGATATAGCATTTGCAACAAAAGATCTTGAAGAATGCAATGTTGGGAGTTCTACCACGCCAAAGTTCATATGGAGTCTTGTTGTGAAGTTTGTTGATGAGGGAACGATTTTGAGTAAAACATGCTGTGTTGATAGCTTCTTCCCAAAAGTACTTGGGCAATTTAGCTTCAGCTATCATCGTCTTTCCTGCTTCAATCAACGTCCTATTCTTTCTTTCCACAACGCCATTTTGTTGAGGAACTCCAGCGGTTGAGAAGTTGTGATCTATCCCATGATCGTCGCAATATCGAGCAACACCGTTGTTCTTAAATTCTGTTCCATTATCGGATCGAACACTAACGATGTCATCTTCTTTTTGGGTTTGGAGCAGTCAAAATAAGGTGGTCAAAATGTCGTAACAATTGTATTTTAAGATCATCATTTCCACCTATGTGTATCTTGAATAATCATCCATCACAACTATATACTTGTTTCTTCTAATACTTGCGGTGGTGACTGGTCCAAATAGATCAATGTGAAGCAGTTGCAAACATCTAGAAGTTGAGGGATTGGTCTTGCTGGAGAAAGACTTCTTTGGTTGTTTGCCAAGTTAACACGCGGCGCACTTCTTGTCATGATGATCAGCAACCTTGGGAAGTCCTTTAACAAGGTTATTCCTGCTGAGTTTAGATAGCTATTTGAAGTTCAAGTGACTTAAGCGCTTGTGCCACAGCCAACTATTTTCGCTCACACTTTTAGCTACAAAACAAAGATTAGTACTAGAGTTCATACTATGGAAATCAATCATGTAAATATTTTTATTACGATATCCCGTGAGTAATGTAGCTCCAGTTTTGCCATTATTGATAAGACATTAAGTTGAGGTGAAATGGCATTCTAATCCTTTGTCGCAGAATTGAGATATGGATAATAAATTGTGCTTGAGCCCTTCGACGAGAGAGACTCTTTCAATGCACACTTTGTCTTTCTTGAGCTTTCCATATGCAACAACTTGACCTTTGTTATTATCACCAAATGTTACTGAGGGACCTCTTTCTTCATGGACATCTTCTAATAAGGATTCATCTCTAGTCATGTGTGTTGAACACCCACTATCGAGAATCCATTCATAATTTCTAGCTTTTGAAGATCCACCCATGAAACAAAGAACCTGAAATATAGACATTTAAGCAGGTCCCCTTTATTCCTTTTGGGTCCTAGAGTTAGCAACTTTTGACAACCCACTCTTGCTTGACCTTAGGGTTTTTACGTCCTTTGTCATTGGGAGTGAATCGCAAAAGGCATTCCACGGCCTTGTGTCCAGAACAATCACAAATGGAACAATTATGAAAGCCACCAATCACATGAGTTTTCACAAACTCTTTACTTTTCTTTGGGGTAGCATTCTTCTTTGGGTCAGATGGACTAGCCTTAACAAAATCCTTCTTTTGAAATTTTGGAGCGCTTGATCTAGGAGGGCGCATAGGGATAGGAGGCGCACGGCGATGAGGCGCGTGGCTCCTAAGCGCATAATGAGCACTCGGAGAAGGAGCGCGCTTTGTTTCAAGAGGGATTTTGCTAGAGGATGATTCATTTGTAGCTATATCTTTCCCATTAACTTTCCCAAATTGCTTCGTTGGGTAGACATAATGGAATGTTTGTCTCTTGACTTTTTCCTGTCCTTTTCCCATTGAATTAGAATGTTTTTCCTTGGGAATTTCAAAAGTTTGCTGTTTTGTAAATTCACTATCTCTTTCAGCATAGACATCACACTTAAAGTTGTTACTATTTTATGAGAATCCCAAGCCACTTTTATCACCACTGGCTTTTTGGGACTCAAAAATATTGTCCATAGTGACACAAGAATTGGACCACTCATTTGTAATCTTTTTTAGATCAGTAATTTGAGCAACCAATTCATCGTTTTGAACTTTAAGAAGTGAGTTATGTTCTGTTAGAAAAGTGTTTTTAACAGTAAGAGGAGTCATGCTCTTTATCAGCTCCTTAAGGAGGGTGAGTTCAGATTTTAGAACAGTTTTCTCGGTCTTAAGCTGGGAAATTTCATCACATGATAGTGCTAAACCTTCCTTCATATTATCAAATCTACTGATTACCTTTTCAGCCTTTTTGAATAACTTTTCTTGCTCAGCAACAATTTCATCATCGTTGATTTTAGGAATTGGTGTAGCTGGTCCAACTTGTGGTCTGATGTAAGTTCCCTTTCTTAGCTTGTTCCTTGCACTTAGATCACATCGGGCAAACAATAATCCACCATCGCTTTGAGCCGGAGTAAGACATCCTTATTCAATTAGCTCACTGATGGTTGGTCCTTTCTTCTTTTTCGCCACAGAGTGACTAGCAAATTTCTTGATTGGTTTCTTCAAGTTTTTCATATTGGGAACATCCTTTGAAAAGTCATCGGAGTCATAGTCATTAATTTCAACATCATCTTCATCTTTTGCAACAAAACAAACGAGTCCATCATCGGAGTCTTCATCGCTCTCATCGAAGTCTGTTTCAATCCACGTGTTGTGCTCATTTGCTGGTGCTTCTTCTTCAGCAACCATTCCCTTATGACGAGTGAACTTGGGAGTGAATTTAGGAGTATGGCTGCTCTTCTTTTGTATATACTCGAACTTGGGAATTGGGCAGCTCGATGAAAAGTGTCCGGGTTTCCTGCAATTAAAATAAACAAGGTCTTCTTTTCTTTTAGAATCATTGCTCCTTATGAACTTTGAAGGAGCTTTGCTGGTAGATCCTTGATTTTTGCTGGTTGAGCCGGGCTTGGTGAATTTTCTGAACTTCTGGAATCTCTTCACAAATAAAGCGATGTCTTCATCGTCCATGTCCAATAGCTCAGAAGTAGAAATTTGGGGGTCAGAACTTTTCTCTTTCTGAATAGGCGCAGGCGCAGGAGGTTGGGCTTCCTCTCTATGCGCCACCATTGCAACAGATTTTTGATTTTCCTTCAGTTTCACTAATTCGCTGAAGTTTGAGCTCATAAACTTTAAGATTAGCATAAAGGTTCCTTAGAGTCCAATCATCCAAAGTTCTAGCGTCTTCAAGAGCGCTAGATTTATGTAGGTATCTTGATCCAAAAGCTTGGAGAAAATTGACATTCAAATCTTTGTTTGAAAACTTCATGCCAAGTGAAATACATAGATTAATAATTTCACAAAAGCGTTCATAAGTTTGTCTTAAGGTTTCTCCGGGGAATTGTGTAGATACCCCCGGGAAACCCCCGCTTGGCTAGGGCGGTGAATTATCCTAAGATGTCTACTTGATTTTAAGAGTCGCCACCCACGTTTTAGAGGAACGCGAGAAAACCTAAGAAAAGAGCCTTTTTTATTGATCACGAAACTAGAGATTCAAGGAAGAAGGGTTCGGGGGTTAGGTGACGGAGTGGGAAGTACTTAAACACCCACTTCGCCAGGCTTAAGCCGGTCTTGCTACTTTTGGTGTTCTAATATTTACATGTCCTTCAATTAATTAAATAGAAATGCGCTAACAATTATAATGAAAAGAAAAGGGGAAAAGAATGATTTTATTTATTTAATGCTAAATATTACATGTAATAATTATGCTAGACAATTACATGAAGAGATGAAAATGGTGAATTAAAATGTAGTTTGGAATGTTGGGATGTAACCTTGGTCAAACTTCAATAGTGAAGTGGCCTTTTGATTGTATCCATTTTTATGGAGATTGCATACTCACTTAGAAGAGATGAGAAGATGAAGAAAGGAAATAAGACTTAGAATTTAGAAGAAGAGGATAAACCTTGTACCTTATGCTTGAATGGAGAAGAACCAAATCTTTGTGTTGACCACTTCTTGAAAAATAGACTTTTGTGTGTTTTGAAGTATTTTTGTGTTAAGAAATCCTCCTCCCCTTTCATGATGGAATGAAGAGGTTTATATAGGTGTTGGAGAAGTGTTTGTGGTCACAAAGATGGCCATTCCCCGGATCAAGCTAAGGCATAATGGTCTTGGGGGTTACAAATCAGAAAAGGAGGGAAATTTGGCAAAATCTGAGATTCTGGAAGCGGGAAGCGCGCGCTTTCCACCACCCCCCCCATATGGGAGGAGCACGCCTCCCACAAACGAGGGCAAAGGCGTGCGCATCCCAGCTTCAGGAAATTCATATTTCAGCCCAAAAGTTAACCCCGTTATGCAGTTAAGCCCCAAAACTAACGGAATTAGTCCAAAAACTTAACGAACATCACGAAAGTCAACGAAAATAAATGAAACAAAGACTCAAGGTTGACTTTGTCACTTAGTCAAATCCAATACTAACGAAGTAAGTCAAGAACTTAACGGAAAGTAACAAAAGTTAACGGAAAGTAACAAAACATAACAGAAGGGAGGAAGATAGAGAATGTGTATGCAATCGGGACATGAGAGGTCCAAGGCGGGGTGTCTATAAGTTGAGAGAAATTATTGAATCTCTTTTGTACTTCGTATCTCTTGTTCTCCTTGCAAACGGTATCTCCTTCTATATACTCTTCAATGGCATCCCATAGCTCATTAGCAGTAGCACAATGCATGATTTGTTGTTTCATAGCCGTGCTTAGAGTGCTTAGGAGAATGTTTCTTGCTTTTACGTCATTTGCAACTCTTCTTGTTTCTTCCTCAGTTCATTCTTCCTTCGGTTTAAGAACTGTAGGTTGAGCAGCGTTGGTGCGTGGATTTGGATTCGCTTTAACCGGAATGTAAGGTCCATAAACTACAGTGTCATGGAGCCTTTCGTCGATTGAGTTGAGATGGGTCAATATACTGAATTTCCACACGTCAAAATCATCTTCATCAAAGACCGGAACGTGAGTGTAGTTTGCAGTTGCCATAGGTTTTAAGTTTGCCATTTAGAATCGGTACCCAAGCTGTTAAGCTTGAAAAACAAAAGTGTTTTATAAAGGTGTTTGCTCTGATACCACTTGTTGGTCCCAAAGGGCAACAAGGGTATGAAAAATAGCTAGAGGGGGGGTGAATAGCTGTTTTAAAATTCTTTTCGTACCCTTGATAAACTCAATTGCAAATGCGCACTTTATCAAATAAGCGTTATGATATGCGCCTAAGTGAGTGAGTGAAATGCACAGCGGAATTTAGTAATGTAAATAGGCACAAAGTATGATAAAGGGGGAGCACACACACTCTAAGTATTTTGGCCCAAAGTGGGTGAAATATGAAATTAAGGCAAATGATATAACAAACACAACACAGTTCAATCAATCAATCTACAATGAATAAACAAACAAATAGTTAGATATGATATGAACTTGAAAGGAAATAGCAGTAAATAAGTACGCGCTATTTGGAGAGGTTCGATCGGTGAAAGATCTACGTCTTCTACCAAGATGGTTAGTCTTGGACTTCTAATGGAGATCTTATATAATGAGAGAGTGTTACAAATTACAATCGTTTGAGCTTATACACTAACTCAAGATCTATATCTATGAAAGAACAAATCCTAGACGTTAACCGGTGTATCTCTTAAAGAAAGATCTAAGTGATCAAACTTAAAGAGGTGCGTGTGTGATTTTAGATTCAAGGCTATTTAGATCTTTGAGATTGAGAGCACAAGAAACTAAAGTGTTTTTGATTGAGGATCTGGGCTAAGGATGAAGTTATGAAAATGTTCTTGAGAATTCTGGTAAATCAAAGGCAATCTTCAAATCTTCAACAAATGCTTGAGAGAGAAATTCTTGAAATGCTTAGCAACTTCAAATGGTTCAAGTTATGGGGTATTTATAGTAGAGCCCCAAAAAATAGCCGTTGGAAATCCTTGGTGAGTCAGAGAAAGGACGGATGTGCTGTCGCTCATTGAGTGGAGCACGTGTCCTTTTATAGCCGTTAGACACATAACAAAAATATGACCGTTATGGACAGGTGTCCTTAGATGCAGGTACATACGTGTTATTTAACCACCGTTGGATCATTGGCGTAGTTTGAATCTCTTCAAGATTTCGAGTCTTCATTAAATCACTGAATGTTATTTCAACATTTATGCGCGTTGAGCCAAGGGGCGCGTAGACATAGCGTGAGCTAAGCCATCTGGGGCGCATTAGCTAAGCTAGGCGCATACTCATGCGCTCGCCTAAGGAGGCGCATGGCGCAAGAGAGAGGCGCATAGGCGCGTGGCTCAAACTGAACTTGTGATTTATCTTGAATCTTGATCTTCTTGCCCTATTTCTAAGCCTATTCTATTACAATGGACAACCTAAAAAATGAAGTATAAATACTTCTTACATATGGGTCTAAAGTCCATGAAATAAAACTTCGGTGATGGATCAATCAAATCTAATCAATCCTATTACATTGAAACTGAGATATAAGTGGGCATACCCAACAAGTACCAACTTAGTTTTAAAGATATTACAGATATTAGTATTTCACAAATACTCACACTAAATTATATGTACATCCAATGTATAATATAATTTAAATGGGCTAAGATCCAACTTTAATTTAATTTCAAGTCCTCTTTGGCGATACTGCTCAAAATCAAATTAATTAGGTAGACAACTCCTTGTCAATCATATCATATATGACTCTTAGATCTTTTATGAGATTTTAAACATCATATGTCTAACATATTTTAATCTCATTTGTGCCTTAGGCCCAAAACTTTGTCTTTTGATAGCCTAATTAAGTCAAACCATTTTAAACGTATAGGAATCACTCTTTCCTCATCTAGCTCATAGATGAATAGAATTAATGCACCTCGCTTTGGCAGAGCCCACATAAAACTATTCATGTACTCACAAGTGTTTTAATCATGGATTGGCACGGAATTTAAATTTTAATGAAGGTTCACAACATATAGCATATAACACATTTATGATCACATAAGTTAAACATGTTATAAATCAAGTTTAGTCATTAAATTAATATCCATTAATTTAAGCATGATATTACGTCTCATTAGTTTCTCTATAATTATGAGGATGAGACCCTTCAAACTTTGGTCATCAACTCCAAATCAAGACAACAATACGTGCGGCTGAACTAAGCCATAAAGCAACCACAATTCCGCATTAATTCAAGAAACCAAGAAAGTAGTCCATGTGGCCGAAACTAAGAAATAGATGGTCTCGATGAACGTAGGCCAATTGCATCCACAATTCCACATGGATCTCCAATCTTGAATCAAGAATCATTGTTTCTCAATTTTAGCAATTATGAACTCTTCATAATTTTAACTTCGTGTTATCTTTGAAACTTTGATTGCGATCAAGTTTGGGAAACACAGTCTCGGTGAACGTAGGCTAGCCATCCAAACCTTGATCAAATCTCAGAATCACAAAATCAAAACAAATAGGAATGATCAAAACCACAAAATCAAACCACGACCAAACAATTCCCCGTAACAGACTCGGGGGTCCGGCCGGGTCTTATGCTTGGTCCGGCCGGACCTTCTGAAAAATAGAACAGATTTTCAAATCCAACCCAAACCCCAGCTACGTACCCACTCCAGACCCGTAGGTCCGGTCGGACCTCCTGGAAAATCAGAAAATTTTTCAAGTTTCGAAAATTTGTCTCAAAATTGTTTTTCCCCGATTCAATTAGGATTTGATGTTCTTTATGATCCAATCATCATGAACATCAGAACCTTGAATGAAAAATTCATTCATGAATCTCTTGAAACATCAAAACTTTGATCTAATCAAAATTGATGATCCAAACAATTTTAAATCCAACATAATTTTATTGCGATTAAAGTTTATAAAACAGTAAACCACATAATACGCATAAACACATAAACATCATAATCCCAATATTTAAATCATGCTAAGCACATAAACAATTTATACACATACAACATGATTAAGTATTGAAATAATCAACATGAACGGGGCTCTGATACCACTGTTGGGTTTCGTAGTAACATGCGCAGCGGAATAAGCACTTAAAATTTAATGAAACCCAAAGCCTATAGATCCATTCATATGATTATAGCAAATACATCTACAATGAATACTAGAATACTAACCCTTGAAGCGTGTGTTTAACAACCTTGAATTCGGTGGAGCTTTTCGAAATTGATCACGAATAATCACGAACTTGTAGATGATAATCGTCACCCTCTAACGGTATCCACACCACGAACGAATATCAAGAATCACTTGATCTTGGTTGCTAGACCACAAAGAACTATATGAAACAATATATGTGTTCTTGTTCATCACTTTGGAGATCTTAGAACAAGAATAAAATCTCTCAAACTCTTTAGAGACTTTCACAATTGCATTAGTCTGATTAGAGCTCGTTTTTATGCTCATTAGACCTATTCCAAATAGGTAACAAGTGTCCAAACCCGAGATAATACGGACTTAGGAAATTCCCAGCCGAAACCGACTGGTCCAGCTGGGTCCTTGCCTTGGTCCGCCCGGATCACCTGGAGGTCCGACCGGGTCCTTGTCCTGGTCCGGCCGGACCCTCCTGCTTTCCAGTTTTTCTCCTCTAACTTCCTAATATTCCTCAAAGTTCCTTCGACCCTTAATACCATTTAGGTTCTTTTATGATTCGTTCTTATGTGTGTGACTCTTTAGGATTATACTAAGTTGGATATGGGTATCCCCCATATGATATGATTAGGTTCTAGAAAACCGTCATACCTACCCAATTATTATAACTATATAAGTTCGTATCCTTTATAGAACATATTACAATCTCCTTGTTCTCGATGTCTATTAAACGTAAGCCATGGTCAATGGTCAACTTACATTGTCCAATGCTTTCTCGATCCCGAATGTATTGATACATCAAATCATATTTGAGCACGGCCATGCATTTCATCAATACCATTCATCGAGTGGCCAAAGCTTGACATCTCTCTTGATGAGGAACAAATCCTTTCTTGGCTTATTACTCTTCCCTACATGATTCCGATTATGCCAATCATATTCTTTATAACTACCCGGTTATGGGTAACGTTTGAATATGTCAAACATAATGTTCATCAAGTGGAAGACTGTAATAACCTCAAGTCTAAAGATTCCAGTAATATAACTATATGAGACTTAATTATGAAATTATGACTATGACATAAATCTCATACGGGTCAGTCCAGTATTTGGTCCCCAACAAATACCCATAAGTTTAATTGTATCCCATACACCATAATCATCATATGATTATCTATTAAACTTATACTAACAATTAATACATAATTATCAGGGACGGGGATTATTATAATAAACATGCAAAGGATATAATAATCAACATTCAATATCTTTATTAAAACATAATCAATAGATAACATTAATCGTTCTCATAACGTGCCTAGAGCATACAACACCAACATTTTATTCATTTCGCTGCTACATCATGGAGATAAGAATAGAAATAAGTTTATTTTAATTATTATACTTATTTTTATGTATTTTCGGATTTAATAGTAGGTAATAATTTCATGTTTAGAAGTAGTTTTAGGGTTTATTTTGTTATTTTAAGCCTATATTAGGTTACCATAGAGATTAGGTTTGTTTTTTAGTAGTGTTTGACTTGATTTACAAGTCTTAGGAGTGCTATAAATATAGGTCAAAATGTAATTCCGAAAATTAGATGATTTATTGAGACTTTTATTGAATAAACTTGAGAGTTTATTTCTTCTTCCTAAAAGTTGATTAAATTCCTTTTGGATGCCAATTATCGGTAATCGTGCGCGATTCAACGAGAATTGAAGGTTATTCACCGGCAATCGTGCGCGACTCAACAGTGTTTGATACTATTATTCTGGTATTGTTGCGACAATCAATGGATTAATAGTGTTTTATCCCTTTTATTCCTTCCGCTGCTACATCAATAAGGTAGGTGGGAGGGATGGGAGGGGACAGGTCTAAGAGAGTGGGAGAGGGGGTAGTGTTATAGAAATGGAGGAAGCAGGAGTGGTGGCTGGTGGCTATGGCTGCAAGGCAGGGGCGGATCTTGTATTGTAGCTGGGGGTGCAAGTGCACCCGGTCAACTGCAATTTGTTGTTAACATTTTAATTTTTTTTGTTAAGTGCACCCGCAATGTTTTAAATATAAAAACCCTCAAATAGCACAAGTATTCATGTGTGTTCTAGTGGTTATGTGCCCTTGTTAAAGTCTAGATCAGGGAATCCGCCCTTGTTCGAATCTTGTTACCAGCGAGTAAACTTTTTGTTGTCTCATTTTCTACAAGTTTCTCTCTCATTTCTACAAAGTTTACTTACCTAGGCAACTTTGAGTTTCCTTAATTTATTCACAATTTAATTAGTTAAATTTGGCATTTTTCATTAATGAATACTTATCATACATATTTTTTGATTAGTTAAATTTAAGCATTCTTTATTATTAATTAATTAATACTAGTCATATATATTTTTAATATTTATTTTCAATTAATTAAAAAGTAATTATAATTTTCTATCAATACTTTGAAATGATCCCATGTCAATCTAACTATCAAGTCCAACCGTTTAAGTCCATATTTTATTTTTTAATTTTCTACAAATCTCTTTGTTACTTTACATTTTAATTTTATGTCTAAAATTTAATTTGAATATTTAGTAGTGTTAATGTACTTATAGTTTAATGATGTTTCAAAAAAAAATGGTTTGAAGTTTTGTAGTGCAAATTGTGCATCCGCTGTCAAGACATCCTAGATCCGTCACTGATGCTGCAGGGAGGAGGAAGGGTTGAGAAGGGGAAGGGTTACTGGAAAAGGGAAGACTGATATTAAGTGTTTTTTGTAATTTTTTTTTGGTTTCTTATTTAACCTTTTTTTTCTCACTAGTTAATTTCGCTACACATTGGAGTATAATTTATTTTTTCCTTTTTTAAAAAATGTTAGTGTTACTTTGTTCACAAATTATGTTCTAATTTACATAAAATAGTATAAAAAATCTAATAGGTGTCAAGGGGAAAAGTGAGATTGAATAGATCTATTAGGAGGTTAATCATATCCTATATCCATTTAAATGACTGTAATACTCCACACATGATATGCACATGACAATTTTTTGTTAATTTTTTAACATCCTTAGGTGCAAGGGCGGAAAGTGTGGTGGAAGGTTAATTAGAGTACCACATTGAGACTAAATTTGGTTTGGGGTGGAAAGAAGGATTGCGCGTATTTAGGAGGATAAACGTTTTTTGGCCCGTATTTTCTTTTCTTTTCCTTTTTTTTTCCATTTTCCTTTTTTTCCTTTCCCTCTTTTTCTTTTTCTTATTTTTCCTTACTTCTTTATTTTTTCTTTGGTGTTTATTAAGAAGTATAATTTTAATTTACTCTCTAGTGTGATATTTAATTATATTTATTTTCTATTTTTGATTAAATATAAAACTATAGATTACTTTAAATTCAAGTACATAGAAAGAGTGAGAATAAATTAAAGAGAAATAAAAAATTAGCTTAAAATGGTCAAATTACCAATCACATGACATCCGCATGATTGAATCCGTTAAATTTTTAATGTTCGTTGGGTTTTCAGGGTGCAAAGTGAGATAATTTTAATATTGGATACCAAAGTAAGACAAAATTCGCGCGAGGGTGCAAAGTAAAATTTGGTGTATACTTTTGGAATAACTCCTTGAGGCCCCCTCAGCCCAAATCATTTTCCATAAAAACCCAGCCGAGATTTAAAAGTCCACTTACACCCAATACTCAAATCAAATTTCTATACAAACCCAAAATCCTACCACTTAGGCCCAATCCCATAACCTGCTTCGGATCCGGATACTAAAGCCCTCAAATCCGCCCCAGATACCACCCATCTGCCCCGGATCCAACTAACAGCCCGCCCGTTTTATAACCAAAATAAAATATTGTATGTTGCTAACAGTAACATGTATTGAACCCAAGACCAAACTTGGAAAAACTAAACCTTAACCACTAAACCAATGCACAATTTGTTGCTAGTTTGACAATATCTACTATAATAATAATAAATCTAGACGAAAATAAATGATAAAAATTGAGATTTCACAATCAATTTATGAGATTCTATAATATTCACAAAAACATCAACTTTTGTAAGAAAAATATTAGAAAATTAAAACAAACAAGATTTAAAAGTATCAACGATCTATTTTTTATTTTATTTTTTGAAAAAAAATATGAAAGATTTTTAAAAAATAAAATTTTAATTGTGAATAAAGTATTTGAGAAATTTTTATATTTTTTTTCATTATTACCCTTCAGTTAAGATACTTATTTACATAAATGACACTAAAAAATTCCCTTAATAATTAAAATGTGAAAATTATGAAAACTAAATTAAATAAATCTTATACATTAAGTATAAGAGTACTTCTAGTCTTATACCTAAGTATAGGAGCGGAATAGTTGTAAAATATGAGATTTCTTTATTATTTTTAAAAAATTAAAAGATTTTTTTTCAATAATAATTTAGGTATAAGATTAAATATAGTCATATATCTTAGCTAAATTATGACTAAAATGGGTCTTATAGTCATACTATAAGAGTAAATTTTAATTAAAAAGACATTTTTTAAATTGTTTTTGAAATACATTTTGAAAAGAAAATTGAGAAAATAATGACACTTATAACTCAAGGCACAATCTAGTCTTGTATTTCATGTATAAGAGTTAATATTAACAAAATATGAGACTTTTGAAATAATATTTTTTTAGATAATGTGAAACAATGTGAAAAAATAAATAAATTCTCTTATACTTCAGATATAAGAGAGAATTAGTCTTATACCTAAGAATAATAGCGGACAAGTTAGTAAATTATGAGACTTTTTTTATGATTTTTTATTTTTAAGAAAATGTGAAAAAATTGTTTAAAAAAAAAATACTATTATACGTCAGTTATAAGAGGGAGCTAGTCTTATACCTAAGTATAAGAGTGGACTCGTTGATAATATATGAGACTTTTTTTATGATTTTTTTTAACAAAATATGAAAAATTGTGAATTTTTTACTCCTATATCTTAAATATAAGAGTAATTCTAATCTTATAGCTTGGGTAAATGGTATTTTAGAAAATGTGAAAAATTACTCGTATACTTCATGTATAAGACACGAACTAGTACTTCCACTGTTAAATATGAGACTTTCTTTAATGATTTCCTTAAATGTGAAAATTTGTTAAAAATAAATAACTCTTATACATTAAGTATAAAAGTAATTACATTCTTATACCTACGTATAGGAGCGGACATGTTAATATAATATGAGACTTATGGTTTTTTTTAAAAGTGTAAACAATTGTGAAAATAAACTACCCTTATACCTTCTATATAAGAGTAATTTAGTCTTATACCTTATGTATAGGAGTGCGATAACATTTCGATAAATAAGGGACTTGATTGGTGGCATTTATGTAAATAAGTGACTTTACTGGAAGGTAATAATGAAAAAGATATAAAAGCTTCCTAATTATTATATTTTACAATTATAATTTAAATTAATTTTTATGAGTTTTATATTTTATAACTTTTTAAATAAAACATTTAAGCATTTTATATTTTTTGAAATCATTTTTTTAAAGTCGATATTTTAATTTGTAAATATTCTAGAATTCATCAATTGGTAGTGAATATCCTTTTTTCCATTTATTTTTGTCCTTATCATGGAACTAATATTAAATGTTGTACAATTCTGAAAAAACAAAGTGTTATTTCAGTGGTTAAGACCTTGTTCATAAATGTTTGGTCTAAAGTTCAATCCCTACTCTCTATATGTATTATTTTTCTGGAATAAAAATGGGGGTCACGCTGCTGGGCTAGGGAGCAGGCCTGGGTCAGGTGTTTCTGGAATAAAAAGGGTCCCGGTCTGGGCTAAGTGTGTGTGTGGGGTTTTATGGAATTTTGAATCTCGCCTGGCTGTTAATGGGATTGTTATTTAGCCCAGGGGATCTAGGGTCCATAACCCTATAATTTTTGGAGAGTCAACTTATTTTGACCCTTCGACCATGTCACCATGAGTCGGAGAACATGGTTCATGACAATTTGTATCTATTTTCAATGTTTTAGTCTAGAGCCCAATGTTATTTAACTTAATAAACCTTAGGACTTATTTCCCCAACCCCTAAAGTTCATGGAGCAACGCCTTTTTCGGCTAAGAAAAATAAGGAGAGCAAAAAAAAAAGCCATCGCCCACAGCTAATTATCATAATCAAATTGGATAAAACTAGGAAGAATGGGAAATTTTAATACCTTTAATACCCTTTAAATTATTATTTATTTAGCAACAAAATACTTCTTCCGTCCCACTCGAATTAGGACAAAATTCTATTTTGGGTGTACCATTCGAATTAGGACAACCCAAAAATAGAAGTGTTTTATTTAATAGGACCCACATTCACACTCACTACAATTTCCTACTCATTATTCTCTACCCCACTTTCTCTCTCCTACTTTACTTTTCATACTCACAACACCTACTCCACTAACACTTTTTTCTTAATCCCCGTGCACAACCCAAAAATCATAATTCGAGTGGGACGGAGGGAGTATATTTTTGCACTAACAAAAATAAATAAAACATAATTTTATATCACAAAATATGAAATTTATAATAAATATAAAAAAGTGCGGTAAACCCGATACGGTACGCCGATGCGTTCCGGTACCAGGGCTTTCCGTTCCAGTAACTAAACCGGTGCGCTTACCAAAACGATATTATAAATATGGGTTATATATTTATGGATCAAATTGTCATAGTCAATGGAAAGCTCTCCAGTATACTTTTTACTAAAATATTTTGCACTTGGTTTCTCTTTTCTAACATTTATATAACTAGGAATCAACCTTCAATTTTGACCATTAATTTGATTTCAATGAAGCAACCAATTAAATAACAATGCATATGTTACTATCCTGAGAATATATTGTACAGTACTTCCTTCAGTTTCATGCTAAGAATTGACTATACTATCATTATCATTTTGTTACTCCCTCCGTCTCAAAATAGATGTCGTTTTGAGAGTTAAATTTTGTCTCAAAATACTTGTCGTTTCACTATTTTCAAAGATTTTTTATTGCTCTATCCAATTATACCCTTAATAATGATAATGAGTTATCTCTTACCTAACAATTTAATTACCTAGATAGTTGAATTACTTTAGGGGTATTTGGCACTTCACTATTTTGTAGGTCTGCGACATGACTCTCAGAGTTTTTATAGGTTTGGGACATGGCTCTCAGTGTTATTATAGGTGTGTGATATGTTTTTAAGTGTTTTTATAGGTCTGCAACATGACTGTCAGTGTTTTATATGTATGAGGCATGTCTCTCAGTGTTTTTATAGGTATGCGAGATGACTCTCAATATTTTTTTATAGGTTTTGGACAGCTCTTAGGGTTTTATAGGTATGTGATATGTTTCTCAGTGTTTTTATAGGTCTGAGACATAACTCTCGGTGTTTTTATAGGTCTGTGATATATATCTCAGTGTTTTTATAGGTTTGTGACAACGCTCTTAGTGTTATTATAGGTATGAGACATGTCTCTCAGTGTCTTTATAGGCATGCGACATGGCTCTCAGTCTTTTTATAGGCTACGACATGACTATCAGTGTTTTTATAGGTATGTGGCATGACTCTCAGTGTTTTTATAGGTCTGCGACATGTCTCTCAGTGTTTTTATAGGTCAGCGACATGTCTCTCAGTGTTTTTATAGGTCTACGACATGACTATCAGTGTTTTTATAGGTATATGGCATACTCTCAGTGTTTTTATTGGTCTGCGACATGTCTTTCAGTGTTTTTATAGGTCTACGATATGATTGTCAGTGTTTTAATAGGTATGTGGCATGACTCTAAGTGTTTTTATAGGTCTGTGACATGTCTCTCAGTGTTTTTATAGGTCTGCGACATGTCTCTCGGTGTTTTTATAGGTCTACGACATGATTGTCAGTGTTTTTATAGGTATGTGACATGACTCTCAATGTTTTTATAGGTATGAGATATGTCTCTAAGAGTTTTTATAAGTTTGCTACATGTCTCTCAGTGTTTTTATAGGTCTACGACATGATTGTCAGTGTTTTTATAGGTATGTGGCATGACTTTCAGTGTTTTTATAGGTATGTGACATGTCTCTCAGTGTTTTTATAAGTCTGCGACATGTCTCTCAGTGTTTTTATAGGCCTACGACATAATTGTCAGTGTTTTTAAAGGTATGTGGCATGACTCTCAGTGTTTTTATAGGTTTGCGACATATCTCTCAGTGTTTTTATAGGTCTACAACATGATTGTCAGTGTTTTTAAAGGTATGTGGCATGACTCTCAGTGTTTTTATAGGTATGAGACATGTCTCTCAGTGTTTTTATATGTCTGCGACATGTCTCTCAGTGTGTTTATAGGTCTACGACATGATTGTCAATGTTTTTATAGGTACGTGGCATGACTCTCAGTGTTTTTATAGGTATGAGACATGTCTCTCGGTGTTTTTATAGGTCTGCGGCATGACTCTCAGTGTTTTTATAGGTTTGTGACATGGCTCTCAATGTTTTTAGAGGTATGTGATATGTTTCTAAGTGTTTTTATGTGTATGTGACATGTCTCTCAGTGTTTTTATAAGTATGTGACGTGGTTCTAAGTGTTTTAATTGGCATGTGACATGGTTCCAAGTGTTTTTATAGGTATGTGATATGGTTCTAAGTGTTTTTATTGGTGTGTGACATGGTTCTAGGTGTTTTTATAGGTATGTGATATGGTTATAAGTGTTTTTATAGGTATGTGACATGACTTTCAATGTTTTTATAGGCATGCGACATGTCTCTCATTGTTTTTATACGTTTATGATATGAGTTTTAGTGTTTTTATAGGTTTGAGACATGATTCTCATTGTTTCTAAGAGTCTGGTTGGAAATTTAGGGTTTATTGATAATCCTGGATATATGATTGAATCGTGAGCAATTCACTTTCCGAACAAAATATTTCGACCCTATATGCCTGGGTTACACGAAATTTTTGTATGGGATAATACAATCAAACGATCTGAATCTAGGCAAAGAAATCAGATCAAAACTCAGAGTAATTGTGTGTATTTTTCGTGAATGTAATCTGAAACCAAATTCTGTATATATACAGATGGTTGGAAGGAGCAGGATTGAATGAAAAGTCACAAATGTTAGCAACAGTCATACCTGTTAGGGTTTAGGGTTGTGTCTCTTGGCTTGGCGGGAAACCTGGCGGGAGAAAACGGTAGTTTTAATTAGAGCACCAACAAGGGGCGCTGCCCCTTGACCCCTGCTTCTTTATCGTGGTCGAAAACATATTGACTCAAAACGAGTGTGTACTCCACACTTTCCCTTACTCGTATCCGAGTCTAATATGAGATCGCATTGGTCTCTAGTAAATCACAATTTACATAAAATCGTTGATGACACTAAAATCACCAACATCTGAGACATGAATCTCAGAGCGGGATGAAAATATGGCCTGAAAATATGGCCTGGAAAGGGGGAGCACCCTTATAAGGGGTAGTTAGGGGTATTCTTGGCTATTTTTGTCCCTTGGGTTTTTGAGCAATTAAAAAAATATTGTGTCTTATTTAGAAATAAAAGTTAGAATGAAGGGCTTTTGAGAAAATGTCCCTTATCAAAAATTATACTGGAAATCATCAAGCCATCCCAGGTCCACTATCTTCTCTTGTCGAGATAACAGACCTTCAAAGATAGCAGACCTTACTCCTTGCCAACTCATCTCCCAGTCAAAGTCAAACCTGACATAAACACTGTTCACAAACTTTATTCCAGTCAAAGATTAATGACTGACATATGCATTTCCAAGAAGTTCAAGACCGTTGGAACTCAAACGGATACATACTGAAGACCTATAAAAGGAGATCAACATTACTAAAGCTCTATCTCTGTCTTGGCAATATTTCATACAACTTGACAAAAGCTTTTAAGCAAATTTAATTGTTAAAGCACACTTGATATTCATAAATATGTGCTAAAGTAGTTAAAACAAAACATAGATCTCACATAGCTACTTAAGAGCCATCTTAGAGATCACCATACCCTCACATTTGTGAAACCTTTTTCTTTTTCTTTTTATGTACTTTGCAACAAGTACTAAGCTTAATTAGTGAGGCTAATTAGGTTGGAAAATTCAGAGGGAATTTTCTTGCAATTGATTGTAATTTCTTGACGAAGTTTTATAGTGGATTGCTTCTTCACTGTTGAGGACAGTGAAGTGTGGATGTAGGAGAGTTGCTATACTCTGAACCACGTTACATCTTTGTGTTTTTGTCTCATTTACTCACACTTACTCACACATATATCACTTATCATTCACTCATTTATTTCTTCTATTTATTTCATTATTATTCCGCTGCATAACTCAACACATACACACTTCACATCAAGATAGTCGACCTACTCTGCCAAGATAGTCGACCTCTTGTGAACTAACATCTACCTGTTTAAAGTGTATAAATAGAACATGTTCTTTCAATTGGCACCAGAGCTGGTTTCTAAAAGACTTAAGTGTCTTCAAGCTTAACATCTTGTGAAGGACCCAGAAGCACCAACATCATGCCTCAACCCAGAAGAAACAATGAGAAAGACATTCCACATGTTGATGACTGTGGATCATTTGAAATATTCTCTTCCAAGATCAAGACTTACCTTGATTCAAACAGTGTTTGGAACTGGTTTGTACTTCATGAAGAAGTCAGAATTCCCACTCAACCTGACACAAATTGAGGAGAAGACAAATACAAAACACCTGAACTATGGACTGAAACTGAAAGACACTTAGTAACAGCTAATCAAAAAGTTAAAAACATCTTACAAAAAAGTGTTAATGACTCTTTGGCCCAAGAAATTGGGAAAGTTGAAACTGCAAAAGAAGCCTGGGATTTAATCAAAACCAAGTTCACTAAGCACACAAGTGTCAAAGCACAAAACCTATATAACCTATTAAGGCAACTTGACAATTTTAAGTTTGCTACTGGTGAAAGAGTTAGTGCTGCCAAAGACAGATTTGAAGATCTGCTTAGACTAGCGTCAGATCATGGCAAGAAACTAGATCAACAAGACCTATGTCTGAAAATATTTTCAAGGCTCCCTCAAGAATATGAAAAAGTAGCCTTACCCATAAGAGAAGGTATTGAATGGCCAACCATGACTGTTGAACAATACTTTGGAAAATTGGAAGCATATGAACTTGAAGGGACTGTCAAAATTCCCACCATTGCATCATCCTTAGCCAATGCTCATACCATGGCTCTTGCTGCACAAGAAGCTCCTAAAGCTTACTCACAACAGGACATTGACTCCCTAATCTGCAATGCTATTCAGAAAGTCAACCCATCCCAAAAACCAGAAGTCAAACCTTTAACTCAAGAAGACATTCCTAGCTTGATTATCATAGCTGTTAAAAATGCTATGAGACATCAAAAAAGGATGTTTGACAAAATAAACACAGCATCCACCTCTAACCAAGTCCAAACTGAGAAGAAAGATGTCACATGTTATAACTGTGAAAAGTTAGGTCACTACTCTCAAGAGTGCCCTGAACCAAAGAAATCAAGAAACTTTTCAACACATAAGAAGCTATCATATTCTAAAGACATTATACACTGTTTTAGGTGTAATTGCTTCAACTGTGCCAAAGCCAAACAAGTTAAAAAGAAGGAACAGGTCATGATAGCAGACCTGTCAAAATTCAGTGATGATGAAAGTGACTCCTCAGACTCAGATAATGAACTAGAAGCCATGATATGTCTTATGGCAAATGATGAACATGACTCAGAAAATGAAGAGGAACTTGAAGCTCTTGCAGCTGCAGAAGAACTAAGAGAGGTAAGTGACTTTAATTCTCTTGACCTTGAATGTCTTAAAAATTTGGCTTGTACTTTGTTTATTCAGAGAAAGAAAGAAGAATCAAGCCTTAGGTTCTTAATAACTGAAAACTTACAATTTTCTAAGGACCTAGACAGTCTTAAAACCAAAAATGCCTTCCTTGAAACATAAAACCTCTCCCTTCAAAACTTGAACAAGCAGCAAGAAGATAAGATAGTAGACCTTCATGCTGATGTCTTCAATGCAAGAAACAATCACCTTCACATCAGCAGTCAACTGAAAGAGCTCAACCTCAGAATAGAGGCCCTAAATGATGAAAACGAAGCATTCAAAACAAAAATTGAGTCTTGGACAAGTCAAGTTCAGTAATATCACATTTCCTTTATACACAAAGGCATCCTTTTGACAAAACTGAACTAGGTGCAAATAACCCAACCTTGATTGAATACAAACTACCTGAGGGTGAAAGGAAACTGGACAAAATGTTGCTTGACAAAATGGGAGACAAAACTATAACAAAACCCATCTATCCTGTCTAATCAAAATAATATGTATACAAGGCTCAAGGAAAAATGAAAGAGGTCAACTATCATGATCAAGCATCCAGTAGCAGTATTCAAATGACCAATCCCAATAACAAAAGTGATGTCCCAAGTCCTCAAAAGCAATCTCAGACTTGGAAGAACAATCAAAATGGTCAGTACAACTATAGACAGCAGACCTATCAAGGACAATCTAGAAGACAGCAGACCTATCAAGGATATCCAAGAAGACAGCAGACCTACCAAAAGAGAAACAAAGGAAGAAAAGGTCAAAACTATAGCTCTTCAAGGTTCCCTAAAGCTTATACCTCACCCAAATCATATAATCCTCACCCTCATCACAACTACCATCACCAAAAATTCAGGATGCCACCCTACATGTACCAAATCCTATCCTACCTAAACTCATTCAACCAAAAAACTTTCATCCCAAAGAACAATAGCCCTCCTAAGAACATTGTAAAAGTTTGGGTCCCTAAGGCTGTCTAACCTCCTGGACCCATAATTCAAAGGGGACCATGTTTATTTCTCTTTAATTATTTTGTAGGAATTTAATAAGGGAGTCTGGTACCTAGATAGTGGCTGCAGCAGGCATATGACCTTCAACAAACAATGGCTGTAGAAATTTATTTCAAAAGATGGACCTAATGTTGTTTTTGGAGATAACTCTCAAGCCAGAGTCAAAGGACATGGAGACTTGATCACAAAGAGCATTATCTTATCAAATGTCTCTTATGTGGAATGTCTCAAGCACAAATTGATTAGCATCAGTCAGATCTCTGACAAAGGATTTCATGTTGTCTGCTCCCATAACATGTGTCAAGTGAAGAATTCAAAAGATGAAATCATTCTGACTGGCTTCAGAAAAGGAAATGTGTACTGCATATCCCTTGAAGTGACTAAATCTTCCAATGCCATGTGTCTACTGTCTTTTAATTAGTCTGATTTAGTATGGCTCTGGCATAAGAGATTAGCTCACTTAAATCTCAAAAGCATAGCTAAACTTGCATCCTCCAAACTTGTGAAAGATCTTCCAAAGATATCCTTCAAAAAGGATAAACTGTGCAATGCTTGTCAGTGTGGAAAGCAACAAAAGACTTCTTTTAAAGCCAAAACTAGATTGGATACAAAAAGGCCACTTGAACTTATTCATATGGACTTATTTGGACCAGTCAGAACTAGAAGCCTTGGAGGAAAAAGGTATTCTCTAGTGATAGTTGATGACTATACAAGATTTTCTTGGATCATTCTTTTGGAATCCAAATCACAAACTCTTGGTCAACTAGTCAAATTGATAAGACCTTGTTCATAAAAAAATCTAACCAAGATATTCTACTCATTCAAATTTATGTGGATGATATTATATTTGGTTCAACTAATGATGAACTATGCAAGGAATTTGGATCAATTATGCAAGAGAAATTTGACATGAACATGATAGGAGAGCTCACCTTCTTTTTGGGATGCAAGTCAAACAATTTCCCAATGGAATTTTCATAAATCAAGGGAAATATACTAGAGATATGTAGAAAAAATTTGATATGCAGAATGTATCCACAGCCAAAACTCCTCTATCAACAACTGCAAAATTACATGCAGATCCTGAAGGTCAAAGTGTGAATCAAACTCTGTATAGAAGTTTCATTGGATCTCTTCTCTATGTCACTGCTTCAAGACCTGACATCATGTTCAGTGTTTGCTTATGTGCAAGGTTTCAAGCAGATCCTAAAGAATCACACTTAGCAGTAGTTAAAAGTATTTTAAGATATCTTAAAGGGACTCCTGATTTTGGGATTTGGTACCCTAAAAAATATCCTTTATCTCTCATTGGATATACTGACTAAGACTATGATCGATGCAACCTGGATAGAAAATCCACCAGTGGTAGTTGTCGTTTTCTAGGCTCAAGAATTGAAAGTTGGTGTAGCAAAAAGCAAACTTTAGTTGCTACATCAACTGCAGAAGCAGAATATGTTGCTGCTGGAATCTATTGCTCACAAGTCCTCTATGTCAGAAATCAACTCAAAGACTTTGGAATTATTCAAGATCATATTCCTATTTTCTGTGATAATACTAGTGCAATAGCAATGACTGAGAATCCAGTTCAGCATTCTAAAACAAAGCACATTGAAGCTAGGCACCATTTCATAAGGGATCATGTTGAAAAGGGTGATATATGCCTTTCTCATGTGTGCATTGAGAATCAACTGGCTGACATTCTCACAAAAGCACTGAATGAACAAAGATTTGGCTATTTAAGAGCAAATATGGGAATGCTGAATATGCCAAGCAAATAAAAGGGAAAATTCATTAAACATAGTGGAGTACATTACAAAGAAAGGAGTAAATACATCAAAAAGGTGCCATAAAGGGCTACCCTACTCCTATAAACAAAAAGAAGCCAAAAATGTGTCACCTGCTCCATCCATAACCAAGATAGCCGACCTCTCTACTAGGTCCACTATCTTCACTTTCTCAGAAACTAATCTTCTAACCTCCATTCTCCAACAACAAAAGAACACTCTGCTGATATCTCCACCTCCTCCTTCACTCCTCATTGAGATGTCCCAACAAATGGCCGACCAGACTCATTAGTTCTCTCTAACATGAGTCTACTATCCCATCTCCATGACTCAACTCCACGGACAGACTGATTTGATGAAGGCCACACAGTCCTAGGACACCAATTCCTAACTTCCTGATGTTTAGGCAAACTATCTAAAGGTGATGAGAAGCTGAAAGTGCCAGAAGAATTATGGATTTCACTAAAGACATATGCCTCATCTGACCTGAATCTTCCCTCTTCCTTCTCCCCTGTTCTTAATGGACTGCAGTAAGCAAAGTACTTGCAGGGAAAATGAACTGTTCTTGGTGTAAGAACTGCCATCATAATTGTCCCATTGGCCTTCCCCTCTCTCCCTTTTCTTACCAATCACCAAATATGTGACATCTTGGCTTTTCCTTTGCCTATGTCACACCATTTCTCATTAACCACTCCCTTTTCAGCTTCTTTCTCTCCTCCTTGACAAACTCATCTCTGGCATGTAGCCACATCTCATTCTTTATTGATCTCTGCATCAACTCTACGTTCTTCATTGGATCATTTGGAAGAAGTTGGTCTACCACCTGCTCACTAACCAAGGCCTCTTGTGCCTGATATTCCTTAAATTCTCTTAAGAATTTTCATCTACCTTCTAATCCTCCTTCTCTTTGAACTTTAACTTCTTCATAAGATCAGACATCTTGCTTGGGCTAAAGAGATCTGTAAATCTACCCATTCTTTTATGAAGAAATATGAAGGAGCAAGGTCTACTATCTTGCTTTGAGCTATCTGTATTTGAATATTTGGTGTTGTGATGTATAATTCACCAATAATGTTTCTTATATAGAGAAATTTTACATCATTTAATTCATCTCGAGAATGTATGTTGTAGATGCAATGATGATAGTAGACCTCAAAAGATGCATTCCAGTAAGGTTGATTTGATATGTTAATTAAATCGAGCCGCCTATCTATACTGGATTATAGTTGAATATTGAACTTAACCATGTCAATATTTATTAAGGGAATAAAGAATGTTTGCTTCGATCACGCTATGTCCTCTGCGTAAAACACAAATAGAAGATAATTACTGTTTCAACAGTTACAATTGTGATGAGTCACCTGCTTGTCCACATCACTTATAAATTTCTTTAAAGGGCATGTCTTTTCACCTTTCTACCGTTGTCCCTCAATCCTTTAAAAGCCACCGTTTCACTTAACCAATCTTCCTTATAAAACCCTTCTTCTCCATTCAAACAAAAGTTACCGTTATATCCTATGCTTCTTCCTTTCAAACCCTAGAAAAATGAATTCCACATCCGCCCATGGCTATCGCATTAAAAAATCCTTTTACCATAATCCAGCTGGTGGATGGATTGGAGAGCTTCTTACAAACGCTAAACTGAAGACATTCATGGAGGCCAAGCATCCAATTCTTCCTCTACTCTGCTCCCACATCTACGATAATGGGGTTTGGACAGAGCAATACAACATTCAATTTACTCTCCAAGGTACCTCCTACACTATATCCCCTAGTGATGTTGCTGCCACTTATGGCACTGTGAATGAACCCTACATGATAACAAACATTTGGGATTCCAACATCAATTACTCATCTCAAACTTCTAATATAGAGGGATGGCCTGCTCACCATACTGATAAACCCGTCTATAAAAAGTTCCTATCTCCCTAGTTTTCTACTCTAGCTGATGTAGTTATGAAAGGTTTGTGTGGAAAGACCTCGTCTCACCATATCATGAGCCCTAGTGAGTGGAAACAACTATTGTGTCTATTGCATACAGTTCAAACCACAAATTGGAGCTTTGTGTTGTTGTCTAATTTTAGACTTAGGTCTGGCCATCATCCCCTTAAAATCAAAACCAAATCCTCAACAAATCTAGGATTATATAGGTTCATGAGTGGGATTTTCCTTCAAATTGGGAGAACAATGAGAGTTAGAGTACCTGCCCCCTATGATAGGTAAGCAACCCATCACAGATATAAGGTATTTAGCATTCATACCTTCTCATACAAACAACAGGGTAGGGTATAAGAACCTATTAAAGATCAACCAGATCTTGATAATCAAGATGAAAATTCACCTTCCCATGTCTCATCAATCTCTGGAAGTGATATTGAAAGAGAAACCCTAGCTGAAATGGCCCAAAGATTTAAGGGAAAGGGTAGGAGAGACAATGGACCCAAGATAGTGGACCTAGATGATGACCCTACTGTGCATGTACCTTTAGCCAAAATCGTTCTTCCCTTGCTTCTTGAGGCTCCACCACCCTCTACCCCTGGTCCAAGCACCATTCAAAAACCCTCTCCTTCATAAAAAAATTTATTTGTGTACAAAAGATCTAAAGCCAAACCTAAACACTCACCCTCATCCATTCCATAAAAACCCAAACCCCAACCCTCCAGAAAATCCAAGAGACTACAAAAGGACAATGAACCCATTGAATTAGATGAGGTTCCCCTTGTCTCAGTCAGACCTCTGAGTAATAGAAGAAAAATGATTATCCCTGAAGAAGAATCACCACCCCATTCTCAATCTCCATCTCATTCACCACCTGAACCCTTTGACTTTGATCCTGCACATCACAGTTCATCCACTGAAACCCTCAGTTCAGGAGCCCAAGAAGCTATTGAAGCCCTTAAAACTCTAACTGAGTCTCAAAACAAAAAGGGCTCCTCTCCCCCAGCTCAAATTCCTATATCAGCAGGTCCTTTATCTTCATCATTTATGCCAACTCCTGGTCTCTTATCACAATTTGAGGAGGTATCTGTTGAAACTGATAGGGGGAATGTTATTCTTGATAGAATTGAGCCTTTTGTTAAAAGATAAAGGGGGAATGACAATCTTGAAGATGTTCAGGAACAGACAGTTGACCTGGGTAGAACTAGGGCCATGATAGTTGACCTTGCCCAATCTCTTCCCAGTTCTCCAAAATCTATTCCTTCCACCCAATTGACCATTGAGAGGCCTGCTCAACCTTTTCCCTCCTTTCCTGTCACATCTGTAAAGGGAAAAGCAATTTAGTTGAGGAAAATACTTTTGATAAAGAAGCCTACTCTGCCCTGTCTGATATGGGTAAGATTGCCAAATTCCATGAACTTGAAGAAAAGTTTGGATTTGATGTCACTTGGAAGAAACTTGGTCTGGACAAAGCTCTTCCTACTGGTCACTCTTCTTCCTCCTCTCACTCTTCCAGAGTTGATGATCCTCACATTCATACAAACTCCTCATTTAAAGTCATCACTCCTGGTCCATATAATCCCTCAACTGACCCTTTCTTTTCAAACAACTTGATTCATCTGTACCATACACCTCCCCCTTAGTTCATTTCTCATCCAGTGGACTTCTCTATCCCATCCATTCTCCCACTTGGTCTTGCTTCTGACCATCTTGAGTTTCCCTAATAAATCCTTAGCTCAGCTATCTCCAGTCAGTATTGGACCTACTCAAAATCTCAGCTGAAAATGACTGCTAGAAAGCTTGCTGGGAGAATATTCTTAGTGCACAATGAGTGGAAGACCTTCAGACTTGCCATGAACCAATTCAATATTCATGAGACCCCTCTTGTTCCCTTAAACCTTAATGGAGGATAAATGGCTCAATGGGAAAAAATCTTCTCTCAATGGTTGTCTTCCAAGCTCAATGAAGGCCTACATATGCAATCTGGAGTAGTTTTGACCAAATGCATTGACCTTATCAAAGTGATATATTGGAAGCTAGTTTGTGAAAAGTTGTTTGGGTTCTGTGCTATCAAAAGGCTATTTGGTGGAATTCTTCCCAGCTCCACTATCTTCCCTAATATACCTTCAGTTCAAGAGCCCTTTCATCAATACTCTTGCCCTCTCATACCTGATCCAATTGTGTCTGCATATCCATCCACATTTCCTGCTGCTACTCATGAAGACATCAATGCAGTTGGGAATTATGTGAGAGCTCAAATGAAGGGACTACGACAGGATTTGACAAAGTTGGTTCAAGAAACTCTTGCTGGCAGGGAAATTGATCAGACTGAAGCCAGTACTCATCCAAGAAATTTCAGAGAGTTCACCCAGCCTCAAGAAATCTTCACCCAAGATCAACCACCATCAAGAGGACAATCTTTAGCAAGACACCTCCTACTTGGTCATGCCCCTTCAGTTTCAAGAAATTTGGGAAAGAAGGAGTCTTTACTAAAGAAGAGCCAACTGATCAACCATGGCATTCACTATGATGATAGGATGAGTCTCACTTGGAACAACAAGCAGTATTACTTCAGGCACAACAAAAAGCAACTCCAACTGCTGAATCTTGAAAGAAAGAGACACCTAACTGCAGTAGACCTTGGAGAAGCAAAACCTGAACCAAACTACCACAGTGATAACAGTATTGAAGCCCTATTTCACTAAGTCTTTCATCTCAAAACTTTTTGTTTTTCTTTAAACTATGTTTTATTTATTTTGGGATGTAAACTTAAAACCTTTGCATTTCTCTTGTGATCTAATAAGTGTTATGTTTTAAGTTCTATTTACAGATTATGATTTACTTCTATTCTTAATTATTTCCCAAAAAGGGGGAAATTGTTAGAACCCTAGTTTCTTAACTAAGAGTTTTGACAAATAATTAAGAACTTAATATGGATTATCAAAAAGTATTGTAACGCCCGTCCTAATTCCTGTTAAATTCTTGACTTGCATAATTATATGCTATTTTAATTGAGTTAATTATTTAAATAATTGAGCAAGTTTAGGTCCTAAGTGTTCAAAGTTGAAACATTAGGGTCATTTGTGAAAAATAAAGTTTAGGGGCCTTTTTGTCAAAGTTGAAACTTGAAGGGCCTTTTTGCTCAAAGTGAAACTTGGAGGGTCTAAGTGCAATTCTTGGAAACTTGTAAGGATAAAGCTTGTGGGTTGCCTCTTCAGAATGGAAATTTATCCATTTCTCTCGTTCTTTCTTTCTGTTTCATAAAAGAAAGTTAGGGTTTACCCTATTCTCGACTCCTCTCGCTTAATTATGCCTATGTTCGAAAATCCGACTTCGCATAAATGATCAGGGCGGTGAGTAGAGCATTTCCTGCCGAACAGAAATTAGTTTGGGTGAATTTGATTTCGGACTAGTTAAGTCACTAGCTCCCCCTTGCTTGTAATAACATGCTTATATGTTATTCTTGATACTTGTGATTGTTAATTTCGTGTTTGGGGCAATTTTTGTGATACTTGTAAATTTGGGACGAAGAGAGTATTCGTATGAATTACAAGAATGAAATCAACTTGAAAGTGTCCTGGGAAAATTAGAAAATTATACTCCTACTCGTGAGACGGTAAAATATTAACTTGATATAAATGTTATTAGAAAAATTGTACCATTATTTGTGGTACGGGGAAATGAATGGAAGTATCCCTAAATGATTATATTAGTATATTAGAAAATTATACTTATACTTTTGGGACGGTGAAATATTTAAATGGAATAAAAAAAAAATTATTCTATTATTTGTGGAACGGTAAAAAGAAAGTGTTTCCCTTGAAATAGGTGTTTTGAACTTGTTAGTATACTTTTGGGTTTGTTAAGAGTGTTAGAAAAGTATACTCCTACGCTTGGGACGGTGAAATTTGACTTACAGGGAAAATGGAAAAATTGAGCTACATGCTTATGGGCGACCGCCCAGAGGGGTTATGGGCGACCGCCCAGATGATCAGAGTTAGGGTTCAAAAAGGTCTAGTCTGGGCGACCGCCCAGGTGGGGAGTGGGCGACCGCCCAAGTCCCCTGTTACACAAGAGTGGTTTAAACTCAAATGAAATGAAACTTTATCCCTCCTAGGGCCTTAGTATAAGATGTCCTAGCAAGTGTATATGTACCTTTTGGGGAATTAGAACTTGGTCTTGAACATGATTATTCAATGATTTAAATAGAGAATTTGAGCCTAAGAGTAAGAACTCTTTTAAATCTCTTAAAAGTGCTATGAACAAGCACTAATGTGTTATATGTGTTTTGAAACCAATGTTTGTGTACCTTAGGAGCACTAGAACAATGTCTTGAGCTTGAACATCCAAAGTATAGGATTAAGAACTTGTAAGTATGAGATGTATAACTCATCTACTTAGCTTGAATTTGAAGTATAAGACAATTAAATCTTGTACATGACTTGAATATTCAAAGACTTGTAGACACCCCGCCTTGGACCTCTCATGTCCCGATTGCATACACATTCTCTATCTTCCTCTCTTCTGTTATGTTTTGTTACTTTCCGTTAACTTTTGTTACTTTCCGTTAAGTTCTTGACTTACTTCGTTAGTCTTGGATTTGACTAAGTGACAAAGTCAACCTTGATTCTTTGTTTCATTTATTTTCGTTGACTTTCGTGATGTTCGTTAAGTTTTTGGACTAATTCCGTTAGTTTTGGGGCTTAACTGCATAACGGGGTTAACTTTTGGGCTGAAATATGAATTTCTTGAAGCTGGGATGCGCACGCCTTTGCCCTCCTTTGTGGGAAGCGTGCTCCTCCCATAGGGGGGGTGGGAAGCGCGCGCTTCCCACTTCCAGAATCTCAGATTTTGCCAAATTTCCCTCCTTTTCTGATTTGTAACGCCCAAGACCATTATGCCTGGGCTTGATCCGGGGAATGGCCATCTTTGTGACCACAAACACTTCTCCAACACCTATAAATACCTCTTCATTCCACCATGAAAAAAGGGGATGATTTCTTAACACAAAAATACTTCAAAACACACAAAAGTCTATTTTTCAAGAAGTGGTCAACACAAAGATTTGGTTCTTCTCCGTTCAAGCATAAGGCACAAGGTTTATTCTCTTCTTCTAAATTCTAAGTCTTATTTCCCTCCTTCATATTCTCATCTCTTCTAAGTGAGTATGCAATCTCCATAAAAAGGGATACAACCAAAAGGCCACTTCACTATTGAAGTTTGGCCAAGGTTACATCCCGACATTCCAAACTTCATTTAATTTATATTTCACTTCTTAATGTAATCATTTAGCACTAGTCCAACATGTAACTATTTAGCATTAAATTAATAAAATCATTCTTTTCCCCTTTTTTCTTTACATTATAATTGTTAGCATTGTTAATAAATTGAAGGACATTTAGCATTAGAACACCAATAGTAGCAAGACCCGCATAAGCGGGGCGGAGTGGGTGTTTAAGTACTTCCCACTCCGTCACCTAACCCCCGAACCCTTCTCTCCCGAATCTCTGGTTTTGTACATAAATTAGGCTATTTCTAGGTTTTTCTTATGTTCCTTTAAAAACATAGGTGGCGACTCTAAACAATCTAAAACAAGTTAGACATCCTAGGATAATTCACCGCTCTAGCCAAGCCGTGGTTCCCCGGGGTATCTACAGTGGCGACTCTGCTGGGGACTTATTAGAGGGTTAAACTTGCGTTCTTAACTTTTGGTGTTCTAATTTCTATTTTCTGGGCATTCTGGTAAAAAGGGTAGGAAGCGCGCGCGTCCGGCCTTCTAGGCCTAAAGCGCGCGCGTCCGACCCTTATTATCAGAATCGCCCGCCTTCCTTCTTGTCCTTCAATTTCACATTTCTGTGCTAACAAGTTTCTGCAGGGGAAAGTTACATAATTTGGGACCAGGGCAATCCCCTGAGTCCGCAGTTTCTTCTAACATTCTGACAGGTACCCCAGATGCGCGCCCCTCCCATATTCATTGCGCAATGCGCGCGCTTCCCACATCACTTCCCTGAGGCGCGCGCTTCTGGGAAATTTTCCAGAAACAGAACAGTGCACAGAAAGCAGAACAGAGCAGAATGACAGTGTGTGGGCACCGGGCCTGCATACAATTTCTTTTACTTTCTGTTTATTTTTATCGGTCACACGGGTGATTCGAAAGTTGTAATTATGTGCTTATTTGTTTTTTTTTTATTTATTTCTTTTGAAAAAAAAAAAAAATGTTTTGTCACATGTTAGACCTCACACTACATGCACATATTCCTATGAATTGCTCACTATCGAGTCGCACAAGTCCAACCCCAAACCCGTCGAGGCCCGTCCTAGAAAGTTTCAAGCTCCACTCGACCTTGGCTCTTTCGAAGCGGTAAACCTCAGCTCGTGGCGTAGTTCATGACTACATGCCGGGGGTGACCTTTGAGCCTCATATTCAAGCCGAGCACAAGCCACACAATTCTAGTCTAGGGTCTAACACTCCGTGACTCAAGTCGGTTTCCATGTGCCGAGATTTCCCTAAACTAATGTCTTCAAATCATACATGCCAACTTGTTGAAATAGACGCAATAAAAATCCGTCCCCAAAAGTGGTTATTTTGGACGAAAATAAAAATCCGTCCCCGCATGTATGATTTACTACATTAATTTAGTTTAATCCCGACACATGTAGGGCTCACAAGCGTGGTGGAATCCGATGAGTATATGGGACCGCGAGAAGGTCTATCTACTAGTGTGACGATTCCACTATTTTTTCTAGAAACCCCAAAAAGGACTCCGTCCTTCCGACTTTTGTAAATAAAAAAAAAAAAAGAAAAAAAAAAGTCATTTTCTTTATATGGTTGAGTCTTTTTTGTGTTTGTGGGTTAAATTTATTTTACTCAAAAGAAGTTTGTGGGGCCAATCTAAGATCAACCGTGCTCTTCCAATAGGTCCAATGGCTTCCAACGGCGACAACAACAATGGTGGAAATGATTTCGTGTCCAACGAAGGGTTACTCAACGTAATGAAATCAATGGGGGAACAAATGGATAGGATTGTCGAGGATGCCCGCCGTAAAGACAATTTGTGGCAAGCCCGTTTCGATATCGACAAGAGGATTCACAAAGAAGAGGTTTCCAAACTCAAGGCCCGTCTTGATTATGAAAGAAGAATTCACAAGGAAGAGGTTTCCGAACTCAAAGCCCGTTTGCAAGAGCTCACCGACGGCAAAGCAAAGTTCAATGGTAAAGCATGCTCAAGTGGCCCGACCCTCAAAAGCTACAAAGGTACCACCAACAACCGAGTTTTCACTCCTCTTCAAGGAGTAACCCAAGCCGAGGCATTTGAAATTTTGGTGGCAAGAGGGAAGATCAAACCTTTGGAGGGGTACAAGCCGAAGACGATACCGAAGAATCATGCACATGGTGAATGGTGCGGCTACCACGAGCATAGTGGCCACACTACCGAAGGGTGCTTCTTTCTCCGAAACATCATCAAAGATTTGATCGACAACGGCGAATTTACCGTGGGTGAAGAGCAACTCATCAAAGGAGTGGCTTGGTTTTGAAATGGGGCTTCAACAAAGAGGACGATGATAATAATCTCCGTTTCTCTTTCTCTACCTAGTAGTAGGAAAAAAAAAAAAAAAAAAAAAGTCAAAAGTCCTCTTTTGTGTGCATTAATGTTTTCTCTCGTCCCATGTTAAGTGTCGAGTCTTCTTATCAAATAAAAGTCGTTCTTGTCCTTATACACTCTTCCAAGTTGTTCGATCTAATTCTTGACAAAATGATGAAAAGATGTCTAAACAAGTTTTAGAACAAGGCCATCACTTGAACGCCTAGGGGCTAAACATCGACGCCAACATCAACGACGAAGCCAAGACAAACAAGGTGGAGCAACAATCATGAAGAAGTCAAGAAAAGTTTTCAAAGGGGGATTAAAAAAAAAAAAAAAAAAAAAAGCTCGCTAGGTTGAAATTATCAAATCAACCTAGGCAAAAGTTAGAGCACAAAAAAAAAAAAAAAAAAAAAAAAAAAAAAATCCCCCTCAATCAAAGAAGTTCACATCAAGATCTACGGTGACCTGAGCCTCTACACTGGAGGAACGTAGGCAACCTGCGGGTCCGGTCTCATGCAAGAAAGAAGATATGTTTAGCCCTAGCGCGTTATGGTGATTGACCTTCATCTCGAACTTGTCAAGACATCTTTGTACGATTCATTTGCCAATGAATTAATCACCAAAAAGATTGAACAACTTTCTTAGATTTGGAATCATTTCGCGATCCTTGTCGAGTCTAGGGACTTCTATTCTTTCTGCATACTCCCAATTTCTTGCAATCAAATTGGGGCTTTCCTTCTCTTCTCTCTTAATGACTTACTTGCCTTCGCGAGTCATTCAATTCAATAAAAAATACATGTCAATACTAGGGACACTTCCCTAGTCAAGTCAATGTCACTCACCTTTAGTGACAAGAGGTCTCCACCGCAAAATCACATTGAATCTCCTCAGCAAGTCAATTCCCCACCGAGTCAACTTCGGGATTGCAAAAGGCTCGACAAGATATAGCACCATCAAAGGTTGTCTTGGGTTATTGTAGATACCCCAGGGTGAAACCACGGCTTTAGGCTAGAGCGCGTGAGTCGTCCTAGGATGTCTAACTTGTGTTTTATTTTGTGTTTAGAGTCGCCACCTATGTTTTGAGGAACATAAGAAAAACCTATTGATTGTAGCCTAATTTCGATTACGAAAACAGAGATTCTTTGTTTTGAGGTCCGGGGGTTAGATTACGAGATGGGAAGTACCGAAACACCCATCTCGCCCAACTTAAGTTGGTCTTGCTTGATCAAAATCTAAATGAATGAAAATGTTCTTCTTCTTCTTCTTTAAGTCATAAAAAGGGGGTTTAAAATAGGATTTGGAATGTAGGAGATAACTCCTTAACCAACCTCAATGAGATGAGGTGATCATTAGAGTCATGTCCCAAAATGATTTGGGTGATTGCACATTTGATTAAAGTAAAGAGAGAGATGAGATGAAGTAGAAAAGAAAGGAAAAGATAGACTTTTACCTACAATTCGAAGACCTTCAAATGTTGCTTGATGAGATTCTTGGAGAACCTTTAGAGAGTGACTCTTTTTTTGTCTAGTTTTTTGATGATTCTTTCGATTGGTTTTCGATCCTTGAAAATGGAGGTAAAGAGAGGTTTTTATAGGTGAAAGAGGGGTGTTTTTGGTGCCAAAACTCAGTCACCAAGAAATCCTTCCCGGGCAAAATCCTGTAAATTGAGCAAGGGAGGGAATCCTGGCCAGAAATCTGTAACTGACGCCCAGAGGCACGCGCTTCCTGCTTTGGGGGCGGGAGGCGCGCGCGCCTGGCTCCTAGTGTCGGAGGCGCGCGACTCAGATAAGGAAATTTTGACAGAATGGACTAGAAAGTCAGCCCTGTCATTCAGTTTAGTCCCTGGACTTAACGAAGTTAGTCAGGAACTTAACGGAAGTGACAGAAACTAATGAGAAACACTTAAAATGGGGGGAAACACAAAATCAAACGTGCAATCGGGGTGAGCGGTCCAAGGCGGGGTGTCTACAGAGCCCCTCGGCGACGTGGATTGCAAAGCACAACGCGTCGACGAAAGTTAAAAAACACCCGCCGAGGACATCACCAAGAAAAAAGCAAAGACTAGATGAAAGCAAGAATTTGAAATTGCGAGAGATAGTGGTGCGCTCCCTGTGTGAGCGGCTTTTGCTGGAGTGCTGTATTGGGGCTCATGGGAGCTTGTCTCGATATGGACCGAGTTGCCGACTTGGAGCTCATGGGAGCTCGTCTCGATATGGACCGAGTTGCTGACTTGGAGCTCATGGGAGCTTGTCTCGATATGGACCGAGTTGCCGACTTGGAGCTCATGGGAGCTTGTCTCGATATGGACCGAGTTGCCGACTTGGAGCTCATGGGAGCTTGTCTCGATATGGACCGAGTTGTCTACTTGGAGCTCATGGGAGCTTGCCTCGATATGGACCGAGTTGTTTACTTGGAGCTCATGGGAGCTTGTCTCGATATGGACCGAGTTGTCGACTTGGAGCTCATGGGAGCTTGTCTCGATATGGACCGAGTTGCCGACCTGTTGTGGGGTGTGGGCACGGTTGAATGTTTTGAATGAGGTCGTTAGCGAACCCTTGTTGACGAATCCGTTAGTGAATCCGTTTGATGAAATATTGCTTTGAAGTCTCGTGCCATTTGGAGTCACACTTGACTTTTTTGAATTGTGGGGTACGGGCATAGTTGACCGCGACCAGAAAAATGTTCCTGCTGGGGATGAAATGTTGAGATTGACTCTTGAGGGGGGTGTGGCACCCGTGACAGAACTTAGGGAGTTCGGAAATTTGAAGAGGACAGCCTACTTTTGAGTGGGAGTTTCTATCCTACTTTCGATTTTTGACATGCCTTAAGGGCGGACCAGAAAAAGGTGTGCCCAAATGGGTGTCCGAGGATCGGGACAGTGTCTTGATTTAGGATGGAGATCTCTGACAAGGCCTTTTTCTTGAAGCGATTTAGACCTGGGAGGCGCGCGCCTTCCTATGTAGGCTTGGGACGCGCGCGCATTTCAGACTGCTGGCGGGTGGCGCGCGCGTCTGGGAGGCGGAATTCAGGGCTTGACATTTGCTGACCCAAAGAGCCCCCAACAGCTATAATATCATCTTCTGTTCGACCACTTGATTCTCACAGCTCCTTTCTGCCATTTTTGAACATCATATTATTGCTTAACTTCGCTTGTGATCAACATTTTCCATGGCTTCCAATTCTTTCGCCCTTGATGCCAAGGTCGTTAGTGTGTATGAAAAGGACTTGGGCACTTTTGTGTATTCTTTCAAGACCCATCCCAAGAAGGCCTTCATTAAAGATTTCGGGTTCCGAATTCTTTTCACCTTGCGGACGTTGAAGCCGGATTGGGATTTGTTGAGAGCTGCCGCGGCTTTCTGGGATTGCGAAAGCCATACCTTCAACCTTTCAGCTAATGAAATGGTGCCGACTGTTGACGATTTCGGGGCCATCCTTGGCATGCCTTTGGCCGGTCGGATTGCCGTCCCTAAATATCACCGTGGTGCCGTCGACTCTTGGGTTGAGTTACTGAATCTCCCTGTGGAGGACGTGAGGAAGATGTTGCACGGTACCGTGATTGACATAACTGAGTTGCCGATGTTCTTCAGTTTACACTCGGAGGACCCGGTGGTTCAATCTTTTAAAAGAAATTCCATGGCCGTTTGTCTTTTCAGCGAAGTACTGTTTGTTACACCCTTCGGGACTGCGGACGCGCAGTTGGCTGAGGTTATTTTGCAAGCTAAGGAGCAGCAATTTAGTGTGATCCCTCTTATTGTAGGGGAGACGTTGCACGGCCTTGATGAGTTGCATAGGACGGGCAAGATGTGTCGGGGAAGCCCTTTGCTCTTGACCATATGGCTCCGAGAACACTTCAGAATTTATTCTCCGGATGGTGATTTGTTTCCTTTTGCTGTTCATAGGAGGAAGTTGTTGATCCGAGATTTATCTGAAGATGATTGGAAGAAATTCTTTGCCTCTCGGGTGACCGCCGATATTGAGTGGTGTCCTCCTTCTTGGGGTCTTCGTCCTTTTGTGGAATGGACTCTTGGTTTTCAGCACGTGGTCGTACCCGGTTTGAGAGATTCTTCATTTTACCAGCCAGAGCGGGTTCTGCGGCAGTTCGGTCGCCAACAGACAATTCCTTTTCCGAGGGATGGAATGCTTCGTCCAGTTGCTTACATGGGTCCCGACTTCTCGAGTGAGCTTCAGTCAGCTTGGGGAGATGACCGCAATCGTTGGGCTTTCGCTCCTCTGCATCGGGGGAGTGTCTTCCTTCCCGAGAGCTACTTGGATTATTTATTTGGCACCCTTTACCGTGGCATCACTTGGGTTGATGTGCTTCGTGCCGAGTTGTTGGGACAGGGTTTTGAGCCTAGCAGCACTTTGAGATATAGGGAGGCTGCTGCTGATTCGAGTAACATTCTCGCTGACCCTTTCGGTACTCCTTTGGATGACTTTTATTCCAGGAGACGTGTTGCAGCACAGAAGGTTTCGGTGCGTATTAGTGCTCCTTTGTTACCCAAGAAGAAAAGGATTGAGAGACGATCGGGTGGTCCTTCGAAAGCTAAGAGAAAATTAGATTTTTCTTAGTACCTTAAGAGATTGCAATTAGACCACTTTGTTTTAGGGTTTAATATTTTGATGTCTTTTGTTGCTCAATAAATCCGTTGTAATGGTTTGAATAATTCATTGAATGAATAAAAATTGCATTTTGTTATTTGAAGTGAATTGGGTATTTTTGATATGTTTTAGACCGCACCCGAAGGTTGCCTACGTTCCTCCAGTTGGGAGGCTCAGGTCTTCGTAGTTCAAACAAACAAAGACCATTTTTTTTTTTTTTTTTGTTTTGTTGTGCACCCTGTTTTTTGCCTAGACCGCCCTTGCGGGTTTTCAATCTAGCGGGCTTCTTTTTTGCACGCGCTCTAATTTTTGCCTAGGCCGCCCTTGCGGGTTTTCAACCTAGCGAGTGATATTTTTTTTTTTTTTTTTTTTTTTTTATTGGTCTTTGTTTATTAAGCGTAGAACCTCTTGAGCTTGTTGAGGTTGACCTCCTTTGGCAGCTGGTCACCATCTAAATCCACGAGCCGGACTGCACCACCGCTTAGTATCTTTTTGACCACGTACGGACCGATCCATCGGGGTCCCCATTTCCCCAGGGGATTCATGGCATTAGGAGGATGTTGTCTTAAGACCAAATCTCCCACATTGATGTTTCGAGGCCTCACTTTTTTGTTGAAAGCTCTTGCCATCCTTTGCTGATATGCCCTCGTGCGTTCGAGTGCTCTTAACCTTTTCTCGTCGAGTAAGGCTAGCTGTTCGTATCGACTTTGCATCCAGTTGACCTCGTTGACTTGATTCTCGAGGAGGACCCGTAGAGATGGGACTTCAAGTTCGATAGGGAGTACGGCTTCAGAACCATAGACCAATGCATAAGGAGTTTCTCCTGTTGCGGATCGTATTGATGTGCGGTAGCCCCACAATGCTAATGGTAGCTTTTCGGGCCAATCCCTTCCTGTTGAGGCCATTTTCTTGACGATGGTCTCGATGGTCTTATTTGCTGCTTCGACTGCGCCATTTGCTTGGGGCCGGTAAGGAGATGACTTGTGCTTGGTGATCTTGTATTCTACCAAAAGTGCATCCATTTCCTTCTCAAAGTGAGAGCCGTTGTCGGAAATGATTTCATGAGGCACGCCGTATCGGCACATGATATTAATCTTTACAAATTCGGCCACTTTCTTGGCGTTGAGGGTTCGATAGGCTTGTGCTTCGACCCACTTTGTGAAGTAGTCGACTGCTACTAGGACGAATGACTGCCCATTGCTCCCGGCAGGATGAACTTTACCGATGATGTCTATCCCCCAACAAGAGAAAGGCCAAGGTGTCACCATGTTGTAAAGTTGTGAGGGCGGAGCATGTTGCAGATTAGCATGGAATTGGCACTTGGCACACCTTTTGAGTTTCTCGATACAGTCTCGCTCCATAGTGCTCCAATAGTAACCAATGCGAAGTATCTTCTTGACTAGCATAAACCCATTCATGTGGGGTCCACATTCTCCTTCGTGCACTTCACACATTATCTCTTGAGCTTCGGTCTCATTGGCGCATAGGAGATTGATCTCGTCGTGGTGCCTTTTATAGACTCGGTCCCCAATCAGTACGTACCGAGAGGCTAACCTTTGCAGAGCTGCTTGAGACTTCTTATTGATGTTCTCTGGATAAGTGCCGTCTTTGAGGAAGTTCATGATATCCGAATACCACGGAGAGTTTGTTTGAACCTCGTTGATCTCAATACTCATGCAATATGCCGGACTGTTCCTTCGAGCAATTTTGAAAGGCTTCACCATTTTCCCTTTGGGCATTTCAACTAATGAAGCTATAGTGGCCAGTGCATCGGCGAAACGATTCTTATCCCTTGGCAGGTAGTTGAAAGTGATATCTTGGAATTGTTCAACCAGTTCTTCAAGGTGCTGACCATACTGTTGGAGAGTCGGGTCTTGGGTTCGCCATTTACCCGATTGCTGATTGATAAGAAGCAAAGAGTCGCCGAACACTTCTAGTTCCGTGACGTTTCTTTCGAGAGCTGCTTCGAGCCCTGCTATGCATGCTTCGTACTCGGCAATGTTGTTGGTAGCTTCGAATTCCAGGCGTATGGCAATGGGAGTGTAGATGTCTTTTGGATCGACAAGCAATACCCCTATACCAAAACCGTGTTTATTGGCGGCGCCATCAAAAAAAAGTTGCCACTTGTCTTCCTCGGTTGTAGTGCAGATTAAATGCTCGTCGGGGAACTGTACATCTTCCCCCTTCACTTCGTCACACGGGAATTCGGCAAGCTGGTCACTGAACACTTTCCCCCTGACGGATTTTAGTGTGACGTAAGTGATATCATAGCCGGCGAGCATGAAGTACCATTTGGCTATTCTCGTTGACATGAAAGGCTTCTCGAAGATGTAGCGGAGCGGGTCCACCTTTGCTACTAGCTTGATCGGAAAAGCTTCCATATAGTGTTTGAGCTTTTGAGTGACCCAAACCAATGCTGCACATGACTTCTCTAAGACAGAGTAGTTCTTTTCGCCTCCTTGGAATCGGCGACTGACAAAATAAATGGCGTTCTCCTTTGTGGACTCTCGTTGCTCTTGTGCTAACATAGCCCCTAGGGCTTCATCATTGACAGTGAGATAAAGCAACAGAGGTTTCTCCTTGTGCGGCGGAACCAGAACAGGAGGGCATGTCAAGTAATGCTTTACTTGATCGAAGGCTTCTTGGCACGCGTCGGTCCATTCTAGAGCCACATTCTTCTTGAGTAGCTTGAAGATTGGCTCGCACATGGAAGTGAGTTGGTGCACAAACCGACTGATGTATTGTAGTCTGCCCATGAAACCTTTAATCTCCTTCTGCGTCTTTGGAGGAGGCATGTCAATGATTGCCTTGATTTTGGAGGGGTCTACTTCGATTCCCCTTTCAGTGACCATATAACCAAGAACTTTGCCTCGGATAACCCCGAATGTGCACTTTGCAGGGTTGAGCCTCATCTTGTGTTGACGAAGCCTTTCGAAGAACTTGCGGAGGTCGATTAAATGTTGACCATCGGTTCCTTTGGAGTGAATGATCATGTCGTCCACATAGACCTCGATTTCTTTGTGAATCATATCGTGGAACAAGTCTGTCACGGCTCTTTGGTAGGAAGCCCCAGCATTTCTTAACCCAAATGGCATGACTGTGTAGCAGAAGGTACCCCACGGTGTTGTGAAGGCTGTCTTATGTTGATCTTCCTCGGCCATGAGAATCTGATTGTACCCAGCAAACCCATCCACAAATGAGCGAACCTCGTAGGCAGCAGTGGAGTCGACTAGCATGTCGATATTAGGGAGTGGAAAATCATCCTTTGGGGAAGCTTTGTTTAAATCCCGGAAGTCTACACAAACTCGGACCTTGCCGTTCGCCTTCCTGACTGTCACAATGTTGGCTAACCATATCGGATACTCGATAACCTTGATGAAACCCACGCTGAGGAGCTTCTCAATCTCTTCTTTGACCTGCAGAGACCATTCTGGCTTGATCTTCCTGAGCTTCTGCTTTACTGGCCTGGCATCTTCTCTGATCGGAATCCTGTGCTCTGCTACTTTTCTGTCTAAACCCGGCATGTCTTTGTATGACCATGCGAACACATCCACGAACTCCCGTAGTAGTGCAGTCAATCTGTCTCTGTCGTCCCCCTTGAAGAAGCTTCCAATCTTGGTTTCTTTTGGCTCTTCTTCGGTACCCAGATTAACAACATGCAATTCTTCGTCAGCCTTTGGACCATTCTCGCCACGACTACGGACTTGTTGAGCAAGTTCATTTAGGTATGTTGTGTTTTCGTGGTCTATTTCATCATAATTTGAATCGTTATTAACTTGTTCGTTAAGTTCATTATTAGTTAATTCATCATTTATGATGTTTGCAATCTCAGGGTACTCAGAAATATCAAATTTTTCATTAGCAAAGAAAGGAAACACACGCTCGGCTATGGCCTCCAAATCCTCTTGGGTGAGGGTATTAGAGACACTCTCGGACTCGAAAGTAAGGGTGAGCTGCTCTTCCTTTGTTGCTGTGCGGGGTATGCAACCCATTTCTTGGATTAAGAATTCCTCGGATACCATGGGCCCTTTTGTTGAATACCAATTGTTGATCGGCTCGGAGCTCGGCGGGATCTCACTGATAGTCTCGTTCATGATGACGGTGTCATGGATGGCGTTAACTTGACATTCATTCATCATGGCAAGCTCTTCTAACATGAGGGCTAAATCTGTCAGTTCTTCCCCCTCGGTGATTTCTGTCTCGGACTCTATAGTCATCTTCCTTCCCCACCATTCACGGGGCGACATGGGAGTTGGTTCCCTTTCGGATTTCTGGATCTCACAATCGGAGAAGATTTCGAGGCCGGGTTTTTTGACACCTTTATTGTTAACCCATGGCTCGGGAAAGATCATGTATGGAACGTCTTCCCCTTGGCGGACAAAATAACCATTCAAGGTCTTGCGGTAAGGCCTTAGATTAGGGACTTCATAACGACGGCCTTCTCTACGAGCTCGGGCCTTTTCGTTCTCAATTGCTTGTTCTTGCTTCAAGTCTTCTTTGGAAGGCTCATACCCCAAACCGAAGGTGTTCTTGACAAATGGGACTTGCACGGGATGTAGGATTCCTTGCTGATATTTTCCTAGGCCTAAGCCAGGGAAGTAGTCCATATTCCTCATCATGCGGAGGACTTTGTGATTGTTGGGGATCCATGATCCGTTTCCCCCTTCTTTGTCAATGGCGTTGATTGAGACGCCGGAGAGAGTGGAGTCTGGTAGACCATGCTGAACTTGGTGGACGGGCTCACCTTTTCTGTGGATAGTGATGTTTTCAGCCATTACGGTCACTATTTCATCACCATTTCGGATCTTGACACATTGGTGGAGAGTTGACGGTACGGAATTAGCACTGTGAATCCATGGTCGACCCAACAGTAAGTTGAACGAGGCCGGGATATCAAGCACTTGGAATGGAACAGACATGACCATGCTCCCAAATTCAATGTCTATTTCGATCATACCCATGACTGTACGGGCGGTGCTGTCATAACCTCGGATTATTTGAGTAGAAGGCTTCAAATCCGAATCCTTAAGCCCCAGTATGCCCATGATTCTACCAGGCATGAGATTGAGCGCGGAACCACCGTCCACTAAGACTCTTGAGACGGGCCTCCCCCTTGCTCGTACTTTGAGGTAAATAGCTTCGTTGTGGTCGGAACCAAACGGTGGGAGGTCCATATCGGCAAAGGTGATGACGTTGCCAAAATGAATGTGACCAATCATTGCCGTGAGGTCCTCGGGAGTAGTATCGGGAGAAACTGATGTGTCATCGAGATTGCGGATGACGAGATCTCGGTGTTTCTTCGAGGATGCAATGAGGTCCCAAATAGAGATGTTGGCTTGAGTTTTCTTGAGTTGGACAAGTAGAGGATCTTCGGGAGCTTGGTGAGCTTGCGGCCTTTGAGAAGAGGAGCTCGGTGCGGAAGTGGAAGGGTTGCTTGCTATGACTCGACCGGATCGAGTTAGCATGTTGACGTTCCCATCTTGATTATTTTTCCTATTCTCTAGTACTTCCCTCATTACCTCATCATAAGTCACTACATAACAAGAATTTTCAAGTTTATTCATAACATTGGGGCCCCCATTCACAATTGGGATTGAATGGGTGGTCCCCTCAAATTCTCCTATCTCTATTACATTAACATGCTCGTCATTATTCACTACAAATTCTTTCTTATCTATGAAATCTTGAATGACGTTGCGGAGAATGAAGCAATCCTCGGTGGTGTGGCCGCTATATTGGTGATAGCCACAATATTTGTGGTGAGCATGATTGGAGTTGATCGTCTTGGGTTGGTACCCTTGCAAGGGTGTGACTTGACCCTTTGCCTTGAGGACCTCGAACACTTCGGTTTGAGTCATGCCTTAGAGAGGCGTGTAGACACGGTCACTTCGGGACTTCTTCCCTTGAGGTCGAGGAACCTTTTTGTAATTCCCCTTGTCAATAGTGACGGCGTTGACCGAGGCCTCTTTTGTGGAGTTGGAAGCGGCCTTGTAGCGGTAAGTAGGAGTGGACTTCTTAATCTCCTTGAGCAAATCATCCATGCGTACCCCCGCCTCATACATTTGGGAGAAGTCGGAGTAGAAAGCCCCACTTAGGTGAGTGCGGAGATCAATCTTGAGACACTTGAGAAATATGTCCATTTGCTCCTTTGTGTTTGGCCTCTCAACAATTTCAGAGAGTTTGTCATTCCATCTCCTTGTGAAGTCGATGAAGGACTCATTGTCTCGTTGAGTAGTGTTCTCTAGCTCTTTCCTTGTGGGCCGGTGAGTGGTGTTGCCTTGGTATTGGTTCTTGAAGGCAAGCATGGCGGAGTCCCAATCAAGACGGACAGTGAGCGGGAGAGTAGCATACCAATCTTTTGCCGCCCCCTCGAGAGTGAGAGGAAAGCATTGAGCCATCACCTTGGGGGAGACCTTCTTTGGAACCATTGCCCAAATATAAGTCTCAATGTGAGCCATAGGACAAGAGTTGCCCTTGAATTTGCTTATGTCGGGCATCTTGAACTTGTCGGGAAGAGCGGCCATAGTACTCATGAGGATGGATGATTGATAAAGTCTTGTGTCGGAGCCTTTCCCCATGTTGAGCCCATTGAATTTTTGGTCGATGTAGGCCATGATAGAATCCACCATTTTGGGCTCATTGTTCTCGGAACTTGGTTCCCCCATTTTCTTGGTGCGGGTGTTGACATACGGACTCTTGAACAAGCCCTCGGTCCATTTGGATTCATCGTCATTGTTCTTGTTCTTTCCCTTGGCAAGGTTGGTGAGCTTTTCTTTCATTAGCTCCATTTCGGCCTCGTGGGCCTCCCTTTGGTTGTCGAGGTGGGATTGCCAAATGTCATCTTTGATTTATGCCTCCTTGTTAAGGGTGGAGACTTGCTCTTGGAGGAGTTGGACCATAGTTGAGAGCTGTTCGAGAGACATGGTGTTGCTGCTGCCGGTCATGGTTGATGTCGGAGCTGTTGGGGTGATCTCTTCACGGACTAACCGATTTGCTGAATCCCGGTAGACTTTGTAAGTACCAATTGAACCTATATTGCAGAAGAGGCCCTTGTCAGTCTTGAGTAACACTTGCGGTCCATGAAGAGGCTTAGAACACACAGTTGGGCACACGACTCGAACCACAAAAGAAAAGACTCTTTTTGTTTTATTATTTTATAAGTCGGAGGGAATGAATCCCTTATGGGGTTTCTAAGAAGATAATGGAATCGTCACACTAGTATATAGACCATCTCGCGGTCCCATATACTCATCGGATTCCATCGCGCTTGTGAATCCTACATGTATCGGGATTAGACTAAATTAATGTAGTAAAGCATACATGCGGGGACGGATTTTTATTTTCGTCCAAAATAACCACTTTTGGGGACGGATTTTTATTGCGTCCCTTTCAACAAGTTGGCATGTATGATTTGAAGACATTAGTTTAGGGAAATCTCGGTACATGGAAACCGACTTGAGTCACGGAGTGTTAGACCCTAACTAGAATTTGTGTGGTTTGTGCTTGGCTTGAATATGAGGCTCAAAGGTCACCCCCGGCATGTAGTCTTGAACTACGCCACGGGCTGAGGTTTACCGCTTCGAAAGAGCCAAGGTCTGGTGGAGCTTGAAACTTTCTAGGACGGGCCTCGACGGGTTTGGGGTTGGACTTGTGCGACTCGATAGTGAGCAGTTCATAGGAATATGTGCATGTAGTGTGAGGTCTAACAAGTGACAAAAAAAAAAAAATTTTTTTTTTTTTTTTTTATTTTTTTTTGAAAAGAAAGAAAAACACACAAAACACATAAGCACATAAAATTACAACTCCCGAATCACCCGTGTGACCGGTAAATAAAACACGAAATCAAAACAGTCCGAGGGTTCAATTCTGTTCTGATGCAGGCAACTGTGCCCACACCCCACTGTACTGCTCAGTCACTGAAACATGTTTCTGTTCTGGGGACCAACCCAGAAGCGTGCGCCTCTGAGTGCTGATGTGGAACGCGCGCGCATGGCGCAATGCATATGGGAGGCGCGCGCTTCTGGGGCACACCTGTCAGAATGTCAGACTTTGGACTCAGGGGATTGCCCTGGTCCCATGTTTATATTGTAACCCCTGCAGAAGTGATTAGTGCAGAATAACAGAAGAAGAAGATGAAGAATATGAAGAAGTGGGCGATTCTGGTTCTTGATGCGGGATGCGCGCGCCTTAGGATTAAAAGGCCAGACGCGCGCGCCTCCCACATCAGGAAACAGAATGCCCAGAAAAGATGTAGATTTTGATCAGAATGCAAGTTTAACCCTCAAATGTCCCCAGCGGAGTCGCCACTGTAGATACCCCGGGGTGAAACCACGGCTTTAGGCTAGAGCGCGTGAGTCGTCCTAGGATGTCTAACTTGTGTTTTATTTTGTGTTTAGAGTCGCCACCTATGTTTTGAGGAACATAAGAAAAACCTATTGATTGTAGCCTAATTTCGATTACGAAAACAGAGATTCTTTGTTTTGAGGTCCGGGGGTTAGATTACGAGATGGGAAGTACCGAAACACCCATCTCGCCCAACTTAAGTTGGTCTTGCTTGATCAAAATCTACATGAATGAAAATGTTCTTCTTCTTCTTCTTTAAGTCATAAAAAGGGGATTTAAAATAGGATTTGGAATGTAGGAGATAACTCCTTAACCAACCTCAATGAGATGAGGTGATCATTAGAGTCATGTCCCAAAATGATTTGGGTGATTGCACATTTGATTAAAGTAAAGAGAGAGATGAGATGAAGTAGAAAAGAAAGGAAAAGATGGACTTTTACCTACAATTCGAAGACCTTCAAATGTTGCTTGATGAGATTCTTGGAGAACCTTTAGAGAGTGACTCTTTTTTTGTCTAGTTTTTTGATGATTCTTTCGATTGGTTTTCGATCCTTGAAAATGGAGGTAAAGAGAGGTTTTTATAGGTGAAAGAGGGGTGTTTTTTGTGCCAAAACTCAGTCACCAAGAAATCCTTCCCGGGCAAAATCCTGTAAATTGAGCAAGGGAGGGAATCCTGGCCAGAAATCTGTAACTGACGCCCAGAGGCGCGCGCTTCCTGCTTTGGGGGCGGGAGGCGCGCGCGCCTGGCTCCTAGTGTCGGAGGCGCGCGACTCAGATAAGGCAATTTTGACAGAATGGACTAGAAAGTCAGCCCTGTCATTCAGTTTAGTCCCTGGACTTAACGAAGTTAGTCAGGAACTTAACGGAAGTGACAGAAACTAACGAGAAACACTTAAAATGGGGGGGAAACACAAAATCAAACGTGCAATCGGGGTGAGCGGTCCAAGGCGGGGTGTCTACAGTTATTGGCATCATTCTCCAGCAGTGTGCATTTTTAGGTTCATGAAAAGAAGGCCCGTGGCAGCCATGACCCATCCGAGAACGAGCCCATCATAAAAGGGCACGAGGTTGCACAAATAATCCCTAGCTAGTCAATTGGCTTGGGCAAATAGCAACAACATGTGTCTCAGTTTTCAAAGCTTCTTCAAGTATGTGCTTCTAAAGTACGCCGAAAGGCTCCCGAGAAATGGAGTAGCTCTTGCCATGTCCTCTCATGTTTGTTCCCTCTCACGAGGATGAGTCACTCTTGCTTTGCACAACAAATGGTGACGCCCTAGGGGCTATGTGACTCAAGGACAAGGGATTCTTTTGCTTCATTTGGCAATCAATACGCCCTAGGGGCTATGCTCAAGAAAGATGTGTGAGACTATCATCAAAGTCTCCCAAAAGGGATGTCAAAAAGCCCGCTTGTCGCGTGTGTCCGTGCTCGTTCCCCCAATAAAGGATGGACCTTTCTCGCAATCAATGATGGCACTCTAAGGGCTACAGTCAAGTCTTAAAGGCTCCCTCGGCAAAGAGCAATTAACTCCCCAGCGGTATCCCCAGCAAAGTCATGTGCAACATTGGAAGCTTCCTCAATTCGGCACCGAAGGTCTCAACGGGCTTCGCAATCTACAATCTTTTGGGTTACGTCATTACAGTAATTCGAGCAAAGGGTAGTATTAGAGCTTCGCAACCGACAGTCTTTTGGGGACAACAATACTCAAGCAATGCAATGTGGAGTAGTCTTATGGCTCCATGAAAGAGATCAAGCTTCAAAGGTCTCTCAACACTTCAAGTCAAAGGCCTCTTGGTTTTAAATGAAGACTCCGATGTTATGAATGAAGTTGATGATTTTTGTTAGAACTTTCAACGAGATCATGAAGAAAGTCTTAGAGAAAAGGAAAAAGATTCAATATGCTAAACTCTAATCAAAACAGGGTTATAGCGGGAAATGCCACGGCCAATCCCAATGTTTCTGCAATTCAGCACCCCCTTCTCCAAGATCAAAAGCACAAGGTGCAGCTCAGATAAAGTTGGGCCACAGCACTAGTTGCATCCGAAGATCCGTCATTAGTTCAACTCAAGAAGAGTCAAGCAAGCATACTCATTTGAGACTTTATCACGCCAAGACCTTATCCTCCGCGACCTCGACTGCACCGCAAGACCTTACTGCATCCTTTGACATAAGCCCTCAGCCATTTGGGTATCGACCACAATGAGGCCATTCATCTCCCCAGTAAGAGCAAGAAGGAGATCTCTATCAAGAATTCTACCAAACGGTACATTCGCTCTCAATGCCGAGCCAATCACGAGATAATTTGAGGCTTTACAATGAAAGGTCTTCACATCCCGCCATCTACAAGACCACGACACTTGGGGCTTTGAAATCTCTCGAAGCTTGGCATCAACAACCTCCTTTGGGGCTTGCTCACTACAACAACAAAGGGCGATTTACTCGAATGGGCCAAAAGCTGATTTATCTTGGAGCTATGCAAGTCCCTCAAAATTTGGCATCAAAGGCATTCTAGGGGCTTTACAATCAGCAACCCCTCATCTCGACATCAAAAGCCTTTTGAAGCCCCATACTCGACAAATCTCTTGGGGCTAGACATCAATCTTCGTTGGGCACACCAGCGACAACAGAATTCAAGCGAGGCAATCCGGACTTCGACTGAACATGACTTGATCTTGGGTTGGCTTCACAAACACACAATGGCTAAAATGGTTCACCCACGAACTAAAAAAAAAAAAAAAAAAAAAAAGATTTTTTTTCTTTCCTTTCCTCCTTCTATGTGCAAAATTATGTGCTTTACTTTGCTTTGCTCCTAGCCTCTCCTCCAGCGTTCTCCATCATCCTTGAACTACGCTGGTCTGATTCTCTTAAAGGGATGCGTAGGCAGCCTCTTGGCACGACCAACCCATCATCCAGAGTACCATCTCGCCAACCCAACATCAAGGGCATTCTCTCATCAACATCCAAAGAATGGACATTCTCCATCAAAGCATCCTCCGCGGACATCAGAAATCCATCTCCACTCAAGCGGCAATGGTAAGTGAAGGTATGAATACATCCAAAGCCTTCTTCAAATAACAACGCACCACAAGCACAATTTCACACTTCACACAAGCACGTATATTTGCAAAGCACACACATAACAGGTACCACAGCAAGTGCGGCTTCAAACAGCATACAGCAAGTGCGGCTTCGAACAGCAAGCAAATGCGGCTTCAAATAGCATACAGCAAGTGCGGCTTCGAGTAGCAAGCAAGTGCGGCTTCGAATAGCAAGCAAATGCGGCTTCAAACAGCATACAGAAAGTGCGGCTTCAAACAGCAAGCAAATGCGGCTTCAAACAGCATACAGCAAGTGCGGCTTCGAACAGCAAGTAAATGCGGCTTCAAACAGCATACAGCAAGTGCGGCTTCGAATAGCATGCAAATGCGGCTTCAAACAGCATACAGCAAGTGCGGCTTCGAACAGCAAGCAAATGCGGCTTCAAACAGCATACAGCAAGTGCGGCTTCAAACAACAAGCAAATGCGGCTTCAAACAGCACACAGCAAGTGCGGCTTCAAACAGCAAGCAAGTGCGGCTTCAAACAGCATACAGCAAGTACGGCTTCAAACAGCAAGCAAGTGCGGCTTCAAACAGCATACAGCAAGTGCGGCTTCAAACAGCAACTTTGGTCCATGGTGGACCGCTCAAATCACCATACCTCTTCCATCAGCAAAAGTCGCTCACACAGGGAGCGCATTTCTATCATTTGTAATTTCAAATTCCTGCTTTATCGAGTCTTTGTTTTCTCTTGTCGATGTCCTCGGCGGTTGTCTTTCTTTCGTCGACGCGTTTTGCTTTGCAATCCACGTCGCCGAGGGGCTCTGTAGACACCCCGCCTTGGACCTCTCATGTCCCGATTGCATACACATTCTCTATCTTCCTCTCTTCTGTTATGTTTTGTTACTTTCCGTTAACTTTTGTTACTTTCCGTTAAGTTCTTGACTTACTTCGTTAGTCTTGGATTTGACTAAGTGACAAAGTCAACCTTGATTCTTTGTTTCATTTATTTTCGTTGACTTTCGTGATGTTCGTTAAGTTTTTGGACTAATTCCGTTAGTTTTGGGGCTTAACTGCATAACGGGGTTAACTTTTGGGCTGAAATATGAATTTCCTGAAGCTGGGATGCGCACGCCTTTGCCCTCCTTTGTGGGAGGCATGCTCCTCCCATAGGGGGGGTGGGAAGCGCGCGCTTCCCACTTCCAGAATCTCAGATTTTGCCAAATTTCCCTCCTTTTTTGATTTGTAACCCCCAAGACCATTATGCCTGGGCTTGATCCGGGGAATGGACATCTTTGTGACCACAAACACTTCTCCAACACCTATAAATACCTCTTCATTCCACCATGAAAAAAGGGGATGATTTCTTAACACAAAAATACTTCAAAACACACAAAAGTCTATTTTTCAAGAAGTGGTCAACACAAAGATTTGGTTCTTCTCCGTTCAAGCATAAGGCACAAGGTTTATTCTCTTCTTCTAAATTCTAAGTCTTATTTCCCTCCTTCATATTCTCATCTCTTCTAAGTGAGTATGCAATCTCCATAAAAAGGGATACAACCAAAAGGCCACTTCACTATTGAAGTTTGGCCAAGGTTACATCCCGACATTCCAAACTTCATTTAATTTATATTTCACTTCTTAATGTAATCATTTAGCACTAGTCCAACATGTAACTATTTAGCATTAAATTAATAAAATCATTCTTTTCCCCTTTTTTCTTTACATTATAATTGTTAGCATTGTTAATAAATTGAAGGACATTTAGCATTAGAACACCAATAGTAGCAAGACCCGCATAAGCGGGGCGGAGTGGGTGTTTAAGTACTTCCCACTCCGTCACCTAACCCCCGAACCCTTCTCTCCCGAATCTCTGGTTTTGTACATAAATTAGGCTATTTCTAGGTTTTTCTTATGTTCCTTTAAAAACATAGGTGGCGACTCTAAACAATCTAAAACAAGTTAGACATCCTAGGATAATTCACCGCTCTAGCCAAGCCGTGGTTCCCCGGGGTATCTACAAGACTAGAATAATAACTTGAGTATAAGATAATTAATTCTTGTACATGTCTTGAACATCCAAAGAATTGGATTGAGAACTTGAATGTAAGATGATAAAATCTTGTTCATGTCTTAAAACCAATACGTGTGTATGGTAATGAACTTGAAAGTGCTATGAACAAGCACTAATGTGTTAGAACTATCATTGATGTGTATGTGCAAATCTTGCACATAATTACTTGATAGAATGTGGCTTGTTGACTACTTGATACTTGGTATTAATAACCAAAGAGTTAGAATATGGAACTAGATAGAGAATGATCAACTCTAAGACATACTTGAATCTAATACGTGTGTATTGCAAGTGCTATGAACAAGCACTAATGTGCTAGTACTTGGTTTTAGTCGTGCATATACTCAATGAAGTATATAAAGTATAAAGAAAATATCATGTTCTTGAGATGAGTTCCTAAAGAAAGAGGGACTAGTGTAATATGAAGATAATTCATAAAACAATGATTATAGAACACAATATGTGTTGGAAAATGTATTCGATTATTAACGATACATATACGCGAGATATGATTGTGACTAGGTACAATACGACCTATTCGACTACGCGCTTAGAGTCTAAGATGTTGGGCTCTACTCGAAAGTAAGGGTATCGTGATAGGCACATTAGTGTGTTAAAAGTTATATGAATATGTACCTGCAAATATGGCATATGACAAAGTGATATAAAATGACATACCCTACTACTTGGTTGGGGTCTGTGATTAATAGACTCTAATTTGGCTTGATTATGTTACGTGGACACATTATGTGCCATTGTTATACTGATTTGTACTTGCAAATATAGCATACGTGTACTTGTATTTGGTGAGCACATAATTACATGGTTCATGAAGAGCTAGTCCACTACTTTTGGACTTAGTTCTATACTCTTGTAGTTCAAGTAAACATCTACTTGTGCATTCATGTGTGAGTCTAGCTGGTCCTTGCTTGCTCGGAGATGTATAGGTTTACGCTTATCATGAGGCTGGGGCCAAAGTGATAATCGGGTGCCTATGTATCTGCAATTGACCCCTTACTACAGGACATAGTAAGGGCATAGCTTCCTTTATTAGAGCAATATGCCTGATAAAAGTGAATGCTAAACTCGTGAACACCTCGTGAATCTTGTTCTTGTTAGTGACACTGGTTACCGGGTCCTCTTGTGTACTGCACAGCAGCAACTTGATTGATCGTGATTTGTCAACTGCAATAAGCAACGACAACAATGGTTTACTTGGGAGGAATAAGGTTGGAATATCCTTTGTAACGTGTTAGTTTAGCCTTATGTGCTAGCTACTTGATGAGTTGGCTTAGCCTCTCATATACTTGTTACTTGATGACATCTTGAGCATGATTACTTAATAATCTTCTTGATTTCCATGATTACATGATAATATGCTATGTACTTGTATCTAGTAACTTACTGAGATTTATCTCACCCCGTTCCTTGTTTATTTGTTTCCCCCCCCCCCCCAGGAAAGCAAGTGGTAATAGGTTGTGAGGCTCGACTTAGCAGGGGCCTACTTGGCAGGTTGTTCTTGTTGGGGATTGTTATCCTTTCCAGGTTTGGTGAGGATGATTTTGTATCAGTTGTTTAGACTCAGTATATCGGGTAGACTTGTATAGTTCTTATAAAGCCGGCTAATGTGCTAGGCATGTTTTCCGCTGTATATAACCACATTTGGTTTAAATTTCTTGGTATAGAACTCGTTGTGAGCTATCATAGCTCGTTCCTCTTGAGAGTATATATGATGTTAGTTTGATATAATCAGGTGTCATTCAGTTTCTCGTTTCTTGTTAGTCACGCGCACCGGGTTCGAGGTTCTATTAGGGAATCCCGGGACTTGGGGGCGTGTCAGTTTTGGTATCAGAGCTATGGTTTAGCTCTAAGCCTGGATAGGGTCTATGGCCTAGGTTGGGTTAGTCTTGGGTGTGTTTTGACGCCGAGTGCTTCGTTACTTATTGTTATACATGGCATAGGACTGGTGTTGATAGTGTTGATCCCAATTGGAATAAGATGGTTTGAGAATCGAGAGCGCGAGTCTTTAAAGACTTAGGCATGTCTATCTTGTGCAGTGGACATTGTTTCGTGCTATATGCATGCTTGTCCTCATTTCTCGATTTACGTGAAAGTGTATTCTCTAGTAAGAGACTACGTACTTGATATCGTTATTTATAAGAGCTTGATAAAAGTGTGGGTGATAACACCCTATACGTTATATGTTAACTTGGTCATGTTACCTATTTGGGGCATTGATGTGATACGTGTTATGGCTTGGCTTTTTACGTGTTATGATCTGGCTTTCTATATGTTATGCCATTCTTGTTTGCCATAATAGATGGTGAATATTTCCATGCTAGTATGCTTGACTATTTATATGAGCATGATATAATTATGTATAATATTCATGTTCTGCATTGAAAGCTCAAAAATGGTTATCAAGGTTGTGCTGAATATTTAGCATATGTGGTTGATGGAAGAATGTCTACACCAAAATTGAAGAATGGATACATCATTCTTTGTGAGATCTCAGATATAATTTCTACTGAGTAGTACATGATACATGATGAGAACTTTGAGTTATCTTGAGTTTCTACGGTACAAATATAGTGCTGATATCTAAATCAATGTTCATGACATCGGTTGAGTTCAAAGTGTTGAAGGTTCAACTTGAGAAATTTCTTGATAGAGTATTCACCCAGCTTAGTATATCTGTATGGGATATATTTGTATTGATTGGAATGAAGATATATGGTACTTTGCGATTTCATATTGAATGCAAAGAGTTCAACCAGGTGACTATAATGAACCAGTACTTGTTATCGTGTATGGATGAATTATTTGATCCCTGAAGTTAATCAGTGGTCTATTCAGTGTTTGATTGATAAGTAGCTACCATTATTTGGAAAGTCAACTATGAGGATATACTGAAGACATTTTCTTATATCAGGTATGCTCGTTATGAATTTGTGATTATGCTATTTCGATTGGTATATGATCTAGCAGTATTGATGGATTTGATGAATGATATCTTCAAACCATAATTTGATTTCTTTGCGATGAATTGATTAATGACCTGTTGGTGTATACAAAGTCGCAGACTGAGAATTGATTGTATTGAAATTTCTCGAGAGAAACTTTATCCCTCCTAGGGCCTTAGTATAAGATGTCCTAGCAAGTGTATATGTACCTTTTGGGGCATTAGAACTTGGTCTTGAACATGATTATTCAATGATTTAAATAGAGAATTTGAGCCTAAGAGTAAGAACTCTTTTAAATCTCTTAAAAGTGCTATGAACAAGCACTAATGTGTTATATGTGTTTTGAAACCAATGTTTGTGTACCTTAGGGGCACTAGAACAATGTCTTGAGCTTGAACATCCAAAGTATAGGATTAAGAACTTGTAAGTATGAGATGTATAACTCATCTACTTAGCTTGAACTTGAAGTATAAGACAATTAAATCTTGTACATGACTTGAATATTCAAAGACTAGAATAATAACTTGAGTATAAGATAATTAATTCTTGTACATGTCTTGAACATCCGAAGAATTGGATTGAGAACTTGAATGTAAGATGATAAAATCTTGTTCATGTCTTGAAACCAATACATGTGTATGGTAATGAACTTGAAAGTGCTATGAACAAGCACTAATGTGTTAGAACTATCCTTGATGTGTATGTGAAAATCTTGCACATAATTACTTGATAGAATGTGGCTTGTTGACTACTTGATACTTGGTATTAATAACCAAAGAGTTAGAATATGGAACTAGATAGAGAATGATCAACTCTAAGACATACTTGAATCTAATACGTGTGTATTGAAAGTGCTATGAACAAGCACTAATGTGCTAGTACTTGGTTTTAGTCGTGCATATACTCAATGAAGTATATAAAGTATAAAGAAAATATCATGTTCTTGAGATGAGTTCCTAAAGAAAGAGGGACTAGTGTAATATGAAGATAATTCATAAAACAATGATTATAGAACACAATATGTGTTGGAAAATGTATTCGATTATTAACGATACATATACGCGAGATATGATTGTGACTAGGTACAATACGAACTATTTGACTACACGCTTAGAGCCTAAGATGTTGGGCTCTACTCGAAAGTAAGGGTATCGTGATAGGCACATTAGTGTGTTAAAAGTTATATGAATATGTACGTGCAAATATGGCATATGATAAAGTGATATAAAATGACATACCCCACTACTTGGTTGGGGTCTGTTATTAATAGACTCTAATTTGGCTTGATTGTGTTACGTGGACACATTATGTGCCATTGTTATACTGATTTGCATTTGCAAATATAGCATACGTGTACTTGTATTTGGTGAGCACATAATTACATGGTTCATGAAGAGCTAGTCCACTACTTTTGGACTTAGTTCTATACTCTTGTAGTTCAAGTAAACATCTACTTGTGCATTCTTGTGTGAGTCCAGCTGGTCCTTGCTTGCTCGGAGATGTATAGGTTCACGTTTATCATGAGGCTGGGGCCAAAGTGATAATCGGGTGCCTATGTATCTGCGCTTGACCCCTTACTACAGGCCATAGTAAGGGCATAGCTTCCTTTATTAGAGCAATACGCCTGATAAAAGTGAATGCTAAACTCGTGAACACATCGTGAATCTTGTTCTTGTTAGTGACACTGGTTACCGGGTCCTCTTGTGTACTGCATAACAGCAACTTGATTGATCGTGATTTGTCAACTGCAATAAGCAACGACAACAATGGTTTACATGGGAGGAATAAGGTTGGAATATCCTTTGTAACGTGTTAGTTTAGCCTTATGTGCTAGCGATTTGATGAGTTGGCTTAGCCTCTCATATACTTGTTACTTGATGACATCTTGAGCATGATTACTTAATAATCTTCTTGATTTGCATGATTACATGATAATATGCTATGTACTTGTATCTAGTAACTTACTGAGATTTATCTCACCCCGTTCCTTGTTTATTTGTTCCCCCCCCCCAGGAAAGCAAGTGGTAATAGGTTGTGAGGCTCGACTTAGCAGGGGCCTACTTGGCAGGTTGTTCTTGTTGGGGATTGTTATCCTTTCCAGTTTGGGTGAGGACGATTTTGTATCAGTTTTTTAGACTCAGTATATTGGGTAGACTTGTACAGTTCTTGTAATGCCAGCTTATGTGCTAGGCATGTTTTCCGCTGTATATAACCACATTTGGTTTAAATTTCTTGGTATAGAACTCGTTGTGAGCTATCATAGCTCGTTCCTCTTGAGAGTATATATGATGTCAGTTTGATATAATCAGGTGTCATTCAGTTTCTCGTTTCTTGTTAGTCACGCGCACCAGGTTCGAGGTTCTATTAGGGAATCCCGGGACTTGGGGGCGTGTCAAGTATACTGGAAATCATCAAGCCATCCCAGTCCACTATCTTCTCTTGTCGAGATAACAGACCTTCAAAGATAGCAGACCTTACTCCTTACCAACTCATCTCTCAGTCAAAGTCAAACCTGACATAAACACTGTTCATAAACTTTATTCCAGTCAAAGATTAATGACTGACACATGCATTTCCAAGAAGTTCAAGACCGTTGGAACTCAAACGGATACATACTGAAGACCTATAAAAGGAGCTCAACATTACTAAAGCTCTATCTCTGTCTTGGCAATATTTTATACAACTTGACGAAAGCTTTTAAGCAAACTCAATTTTTAAAGCACACTTGATATTTATAAATCTGTGCTAAAATAGTTAAAACAAAACATAGATCTCACATAGCTACTTAAGAGCCATCTTAGAGATCACCAAACCCTCACATTTGTGAAACCTTTTTCTTTTTCTTTTTCTGTACTTTGCAACAAGTACTAAGCTTAATTAGTGAGGCTAATTAGGTGGGAAAATTCAGAGGGAATTTTCTTGCAATTGATTGTAATTTCTTGACGAAGTTTTATAGTGGATTGCTTCTTCACTGTTGAGGAAAGTGAAGCATGGATGTAGGAGAGTTGCTATACTCTGAACCACATTACATCTTTGTGTTTGTGTCTCATTTACTCACAGTTATTCACACACATATCACTTATCATTCACTCATTTATTTCTTCTATTTATTTCATTATTATTCCGCTGGAATACTCAACACATACACACTACACATCAAGATAGTCGACCTACTCTGCCAAGATAGTCGACCTCTTGTGAACTAACATCTACCTGTTTAAAGTGTATAAATAGAACAGGTTCTTTCATAGTCAAATAAGGAATTCCATGAATTCTTATATGACTTAAATTTAATTTCCTTTTCCTTCTAGGTTTTGTCTCCATAACCCAACAATCTCCCATCTGGAGACTAAACCAAATCACGTGACTACCATCTCCGTCAAAACTCCCACCCGATAATGACTCTTCAAACATTGTCACCACTACATTCAACTTTTGCCAAAAGTCTCACCACTAGGCTCACCAAACCCACGAAAACGAGTTGAAGCGAAGCGTAGGTCTTCAACATAACTGCCGGAAACTTCTCTTGCTCTGAGTCTTCACTTCCCAAAGTGATCCTCTTTGCAATCATCTCCGCTCGTCTGTTCCTTGTTTCTATCCACGAACCCCTATGCACCGTGTGCCTTCACAGTCTTGGTCTTTCTGTGTACCAAGGCAACCTATCTGCAACTGATTCTGAATAACGCTCATGTTGGTCAAGTTGTCACTCTTGTTGGCCAGCCTTCTCAACCAACTTTCTACCAGCATACCGTTCCTGGCGAAATTTATCCCACCATGACGAACTCGGCCCCTGCTATCCTCGCATTCCAGGAAACAACCCATGCGAGACATGTTGTATGTGGTGTACAACATCATCTGCCTCACGAGCTACCAAGTTAGCTACCACGAAAATTCTCCATCTCACAGCCGAAGGCGACCAGACAACCTTCCTCCTAGCTGCTCAATGGCCAATCAAGTATCTCTTCCATCTTTGAATTCTCCTGCACATCTAGCAACTTCTGCATACCCCATACGCTTGCTGCAAAAATTATGTACTCTTCTGCACACTCTCTGCATGTCTTCTGCACAACCTAAAAGTTTTGATCAATAAAATTCTAATAAAATATGCAAGTTGCAGAAATCCATGAGATGGATTGAAGCAAACTGCTTAGAGTGAAATTTCATTTTGAAAGATGAGACTTGTGATTACAATAAATTTAGTAGGAGCGTAACATTATTCCTAGTCTGATATATGTGGTTGACATATAATGCATTTTGAAAGAATTTCTGAATGAAAGACTTGGATAAAGCCACTTATACTCTTGGACTGATTTATGGAGATAAATCCAAAAGGTTGATTGGTTAAAGTCAAAGTACTAATATAGGCAAGATAGTGAAAGGTTCACTATGCAAGACTCTTGGAGAAGTTACTTGCAAAAGTCTAACGGCATTAGTCTCTGTAAGATTTAGTCTTAGTGGAAGATTAATGAGCAAGAGCACATGATTAGGTTTCCATATGCTTCGGAAATTGGATCTATCATGTAAATCCATGTTAATGTACTAAGACCGTATGTCTCATATACTTGGAGTATGATGAGATTATACCAATCGGGAAACATCCTCATGTTCTTGAGAAGAACCAAAGGATGCATCCTTGATCTTTGATGGAATGAAAGATGATCTTATAATAGTTACATAGATGCATTATTACAAACCAACAAAGATAAATATTGCAGTATGAATACATGTTTACTTTTAATAATGGTGTTAGAAGAGTTCTAAACACACCATTACTATTCTACAAAAGGTTGAGTATCTAGTAGCATGAGATGCAACTAGAAAATTTGTTTGGATTAAGAAGACTAATTAGTAAACTAGAAATCGTTTCTAGTGTCACTAATTTAATGGACCTTCATTGTGTGAATAATTGTTATTACACAATCCAAGGGGCTAATATCTTATCTAAACATATACCCGGACAGTTCTGTCTTATTCGAGAAATCGTCAAAGATGGGAGATATCTAAATATGAAAAATACCTTATGATGGTTAACAAGGATAATCATCCTACACAAACTCGCTTACAATTATGATGGAGATCAAAACTAGCTCAATGGGTATTGGATACGCGTTGATTGGGCGTAGTGCAAGTGGGAGATTGTTGGATATTATGCCCTAGGCCCTTGAGAAAGGCCTATGCGTTATATCATAGCTTCATTGGTATAGAGATAACGAACCCGATTATTATATCTTTTGCATATTTATTATAATAATCATTATCCCTAGCACTTATGAAGATCTAGCATAAGTTTAATGGATAATCATATGATGATTATGGTGCATAGGATGTGGATTAAACTTGTGGGTACTTGTTGGAGAACAAGGTACTGGATAGACCCGTTATGAGATTTATGTCATGGTCAAATGTCATAATTAAATCTCATAATAGTCATACCATTTGAATCCTTAGACCTGAGATTATCATGGTCTTCCACATGATGAACATTATGTTTGACGTACTCAAACGCTACCCTTAACCGGGTGGTTATAAAGGCTACAATTGGCATAATCGGATTCCTGTAGGGAAGAATGATAAGTCAAGATGGGATTTGTCCCTCTCTCAAGAGAGATATCTGCTTGGCCTCTCGATGAGTGAGATTGATAATAGTGTACGGCCGTACCCAAATGAATTGATGTGTTCAATGTCATTTGCTCATATCAATCTACTCGGGATCGAGAAAGCATTGGACAACATAAGTTGACTTGGACCATGACTTATGTCCAATATGATATCGCGTGACAAAGGGATTGTGATATGTTCTATAAGGTTACTTTGGACTTTCAAAGTTGTACTAATTTGGGTAGTCATAATGGCTTGCTAGAGTCCGCTTATGACTTACGGGCTCTGACTCGTTCGGACTCGTTGCCAACTTAGTATAATCCTATTGGGTCACACACAATAGAACGGATTTAAAAGGATGAAAAATCTGGGAATTTTGAACTGCCACCGTACGGCTCCAATAGTGGCGTACGGCTCCTGGAGAGCCGTACGGCTGCCCCGCCCGTACCAGTCCAGTTTATTCAGTTTTCTTGATAGAAAAGGAATCCCGAGCCCAAAAGGAATTAGGTCAAACCCTCATATAAGATATGCAGCCGGGTTTAAAAGCCTCTGATGGTGATTTTGGAAATCACAAACCATTGTTTTAGAAACAATCAAATATAGAGAGGTAGGATTATTTATTTGATGATTCTTGATCATCAATATACAATAATCAAAGAGTAAAATAATTCCACGAAGAAATTGTTTCTTCATCAAGCCTTGGGTCTAGCAATCCAGATCAAGAAGGTGTTCTTGATATCCGTTCGACGTGTGGATACCGATGGAGGGTGTTTTCTTTAACACCTTAAAGTCCGTGTTTATGGATTCGATCTTCAAGGGTATGTATTCTTTCATCTTGTATTTAATTTAATCAACATGCACGGATCCGGGCTCTTGGGTGTTTGATTTAATATGTTTAATTCCGCTGCGCATGATGCATCAAAACCCTACATCTTCACTTCCCAAAGTGATCCTCTATGCAATCATCTCCACTCGTCTGTTCCTTGTTTCTATCCACGAACCCCTATGCACCGCGTGCCTTCACAGTCTTGGTCTTTCTGTGTACCAAGGAAACCTATCTGCAACTGATTCTGGATAACGCTCATGTTGGTCAAGTTGTCACTCTTGCTGGCCATCCTTCTCAACCAACTTCTACCAACATACCATTCCTGGCGAAATTTCTCACACCATAGCGATCTCGGCCCCCGCCATCCTCGCATTCCAGGCAACAACCCATGCGAAACATGTTGTATGTGGTGTACAGCATCATCTGCCTCACGAGCTACCAAGTTAGCTACCACGGCAATTCTCCATCTCACAGCCGAAGTCGACCACACAACCTTCCTCCTAGCTGCTCAATGGCCAATCAAGTATCTCTTCCATCTTTGAATTCTCCTGCACATCTAGCAACTTCTGCATACCCCATACGCTTGCTGCAAAAATTATGTACTCTTCTGCACGCTCTCTGCATGTCTTCTGCACAAAATCAGCACGTGCGCTGCACGAAATCTGCACGTGTATTGCACGACTTCTGCACGAAATCTACACGTGCATTGCACGAATTCTTCACATCTGCTACATGTACCCCGTATGCCTATTGCCTGTGCTTACACATGATCTGCACACCTATACAATCAATCATCTATCAAAGTCTGGAAAACTTGAATCTTTCTCTCTTGCAACTTTCATATTCCAAATCCGTTGCCCAAATTCGCACCAACGAATTTCTATGTTGATCAATCTCCGCCCATTATTACTGCACCCACAAATCCTTAATAACACGATCCGTCTAAATTTCTGCAAACCCTAGCAACAACCAGATTCTGCAACCCTGATCTTGGATTCGTGTCCTTCTATGATTATGTTACCTGCAACCTTGATCTGAACACTTGCGGTCCCAAATCCATCCGAATTTATGAAACCTTGATTCTATTTGGTCATTAGTAATCATAAAATCAAAAGAATTTCCGCAGCCCCTAATTCTGATCCGTGTTCCTGCAACCACATTCACTCAACTCGGACAGCCCTGATCTTCCTAACCAAAAGCTCTGATACCAGTTGTTGGGGAATTGTGGTAAATCTGTGCAGTTCTTGCCTATACAATTCTGATAATGGTGAGACACAACAACCATGCATATGAATAATATGAAAATAATCAACAAGAAAAGAACACAATATTTGTTAACCCAGTTCGTCAACAACAATGACTACATCTGGGGGCACTGCCAAGCTAGGATATTTCACTAATATCATAATCTGTGTCTGTTTACAATAAAGCCTACTGCTCTATATAGCAAGGAGATAACATCTCCATGTAAACACTCACATCACACATCTCACCCTAGACATGCTTCAACCCATCCATGGAATGCCTCTAAGGGCACCCCCAAGGGCTAGCACTCACTTGGCTCTCTTTGTGACTCACAGATTCTCTCTGGCTAATTTTTCTAATGTACAATGTTTATGACCATCACTTGGTTTATATAGGCAACATGTCTAAAACCTAAACTAAGTAGGAAACCCGGAATCCCAAGGAAAATTAAATTTCAACCTAGTCAAATAAGGAATTCCATGAATTCTTATATGACTCAAATTTAATTTCCTTTTCCTTCTAGGTTTTGTCTCCATAACCCAACACAAACATTCAACAAAACATTAATATTAATATCACTCTTTGATACTTATTTATTGATCAAATAAAGCATGAACATTCATATTCTTATTTTACTAGTTACATGTCAATACCATACAATAATATAGTGTCTCACTGACTCACTTCCATTTTCTTGATCGAATCGGAGTAATTAATTAGTCCATAAGGACGTTGTCCTTCATAGTTACCAGGAGGATCATAGTTGCAAATAACAAACCACCAACCATTGTTACACCGAACCCTAGCACAACCAAGTCTCCTAGAATTGCGCCAAACCACCTGTGTATAGTGGCGGCACTCCCCACCAACACATGTATTAGAGTTGTAGTCGTAGTAATCCTTCTCGTCAACCCACATCCTCACAGCTCCTGCTGCAGTAATATCAGGGAATGCTGCTGCTAAGTTTTCACCATAACGACCACCAGAATGGATCATATTGCAATCACCTATACGTTGATTCGCATAGTTCTGAGCATAGGCTGCAACATTGTTGTCCCAAGTCAATGGTCCGACCCCAACTTGAGCACGAGCTGAATTGTGGGCGTTGAGGAAGTCTTGAGGGGAGTTTTGTGCTAGAGAAGTATGAAGTATGGCTAGGACAATAGTTAGACTGAGAAGACAGCTAGTTTGTGTCATTTTAGACAACCCCATTTTGTTTTGTGTTTGAAGATGATGGATAATGAATCTATTTATAGGAAAATTACTTTGGAAAATACTTGTTAGATGGAGAAAGTTTTAGCCTAATCATATTACAAAAGTAGACCAGACATTAGCTGGATATCCGAATATCCCACAACAGTCTTATTTTGAACTGTTCAATCTCTCCAGCAATAATAATAATTTTCATTTGTCCATAAATGAATGTCTAAATTTCATTTTAAGGAAATCTAAAAATCTCTATGTTTTATACAATTTAGTAACAAAGATTCATATGTATTTGTCTATTCCTCTTTCCAAATATTTAGTTTTACTAGTATAAAGAGACTAATGGAAATGAAAAATTAGTAAGTATTGTGAGTGTGTAGGAGAGAGAAAATAAATAAGTTAGTGGATAGTTGTTGTGAGTGTATAGGAGAGAGAAAAGTAAACATTTTAAGTAAGTAGCAATAAGTATGAGACACCCACAATGTAAATAAGTAGAAACAAGTACGAGACGGAGAGAGTAGTCCATTGCACCCTCCCAAATCATGTATTAGCCGCCGGAGAATAGTCTTCTATAGGAATATTTTGCTCGCTATCCGGGTGCGTAAGCTCAATTAATTAATATAATTTTCGTGTTCAAATCTCTTTCAATGATGTTTTCGAGACAAAGGCCGCCAATGAATCCAATTTGTTAATCACTATTGAGAAAAGGGAAAGGCGCTAAAGGAGAAAGATAAACTTTGATTCTTAATCATAACAATTTGTTCTTAAACAATGGTTCTAAAATATTACTCCCTCTGTCTCAATTTAAAGTTCTTAGTTTGAATTTACACAGAGATTAAGAAAAAATAAATATTGTGACTATGAAAAGTAAAGTGGGAGAGATAAAGTGGGTTTGGAGTTTTTGTTGTGAGAATGACAAATGGGTCCCACTTTCTATTTTAAGTAATAAAGCAAAGTAAGAACATTAAAACGGGACAGAGGGAGTAAATAAAAGTAATTTACTAGAAGAAAACATCAATATCTCCAAAAGTCTTATCTAGGCGGCTAATTAGAATGGGACAGAGGGAGTAAATAAAAGTAATTTACTAGAAGAAAACATCAATATCTCCAAAAGTCTTATCTAGGCGGCTAATTAGAATGATGGTACTAGTCTCTTTAACACAAATTTTTTACTTTTAGTCCCTTAAACTTTAATATTTCCATTTTACCCATTAAAAAGTAAAACTAATTTTAGTTAAGTCCATATGTGCACGGGCACATGTTAATTTAACAGAAAATCTAACATTTCCGTCAAAAAAACCCTTATTTGCGAGTTTTGAAACAATAGACCCTCTTCTACGAACAGCTGGTGAACTTTAGGCCCTTACTTGCAATTTACCCTTTAAAAAATAAGTTTATTGGTTTAACAATTACTCCATCCGTCCCACTATAAGGTTCTTAGTTTGACTTTACACGGAGATTAAGAAAAAGTAAATGTTGTGAGTGTGGAAAGTAAAGTAAGAGAGAGAAAGTGGGTAGGGAGTTTTTCTTGTGAGAATGACAAGTGGGTCTCACTTTCCATTTTAGGTAATAAAGTAAAGTAAGAACCTTAAATTGGGACAGACTAAAAAGAAAAGTAAGAACTTTAAATCGGGACAGGGAGAGTATTGCTTATTTTCTTGTACAATAATTATATTGCACTAAATCTTGTTTGAAAAATAATGATTGTCGTATCTAAAAAGGGCCTAAAATAAAAAAGATAGGGACTAGTTTTTTGGAATTTTTCCCCAAGGGCCTCAGTGCGAGATTTTATTACACATAAATCCCAGCCCAGAACAAATGCCAGATAAGGAGTTGGGCTGAGCTCCAAATTCCCCATACACCCCTAGCCTCCATTGACCAGTCAAATTAAACACTTAAATTCCAAATCTACCCCCATCCCTCAAACAAACCCCTCCCCCCTCCTTCCAATTTCCAACACAAGCTTCCTCCCTCTAAAACACACACACACTCACACCTTCTCTCTCTAAAAAAACACGGCACACACTCCCTTTCCGGCGCCGGCGCCCTTCATCTTCTCCGGCGAACTCCACCACCACGTCCGATTTCCTTCTCCGTCTCCGGCGATCTTAACCCCGGCGACTCCGGTCTCCTCCGACGCCCACCGCTGTTGTTTTTCTTCGTTTTCTCTGGCTTCATCTTATTCCTCGTCTCTGACGCCATCGGCTGCTCCGGATCTCTCCAGATCTAGACTATAAGTAACAGGTTTGGCGTTGTCGGCTATTCAAATTCAACCAGATCTGGTCGCCTATGGTCGAATCTTCACATTCCGACCAGATCTAGTCACCTGAGCTCTAATTTCCTTCTCATTATTCTCTGTCCAATGTCCGAACTCTACAAAATCGACAATCCTTCAAGTGATTTTGATGCCTGAGTTGTTTCCTAACCAGAGAACAATCTGGTCTCATATATGAACATCACGTATTTGTAATGAAACTACGCTTGGCTGTTACAGTATTCTTCCTTTGTTGTTCATGAGCTGTTCTATTCCACGATCATGTTTTTGTTGTTGATTTCATGGTGGAATGCTCATAAGAGTGTCTGCTAGTTATTTGTTAAGAGTACATTTTTCACCTTTTTTTTTTTTCTTTCACTTTTTGCTGCTTGAATACTCAAAATCTTCTCATATTTGAACATCTCGATTTCAATTTTTTTGGATTTTATTTGTGTAGCAACTGGAAGTTTTTTTTTTTTTTATGTAGTTGTTGTGAGGATTAGGAGTTACTGAAACAATATCTTGTCTCATATCTGAACATCTCGATTTCACTTTCTGTTGCAATAATCTTCTTTTGAATTGATTTGTTTTTATACAGTTTGAATTGGATATGGCAGTGAGTGACGAAGAGGCTGAAAATATAGGGATATTATGGTTAAAAAATGTAATCGTAGTAGCAGCAGAAAGTACAGGTTTTGAAATGAAGAATTATTGTACAACAATGCTACACAAAGAAGTTGAGGGTATTTTGTAATCGAAATTAATCTTTTTCCTAGAAAATGGAAAGAAAAAAAAGAGTGAAAAATGACTCTTATATGTTAATTATAAGAGGCAAATTTGTCTTATATAATAATTATAAGAGTTTGACCGAGATTTGACCAAATAATGGTATAAGAGTTTTTTTCTTAAAAATGAAAAAAAAAGTGAAAAAAAACTATTGATTCTTATAATTTAATTATAAGAAGTGAGCATGTCTTATACATCACTTATAAGGCTTTAATTATAAGAGGTGGACATGTCTTATGAGTCAGTTATAAGAGTTGACTCATGTTTGACGAAATATGAAAGTCAACATTAATAAAACATTATTGTTTTAAATTTATTTTGTGAAAAAATGACTCTTATACTTCAATACTAAGAGAAGTGTTGGTCTATACTCTAATTATAAGAGTTTGACTCAGTTTGACCGAATTTGAACAAATAATATCATCTTCTTTTTTTTTCCAAAAAAATTGAAAAAAGTGAATAAAATTTTACTCTTATATGTTAATTATAAGGCAGACAAGTCTTATTTATTACTTATAAGAGTTGACTGATGTTTGAATGAATATAAAAGTCAACGTTAATAAAATATTATTGTCTTTGATTTATTTTGCGAAAAAATGTGAAAAAATGGCTCTTATACTTCAATTATAAGAGGAGTATTGGTCTTATACACTAATTATAAGAGGTTGACCGAGTCTGACCAAAATTGGCAAAAAAAAAAATAACTTTTTTTTCTAAAAACTGAAAAAAGTGAAGAAAAAAATATGACCTTTATATGTTAATTATAAGAGGCGGACAGGTCATATGTATTAGTTATAACAGTTGACTAATGTTTGACCATATTTGACCAAATTATATTATTATATTTTTCTAGAAAAAGGAAAAAAGTGAATTTTTGTGAATCTTATATGTTAATTATGTGCAAGTTATAAGCATTTTAATGCCGTTTGACCGGGTTTGATAAAATTTGACCAAATAATATTTTTATTTTTCTCTAAAAAAATGAAAAAAGTAAAAAAAATCGAGTCTTATATGTTAATTATGTGTAAGTTATAAGAGTTTGACTGTTGTTTGACCGGGTTTGACCATATTTGACCAAATAATATTATTATTATTTTCTAAAAAAATAAAAAAGTGATTTTTTTTACTCTTATATGTTCATTATGTGTCAGTTATAAGAGTTTTACTGCTGTTTGACCGGGTTTGACCATATTTGACCTAATATTATTATCATTTTTTTCTAAAAAAATGAAAAAAATGAAAATTTTCGACTCTTATATGTTAATTATGTGTCAGTTATAAGAGTTTGACTGTTGTTTGACCGATTTTGACCATATTTGACCAAATAATATAATTATTTTTCTAAAAAAAAAATGAAAAACGTGATTTTATGTACTCTTATACTCCCTCCGTCCCACCCGAATTAGGATTTTTGGGTTAGGCACGGAGATTAAGGAAAAAGTGTTAGTGGAGTAGGTATTGTGAATACGAAAAGTGGAGTAGGAGAGAGAAAGTGGGGCAGAGAACAATGAGTGGAAAGTTGTTGAGTATGAATGTGGGTCTCATTAAATAAAACACTTCCATTTTTTGGTTGTCCTAATTCGAATGAGACACTCAAAATGGAAATTTGTCCAAATTCGAGTGGGACGGAGGGAGTATATAATTATGTGTAAGTTATAAGAGCTGACTAGGATTTGACCAAAAAATAAGGGTAGAAGGATATATGAGGGCATTTCATTCTTCTTGCATCTTTTTGTTAGTGAGGGGTGTACAAAGAATTTTGTATCTGGCTTTTCCTTTTTTGGGTTTGTATCTGGGCTCAGGAGCCCTTGAGTCTAAGCCCCCCCCCCCCTGATTTTTTTGATAGTCGAGGCAGAAGATGGACTCTTTTTTCGTAAGACAAAATCGCCCCGTACAACTGTGCTTAATGGTATTCGGCAAATATCTCCAAGATACAACAGCTAATTGACTTCAGAATGGAGCACCACATTCAAAGCCTCGGCGAACTACTCAATATTTGGGACACTTCCTTAACTCTTAATTTAGGGAGGAATGATGCTCTGGAAGCCTCGGCGGACTACTTACTATTTGGACTCTTTGTTAACTCTGAGTGGAGGGAGGAATGATGCTCTGAATGGTTGTTTGGATGCAAGTGATTGATTCTGACCAGGATGGAGTCTATTTATAGTTTTTAAAGATGCGGGGGTTCCTTTTGGCGAACAGTCACAGTTGCACCCGTACGAATCGGACCACACCATTCGAGCCAAGTGGACTGAACCACGAACCCTTGACCGACTTTGTCAAAATTTTAAGGCTTCAAACCTCCCAACGACCGATGTGAAGTGCAAAGTTAATCTTTAAAGCTCCCAGAGTAAACTACCAAATTGACACGCGTACTACTACAGATTTTCACTTTAACCTTTGTACCACCGAAACAACAAAAGTAACATGCGTGCTATTGATAAATTAACAAAAATGACCAAAATCGTTAATAAGTGTTAAAGATTTAACGGGCGTTAGTAATTTAACAAATATTATTACCAAAATATTCATATTACCCCATAAACAATCAGACTCTTAAAATGACCAATTTACCCTTACAAGTATAAATAATAAACATTCAAATTAACCCCCCCCCCCCACAATTTACCCACCGATGTCTAACCTAGGTAGGAAACTTGAGAAAGATAATAATAAAAAAAAAAAAGAACCTTCTCTCTCTCTCTCTCCCTCTCCCCCCCCCCAACACCTACAGTCGCTTCCTCAAGCGTTTCTCACCCATTTCTCAAATCTCAGTTTCTTCAATTTCTTTCATAAATTCAATTCTCTTTCTCTGATTTCTCTAAGCTTTCTCAATGTTCCACCATCCTCCTAATCAAAATCCCTTTCCCCAATTTCATTTCTCAAGCACAATGTCAACCCAATTTTGATTCCTAAAAAAAATGAAGCAAAATTATAATTTCCATCCATCTCATCAGCATATTCAATGCCAAGACTCCTTCTCCATCGGCGGCACTGCCACCACTTTATATGAGAATCTGACCAGGACGCCGGTGATGACGAGCACCGTGCGGTATTGGGATATAAATTCCGGTCATCGGAAATGGCCGTCTACCCACCAAATAAGAAATTGAAGCCGTCATCGTCATCGACTTCATCATCAAATATGGCGACCGTTAGAGTTTACGGAGTTCCCTCAAACTTTTTGTTGCCATCTCAAAATTCTTTTCGTTGCCATCTCTTTGATTTTGCGTTTTTCCCGACGTCGACGGGGAAGAAAATGAAACTCAGGAAAAGGGAAATAAAATCAAGAACAGAAAGAGACTGGATTAGGAGAAATACAAGTTGGAAACTGGAAAAAAAATCTGCAGGTTGGAGGTGGAGGGATGTTGGGGAGTGAGAAATCAAAAGGCTGCAATAGGAAAAGGAAGAAGATGAAGGAGATTCTGTGTTTCAGAGCTGGAATATCTGGGTTTAGAAAAAGAGAGGGTATTTGGGTGTATTAATTGATAAAGGTTATTGATTATATTTTGATCATTGGTATTTTTGTAACAAACATCATACTCAATAATTTTACAGATGTGTATAATAACATCTTAATTAAAATATTTATTAATTATATTATTAAGGACAAATAGGTCATTTTTTAAGTCTGTTTGGTTATGGGGTAGTTTGAATATTTTGGTAATAATATATGTTAAATTACTAACGCCCCTTAAATCTATTAACACTCATTAACGATATTGGTCATTTTTGTTAATTTATCAATAGTACGCATGTTACTTTTATTGTTTCGGTAGTACAAAGGTCAAAGTGAAAATATGGAATAGTGCGCGAGTTAATTTGGTTGTTTACTCAAAGCTCCCAACGCGCCCTTTGCACGAAGTGCGTGCGTCTATGGGCTCAAATGGTGTTGCGCATTCGAATATGAAATGAGTATTGGTAGCTAGCCAAAGGATAGCTCAATGGGCCACTTGGTTGGTCCAAGGATGGACAACTTGATGACTACTTGGATGGATCGACTTAAATATCTTAATAACTTTCTTGCTCAAAGTAATGTGGGATGGAATTTCATATTCCTCAAAACTCTTCAACTAACCTTATTAAGTTACATACTTGAGCTATTAGTTTCTCATTCACCTTGAAATGGTTTAGAGAAAATAAAAGCATTTTCTTAATCTACCCATAAGGTAGATTATAATTTTGTAACTTATTTCATTTTTCATTAAATGAAACCTTTTTAAAATTGAGTCAAAATAAGGTCAAAACTAAATTCTAAACTCATTTCCAACAATCCCCTATATGAATGACAATTAATGCATGTATGAATGTGACACTAATAAAGGTCCCAACAAATTGTTATTACATCGGGATAGGTAGCTTCTGGCTTTGAACCTTCCGTAGTAAGATGCTATTGGATTTACTTGCTGCTCACTAGACGCGATATCTTGAACTCGTCAGCGTTTTGTGTAAAACAAGAAAATAACATTTACATAATAATAGTTCTAATATCTTTCATTTTCACGTTGTATCCAATTCAACCCAAAACCATGTCTTGGATTCATAAGTATATTCATATTAAAGCGGCTAAACATCACACTTATATATGTGATCTCCTATAAAGAGTATACTGCTATACCCCACCTTTTCAGGTATTGGAATCATTAAAAAAACTTTTAAAGTTCACCCTTACCACACATCTGCAGGTTTAAATACTTAGACAGCTTCTGAGAATGAGTTATATGTTCTAAGCATGTCTGCTAGAACTTTCATAACTTAGTTGTCTCATTGAACTAATTTTGTGGAATCTCTACTCTTCATGGTTGAGTTGCCGCTATGACGTTATTTGTTGTGTGGGTTTTAAACACATTCCCCTTACTATGTTCTACATTTTATCCGTGTTTATTCCTTTTGTAAATGGATCCGTAATATTGTCTTTCGACTTCACATAGTCAATTGAAACTATCCTATTAGAGATCAATTGTCTTATAGTGTTATGCCTCTTTCGAATGTGTCAAGACTTACTGTTGTACATATAAAATTTTGCTTCGTATGGCTGACATGCTATCACAATGTACCATCACATGAGGCACTTACTTATTCCAACATGCAATATCCTCTAAGAAATTTCTGAGCCACTCAGCTTCTTAACCAACTTTATCTGAGTAAATAAACACATATTCAATCATGGAATGAGCTATACAAGTCTATTTAGAGAATTTCCACGACACGTCTCATCCATCAATGGTAAACACATAACCACATGGGGACTTGGATGGAGTCTTTCGTGTTAGATATCCAATTTGCATCATTGTATCCTTCTAATACATGTGGATATTGTTAGAACATGGCTTGCAACACAAGTCATCTAGTATTTCCATAATGAAGTCATACATATAATGTTAATATAAAGTGTAGTTAATAATAAATGTGTAGAATTTCTGAAATGTAATTTATCTATTTATGATGGGCAAAATGGTAAATTAACATTGCTTAGGTTGAAAGGGTGTGGTCCCTAAATGATGTGCCCCTTTGTTTCCTATTTAAAGGCCCTTCCATCAAGCCTAGAAACATACTACATTCTATATTCTCTCATTAATATTCTTCATTCATTCCTAAGAAGATCTAGAGAGAAAAGGCATTCATCATTTAGAAGAACTCCGTCCCCTCAATACTTTCTTCTTCTTCTTCTTCTTATTTCTCCCTATTCATCATTTAGAAGAACTCTGTCCCCTCAATACTTTCTTCTTCTTCTTCTTCTTCTTCTTCTTCTTCTTCTTCTTCTTCTTCTTCTTCTTCTTCTTCTTCTTCTTATTATTATTTCTCCTACAACGTCAATCATGGATTCAACAGGTCTACGCTTCCGCCTTCATCTTCTTCTCAAACTCATTCTAGAATAAAGTATGGCATTCAGAGATTAAATTGTTCCAACAATTGGTATCAGAGCCTGGTTATATTTTGGTTTGGGTTTGAGTAATTTTGGAAAAGCTTTAATGCTTAATTTTGATTCATTTTTCCTGTTGAATCATAAAGTTTTGATGTTGTTTAGAGGCTCTATTTGTTTTAAGAGTGCTTATATTCATCATCCATAAAGTTTTCATTAAAAGGTTTGAAAGTTTTGATCAATGAACACAATGGTTCAAATTTGACTATCCCTACATAGCATAGTTATGTGTAATGCATAATTATGTGGATCTACTTGCTTGAATCCATTGTTTTAAAAACAAGATTATCCCATAAAAGCATGGTTATATGTTGTATAATACATACCCATGTGGATCTACTTGTTGTTCATGATTTGGGAATAGTTTTGACAAAATTAAGAAATGAAGAAAAACAATCTGCACGGCCGAGGATATGCTCGGTCGTGCGCCTTCATTTTCTTGAACCGGTGTAACCTGGATTGTGCTGGTCCAGATGGGTGTTTTGTTTAATCCGGTCAGACCGCTAAGACTGGCACGGTCGTGTCTTTTGTTTAGCACGGTCGTGCACTATGCGCCGAGAAAACTTGTGTTTCTGTGAATTGATGCACGGCCGTGCACTTCTCTATGCTCGGCCGTGCAAACACTGTTCATAGTTTTTGGAATTTTAAAGTTTCTGCACTATTTTGTTTCCCTTTTTTGAACAAAACATACATTTTTTCAAACCTTAAAGTCTTGATTAATTATATGCTTAAACAATTTTATTCATTGTTTAAATAATATTATCCCCTAAGTGATTAACGTTATTTAAACCCAAAATTGTTAAAGTGTTGAATGTTTGAGTTAATATGTGAATGACTTGAATTTTCCAAAGAAGATCTTGACATTTGACTAAACTTGAGCATTCATGTGGTAACAAGTAAAATGAACATTAAGTTGTTTTATTAAATGCTTAAGACGTCCCAAAGGAAGATTAAGCATTTAATCAAATATTGTTCAAATTACTTGTTATCAAAAGAAATTATTTGTGAGTCAATTCGCAATCCAAAGATTAGTTTTGATGTCATGTTAATTGTCTTGTTGATGGATTTCATTTGATATAATTAATCTTTTATTCATTATGTAGTTACTTATAATTGTTTTGTATTCATTCTTGTTCTCGATTCCCAAACAGATTTACTTAATGCTTCATCTATTACTGCTGCGATGAGTTCTATTCCGATGCTTAATGGGGCAAACTTTAAAATTTGAAAAAACAAAATAACCATGATCTTAGGCTGTATGGACATAGATCTCGCATTAAGGGAGCCGTTTCCGCTTCCTCTCACTGATCAAAGCACTGCTGAAGATCGTTTAAGTGCTGAGAAATGGAAATGCTCCAATCGCGTGAGCTGAATGATTATGAAAAATGTTGTTCCGGAGACCTTTTTGAACACGGTCTCCGAGGATGTTGATGCTAAGACTTTCCTTGAGACCCTTGAAGAACGCTTTGCAAAAAGTGAAAAGTCGGAAACAAGTTCTACCTTAAGGAAGCTTGTTTCCATGAAGTACAAGGGTGCCGGAAATCTAAGGGAGTACATTTTAGAAATGCTTCACCTATCGACAAAGCTAAAAGCACTTAAGTAGAGATATCGGAAGATCTTCTCGTGCATTTAGTTTTGATCTCTCTTCCTCCTCAGTTTGGTCACTTTGAGGTGACCTATAATTGTCAAAAGGATAAGTGGAATAATAATGAATTAATTTCACATTTGACACAAGAGGAAAATAGGTTGAAGCAATCTAAAGTAGAAAGTGCTCATTTAGCATTTACCTCTTGTCATGGGACAAAGAGAAGAGGGAAAGAAATTGAGGTTACAAGCAATAAGAAGCCTAAAGGATCATCTGAAGATCGTAAAGAAAAGAAGCGCTTCTTTTGCAAGGACCCTACACACATGAAGTACGACTGCCCTAAGTATCACGCTTGGCGTGCTAAGAAAGGTATGTCATTTGGTCTAGTTTGTACTGAGACTAATTTAGTTTCAATTCCTACATATACATGGTGGTTGGATTTTTGTGCAACAACTCACATATGTATGTCTATGAAGGGTTGCCTGAATTACCGAAGACCTAGTGAAGATGAGAGATTCATCTATATGGGAGCTGGGAATCCGGTTGAAGTTATAGGCATAGAGACGTTTAGATTATTGTTAAGTACTGGTTATTATTTCATATTAAATAATACATTTATTGTACCGTCCTTTAGACGGAATTTGATACCAATCACAGTTTTAGACAAGGAAAGTTATTCTTGTTCGTTTGGAAATAATAAATGTGATCTTTACTTACTTGACACTATTCAAACAATAAATGTGTCCCATAATAATGAAACTAAAAGTAAAAAGCGAAAGTTGTCAAGTGGAAATTCTTATACCTTATGGCATAGGCGTTTGGGTCATATCTCCAAAAGGAGAATTGATAAGCTTGTGTCAGAGGGAATCATAAACAAACTTGACATTCCGGAAAAGGACTTTTGCATTGAATGCGTTAAAGGAAAATTTACAAACACTAAAACAAAGGTATCCTCGAGAGCATCAAGCGTCTTAGAACTGATACATATGGATATTTGTGGGCCATTCCCTACCCCTTCATGGAATGGTCAAAAATACTTTATTACGTTCATAGACGACTACTCTCGATATGGGTACATTTATTTACTTCATGAAAAGTCTTAATCTTTGGACGTTTTCAAGTCTTTTAAGGCCAGAGTTGAAAATCAACTTGGAAAGACTATTAAGAATGTTAGGTCCGATCGTGGTGGTGAATACTACGGTCGGAATGACGGTTCGGGGGAACAACATCCGGGTCCTTTTGCTCGCTATCTTGAAGAGTGTGGGATTGTCCCTCACTATACTATGCCGGGTACGCCTAGCATGAATGGTGTAGCTGAGAGACGTAATAGAACCCTTAAAGATATGGTAAGATGGTTTCTTGTATTTCCATAAATCATCTTCATGTATAGGTTGTCCAGCAGAAGCTAGGCCTTATAGGCCTAATGAGGGCAAACTGGACGCTAAGACAGTTAGTAGCTATTTTGTTGGGTATGCCGAGAGATCTTGGGGCTATAAATTTTTATAACCCGAAAACTAGAACTTTTTTGAAACGGGAAATGCTAGGTTCTTTGAGGATGTTTAATTTAGAGGGGAAATTAGGAATAATTTTGAATTTGAGGAGGAAGAGACATCCATTTCTATATCTCTTCCCATAATAGTTCAATTGGAAATCAAGTACTTGTACCTGAAATTCAATAGGAACATACAATTCAAAATAATGACTCACCTATAAATATTGAACAACATGAAAATGTTGATCATAATGAGGAAATTCAACAACCTCAAAATGAGGAAGAACCGATGCCCTTAAGGAGATCCAATAGAGTAAGAAGAAGTGCCATTTCGGATGATTATGAGGTGTATCTTGCCGAGAATGAAGGAGACTTAGGTTTAGTGGGAGATGAGCCTCTCACCTTTCATGAAGCCATTAATAGTTCTAATTCTCATAAGTGGATCAATGCCATAAATGAAGAGTTAAAATCTATGAAAGACAACGACGTTTGGGATAGTGTCCCATTACCTAAAGATGTGAAACCTATTGGTTGTAAATAGATATTTAAAACCAAAAGAGATTCACAAGGTAATGTGGAAAGATATAAGGCTCGTCTTGTTGCCAAAGATTTTACTCAAAAAGAAGGTATTGATTACAAAAAAACATTCTCTCCGGTATCTTTTAAAAACTCTTTTAGGATCATTATATGATCATGAGCTTCATCAAATGGATGTAAAGACAGCTTTTCTCAATGGAGACATTGAGGAAACTATCTATATGAAGAAACCAAAAATGGTGACTGATTTGGAGTAAACTAATCAATTAGTTTGTAAACTTAAGAAATCCATTTATGGCCTCAAGAAAGCTTCTCGTCAATGGTATTTAAAATTTAATCAAGTAATTCTTTCATTTGGTTTTGAAACGAATCTTGGAGAAGATTGTATATACCATAAATTCGGTGTGAGTAAATTTATATTTTTAGTCTTATATGTGGATGATATTTTGCTTGCTAGTAATGACATGAACCTTCTTAAGGAAACCAAGAAATTTCTTTCAAACAAATTTGAAATGAAAGATCTTGGTGAGGCATCTTTTGTATTAGGAATCCAAATACACCGTGATCGCTCACGAGGTACTTTAGGATTATCACAAAAGGCCTATGTAGAAAAGGTATTACAAAGGTTTAGCATGCAAAACTGTAAACCACATGACACCCCTGTTTCTAAAGGAGATAAATTCAGTCTCAATCAATGTCCTAAAAATAAATTTGAAACCAAGTATATGGAAAATATCCCTTATGCATCAGCAGTAGGAAGCTTAATGTATGCGCAAGTCTGTAGTCGTCCAGACCTTGCCTTTATTATTGGGATGCTTGGTAGATACCAAATCAATCCGGGGAGAGAACATTGGGTTGCAGCCAAAAGAGTATGCGGTATTTACAAAACACCAAGGACTACATGCTTACATTTTCAAAGTCGGATCATCTTGAGATCATTGGGTATTCCGATTCCGACTTTGCTGGATGCCAAGACAGCTGTAAATCAACGTCTGGTTATGTCATTACATTAGCCGGTGGAGCAGTTTCTTGGAGAAGTGACAAGCCGACACTCGTAACTTCCTCTACCATAGAAGCCAAGTTTGTTTCTTGTTTCGAGGCATCCAATCAATCTATATGGCTGCGTAAATTTTTGGAGGGACTGCGAATTGTCGATAGTGTCGAAAGACCTATTAAGTTAAATTGCGACAATAGGGCAGCAGACTTGTACTCCAACAATAACAAGAGTTCGTCAAAGTCTAAGCATATAGACATTAAGTATCTTGTTGTAAGATAAAGGGTACAAAATGAACAAATAGAAATACAACTTATTGGTACAAACTCTATGTTAGCGGATCCGTTTACTAAAGCGTTATCACATTTAGTGTTTCACGAGCATGTTGCTCATATTGGTGTAACAACTTTTGATAAAACTCCTTTAATCTCAAATTCAGAAATTTACAAAGATAAAGGTGTTAGGATTCATTGTTAGTACACCCACTTAATTTGATTGATCTATGCCACATGTCTTTTTATGGACTTTAGGGCCGCATGTAATGAAGTTATACTTCAATTTTTAGACAAGTCCATTTCTAGATTTTTATTTGTCTAGGATGAGTATTGAGTTCGGTTAGATTAGCGGTTTAGATCTTAAAACCGTATTCGTGCGATCTAAGAACCGCCAGCATGGAGTTGCTTATTTTTCATCAAACTGCATTCTGTGGTTTTGATGAAACTGCTCCTCAAGTCTCTCTTGGAACCGCTGATGTCACTTAATGGAACTGCAATCATGTAACCGCGTGCTTCAGTTTCTTATGAAACCGCACATCAAGTTCATCCTCGGAACCGCTCCTATGCCTGGTGGAACCGCCGATTAGTTAAATGAAGAATTCAAGAGAAGTCATTTATTCCTTAGAAAAATATTCTCTTTTCAACCATAAAGGAATATTTTATGTCATGTCAAAATAACTCTAAGTTAACTTGGAGTTACTCTAAGGAATGTTGGTCTTGTCCAAGCAATTTGAATTGTTTACCGTTAGTCCTTTCTGCAATAAAGGACGGATGTCAGTTAGTGGTGCTACAACTACCTATGACTATAAGACAAAACCAAGGACGAAAATGACAGCTCAACCAATGGGAATTCAACAGCACTGTACCCTTCAGATTTGATTCAAATCTTTGCCCAACGGTCACAAGGGTGTACTGCCTATAAATAGCCTTCATTTCTCAACAATGAAGGCTGCTGAGCTTCAAGAGATTTATTCCCAAGTATTCAAGTTTTCTTTGAAGATTGAAACCCAGATATTCAAACCTTCAACCATCTCCTTAGCAAACCCAGAATTCCATCATCAAGCTTCAAGCCATCAACCATTCCATACTCAGCCTTTACACCGAAAGTTCTTCATTTGCTTAAACCATCATTTAGATACTTAGAGCATTTGATTTATTTCCACACACACACCCGATTTATATAATCACATAGATTATATACTTCTAATACACCGATTGATTTTTCATAGCTTTATAGGTTAGATTGATTGATTAGAGTTTAGAATCATCTTGTAAAATCTTCTCTAATTAATACAAGTCTAGTAGCTATTAGAAACTCCTAGATTAACCATCTAGGTAGAGGACGTAGTTCATTCAAGAACGAACCTCTTCATATTGTGTGTTTGATCTTTACTTTTCTGTCTTGTTATTTACTTTTTTGTTTGTGGTCTTTAACTTGAATCCATTTACGAAATGACTTGAAAAGTGAATTGTGTTTTTCTTTGATCTTCAAGTTGATCTATCGGTTGCATCATAGTGTTTTCAACCCGAGTCAAACCGCCCAACTCTTTAACTATACTTTTGGCCAAACTGCAAACTCCACTGTGCATTTTATCAGTTCGGTTTAAGTGCTTTAAACCGCAGTTGACCAAACTGATAAGTACATGGTTGATTTTCAAGGGTATTTTTTGAAAAAGTTTGGACCGCTATTCACCCCCACCCTCTAGCGGTTCTATACCCTTGTTTCCCTATGGGAGCAACAAGTGGTATCAGAGCATATCCACCAACAACTTGTTTTTTACATGATTAACCGTTTGGGTGATGATCTAATGGCAAACATAAACACCCATATGATGAAAACATCCAATTCGAATCCTTACCGATTCTGGATGAAGATAGTTTTATCTTTTGGAAAGATAGGATGATGAAACACATGATTTCATGTGATCGTAGACTGTGGACTGCCGTTAAGGATGGACCATACGTTCCTATGAAAGCTAATCCTCGTGCAGGAACCGCAGGAGAAGAAGCTGAAATCAGGAAGTTTGAAAGTGAGTGGACTGAAGTAGACCGCAACAATATGGATTTTGATGGAAGAGCTATGTCCATGCTAGTGTCAGCTATTGACTTGAGGACTCATTCTAAGGTGCTTCACTGTACAACTGCAAAGGCTACCTGGGATGCTATAGTTGAATTTCTGGAAGGAGATTCAGATACCAAGAAGAACCGCCTCTATCAACAGAGAAGGCTCTTTGACTATTTTGTTAAAGATCCTAAGGAATCTCTTAGACAATGCTATGAGAGGTTTATTGATATTGTTAATGTTTGTTTTTCTCTTGGACATGTCTATTTTAATACAGATTTGAAAATGAGATTCATGCAAGCACTTGGTAACAAATGGCTGATCAAAACTACTAACATTGAAGACAACAAGGACTTGGAAGCTCTTGATCTTCGACACTTGTATGCCATACTGAAGGTTTTTGAATTCAAGCTTGAAGAGGTCCATGAAACCGAAAGCAGATTTAAGACCCTCTCTCTAGCTGCATTCAACAATACCTCATCTCATGTCTACAATCCAGACCATCATCAAGCCGCTCCTCACCTCCACTTGCAAACCGCTTCTCCTGACCAAAATGTTCCTAGATACAATCCTCAAACCGCACCTCCTGATTATTACCAGCAGTCTCATCAATCCTATTCTCAATCACATCAACCATATCCTCAACCTCATCAATCTTATCAGTAGTCTCATCAATCTTACACTCCTCCTCAATGTTCTTATTCTCAGAGTGTAGCATCTCAATCTTCATGCTCTAGTTAAGTTGATTTTGATGACATGGATGATGAAGAATTTGCGTTGTATGTGAAGAAATACACCAAGTTCAGGAAGAACAATAGATCTTAATTTCCATCCCCCAAAGGACCTGCAAAGTTTGTCCCTCCAACCAGATTCAACAAAACCGCAGATCCTAAGAAAAGGGATGACCTGGTCTGTTATAACTGCAGACAGCCAGGTCACTTTGCTTCAAGTTGTCCCAAACCGCGATATGAAGCCACACCAGCAAAGAAATCATTCAACAAGAAGTTTGCCAAAAGAAGAGGAATGGTAGCTGACCAAGGGGATCAACTACTGACATGGATGGGATCTGAATCAGATGACAGTGATGATGAAGATGAAGTTGCTAATCTTTGCCTCATGGGATTTGAAGAGAGAATTGAAATTGATGAAAGTCTTCCACTGCCAAATCAACAAATGAAGTCAGTTTCACCAAGGACTCCTGAGGCTAGATCAAGAAAAGCTCCTACAACACCAAACTGCATTCCTGAGGTTCAAGCAAACCAAAGCCATGATGACCAGGTATTAGAACATGCTAATATCATTTGTCAACAACATACTGTGCTTAAAAGGGCATATAAACTAATGACTGCGAAACTTGAAGATTCCCAAAGAGAATGCAAGTCCCACAAGGAGGAAATTGAGAAACTCAAGTTCCAAATTGCTGAGATATCATTAATTGAGGAAGAAAACCGCTACCTGAAGGATAGAGCCGAGGCACTTCTCACCTAAATCCCTGATCTTACTGTACAAAGGGATGACCTTCAAAAAGTGACCGATGTATGGACTAAGTCTGGTGTCACCGTGGAACAAATCTAAATTCACAAATTCCTACTTCGGATAAAAGTGGATTGGGGTTTAAAACCGATGATGGGTGTAAGTGTCCTTGTCTCTGTGCCGAAGGTGGTGTGAAACCAACTGAACAAACCAAAGAAATCCCTAAGGTTAATCACGCTGGTAGAAAGGGCTCAAAACAAGAAATTAAAAGGCATAATTCTTTCTTTGAGTATCCTAAAAACCAGACTGGGAGAGATTCAAAGTGGAAAGAGAAATCCACAGCGGCTGAGGCAACCAAAGAAGTATTGAGTGATGAAACCGCTCCTAGTCGGTTTAAGGAAATCCCTATAATTTTTCCTAAAGCCGCACCTAAGAGAAAGGTAGAGCTCAAGAAGGTAATCTTTGTTAAAGCCAAAACCGCTGACCCAGTAAAACATGAGAAATCGAAGGTCAGTAAAGGGTTTGTAAAACCGCAATCTTCAACCGGTTTAATTCATTGTGTCATTTGTGCTGATTATGGTCATAGTACTGGTCATTGTCTTTTAAGTTTCACACCCAATGCCAAGGGACATAAAAATCCTAAGGTCAAACAGGTGTGGGTCCCAAAAAGCTACTAACCCTAGGACCCAAAAGAATAAGGGGGACCAAAATCTTTAATGTTTATTTTTCAGATCTTATGCTTTATGGCTGGAACCGCAAAAAAGAATAAGGATCTTTGGTACTTGGATAGTGGTTGCTCACGACACATGACCAGAGATAATGAACTTCTTTGTGATTTCATCAGTATGAGAGGACCCCCAGTAGTGTTTGGTAACAATAAGAAAGGAGAAACCATATGATATGGAGCAATCAAACGAGGAAAAGTGGCTATTGAAAACGTGTCACATGTAGAAGGACTCAAGCACAACCTTCTCTCCATATCTCAGTTTTGTTACAAAGGAATGAACTGCAATTTCATCTTAACAAATTGTTTCATTAAAGATGCAACTTCCGGAGTTACACTACTGACTGGAAGCAGAACAGGTGATGTATATATGATAGATTTGAGTAATATTGTTTCTATTGCTGACCTCTGTTTTGTAGCCAAAAATATAAGTGAAAGCAGCTGGTTATGGCATAAGCGGCTCAGCCACTTGAACTTCAAGTATCTAGTAAAACTGCAAAGGGACGGTCTCGTCAAAGGACTACCGAAAGTGGCTAATCACCATGATAAGAAATGTAAAGCATGTCAGCTTGGTAAGCAGCCCAAACAGTCATTTCCAAGCAAAATCGCGCCTTCAACAAACCGCTGTTTACAACTGCTTCACATGGATTTATTTGGACCTGTCCCAACCGCCAGTATAGGAGGAAACCGCTATACATTGGTGGTTGTTGATGACTTTTCAAGATATACATGGGTGGAAATGATGGCCTCTAAAGATGATACTTATGGCATCGTGACCGCTCTATTTAGACAGCTTCAAACTCATAAATTGGATGACATTGTTGCTGTGCATTCAGATAATGGAACCTAGTTTACAAACAATGGTGTTGCCCAATATTATGATGATCATGGAATTGATCATAACTTCTTTGCCGCTGGGGTTCCACAACAAATTGGAGTAGTAGAAAGAAAGAATAGGACTTTGATTGAAGCCGGGAAGACCATGATTGCAGAAGCAAAGCTTCCCAAGTACTTCTGGGCCGAAGCTGTCAATACCGCATGTTTCACCCAGAACCGCTCCCTCATCATCAAAGTCCACAACAAGACTCCTTATGAATTGTGGAAAGGCAGATCACCCAATATTTCCTTCTTTAAGATTTTTGGATGCAAGTGTTACATCTTATATAATGGCAGAGAGCATCGAGGTAAATTTGATGCTAAAGCTGATGAAGATATTTTTGTTGGTTATTCAAAACACTCTAAAGCTTTTCGTTGTTTCAATAAGACTTCATTAAAAATTATAGAGTCAGTCCATGTTACATTTGATAAACATGATCTTCTTGAGCCACATATAGCTCCAAATGTTGCTGATGATTTTAGTGGTTTTAAGACAGGTACATCTTACCTTAATCATACAGCAGCTGATGACCAACCTACTCAAACCACTCCATTAGGTACTCCAGCCGCATCCGGTCAAACCGCTAGTGGTGTTGCTGCTGAACCGCTATCTTCTGACCCTATTTAAACCGTAGATCTAGTTCCAAACATCACCTTCAATGAAGATTTTAATGATTATCAAGAAGAGCCTCCTCTAGAAAATCTTCAAGAAATAGTGGTTCATGAAGACCTCCCTCCAGAAATCAATGAGCATAGAGACCATCCAACTACTAATGTTATCGGTCCTATCAATTCTGGTATTCAAACAAGAGGAAGCTTAACTCATAGAGATAACCACAGTTTGTTCACAACCGTACTGTTATCTCAGATGGAACTGAAGAAGGTAGATGAAGCTCTAAGTGATCCTAGTTGGGTAATTGCAATGCAAGAAGAGCTTAATCAATTTGAAAGATGCAAAGTTTGGACTCTAGTTCCAAGGCCCAGAGATCACATTGTAATTGGAACAAAATGGGTATACAGAAACAAGATGGATGAAAATGGTACTATAACAAGAAACAAAGCAAGGTTGGTTGCTCAAGGTTATAGGCAAGAAGAAGGGATCGATTATGATGAAACCTTTGCCCCTGTAGCCAGACTTGAAGCCATAAGATTGTTCCTGGCCTATGCCTCCTTCAAGAAATTCAAGTTATATCAAATGGATGTGAAGAGTGCATTTCTGAATGGTGAACTACAAGAAGAAGTCTATGTATCCCAACCGCCAGGTTTTGAAGACAACAGATTACCTAATCATGTATTCAAGCTCAAGAAGGCCCTGTATGGACTCATACAAGCACCAAGAGCATGGTATGACACTCTATCTAAGTTTCTTATTTAAAAAGGCTTCTCTCGAGGTAAAATTGATACAACTTTATTTATTGCTAAACATAAAGGTCATTCATTATTAGTTCAAATATATGTTGATGATATTATTTTCGGTTCTACTAATGAAACTATGTGTCTTAAGTTTGAGAAGCTAATGAAAAGTAAATTTGAGATGAGTATGATGGGAGAGTTGACATTCTTTTTTGGACTCCAAATAAAGCAATGTCATGATGGAATCTTTATAAATCAAGCCAAATACACTAAGGATTTGATCAAGAAATTTGGGCTTGAAACCGCTAAACCAGTAGATACCCCAATGCAAAAGGCCTGCAGTTTGGATCGAGATGAACAAGGTAAGAAAGTAAATCAGACACTCTACCGAGGTATGATTGGCTTTCTCCTTTACTTAACTGCAAGTAGGCCATATGTAATGTTCAGTGTGTGTGTTTGTGCTAGATTTCAAGCTGACCCTAGAGAATCTCATCTTATTGCTATTAAACGTATTATTTGATATTTATGTGGCTCTGTTAACCTTGGACTTTGGTACTCCAAAGAATCTTCATTTGATTTGTTAGGTTATTCAGATGCTGATTTGCAGCATGTAAGATTGATAGAAAGAGCACTAGTGGTACATGTCAGTTCCTTGGATCTCGGCTTGTATCATGGTCCAGCAAGAAACAAGCGTCGGTTTAAGTCTCAACCGCTGAAGCTGAATGTATTGCGGCTGGAAGTTATTGCTCTCAAATTCTCTGGATGAAACATTAGTTGGAAGACTATGAAGTATTTAAAAAGAACTTCCCTATCTACTGTGATAGTACTGCAGCAATTTCTATCTCCAACAATCCAGTCTAACATTCAAAAACCAAGCACATTGACATAAGATATCATTTCCTCAAAGATCATGTAGAAAAGAAGAACATTTTTCTAGCAAAGGTGGGAACTGATGATCAAATTGCTGACATCCTCAACAAACCGCTTGAAAATTCAAGGTTCTTTCATTTACGAGGAGAAATGGGTATGCTGGAACTAACTTAAATTATTTCATGGCTTGATTTCTTGTTCTAATATTATTTTTTTAAATATTTTGGTTCTATTAAGAAAATGCAAAAATAGCTTGCGGTTCTATCAACATTGAAACCGCATCAATAAAGGTTCCAGTCAAAAGAGTCAGGAAGAATATCTTATGTTTGATCTAAACCGGAGTGTGAAAGCAAAGACTAGGTTTGATCTACAAAAACTGAAGGCAGATCTGAGAGATATCAGTTTCATCAAAACTGTTAATGAGGAAAAGGTAAGTCAGTTTACTCAAACCACTCAGGTATGTATAATTGCAATTTAGTCCCTACTTTATGTCACTTCATTCTTTAAGGACCTTTGTGCAATTATTTCTGCCGCATTAAATGCGAATCGACAGGTACGCTGACGGTTAAGTTTCCATCAGCCGTCATGCCCGCTCCACTACCCGAGGTGGTTAATTGAGTATAAAAGAGAAATCTTTTTTTATTTTGACTTTTTACCTTCTTTCTCTATTTGGCAAAATTTCTTTCTCTCTCCTCTGCACTCTCCACGTACACTCTATACTCTCTAAAAATTTCTTAAACAATTTTATATATGGCACCAAAGAAAACCATTGATCTTGCTTCTACTTCCACATCATCTAAAGCATCGAAGCCTGATATGGTATGAATTTTTGAACCCTAACTCAGTATTTATCATGCTTGTCTGCCATTATTGCTTGAAAAAGCTTGTTCATCTTCCTTGATCATTTTATGTTTTTTTTTCGAATTTTTGGTTGGATTAAGTTCGCATTTACTTATATATACTGTTTGATTACTTTATCTTGTGATTTGTGTTCAATTTTGAGCAAAATCAATTTTTGGGTTATTTGGTGTTCTTGCGCATATTTGCAGATTCTGGGTTCTAGTGATGTTATTTGCCTTAGTTTATTTATAACTTTGTTAGAATCTGCCCTTTGTAGTCGTTTTGGTATTATTCTTTCATATTTTGGTTAAGATTTTTGTTTTGCATGTTCATACTCTGTTCTTCGTGTCCTTAGTGCATTCAAACTCTTTTTCAAAAAAATTTCTCTTTGATCCATTTTATTTTTACTGTTCTCTTATTTTATGTTTTTACATCTTTACCCTTACTTTACTTGAACCGCATTGTATCATTGTTAGGATTCCTTGTTACAGTTTGTAAGTCTCATTCAAACCACTATGTTTATCCATTTTATTGAACCGCTCGGTTTGATTAAATGGTATGAACCGCGGTTTGCTTACGGTTTCAAACTGTTATTCTTTAAATTATTTCTAACTTTAGTTATCTTTCAGGATCTATCAAACTTTGTCCATGCTTCAAGGATAGTGGAGGACGATTTTAAGCAAGATGTAGTTAGAAGGAAGCTACTCAAACTCCTTGAAGACTCCAAGCTTCTACCTTTATTCCTCATGGACGAACCCCAGTTCGTGACCTTTATTTGTGCAGAATTTTTCGAGAATGGGATTCCTACCACTGCTGCTCTGTTAGATGTTAGAGGTGAACCAATCAGAGATTTGGAATCTGGAGAAGTGAAGTTTGAGGATGCTATCAAATCAACGGTTTGTGGAAAAGAGGTTATCTTAACCGCTTCTAAGATAGCAGTTTTGGCTGGCCTTGAGAACTCCGGTGTTTCTGTGATCAAACCGGAGCTTCTAAGCAGTACAACCATGGAGTTAATTGGAGTTAATTCATTTTCCACCAAGAATTCCTCCAAGAAGGATTTTGGAGAGGTTATGTCCCTGCTGTGTGATCTGGTGGACACTGGGGTTATGTTCAAGAATGGGAACCACAACAACTTCACCAGTGAACAATACGCCTACTGTGTGGCTATTCTCAAAGGGAAGAAACTGCATTGGCCTAGGGTTGTGATGAAATAGATGATCAACACCTTAAACCGCCTTTCTGCTGCTAGAGCCGCTGGGAAGTCCAAGATTAGGACTCATTGCAGGCTACTGACCAAGTTCCTACACCAAGATATTGACATATTCAAGTTCTCTACAGAAAATAAAGAATACTAGTTGGACCCAGTTGAGAAGTCCATCTTTGGCTTATCTAAATTTGATGTCTTCAGAACCGCCTTTGGATGACGGTATGCACAGGCGGTTTGGAATAAAGATCCCTTGCCTGAAGCCGAACGAGGCCCTTTCCCTGAGGCTCGGCTTAACAAGTCTGGAAAGCAGTATGCTTGAGCCATAGCTGATCAGGCTCATGCTACTATGTTACGGAATGAAGGTCAGATTGCTACTTTGAACCGTATGGGGTTAAGCAATCTAGCTCAAACCACGGTATAGGCTGAGGGGGAGCCTGCAGTTCAGTCTAGACCTGCGGCTCGTCCCAAGGAAACCGCTGCTCTAGGGAAGAGAAAGGGAACCGCACAAATTCCTTCTGTTATCACAAAGGCTGACTGTGAGAGCCCGCGCTCGAAGCCAAACACCGAAATGATCGCTCGTGAGGGCGATTTGGGTCCGTTCTGTGCTAATGCGCTTTTGGAAATGCGCTCGATTCTCACACAATGGTTTCCTCTCGATGGAATCAAAACAGTCAAGATTCGCCACTTCACTTTATTTTAGGAAAAATGAAGATAAACCCTTTTTTAGAGAAAGTGGGTTCGGGGGCTAAGTTACGAGAAGAGAAGGGGTTAGGCACTCTCCGCACCCGTGATGGTCTCTAGCATGCATGCCACGTAGATTCAATTTTATACCTTTTAGGCCTTGCTTTTATGACCTAACAAAATGGTGATTTAATATATGCGGATGTCTTCCTATTCTAGGACTGTTTGCTTTAATTCACAAATGAGAGTCGGTTTGGGTGGACTCCCACTCGGTTTTGAAAATTATTTAGCATTCATATCCGGTAAAGGAGATCACAAAGAGGGGGTGGGGGGATTAATATTTACAATGGTGAACAAAAGGGAAACAAATCGCATAACAAATAAATGTCCAAAATTCCGTCCCCAAGCATTTTAGGGACTTCTGCCCATCTTCCTTTCTTGTACCTGCTCTTACACCTACTCAATCCTGAAAGTAAAGGTCAAGAAAAGTTCCTAACGCATCAAGAATCAACCATGATTTTTCCCTTGATTTTAGGAGCATTTTATGGTGTCCAAACAAAGCACGCAAGATAGAACTTTCAACAGCCTAGTCTGACAGATATGCATACCTCAATAAAATATCCAATTTTGGCATCATGAAAACGGGGGAACACTAAGCATTAAAGTTACTCCTAACATATCAAAGTTTAGATATGGAGAGTTTCAAATCCATCAAGCAAGTATAAGTCACACAAAACACCTCTGACATTTTGGTGTTAGAACAGGAAGTATGCTAATCTGAGAACAGAGAGTTGGAACAAAAAATGGAAATAACCTCTTCTACTCAGGATAAAAATATTATATTTACATATTAATATTCATATGTTTGTTTAGAACAAAATCCTTTTTTTGGTCTAAGACCAAAACCCACGTTTGCTATATATAAACAAAGTAACAACACAAAAAGGTGCAGATGGACAGTCTACTGGAAATTTACAAAAGGGATGAAAACACCCGTAAAAACTCACTCAAATGAGATGATATGAACATGAGACTTTGGACATACATAGATATACATATGAAAAACACAAAAATACAGCCATTTGAGCATTTAATCATAGTATATCATCATTTAGAGAGAAGAACAACAAGAGTATCAACAATACATTGTTTGGACATCAAATGGGGGTCTAGCCTAACAAGTGGCTAGACCCCTTTCCAAATCACATAAGGATCTACATTTTACATGGATGAACTTTACAAGAACAAGATATTACCTTGATGTGCTTCCTTTGCTTCCAAGGGAGGACTTTTTTTGGTGCTTTTCTTAAGGTGTTTGCCTTGTGATTGAATGAGAGTTTGAGTGAGTTGTTTGCTTTGTTTTCGTGTAGTGGTTATATGGTGATTATATGGTGGTGTATGGATGGTATTGTGACTGAAGTTTGAGGATTAGAGAGAGTGCTTGGATGGTGGATAGAATATGGAGTGAAGTGTGTAGCTTATGTATGAATGGTGTATGAATTGTGTGTGTTGAGTGAATGTCTTTTTTTTCTTTCTTGGATCAACCAAGGGAGTATATGGAGGAGGGAGGTGATATTTTTGGACCAAAATGCCCCTAGAGTAGGGGTAGTATGGGGGGTGGTGTGGTTTTCCCGAAATTCATGCAAAGGGGTGGAAAAAAATGGCCAAAAGTGATGGTGTTGCTTTGAAAAACTTGACCCTTCCTTTAAATGCCACATGTCAATCCTTGGTTGCTTTTTTTTTCTTCCATGTGACCCCCCCCCCATTGCAGCCATGTGCCGAATTTTGTGGGAGTAAACATGCATGATTTTCCGGCTCCGTGTTCCCGCTCCGCAACAGCTTGCAACTGCTCCGTCGTGCGCATTTCGGTGTTCTGGTTGTCCGCGGGTTCAACATGAAAGTTGCTTGAACTAATTTCATGGTCACGCCCGTCTACCTAAAATATTTTTATGAGCAAGGGATGACAAGTATGTATTTTTTAATGCATAGAATGGGCGATAACGAGCAGTTCTAAGGGGGCCCGTTCACTCGTTTTTTCGCTCTGATCATGAATTTGAAGTCCGTTAATCCATTTGATGCACCGATAAGGCTCACGGCACTCCTGCATAGCCAAATCGAGGGCTCTAGGTCAATTCTAGGGTTTAGACCGATTAAAAGGGGTTTGATAAGGGGTGCGAGATCGGGGTATCTACAGAGCCCCTCGTTGAATCTTCTTGTAATGTAAAGGGGAATCTACGATTCACTAAGAGACAAACGATCTCGTCTAGGGTGTAACGGCTGGGTCCAAAGTAGGACTTCCTACGTATCTCTTTTGAGAATCAAGCCTCCGTAGTTCTAACTTAAACAAGCAATCAAACTAGCGACAAACAATGGTCGGTCCCGGATTACCGGTTTACCTACGTATCTCTTTCGAGAATCATACCAATCGTAGTTCAGGTTTATTGAAATTTAAAATGCAGGGGGTTGCATTGAGATGCGTTGTCTCTTTGCTGGGGAGGAAATCGACATGGGAATGAATGGGCTCTCTCGAGCGGACTACGTATCCCTTTAGGGGGAATCAATTCAAAATGTAGATCTGGGGAGGTACAACACATAATCAGGAGAGGACTACAATCAACAATACTCAAGTATTGATGCAAGGTACAATCGGAGCGGGGGGTACATCTCAGAATCTGGGAGATGACCTAATTCAACAATACTCAAGGATTGACGCAAGGTACAATCGGAGCGGGGGGAGGGGGTACATCTCAGAATCTGGGAGATGACCTAATTCAACAATACTCAAGGATTGACGCAAGGTACAATCAGAGCGGGGGTACATCTCAGAGTCCGGGAGATGACCTAATTCAACAATTCTCAAGGATTGACGCAAGGTACAATCGGAGCGGGAGGGGGGGTGCATCTCAGAATCCGGGAGATGACCTAATTCAACAATACTCAAGGATTAACGCAAGGTACAATCGGAGCGGGGGGGGGGTACATCTCAGAATCCGGGAGATGATCTAATTCAACAATACTCAAGGATTGACGCAAGGTACAATCGGAGCGGGGGGTACATCTCAGAATCCGGGAGATGACCTAATTCAACATCAAATTGAGTCACATTTCTGACTCTGGGGGATTGGTATTGACCAATAATTTGCGAGAACGGGCTAAGGATGAAGTTATGAAGATGTTTGAGATTGAGAGAACAAGAAAACTAAAGTGTTTTTGCTTGAGGATCTGGGCTAAGGATGAAGTTATGAAGATGTTCTTGAGAATTCTGGTAAATCAAAGGCAATCTTCAAATCTTCAACAAATGCTTGAGAGAGAAATTATTGAAATGCTTAGCAACTTCAAATGGTTGAAGTTATGGGGTATTTATAGTAGAGCCCCAAAAACTAGCTGTTGGAAATCCTTGGTGAGTCAGAGAAAGGACGGTGTAGATACCCCGGGGGACCACGGCTTGGCTAGAGCGAGTGAATTACCTAGGATGTCTACTTGATTTTATGAGTCGCCACCCACGTTTTAGAGGAACGCGAGAAAACCTAAGAAAATAGCCTTTTTTATTGATTACGAAACCAAAGATTCTTGAGATGAGGGGTTCGGGGGTTAGGTGACGGAGTGGGAAGTACTTAAACACCCACTCTGCCCCGCTTACGCAGGTCTTGCTACTTTTGGTGTTCTTATATTTACATGTCCTTCAATTGATAAAATGTGCTAACAACTACAAAGTAAAGATAAGGGGAAAATGAAAGCTAAATGATTTTATTGATTGAGTGTCTAATGGTTACATATTGAATATTTGCTAAACCATTACATTAAGAGATGAAGTGGAATTAAATTAATGTTGGAATGTTGGGATGTAACCTTGACCAAACTTCAATAATGAAGTGGCCTTTTGGTTATATCCCTTTTTATGGAGATTGCATACTAGTAAGACACAAATAAAATAAGAGAATAGAAAAGTTGTACCTTTAGAAAAGGGACTTTGAACTTGGACTTGAAAAGAGTTTTGTTGTGGAGAAATTGTTATAAAACAATTTGTGTAGAGTCTTGTCACGAAGAACTCTTGTAGGGAGAATTTGTGTATAGAATTGTGTATAGTGTGTGTGTAAGAAAAGTTTCAAGTCTAAGAAGAAGGTCCAAGAGAGGTAAGAGAGATCAAGAAGAGATGGAAAGAGGCCCCCTTCCAATGGTGGATTGGAGGGGTTTTTATAGTTGAAAGGGGATGTTTTTGGTGCCAAGACGGAGTCACAAAGATCAGTTTCCCGGGCAAAATCATATAAAATGAGCAAGGGAGAGATTCTTGGACAGAAATCAGTAACTGACACGCCCAGACGCGCGCGCATCCCGTATAGTCGGCGGGAGGCACGCGCTTCTGGCCCAAAAGGGCAGAGGCGCGCGACTTTGAAATGGCGATTTTGACAGAATGGACTAGAAAGTTAACTCTGTTGTGCAGTTTAGTCCAAAACTAACGGAATCAGTTAGGAACTTAACCGAACTAACAGAAATTAACAAAAACAAGTAAAAATACTATGTATGCAATCGGGGTGAGAGGTCTAAGGCGGGGTGTCTACAGAGCCCCTCGGCGACGTGGATTGCAAGGCAAAACGCGTCGACGAAAGAAAGACAACCACCGAGGACATCGACAAGAGGAAACAAAGACTCGATAAAGCAGGAATTTGAAATTACAAAGGATAGGAGTGTGCTCCCTCTGTGAGCGGCTTAATTGATATAGAAAGGATATAGCGGGATCCGTTTGCTGAAGTGGGATCCGTTTGCTGAAGTGGGATCCGTTTGCTGGTGTGGGATCCGTTTGCTGAAGCAGGATCCGTTTGCTGATGGCGGGATCCGTTTACTGATGGCGGGATCCGTTTGCTGAAGCGGGATACGTTTGCTGAAGCGGGATCCGTTTGCTGAAGCGGGATCCATTTGCTGATGGCGGGATCCGTTTGCTGAAGGCGGGATCCGTTTGCTGATGCGGGATCCGTTTGTTGAATGCGGGATCCGTTTGCTGATGTGGGATCCGTTTGCTGATGCGGGATCCGTTTGCTGAAGCGAGATCCGTTTACTGAAGCGGGATCCGTTTGCTGATGTGGGATCCGTTTGCTGATGCGGGATGTGTGTGCTGATGCGGGATCTGTTTGCTGAATGCGGGATCTGTTTGCTGAAGCGGGATCCGTTTGCTGATGCGGGATCCGTTTGCTGATTGCGGGAACCGTTTGCTGATGGCGGGATCCGTTTGCTAATTACGGGATCACCGTGGACCAAATTGTTGTCTAGAGCTGCATTTGCTGTCGACTTTATCGTGGGGATGCGGGCATGGTTGACTGTGGACCATTTTCTGCTGGGGATGAAGTGCCTTGAGTAGCGGATGCTGTTGACTTCGTGGTGGTACCTGTTATGTGTGTGCTTGGCAGGTATATGTTCTCGTGACATGTATGAGATGTGAAATGGAAGTTATGAGGGAAATTGTGCTTGTGGTGTGATGTGATTTGAAAGCAGTTTGTATGAGGGAGAAGTAAAGTGATTCTATGTGTGAAGTGATTTTTGAAAGCGGAGATTGCTTGAGGGAGATGAATGATGTCCATACCTTCACTTACCATTGCCGTTGTGATGTTGCGGTAGATGCTTTGGCGGAGAGTGTCGCTTCCTTTGATGACGAATTCGTTTTTGATGGAGTGTCGGTGAGATGGTATTCTGGATGGTGGGTTGGTCGTGCCAAAAGGCTGCCTACGTATCCCTTGAAAGGAATCAGACCAGCGTAGTTCAAGGATGATGGAGAGTGCTGGGGAAGAATGCTAGGAGCAAAGCAAAAAGGAAACACATAATTTTGCGCAAGAAAAGAAAAAATAAAATAAAATATTTTTTTTTTTAAATTAGAAAGTAAAGAATATGCACACACGTGAGAAAAAGATTTTTTTTTTTTTAGTTCGTGGGTGAACCATTTTAACCATTGTGTGTTTGTAAAGCCAACCCAAGATCAAGTCATGTTCGATCGAAGTCCGGATGGCCCCGCTTGAATGTTGTCGTCGAAATTGATGTCTAGCCCCAAGATATGTGTCAATTATGGGGCTTCAAAAGGGACTATTGATGCCGAGATGCCAAGGGATTGCTGATTGTAAAGCCCCTCGAATGCTGAACTTTGAGTGGCTTATGAAGCCCCAAGATGAATCAACTCTTAGCCCATTCAAATAAACTGTCTTTTGTTGTCGACGTGGGCAAGCCCCAAGAGAAGATCATTGATACCAAGCTTTGAGAGATTGCTAAGCCCCAAATGTCATGGGCTTATCAAGTTTGTAGCTGGCGGGATATGGAGACCTTTCGGTGTAAAGCCTCAAATTTTCTTGGAATCGGCTTAGCATTATGTTGGGAGCGGATGGCGCTATTGGGAAGAACTCTTGAAGGTGATCTCCTTCTTTCTCTTGCTTGGAGATGGATGGCCCATTTTGTGGTTGATACCCAAATGGTAGAAGGCCCATGTTGGAAGTGTAGTACGTTCTTCGGGAGACGTCTCGTGGGAGATGGTGATGTTGTTGCAGATGATAAGGTCTTGGTGTGATAAAGTCTCGAACGGTATGTTTGCTTGAGTCTTCTTGAGTTGAGCTGACGGCGGATCTTTGGATGCAGCCTGTGCTTTCGATCTTGGAGAAGGGGGTGCAGTACTTGCAGAAACATTGGGATTGGCCGTAACTCTGCTTATAGAGTTAACATATTGGCATTGCCCGCTATAACTCAGCCGGGTGAGTCTAGCATATTTAATGTTTTTCCTTTTCTCTAAGACTTCCTTCAGAATCTCGCTGTGAGTTCTAACAAGAATCATCAAATTCATTCATATCATCGGAGCTTTCATTTAAAACCAAGAGGCCTTTTGACTGGAAGTGTTGAGGGACCATTGAAGTTTGATCCCTTTCATGGAGCCATAAGACTACTCCACATTGCATTGCTTGAGCATTTTTGCCCAAAAGACTGTCGGTCGTGAAGCCCCAATATTGCCCTTTGCTTGAATTACTGTAAAGCCGTGGCCCAAAAGATTTGTAGATTGCGAAGCCCCTTGAGACCTTTCGGTATGAAGCTTCAAATGTTGCTGGGGACATTGAAGTGAATTGCTTCTTGCCGAGGGAGCCTTTAAGACTTGACCGTAGCCCCTAGAGTGCCATCATTGATTGCGAGAAAGGTCCATCCTTGATTGGGAGAACGAGTACGGGCACACATGACAAGAGGGCTTTTTGACATCCCTTTTGAGAGATTTTGAGGATAGTTTCACACATCTTTCTCGAGCATAGCCCCTAGGGCTTATTGATTGTAAAATAAAGCAAAAGAAGCCCTTGTTCTTGAGTCACATAGCCCCTAGGGCGTCACCATTTGTTGAGTAAAGCAAGAGTGACTCATCCTCGTGTGGGGGAACAAGCATAAGAGGACTTGGCAAGAGCTACTCCATTTCTCGGGAGCCTTTCGGCGTACTTTAGAAGCACATACTTGCAGAAGCTTTGAAAACTGAGACACATGTTGTTGCTATTTGCTGCCCAAGCCAATTGACTAGCTAGGGATTATTTGTGCAACCTCATGCCCTTTTATGATGGGCTCATTCTCGGATGGGTCTTGGTTACCACGGGCCTTCTTTTCATGAACCCAAAAATGCACACTGCTGGGGAATGATGCCAATAACCCAAGACAACCTTTGATGGTGCCATATCTTGTCGAGCCTTTTGCAATCCCAAAGTTGACTCGGTGGGGAATTGATTTGTTGAGGAAATCCAATGTAGAGCTTGTGCAATTGTCTTCCTTAGAGGCCGGAGATCTCCATTTCTCTTTCCCTTCTCTCTCTCACTCTCTCGTTTTTTTTTTTATGATGCACCCTGTTTTTTGCCTAGACCTCCCTTTCGGGTTTTCAATCTATCGGGTATCTCTTTTGCGTCTTCTTTTTTTTTTTTTACTCGATTAATGAGGAAGTGTGCATTGACTCTGGTTGAGGAGATAAGACATGTGATTTTGTGGTGAAGACCTCTTGTCACTAAATATGAGTGACATTGACTCGACTAGGGAAGTGTCCCTAGTATTGACTTCATGCATATATTTGTTGAATGACTCACGAAGGCAAGTAAGTCATTAAGAGAGAAGAGAAGGAAAGCCCCAATTTGATTGCAAGAAATTGGGAGTATGCAGAAAGAATAGAAGCCCCTAGACTCGACAAGGAACGGAAAGTGATTCCAAATCTAGGAAAGTTGTTCAATCTTGAGGTGATTAATTCATTGGCAAATGACTCGTACAAAGATGTCTTGGCAAGTTCGAGATGAAGGCCGATCACCATAACGCGCTAGAGCCAAACATATCTTCTTTCTTGCATGAGACCGGACCCGAAGGTTGCCTACGTTCCTCCAGTGTAGAGGCTCAAGTCACCGTAGTTCTTGTGGATTCTCCATTCGCCGTGATGAATTGTTGCTTCGTCGTGATTGTTGTCGATGTTGCTTCGTCCTTCGTTTGGTGGAATGATGTTGTTGTACTTTTTGTTGGTAGTGGTGCCCTAGGCACGTTTAATAAACGTTGTAATTGTTATCATTTATTTCATATCAATAAAGAGATGTTTTGATTATTATTGTTGTTCATGTTTACTTATAATAATCTCCGTCCCTAGTACTTGTTAAGTACTAGTATAAAGGCTAAATGATCATGGGATGATCATGTTAGATTTATGGGTACTTGTTTGGAACAAGGTACTGGACATGACCCGCTCTATGAACTGGACATGACCCGCTCTATGTCATACATATATCATGGGATGATATATGTATGACATAGACCATGACATAAATCTCATAGAGCGGGTCATGTCCAGTACCTTGTTCCAAACAAGTACCCATAAATCTAACATGATCATCCCATGATCATTTAGCCTTTATACTAGTACTTAACAAGTACTAGGGACGGAGATTATTATAAGTAAACATGAACAACAATAATAATCAAAACATCTCTTTATTGATATGAAATAAATGATAACAATTACAACGTTTATTAAACGTGCCTAGGGCACCACTACCAACAATCTCCCACTTGCCCTAGGCCCAATCTCCCATGTATCTAATACCCATGGACCTAACATGACCATCATGTTTAGCTTGTGGAAGTCCCTTTGTTAGCGGGTCCGCAACATTGTCATCAGTAGGTACTCTGCATATATTTACGTCTCCCCTATCAACGATCTCTCGAATGATATGAAAACGCCTAAGTATGTGTTTGGATTTCTGATGTGCTCTTGGTTCCTTTGCTTGAGCAATAGCACCATTATTATCACAATAAAGGTCTATTGGATTAGCAATACTAGGTACCACTTCAAGTTCAGTTATGAACTTCTTAATCCAAACAGTTTCCTTTGCAGCATCCGATGCAGCAATATACTCAGCTTCTGTTGTAGAATCAGCGGTTGTACTTTGCTTGGAACTCTTCCAGCTTACAGCTCCACCATTTAACATAAACACAAAACCCGATTGCGATCGGCTATCATCTTTATCGGTTTGGAAGCTTGCATCCGTGTAAGCATTTACAACGAGATCATCTTCCATTCCTCCATAGACCAAAAATGAGTCTTTAGTTCTTCTTAAGTACTTAAGAATCGCTTTTACAGCTATCCAGTGATTTTCGCCAGGGTCGGATTGGTATCTACTTGTCATGCTCAAAGCATAAGACACATCCGGCCTAGTACAAATCATGGCATACATGATGGACCCAATTGCCGAAGCATATGGAACATCATTCATTTTCTCACGCTCATCTTTTGTCTTAGGACATTGAGTCTTGCTTAGAGAAACTCCATGTAACACGGGCAAGGTGCCTCTCTTAGAATTTTCCATACGGAATCTTCTAATGACCTTGTCAATGTATGTACTTTGGCTTAAACCAAGTAGCCTCCTTGATCTATCTCTATAGATCTTAATGCCAAGTATATATGCGGCTTCACCCATATCTTTCATTGCGAAGCACTTTCCTAACCAAGTCTTCACAGACTGAAGTATAGGAATGTCGTTTCCAATGAGCAATATGTCATCCACGTATAAAATAAGGAATTGCCCTATGCTCCCACTAATCTTCTTGTATACACAAGGCTCATCTTCGTTCTTGATGAAACCAAACTCTTTGACCGATTCATCAAAACGGAGATTCCAACTCCTTGAAGCTTGCTTCAATCCATAGATGGATCTTTGCAATTTGCAAACCTTAGAATCTTGTTCAAAACCTTCTGGTTGTGTCATATACACATCCTCTTGGAGTTTTCCATTCAGGAAAGCGGTTTTGACGTCCATCTGCCATATTTCATAGTCATGATATGCGGCAATGGCAAGCAAAATTCTTATAGACTTGATCATTGCTACGGGTGAAAAGGTCTCATCATAGTCAATACCATGAACTTGCCTATAACCCTTCGCTACAAGCCTAGCTTTGTGAGTATGCACCTTCCCATCCATGTCAGTCTTCTTCTTGAAGACCCATTTGCATCCTATGGTTTTTACACCTTCGGGCGCATCAATCAAATTCCAAACTTGATTGTCTTGCATGGATTGCAATTCGGATTCCATGGCTCCAAGCCACTTGTCCGAATCAGGAGAAGACATCGCCTCTTGGTAGGTTGACGGTTCATCATTCTCAATGATTTCTACCTCATTACTATCCGTTACGAGAAATCCATATCTCTCGCGCTCGGATCGTAACCTACTAGATCGGCGAGATGCTTGTGTATTTTGAACAGGTTCCACAACTCCTTGTGGTTCTTGTTCTTGTTCCACTATTGGTTCAATGTTATTTTCTGGGTCTCGAATTTCTTCAAGATTTATTTTACTCCCACTGATTTCTTTGGAGAGAATCTCTTTCTCTAGAAAGACACCAGTTCGGGCAAGAAACACTTTGTTGTCCTTTCGGTTGTAAAAGTAATATCCTTTAGTTTCCTTAGGATATCCCACGAAAATACATTTATCATATTTGTGTGCTAGTTTGTCAGAGATAAGTCTCTTGACATAAACTTCGCAACCCCAAATCCTCATGAAAGATAAACTAGGTTTCTTTCCACTCCACATCTCATATGGAGTCTTTGGAACCGATTTAGTTGGAACTTGATTTAGTGTGAAAGCAGCGGTTTCTAGGGCGTAACCCCAAAAGGATATTGGAAGATCAACTTGACTCATCATTGATCGAACCATGTCTAACAAAGTCCGATTTCTCCTCTCAGACACACCATTCCATTGTGGTGTTCCGGGCGGAGTCAATTGTGAAACTATTCCACAATTCTTTAGATGATCGTCAAATTCTTGACTTAAGTATTCACCACCTCGATCTGATCGAAGTGCCTTTATACTTTTGCCAAGTTGTTTTTCTACTTCATTTTGAAATATTCTAAATATCTCAAATGCTTCACTTTTATGTTTCATTAGGTAAACATACCCAAATCTACTATAATCATCAGTGAAGGTTATGAAGTATTGAAATACTCCCCTAGCATTGCTACTTAATGGTCCGCATACATCGGAATGTATCAACCCCAATAAGTTTCTTGCCCTTTCACCCAACTTGGTAAAAGGTGTCTTAGTCATTTTTCCATGAAGACACAACTCACAAGTGTCATATGACTCTAAGTCACATGAACCCAAAAGTCCGTCCCCATCGAGTTTTGAGATACGCTTCTCATTAATATGACCAAGACGGCAATGCCACAAATAAGTATGATTTATATCATTAGGTTTAGATTTCTTATTTACATGATAGACATTATTTTCATTCTTGGCATCCAAGATATAAAGGCCATTAAATGAATTAGCAATACCATAAAGCACATCATTTAAATCATGATCTAGGTATTGAAATAATCAAATACGACGGTTTGCTAGAACCTAATCATATCTTATGGTTTCATGTTTGAACCCATTGCCAACTTAGTATAATCCTAGAGGGTCACACACAATAGAACGAATCTTTAAAAGGACTACATTGGAATTTTGGAAATTCTGGACTTTCTGGGGAAGTGGGCGACCGCACATAATGGACTGGGCGGCCGCACACTTAGTTCAGATTTGTACTAGTTTGTTTCAGATAGTTGTGCGACCGCACAGTTCATTCTGGGCGGCCGCACAGTACTGTCGGGTGGCAGATTCCTAATTTGATTAGGAAACGAATTTTGGACGGATTTTGACACAAGTTTCCTATTTGGAATAGGTCATACTTGTGTACAAAAGACCAAATTCGGCCAGCACTCAATGCAAATAATTTTGTGAGTCTCAAAGAGTTTGAGAGAGGGTTTATTTTGTTCCAAGACATTCTTGGTTGAGGAACAAAATAATACACAAAATAAATTCCATATAGTTCTTTTGATTGTGGAAAAGTGTTTCACAATTTTGGTCTAGCAACCAAGATCAAAGAAGCTCCTTTGATATTCGTTCGAAGTGTGGATACCGCTAGAGGGTGAAAATCATCATCTTCAAGGTTCGTGTTTAAGCTTTGTGATCCTGATCAAGTCTTCAAACCTCCACCAAAGACGAAGAGAATTTGATAGCCATCAAGGGTTAGTTTATTCCTTTATTCTTATGTCGTATTTGATTTAATCATATGAACGGATCCATGGCTTTGGGTTTCAAAAATTTTTAAATGCTAAATTCCGCTGCGCATGTTACTACGAAACCCAACACTTTTTTTTGATTGAGGGGGATTTTTTTTTTTTTTTTTTTTGTGCTCTAACTTTTGCCTAGGTTGATTTGAGGATTTCAACCTAGCGAGCTCCTTTTTTTTTTTTTTATCCCCTTTTGAAAACTTTGCTTCATGATTGTTGCTCTACCTTTCTTTGTCTTGATTTCGTCGTTGTTGATGTCTTCGTTGTTGACGTCATCGTCGATGTTTAGCCTCTAGCCGTTCAAGCGATGGCCTTCGTTCTAAAACATGTTTAGACATCTTTTCATCATTTTACCAAGAATTAGATTGAACAACTTGGAAGAGTGTATGAGGACAAGAACGACTTTTATTTAATGATTGACTCAAAATTTAACATTGGACGAGAGAAAACATTAATGCACACTAAAGAGGACTTTGACTCTTTTTTTTTATTATTCCTATTACTAGGTAGAGAAAGAGAAACGGAGATTGTTGCTGTAGTCCCCATTGTCGTTGTAGCCTTCCTTGCGGCATGATCTCATGTTGAGACCCTATTTCAAATCTGAGCCCCTTCCTTGATGAGTTCTTGCATGTTCTCACTCTCTAACTGTTGTTCTTCAACCACGGTAAACTCACCATTGTCAATTGAATCTTGGATGATGTCGCGGAGGGAGAAGCAATCCTCGGTGAGGTGACCGCTGCATAGGTGATAGTCACACCACTTGTGGTGGGCATGGTTGCGACGTAATGGTTGTGGTTGCTTGTACCCTTGGAGAGGAGAAATTTGTCCCTTTGCTTTGAGATCTTCATAGGCCTTGGTGACGGTCATGCCTTGGAGGGGAGTGTAGACACGGTCGTTGGTAGAACCTTTGTGACTTTTGAGAGGCGAGCCACTTGAACATGCCTTACCGTTGACCTTTGCCTTGTTGTCGGTGAACTCTTGTAAACGGGCCTTAAGTTCGGACACTTGTTCCTTATGAATTCTCCTCTCGAGATTAAGACGGTCTTGCCACAAATCATCCTTGCGGCGGGTATCCTCGAGAAGTCTATCCATTTGTTCCCACATGGCTCTTATTATGTTGAAGAGCCTTTCGTTGGACACGGAAATATTCTCACCCTTGTTGTCGTTGTTGTTGGAAGCCATTGGACCTATTGAGAGAACACGGTTGATCTTAGGTTGGCCCAACAAACACCTTTTGAGTCAAATGATTTAACCTACGAACAAGAAAAGACTCGACCACATAAGAAAATGACTCTTTTTTTATATTTTTATAAGTCGGAGGGACGGGGTCCCTTTTGGGGTTTCTAAGAAGATAATGGAATCGTCACACTAGTATATAGACCTTCTCGCGGTCCCATATAATCATCGAATTCCACCACACTTGTGAATCCTACATGTGTCGGGATTAAACTAAATTAATGTAGTAAAGCATACATGTGGGGACAGATTTTTTATTTGCGTCCATTATGACCACTTAGGGACGGAATTTTATTTTGTCCATAACAACGAGTGGCATGTATGATTTAAAGACATTAGTTTAGGGAAATCTCGGCACATGGAAACCGATTTGAGTCACGAAGTGTTAGACCCTAACTAGAATTGTGTGGTTTGTGCTCGGCTAAAGAGAGGCTTAAAGGTCACCCCGGCATGTAGTCGTGAACTACGCCACGGGCTGAGGTTTACCGCTTCGGAAGAGTCAAGGTCGAGTGGAGCTTGAAACTTCCTAGGACGGGCCTCGACGGGTTTAGGGTTGGACTTGTGCGTCTCGATAGGGAGCAGTTGATAAGAATTGTGCGCGTAGTGTGAGGTCTAACAAGTGACAAAATATTTTATTTTTTTTAGGAAATAAAAAAAAAACAAATAAGCACGTAATTTACAACTTTCGAATCACCCGTGTGACCGATAAAAATGAACATGAAATAAAAGTTGTTCTGTGCAGGCCCGGTGCCCAAACACTGTCAAAACTGTCCATTCTGTTCACTATTTCTGTTTCTGGGAAATGCCCAGAAGCACGCGCATTCAGAAGCCTATTCGGGAGGCGCGCGCGTTAGACGGAGAGAAGTGGAGGCGCCCGCTTCTGGGCAGTACCTGCAAATCAGCGGGTTCAAGGGATTGCCTTAACCCTAAATTATAGAACTTTTTCCCCTGCAGTAAACGTTAGCACAGAAACATGGAATTGAAGGACAAGATGGGAGGCAGGCGATTCTGGTAATTAGGGTCGGACGCGCACGCTTTAGGCCAAGAAGGCCAGAGGCGCGTGCTTCCTACCCTTTTTACCAGAATGCCCAGAAAATAAAATAAAAGAACACCAAAAATGAAAAACGCAAGTTTAACCCTCTATGTCCCCAGCGGAGTCGCCACTGTAGATACCCCGGGGGACCACGGCTTGGCTAGAGCGCGTGAATTACCTAGGATATCTACTTGATTTTAAGAGTCGCCACCCACGTTTTAGAGGAACGCGAGAAAACCTAAGAAAATAGCCTTTTTAGTTGATTACGAAACCAAAGATTCTTGAGATGAGGGGTTCGGGGGTTAGGTGATGGAGTGGGAAGTACTTAAACACCCACTCCGCCCCGCTTACGCGGGTCTTGCTACTTTTGGTGTTCTTATATTTACATGTCCTTCAATTGATAAAATGTGCTAACAACTACAAAGTAAAGCTAAGGGGAAAATGAAAGCTAAATGATTTTATTGATTGAGTGTCTAATGGTTACATATTGAATATTTGCTAAACCATTAAATTAAGAGATGAAGTGGAATTAAATTAATGTTGGAATGTTGGGATGTATCCTTGACCAAACTTCAATAATGAAGTGGCCTTTTGGTTGTATCCCTATTTATGGAGATTGCATACTAGTAGGACACAAATAAAATAAGAGAATAGAAAAGTTGTACCTTTAGAAAAGGGACTTTGAACTTGGACTTGGAAAGAGTTTTGTTGTGGAGAAATTGTTGTAAAATAATTTGTGTAGAGTCTTGTCACGAAGAACTCTTGTAGGGAGAATTTGTGTATAGAATTGTGTATAGTGTGTGTGTAAGAAAAGTTTCAAGTCTAAGAAGAAGGTCCAAGAGAGGTAAGAGAGATCAAGAAGAGATGAAAAGAGGCCCCCTTCCAATGGTGGATTGGAGGGGTTTTTATAGTTGAAAGGGGATGTTTTTGGTGCCAAGACGGAGTCACAAAGATCAGTTTCCCGGGCAAAATCATATAAAATGAGCAAGGGAGAGATTCTTGGACAGAAATCAGTAACTGACACGCCCAGACGCGCGCGCATCCCATATAGTCGGCGGGAGGCGCGCGCTTCTGGCCCCAAAAGGCGGAGGCGCGCGGCTTTGAAATGGCGATTTTGACAGAATGGACTAGAAAGTTAACTCTGTTGTGCAGTTTAGTCCAAAACTGACGGAATCAGTTAGGAACTTAACCAAACTAACAGAAATTAACAAAAACAAGTAAAAATACTATGTATCCAATCGGGGTGAGAAGTCCAAGGAGGGGTGTCTAGAGACGGATGTGCTGTCGCTCATTGAGTGGAGCACGTGTCCTTTTATAGCCGTTAGACACATAACACAAATATGACCGTTAGGGACAGGTGTCCTTAGATGCGGGTCCATACGTGTTATTTAACCACCGTTGGATCATTGGCGTAGTTTGAATCTCTTCAAGTCTTTGAATCTTCAATAAATCACTGAGTGTTAAAAACATTCATGATGCGCGTTGAGCTAGAGAGGCGCGTAGCGTATGCGCGCTCTGAGTCATTTGAGGCGTGTAACAAGCGTGCGCCAAGACGTGGCACAAAGGCGTAGAGTATTGATGCAAGGCGCAGGGCGCGTGGCTCAAACTCAAAGAGTGATTTTCTTGAATCTTAATCTTCGTGCCCTATTTCTAAGCCTATTCTATTACAATGGACAACCTAAAAAATGAAGTATAAATACTTCTTACATGTGGGTCTAAAGTCCATGAAATAAAACTTAGGTGATGGATCAATCAAATCTAATCAACCCTATTACATTGAAACTGAGATATATGTGGGCATACCCAATAGTGGTTCTATGGTGGTTATATGGTGGTGTATGGATGGTCTTGTGACTGAAGTTTGAGGAGTAGAGAGAGTGCTTGGATGGTAGAGAGAATATGGAGTGAAGTGTGTAGCTTATGTATGAATGGTGTATGAATTGTGTGTGTTGATTGAATGTGTTTTTTTTTCTTTCTTGGATCAACCAAGGGAGTATATGGAGGAGGGAGGTGATATTTTTGGACCAAAATGACCCTAGAGTAGGGGTAGTATGGGGGTGGTGTGGCTTGCCCGAAATTCATGCAAAGGGGTGGAAAAAAGTGGCCAAAAGTGATGGTGTTGCTTTGAAAAACTTGACCCTTCCTTTGAATGCCACATGTCAATCCTTGGTTGCTTTTTTTTCTTCCATGTGACCCCCCCCCCCATTGCAGCCATGTGCCAAATTTTGTGGGAGTAAACATGCATGATTTTCCGGCTCCGTGTTCCCTCTCCGCAACAGCTTGCAACTGCTCCGTCGTGCGCATTCCGGTGTTCCGGTTGTCCGCGGGTTCAACATGAAAGTTGCTTGAACTAATTTAGTGGTCACACCCGTCTACCTGAAATATTTTTATGAGAAAGGGATGACAAGTATGTATTTTTTTTTAATGTACAGAATGGGCAATAACGAGCAGTTCTAAGGGTGCGGGCCCCGTTTCGGGTCCCACACCTCAAAAATTTGAAGTACATGCCTGTTCACTCGTTTTTTCGCTCTGATCATGAATTTAAAGTCCGTTAATCCATTTGATGCATCGATAAGGCTCACGGCACTCCCGCATAGCCAAATCAAGGGCTCTAGTCAATTCTAGGGTTTAGACCGATTAAAAGGGGTTTGATAAGGGGTGCGAGATCGGGGTATCTACACTGACCTAGCCAAACCGCCTTCCAAACCTTCAGTCAAACCTCCATCAAAACCCCCTTCTACGTCAATCTCATTTCCCCCTATCAGACTCTCACCTACTCTATCTAAACCTCCTTCTTCAAAACCTTCAATCCCAAAACCTCAAATTAAACCTCTCTCCCCATTACATCAGAATGTGGAGAAATCTCTTAAGTTTGCAATGGATGCCTCCACTTTCAAAGCCGCCAAAGATAAATCCCTTCAAACCAAACCTTCATCACCTTCTAAAGCTTCTCCTAAACAAATTCTTTCAGACTTTCTTTTCTCTGAACCTCCATCTTCACCAAAACCTTCTCCTCCCAAACCGCCCTCTGTTCGGTTCTCGGATGAACAGTTGGCTGAAATTTACAAAGCCTTTCATAACCTTAAACCATCTTCTCAAACCGAGCCTGAGCAGACTGAAGTGTCTGAGGCTGCGGTTCATCCTGAGCAGACCCAAGTGTCTAAGGCTGCAGAACTGCCTGAGCAGACCATAATGTCTGAGGCTGAAAAAGAACCTGAGCAAGATTTTGAAATTCTTGAGGTTCAACCAAGAAAGAGGAGACGATTGATCAAGAAAATTGATTATGAAATCCATTGGTAGACAAGGCGTGCAGACGAAACCGACTTCAGCAATGCCTTCGGAAAGAAATATCATTCACCTGCTGAAGGTGATTTTTCAAGGCAGTTACGTGAACAGGCCGCTGCAACATCATCTGAGATAGAACCAATGATGGTTGAAACCGCTCCTTCTTCTCTAAAGAGGAAACTGGACTTTGATTCATCATCAGAAGGAACTCCTTTTCCAGTTCTTCCTCATGCCTCAACTTCGGTTCAACCTGCAGTTCAACCGCTTTTCAAACAGTCAGTTCAACTATCTCCTCAGACCTCGGTTTCAGTTTTAAAACCGAAGCCCAAGAAAAGGAAGAGTGCAGCAGATCTGGCCTCTTATCTGAAGAGGTTCAAAACTAAAACTTCAAGGGACAGAAGGGCTGGGGCTCGTGGTCGTGCCGCCACTAAAGCCGAAGACAGATTCTTAAAGGCTGGCCGCGCTAATCCTTATGCCATTTATCCTAAGGAAGATATGGAAGCAGCTATTGATCAGATCATTGAAGCCGCTGCAAACCAGATCATTACAGAACTTGCATATCAGGTTATGAATAATCCTACTCTTGCCTCTCAATTCTTTCTATATTTCAATTGCCTTTGTATTCCAAACCTCTATAGACTCTTCATTGTTCCTTCCCCTTCCATTTTTCTTTATAATGACTTTATGAGGTATCAGTTCCTTCTCCTCACACTCAAACTTCTATTGCCCCATATTTATTTTCCATTCCTTTTGACCCCATCGAGTTTGAAACCGCTTTAAGGGTTTCTATGGGTGAATCACTCGAAGATACACATACTCTTTTGAAGGGCAAAGCCAAAATGAATCCTTATTCTTCCCATCAATCTGATGATGCCATCTCTCTTTATTCTGATGAAGATGATGAGTCAATGCCTGATCATACACCTTATGATGAACCTCCTCCTTCAATTCCTTCCTATCCCATTTTACCACTTCGTGCCTCTGCCGCCGATTTGATAGATGAGGTTAGGAACCTTCAGTTTCATTAACAATCCTCTGCTGTTCGGTTTGACTCTCATCTCATTGCCATCCAATCAGATCTTGATGCCATTAAGGGGGAGAGAATAAATGAAAATTTTGAGTTGAGAGAAATGATAAACAAAATTTTGGATAATCAACTGGCCCTTCAAGACATGGTCAGAACCAACCATGAACTTTATTCCTTAAAGCAGCAAGCAGTTGATACCAGAATGGACTCCATTGAAGGAAAGCTTGACATCCTGGCCAAACATGCCTTTGATTCTTCTGAGCACATCATGCTTCGAACCGGCAAGTTAGTCAAACAAACTGCTGCTATTGAAAAGAGAATCAATGAACCGACTGAAGTTCGGCTTCGTACAGCAGACTTTATGTTTGAAACTGCCCTTCCCTCCGGTTCAAGGAATGTTACTTAAACCGACAATGCTGCAAGGGATGATCAAGCCACTCAAGATCAAGCTGTTGTTGATGCTCAAGCCGCACAGGCCAATATTGCAGATTATGCTGAAGAAGTTAGAGCACCTGCCGCCGTTGATGAAATAGACTAGATTTTATTTCTTAGTCTTTTTTGGTTCTCTCTTATAATTCTTAGACCTTGTAAGTTTCAAACTTTATGATTCAATTATAATGAGAATGACTGCATAGTATTCTATTTTCAAAAACTTTGTTTATTCAAACTGCTTGTTTGTGAAACAATGCTTGCATTTCTTAAAACCTCATGCACTATTCATCATGAAAATATTTTTAAGTGCATTCTGTTTTAAACATTCAGTTTAAACATGCATATCTGTTTTTCAAAATCATATCACTTTATATGCATCTGAATGAATTTCTTATCTATCTATTCTTCATTTCCTTTGTTTTTTTTTGATAGATTAGAAATCTATGATCTAGCATAGTGTGTGCATTGACTTGGGACATACAATTTCATGAAATTTATTTCGGACATGTTTTTACCAAGGACAATGTTTTGCTATTATCATAGTGTGGTAATGGCATCAATCAAATAGGGGGAGATTGTTAGGATTCATTGTTAGTACACCCACTTAATTTGATTGATCCATGCCACGTGTCTTTTTATGGACTTTATGGTCGCATGTAATAAAGTTATACTTCAATTTTTAGACAAGTCCATTTCTATATTTTTATTTGTCTAGGCTGAGTATTGAGTTCGGTTAGATTAGCGGTTTAGATCTTAAAACCGCATTCGTGCTATCTAATAACCGCCAGCTTGGAGTTGCTTATTTTTCATCAAACCGCATTCTGTGGTTTTGATGAAACTGCTCCTCAAGTCTCTCTTGGAACCGCTGATGTCACTTAATGGAACCGCAATCATGTAACCGCGTGCTTCAGTTTCTTATGAAACCGCACATCAAGTTCATCCTCGAAACCGCTCCTATGCCTGGTGGAACCGCCGATCAGTTAAATGAAGAACTCAAGAGAAGTCATTTATTCCTTAGACAAATATTCTCTTTTCAACCATAAAGGAATATTTTATGTCATGTCAAAATAACTCTAAGTTAACTTGGAGTTACTGAAAGGAATATCGGTCTTGTCCAAGCAATTTGAATTGTTTACCGTTAGTCCTTTCTGAAACAAAGGACGGATGTCAGGTAGTGGCGCTACAACTACCTAGGACTACAAGACAAAACCAAGGACGAAAATAACAGCTCAACCAATGGGAATTCAACAGCACTGTACCCTTTAGATTTGATTCAAATCGTTGCCCAACGGTCATAAGGGTGCACTGCCTATAAATAGCCTTCATTTATCAACAATGAAGGCTGCTGAGCTTCAAGAGATTTATTCCCAAGTATTCAAGTTTGCTTTGAAGATTGAAACCCAGATATTCAAACCTTCAACCATCTCCTTAGCAAACCCAGAATTCCTTCATCAAGCTTCAAGCCATCAACCATTCCATACTCAGCCTTTACACCGAAAGTTCTTCATTTGCTCAAACCATCATTTAGATACTTAGAGCATTTGATTTCTTTCCACACACACACCCGATTTATATAATCACATAGATTATATACTTCGAATACACCGGTTGATTTTTCATAGCTTTATAGGTTAGATTGATTGATTAGAGCTTAGAATCATCTTGTAAAACTTCCTCTAATTAATACAAGTCTAGTAGCTATTTTAAATCCTAGATTAACCATCTAGGTAGAGGACGTAGTTCATTCAAGAATGAACCTCTTCATATTGTGTGTTTGATCTTTACTTTTTTGTCTTGTTATTTACTTTTCTGTTTGTGGTCTTTAACTTGAATCCATTTACGAAATGACTTGAAAAGTGAATTGTGTTTTTCTTTGATCTTCAAGTTGATCTATCGGTTGCATCATAGTGTTTTCAACCCGAGTCAAACCGCCCAACTCTTTAACTATCCTTTTGGTCAAACCGCAAACTCTGCTATGCATTTTATCAGTTCGGTTTAAGTGCTTTAAACCGCAGTTGACCAAACTGATAAGTACTTGGTTGATTTTCAAGGGTATTTTTCGAAAAAGTTTGGACCGCTATTCACCCCCCTCTAGCGGTTCTATACCCTTGTTGCCCTCTATGACCAACAAAAGGAATATTTGACATCAGGTCAAGACTAGCAATTAAAACAAAAGAGACAGTTATTCCCCTATTTGCCAACAATCAAACCATGAGTCTATTTTCAAAATCATCAATTAAAAGATATATCTCCCAAGGATATAAATTTTTACATATAGGACTTGTACAAGTTGCTATTAAACAATTAACAATGGAAGGATTAAACACAAGTATACAAATAGCCTTAAGAGATGCTAGACAGTTAAATTACATTGACTCTTTACTAGGAGCTATTGAAACCAGTTTAACAAATGGACTAATTCACTTTAATAGCTATCCAAATTTTACAAGTTCTTTAACAGATCCTCATATAATGGATGTCTTAACCCTTGATATCTTAACACATAATTACCATATGAAAAAAGGATCTCATATATAAGAAATATTCTACAGACTACATTTTAAAGTAATGAATGCAGGTCTTTGTCCTAATCCGTTCAATAGGAACAAAACATGAGAAAATGTTTTTTGGGAAATAGATAAAACGAAAGCCAACATTAATATCCCTAAAACAATTAAATGGAGCGATATTACTTTACCAAAAAAATTGACATATCCCTCTAGGACTGTCCCAAGAAAAGAACAAAAACAAACAACTGATTTAGAACAAATCATACAATATGAAGACGGATCTGTAGATCTAAAATTCAAAAAAACACAATCTTTAAATAGAAATACAAATTCTAATTTTCAAATACCATCCAGAAAATCCACACCAGGAAGATATGAATTCCAACAAACAAGTAAACATGAAGATAGTTCTTCACGAAATGAAACAGTTTTCGAAAATGAAACTGAAACAGAAATTCCATACCAACCTAACAATATTGGAATAAATAGGGAAGGAATTTATGTACATCCTTATGAAGATAGTGAAGGAACAATAAATATGATAAAAAGGAAATTAGACAAAAGTATTTTAAAAAATGATTTCAGAAATGAGAAAAATGAAGAAAATAGAAACTTATTTTTTTCAAATATATAATAAAAAAAGAACAAAAATTAATAAAAGAAAAATATTATGAATTTTGCGAACTACAAGAAGACCATATATCATTTTTTGATTTCTTAAATATTGATTACTTATATAAGATAACAACGATAAAGAAAATACGAAAATTGTATAAAGTAGGACCAGAACCAGATTTTTTACCAAGTCGTGACAAATATGAAAGTGAAAAACCACCATTAGAATCATCTTATTTTTGTAAAAATGGTGTCATCAATGGCATACTGCCTATCGTACATCCTGATCAATTAACTGAAGAAAATAGAAAAATAACCAAAGATCTTCATCTACAGAATAATTGGAAAAATCTAACCCTATATACCAGAGAAAATTCATAATGCCACAAATGGAATAGCCTTAGTAAAACATGAAGTGGAAAACATGGAAGTCGAAATTGGACCTACACCGATTAATACAAAATATGATAAAAATTATAAATCCAAAAGATTTACAGAATACTCAGAACTATATAATATGGAGCCATCAAATAGGAAAAACAAAGAAATAATATTTAATAAACAAATATCACCTCCTAAAAATCCTTTAACGATAACGGAGATTAAACTAAAATTAAATGATTCCTTAAATGACTTGATGAACAAAATAAAAACCCATTTACTAGTAAAAGAAGAACCATGCAAAAGTAAAAATATAAGAATACGAACAGACTACAATGATAAAACCTCAGAATCGGAAACCTCTTCTAATGAGGAATATGATTCATCAAATGGTTCAGACAAAGAATTTAAAAATAACACAATTCCAATTTAAGCCATGAGACGAAATTTTTATAATTACAAAAAAGACCCGGATGACTTAGAAATATTAAGAAACCCAACAGTCTTATAATGCAAAAAATATTTACGAATGGAATATTGATAGATTAAGTGAAATGGAAATCATAAATAGAATAAAAGAAATGATAATCGTAGGAAATATCTACAAAACTACAAATATTACCGAAAGACAAGCAATACATACATACACACATATATATATATATATATATATATATATATATATATATATCCCCTCCGTCCCATTTGAAGCTTCACCAATTACCCAAATGGGTGTCCCATTAAAAGCTTCACCATTTCCTAAAATGGTAAAAAATGTAGGCCCCACTTGTCATACCCACTCACTTCTTCCTCTCACATACTTAAATTATGGGTCCCACTTATCATATTCACTAACTTTCTCCTCTCATATATTTAAATTAGAAGCCCCACGTGTCATACCCACTAACTTATTCCCTCTCACAATCCTTTTTACACTCATCACTTGCCATAATTTGCGTGCCATCACCAAAATGGTGAAGCTTCAAATGGGACGGATGGAGTATTTAGGTAGGTGCTCAAATGAGAACCTAAATATCGTGAGAACCGTGAGAACTTAATGTATCCAATGATGTATCCAAGTGCACATTGGATACACTAGTTTTTACCTAATGTATCCAAGTGATGTATCCAAGTCAAGTAACGATGGAAAATTTCTTCATTGTGTGTTTTTCTTTTTCTCATCTTTTTATCTTCCAAAAAAGACTTGTGGGTGTTTCTTTTATAGCTCAAAACCCCCTAAGGATTAATTCACCAAGTAATACATATATTGATGATCAACTTAATTCAACATTAACATTGTCATAAATCTCTTTTTGGAGTTTCATTTGCCAATCATAAATGGACATTAACCTTTGAAGTTATTCTTGAATTAGCCTTGAATTAAAAGAATAATAATTCAATAAAAAGTGGCAAAAACTATCAACTAGTTTTTCCATTCTTTTCACATGTGAGACAAACTCACATTTCCAACTTCCATCCATTTATTTGAGCTATAATATTATTATTATTCAATCTTCAAATTGAACAAATAAATATATCATTTTCATATTCTCACGGAGTAGAATATGAACCCACAATAATCTTGATTTGAAACAAGCACAAAGATAATGCCATCAAAAACTTGATTTTTCAAGAAAGAAAGTGGATTAATCAAATATGTCATGAGTGGTTATGTCATGATGTTGATTAAATATATCGAAGGTATGTTGAACTTGAAAGAAGTTTAGCTTACAAGACTTTTGGATTTAAAATTTCAAGAAGAACTAATGAATTTACATTAAGCAAATTATGATATAGTTATTGGAAATTTTGAAAAGGTCACGGGATATGGGTTTAGCGGATGCAATCCTTGATGTGGAAATTTCTAAGAAATTGAATGGACTTGCTTTAAGCTAGTCACATTGTGTGGATAATTCTTGAGAAATTAACAAGGATGATTTAGCAATGGCTAAAACCGAATAGGCATGAGTCAACATCTATTGAAGAATAGAGGTGACGTTATTTCTCAAGTTGAACTCGAGAATTATTGAAAGTCTAGTGAGTTGGAACACAAGTAATCCAAACTGTATAGTGAAAGTACTAAGGTACTTGAGATACAGTCGAGATTACGGATTACATTACACTAGACATCTATCGATAATTGAAGGATATAGCGATGCTATTTGGATATATGAAATCAAAGACTTAAGGTCTACGAGTGGTTTCGTATTCTTATTAGCGGAAGCGCCTATATCATGGAAGTCTTCTAAATAAATAAGTTATAAATATATTCATAGCGGAATCTACGTTTATAGCTTAAGATAAATGTGGTGAGAAAGCCAAGAGGCTATGACAATTTATAGAAGATATTCCAAGGGATAAAGCTTGTGCTAACAATTGGTTGTATTGCTAGAAGTCAATCGGTGATTGATTGAATACAAAGCACTATGTATAATGGTAGGTCTTGACTTATATGTCAAAGACGTAACACCATTATGAAACTACTCTCAACTAATTTGGCTATGTGAAGTCAAAAGAAAAACGGATCCGTTAACCAAAGGGTTAAAACCGAGAGTTAGTTAAAAATTATGGAGGGGAATGAGACATAAGCCTATTAGAGTTGATCACAGCGGAAAACACAATCTAAATGACTAGAGATCCCAAGAACTAGATTCAAAAGGGACCACCTAACTGTTAAAAGACCCGCGCGTCGCTGTGGGGGTAAAACCCCCAAGTCCATTCCTATTAGTGACATCCCGAAGGGACAAGGATAAGCCTATGGCTTTTAATGACTCTTACGCATCGAGAAAGTCGAGCGGGGTAATACGGGTTACCTTCAAGAAGTCACCTATGTGAGAGAGAAGAGGGGCCGCTTCGAGAAGAATTGTGTGAGGCTCAATTCTTAGACCCTCTCGCAGAACCAGGCATTATGTTCAGGGCCATGAACGAACATAGCTATGAGAAATGAAATATGTTAGGACATTACATGTGTCTAGTATATGACCGGCTACACAAAAAGCATATCGATTCAAGGACATCGCGTCTATCGACTTGCGAGTAGAGTAAATATGCTAGTACGAGCGGAGGTTCAATGGGCAACATCCTCACCTTCGTATGCAAGTTTTTGTCTGCCGGACTCTATCACCAATCTCGTCCTCAATTTCCTTCATGTGGGGGATTGTTGGAAAAGTGTGTTGTGTGTGAAGGAAATTGTGTATATTTACATGCAAGAATCGTTTGTCGTTGGACAATGATTATTGTGGGTTCATATTATACTCCGTGAGAATATGAAAATGATATATTTATTTGTTCAATTTGAAGATTGAATAATAATAATATTATAGCTCAAATAAATGGATGGAAGTTGGAAATGTGAGTTTGTCTCACATGTGAAAAGAATGAAAAAACTAGTTGATAGTTTTTGCCACTTTTTATTGAATTATTATTCTTTTAATTCAAGGCTAATTCAAGAATAACTTCAAAGGTTAATGTCCATTTATGATTGGCAAATGAAACTCCAAAAAGAGATTTATGACAATGTTAAAGTTGAATTAAGTTGATCATCAAAATATGGATTACTTGGTGAATTAATCTTAGGGGGTTTTGAGCTATAAAAGAAACACCCACAAGTCTTTTTTGGAAGAGAAAAAGATGAGAAAAAGAAAAACAGACAATGAAGAAATTTTCCATCAATCTTCTTCCTCCCTCTTGCAATTTTGTTCTTCCTCTTTCTTTGGCCTCCTTGAATAATTGGAATGGTGATTTTGTCCAAGCATAGCTCATTTCGCCGGAAGGCTCAAGTGCGGAGTTGCATCCGGTAAATCCGTTTTATCCTGGGAGACTAACGCCCGTCAAACCTCAAGCACTCATAGAGAGGGGGATGAATTAGTCTTAAAGAGAGTGTTGGTTTACACGACTCGGATACAAGTGGATAAATACGGTTTTATCGTTTCTTTTCATGTTTTCATTCTTTCGATTTGTAATTATAATTTCAATTATATTGTAATCGTTGCCCTTTCGATATTTACAAGATTTTATCCAACAATCTTAAGACTAATTCACTTGTTGAGAAAGGATTGCAGATTACATGGATCTTGTGGCGTGGTGGCTATGGGAGAAATGATGAAAGACGATGAGGAACAATGGGAAAAAAAGCAAGAAAATTTCTGCACAGATTTTTCTTGACCAGCTGTAGTAAAACAGCATTTTCTGCTTCGTTAACCGTTGGATTGGGTCGAAATTTTTTTTGCATGTTCACGACTCATAGGAGAAGATTCTGAACGGTGGCGATTGGAATTTATACTGTGAAAGTGAAGATAAAAATTTTGGAACAGAGCAGTTTTGTGAATTAAAACAGTTTTCTTTCCACTTGTTTAATGAGATTAACAAAGATGGAAAGATTGATGTTTCGTGACATCAACTAGGTTTCAATGGTTGTATTTACTAGTTAAAGCTATGCCTCTTCTAGTGAAAATACATCATGTGATATGTCTCTTATGGTTCATTTCGTATGAATCATAGTGAAGAGATTGGAAAGTTTATTGGAACTAAGAACGTTAGAAGATTAAGTCTTTAACGTTTCGTTGACAAAGATAATAGGTCTTCTTGCGAGAAGTTGTTAAAACCTATTATTGTCATTGGTGACAAGAGTCACAAAGGTTAACATAATAGGGATTCTTGAAATGAAAGAAGTTGTTAAAACCTAGTATTGTAAAATAGTGACAAAAGTTACAAAGATAAAAACAATAGAGCTTCTTGAAAGAAGTTGTTGAATTATATTGTTGTGAAATCACAAAGACTAAAACTATAGGGCTTCTTGGAAGAAGTTGTTAAAACCTAATAGTTGATGAGTGACTAATGTCATGAAGACTAAAACAATAGGACTTCTTGAAGGAGGTTGTTAAATCCTATTGTTGTTGATGATGAAAAATGACACAATAGAAGGAGGACTTCTAAAAAGAAATTGTGTATTATGAGAATGAGAATGTGAGTTTCTTGAATTTGGAGGTACTCCAAGATGAAACTTTTAAACTTTGAAATAATTAACCTCAATTTATTATTTCATCAAGGAATTAAGAGGTTTTTAAGATGGGTTGTTACAAGAAATAAATTGTGTTAATTCTCTTATTGAATTAGTAATTTATTCTTGGTAAATTCTCTAATTAATTTAGAGAATTATAATTGTAACAACAAAGTTATGATTTGGTGTTTAATTGTTGAAAATTAAAGCCAATATTTTTGAAAATGCTCCTTGTGTGGAGATGATTTCCAACGAAATGTGGGTGTTCCAAGTATTTTGGTCACCATTGTGAGAAGTTAGAAAATTTTGTTGGCCTCGACTTTAAGTGATGGCTACAAAAGATGTTCTACTAAACTACCTTGAACTTAGTAAGGTTTCTTAAGGAAGATCCTACAAAGTTGGTGGAAATGAGACGGATGTTTAAGCCGTGAGTGCGGTTAAATCATGTGCATTTCTTTTGTCGGAACTATATACTTAACAGATGGTCGAATTCGTTAGATGATGTATATAGTACCAAGAAAAAGATAAAAGAATTGTTGGAGTCATTGAACTATAAAAATAAAATCGAGAATGTTGGTGCAATGAAATTCATTTTAGGCCGTTTCTTGATTTTAAAATAGTAGACTCCATAAACCAGAAAAAGTTAAATGAAAGAATTGAAATAGTCTTTCATGAAATCCATGTCGAATTGATGATGATAAGTAAATTTTCAAGTGATAGAAATATTTGAAAAAATTACTTTTCACTTGGAAAGATTTCAAGAAGCAACTCAAAATAAATGAATTGAAATAAATGTTGAGATGCTTGTTATTCATCTTCGTGTTGAAAAAAAGAATAGAGCTTCATATAAGTTGTGTAACACTTCTTGTGATGAAAGCAAATATGGTGGACCATATTGAAATGCTTAAGGCAAAGACAAAGTTTGTCAAACTTGGTTAAAAGTCAAACTTGTTTGAAAAGTCAAACTTGTATGAGAAGCAAAACTTGTTTGAAAAAGTTAAATATATTCCTTGTGTCTTGAGAGACAAAGTTAGATGTCATCAAGGATGATATCATGATTTTTTAATGAATGAAATGGAAATTATATCAACCGATGGGTTGAGTTGGTGACCAATAATGAGAATATGTCTCTTTAGTTGGATCACAATTTTTCATTCAAAAAGGAATTCAAACAAGATGTGAAAAATGTGTTGAACTACATCATCATATGATAAGCATAGTGATATTTTGTGATATGTATGGATTGTTTAAACACATGGTAACAATAACAATGTTATTGTTATTATTAATAAGCATTGTCTCATTGAATGGAAAAGTTGGAAAACAACTTTAAAATGAGATAATAAGGATAAAACACTAATGAGTGTAGTGTGTGTATAACATGGGTTTGTACACAAAATTATCCACTTTGTAAACCACCATAAAATGGTGTTGATGAAAATAATGATAGCATTATTGCTATATTTTAGGACTAACCCAAAGATTTGGGGGTAAGTCTACTATGAAAAATAAATACCTATTGAATAGGTTACCCCAAAAAAATAATGTAAATTCCGTATGAAGTATGGAAACGTAGGCCTACGTAAACTTGTGAATGTGGGGGTAGTTCGCAAAGTAGAATGTCCAACATCAACAAAATTGATATTTTGGTGCAAGATGGTAGAGAATGTAAATAATGAGTTTATATAGTGGTTTGATTCAATGATATTGAATATATATAAAACCACGAAAACGATTTTTTTTTTTTGAAAATCAAGTATTGATGTCAAGTTTATAAAAATGAATAAATGATACTTTGAGTGAAATAGATAAAAGTGATGATTTGAATGAAATAGATCAAAGTAAAACCTAGAATAAAGTGTGCAAGTTAGTAAAATCACTAGATGATTTGAAACAATCACAAAGATAATAACATCAAAAACTTGATTTTTAATGAAAGAAAGTGGATTAATCAAATATGTCATGATTGGTTATGTCATGATGTTAGTGGTTATGTCATGATGTTGATTAAATATATCGAAGGTATGTTGAACTTGAAAGAAGTTTAGCTTACAAGACTTTTGGATTTAAAATTTCAAGAAGAACTAATGAATTTGCATTAAGCAAATTATGATATAGTTATTGGAGATTTTGAAAAGGTCACGGGATATGGGTTTAGCGGATGCAATCCTTGAAGTGGAAATTTCTAAGAAATTGAATGGACTTGCTTTAAGCTAGTCACATTGCGTGGATAATTCTTGTGAAGTTAACAAGGATGATTTAGCAATGGCTAAAACCCAATAGGCATGAGTCAACATCTATTGAAGAATAGAGGTGACGTTATTTCTCAAGTTGAACTCGAGAATTATTGAAAGTCTAGTGAGTTGGAACACAAGTAATCCAAAATGTATAGTTAAAGTACTAAGGTACTTGAGATACAATTGAGATTACGGATTACATTACACTAGACATCTATCGATAATTGAAGAATATAGCGATGCTATTTGGATATATGAAATCAAAGACTTAAGGTCTACGAGTGGTTTCGTATTCTTATTAACGGAAGCGACTATATCATGGAAGTCTTCTAAATAAATAAGTTATAAATAGATTCATTGCGGAATCTAAGTTTATAGCTTAAGATAAATGTGGTGAGAAATCCGCGAGGCTATGCCAATTTATAGAAGATGTTCCAAGGGATAAAGTTTGTACTAGAAATTGGTTGTATTACTAGAAGTCAATCGGTGATTGATTGAATACAAAGCACTATGTTTAATGGTAGGTCTTGACTTATATGTCAAAGACGTAACACCATTAAGAAACTACTCTCAACTAATTTGGCTATGTGAAGTCAAAAGAAAAACGTATCCGTTAACCAAAGGGTTAAAACCGAGAGTTAGTGGTAAATTATGGAGGGGAATGAGACATAAGCCTATTAGAGTTGATCACAGCGGAAAACTCAATCTAGATGACTGGAGATCCCAAGAACTAGATTGAAAAGGGACCACCTAACTGTTAAAAGACTTGCGCGTCACTGTGGGGGTCAAACCCCCAAGTCCATTCCTATTAGTGACATCCCGAAGGGAAAAGAATAAGCCTATGGCTTTTAATGACTCTTACGCGTCGAGAAAGTCGAGCGGGGTAATACGGGTTACCTTCAAGAAGTCACCTATGTGAGAGAGAAGAGGGGCCGCTTCGAGAAGAATTGTGTGAGGCTCAATTATTAGACCCTCTCGCAGAACCAGGCATTATGTTCAGGGCCATGAACGAACATAGCTATGAGAAATGAAATATGTTAGGACATTACTTGTGTCTAGTATATGACCGGCTACACAAAAAGCATATCGATTCAAGGACATCGCGTCTATCGACTTGCGAGTAGAGTAAATATGCTAGTACGAGCGGAGGTTCAATGGGCAACATCCCCACACTTTCGTATGCAAGTTTTTGTCTGTCGGACTCTATCACCAATCTCGTCCTCAATTTCCTTCATGTGGGGGATTGTTGGAAAAGTGTGTTGTGTGTGAAGGAAATTGTGTATATTTCCATGCAAGAATCGTTTGTCGTTGGACAAAGATTATAGTGGGTTCATATTCTACTCCGTGAGAATAAGAAAATGATATATTTATTTGTTCAATTTGAAGATTGAATAATAATAATATTATAGCTCAAATAAATGGATGGAAGTTGGAAATGTGAGTTTGTCTCACATGTGAAAAGAATGGAAAAACTAGTTGATAGTTTTTGCCACTTTTTATTGAATTATTATTCTTTTAATTCAAGGCTAATTCAAGAATAACTTCAATGGTTAATGTCCATTTATGATTGGCAAATGAAACTCCAAAAAGAGATTGATGACAATGTTAATGTTGAATTAAGTTGATCATCAATATATGGATTACTTGGTGAATTAATCCTTAGGGGGTTTTGATCTATAAAAGAAACACCAACAAGTTTTTTTTGGAAGAGAAAAAGATGAGAAAAAGAAAAACACACAATGAAGAAATTTTCCATCAATCTTCTTCCTCCCTCTTGCAATTTTGTTCTTCCTCTTTCTTTGGCTTCCTTGAATAATTGGAATGGTGATTTTGTCCAAGCATAGCTCATTTCGCCGGAAGGCTCAAGTGCGGAGTTGCATCCGGTAAATCCGTTTTATCCTGGGAGACTAACGCCCGTCAAACCTCAAGCACTCATAGAGAGGGTGATGAATTAGTCTTAAGGAGAGTGTTGGTTTACACGACTCGGATACAAGTGGATAAATATGGTTTTATCGTTTCTTTTCATGTTTTCATTCTTTCAATTTGTAATTATAATTTCCATTATATTGTAATCGTTGTCCTTTCAATATTTACAAGATTTTATCCAACAAGTAATGTATCCAAGTGAATCATTGGATACATTGAGTTGATTACCTAATATATCCTTTACGAGCTTTATCATAGCCAAGAAAGATACAGTGAGTTGATTTTGGCATTAATTTTTGTCCATCGATGAGGAAGATGTATGGACAACAAGAACAAAAAAAAATAAATAATAAGAATGCGGTAGTCCGTATTCTTTGCCATAATTTCTGATATGGAAACAGAAATTTATGTTGACGCATATGAAGCCGATTAATAAGATACACAGTGGTATTGAAGCTTCTAACCAGAAATTGTATGAAACACTTGCCATGAGACACAAGCCCATGTCCATGATAAGGCAATGTTTGTGTTCAACTACACCACTTTGTTGAGCGGTGTATGAACACGTGAGTTGATGTTTAATGCCAGCCTTTGTAGGAAGGAAAGAAAGGTATGACTAGTAAATGCATCCCCATTTCTCTGTTTCAATAGTTTTAACAGTGAACAACAAAAATTTTAGGTAGACAGTTGATTTTCAATTTGGGTTTTAAAGGTAGAGAATATTTGGGTAACATTGTGGGAGCTTATTTAGTCTTGTGATGAGTTTTGGGCATGCTAGAAGTGAATTAGGGCTAAGAAAATGATAAAATGAGAAATAATGAAACTTTGGGGAGACCCATTTCGGTTTTGTATCAAGAAAATATTGTAGAATTATTAATGAGAAAAAGGGGAAGTTCATGCAAAAGAGATACAGCTCAAGATGGTATTACTTTCTACTCTCTCCGTCCCAGAGTAAGAGTCCTACTTTCCATTTTGGTACGTTCCAGAATAAGAGTCATATTCTTAAAATGGCAAAGAATCTTTACTATTCACCCCACTCATTCTCTTTCCTATTTTACTTTTATACTCACAACACCAATCAATTCACTATTCTCTCTCACTTATTCTCTCTCCTACTTTACTTTTACACCCACAACATTTACATCACTTCCAATATTTATTAATAAGCGTGCAAATGAGGGGTAGGACACTTACTCCTGGACGGAGGGAGTATATGAAAGTTCGGGGGTTCAGTCCCCACCTAATGCGGTATCTATTATTAATTTATATATGAAAGTTCGGGGGTTCAGTCCACACCCAATTTACTTTCAAGTGCACTTGTAATAGTTTAAATAATTTATTATTATAAGAAAAAAAAACATTTTTTTAAAGAGGGGAAAGTTAATGGTTTTTAGCTGAAAATGATGCTAAATGTAATATTGGAGATGAATGCAAAAAGTGTAATTGCATGTACACAAATGCTAGGTCTTTGCTTCCAGATGTGGGTAAAGAGTGCTCCACCGTCTCTTCATCCATTTTTCAAGAAAATTTTAGTTATATAACTCTTATTTTCTAGAATATTTTTGGATTTTTTTTGGGAAAAAAATTTGATGATTTCACTAGTCCTTTTAACAGCTTTTGGTTGTCCACTTGGCTATATAAGATATCGATTGTAATATTGATCCGTTTGCAATCAGGAAAGGAACACAAGATTTATTGATCACACAGAAAATGAGTATTCATATATACTCTTATTTAACCTACATGAAAGTACAATACAATAACAAAAACAAAGGATCATAATTTTTTGACTAGTAAGGACGCTCTCCAACAAAGTTACCCGGAGGATCATAGTTGCAAGTAACAAATCCCCAGCCATTGTCACACTGAACCCTAGCGCACCCAACTCGCTTCGAATTTCCCCAAACAACCTGAGTATAGTGACCGCACTCCCCACCAACACAGGTATTAGAGTTGTAGTCATAAAAATCCCTCTCTCCAACCCACATCTCCACAGCTGACGTGGCAGTAATATCAGGGAATGCCGAGGCTAAGTTTTCACCATAACGACCACCAGAATGAACCATATTGCAATCACCTATACGCTCATTAGCATAGTTCTGAGCAAAGGCTGCTACATTGTTGTCCCAAGTCAATGGTTCGACGCCAACTTGCGCACGAGCTGAATTGTGGGCATCAAGGTAGTCTGGAGGGGAGTTTTGTGCTAGAGAGGAATGGACCATGGCTAGTGCAATTAGACAGAGAATAGTTGGTGTGATTTTAGGCAACCCCATTTTGATTGTTTTGTGTTGAAAGATGATGAAAATCAAATCTATTTATGGTGAGGTTATTGCGGAAAATACTGTGTTGATAGACCATATTAGTATGATATTGACCGCTTTGGGCCTAGCCCGCACGGATTTGTTTTTGGGAACTTCCCAAAAGGCCTCATACTAATGAAGTGGGTGGGTGCTATTATATACCTTGCAATTGTTTCCTCAATTGCCGATGTGGGACTTTGGGTTGCACCCCAACAAAAGGCATAGGGCTCTTTCTTATGCTAGGATATATTCTAACTATATGTACAATATTATCCCTGATATAATTCTAATGAACCATATATACACGATAATACTAAAGCCTAAAGATATGGTATATCTGTGGCACATACACTTCAAATACCACCCCCCCCCCCAAGCAAAACGGCTCACTGGAAGTTGCAGCTTGGTAGAGAGATCCTAAAAACGTGGTTTAGACTATCCTTTAGTAAAGAGGTCCGTAAGTTGTGCCTCGGAGGAAACGAATTTAAGCTTGAGAAAACCACGAGTAACCAACTCACGAATGAAGTGATAATCTATCTCAATGTGACGAGTGCAAGCATGAAAGGCTGGGTTGTGAGCCATGTGAATCGCAGAGATATTGTCACAGAATAGGGTAGGAAGAGGAAAGGGGAGCTTGAGCTCCCGAAATAAGAAGTAAAACCACTGGAGTTCCACAGTGGTAGTGGCTAAACCACGATACTCCGCTTCACTACTGGAGCGAGACAATGTCGTTTGTTTCTTAGCAGTCCAAGAGACAAGATTGGGACCCACAAAAATACACGCACCTGAGGTGGAACGTCGATCATCGGGATCACCTACCCAATCCGAATCAGAACATGAACGAACAGTAAGATCAGGAGCAGACTGAAAGGTTAACCCCATGTTGACCATGCCTTTGACAAAGCGAAGGATGCGCTTTGCAGCAATGAGATGAGAAGAGCGCGGTTGATGCATATACTGGAAGACTTGATTAACTGCAAATGCAATATCCGGACGCGTTAAGGTAAGATATTGTAGACCTCCCACAACGCTACGAAACTCAGTAGCGTTAGTCAACAGATCCCCATCAGAGATGGAGAGCCGAGAGTGAGGGATGGTGGGAGTAGGCATAGGTTTGCAGTCAGACATGTGAAAACGATCATGAAAAATGAGAGCATACCGGGTCTGCCGAAAAGTTAGTGTGGAAGAAGAACGGGTAGCTTCGATACCAAGAAAGAAGCTAAGAGTACCCAATCGACGACTGTCAAAGGCAGTGCAAATATCATCAATAACCGCAGAAACTACTGAAGAAGAGGAGCCTGTGATGATTATGTCGTCGACATGAACAAGGACCAGAAAGGTGGAGCCATGCTGATGCCGAATAAACAGTGAGGAGTCAGACCTACTGTTGATGTACCCGTGATGAATGAGAAAAGAATGAAGCCGAAGAAACCACGCCCTAGGAGATTGTTTAAGACCGTACAAGGCTTTGTGTAGCGACAAACATGACTGGGGGCAGTGGAATCAACAAAGCCAGGTGGTTGTTTCATATAGACTTCTTCATGAATAATGTCATTAAGAAAAGCATTCCTGACATCGAGTTGTTGAATATCCCATGAGCGAGAGTGAGGGACAGCAAGCACGGTACGGATAGTCGAGGGTTTAACCACGGGACTAAACTTCTCCTCATAATCTAATTAACCCGCTTGCTGTGTGAACCCCTGAGCCACTAAGCGAGCTTTGTGGGGTTCAACAGACCCATCGGCCTTTCGTTTGACTTTAAAAATCCAACGACAGCCTACCACGTTTGTTGAGGGATGAGAAGGAACCAAAGACCACGTCTGATTTTGGTGTAAAGCTGAAATTTCCTCATGCATAGCAACTTGCCAGTGTGGAATTCAGAAGCCTGTTTGAATGTACGTGGTTCATAGGTGAGACAACCGATGCTAACACAGCAGCAAGTGATACACTTGGAGTTGAGGAAGGGTATAAACAATCAAATGCCGTTCGATCGCGCACAAATACCGGTGAATAATCTTCAATCTTCGTCGCTCACGAATACCGAGAAATGAACGAAAACCAGCTCTTTATTATACGGCAAAAACTACCTCCAAAAACACTAGAATAAAGTATTTATATGTTCTCAACACCTTAAAACGTTAAGAACCCTAATTAAGAAAAATTTCGAAAAGTCCTAAACTGATAAAACTTCCAGAGTCATCTCTTCTACAAGATTGAAAATAACACTAATATTACCAAGAATTATTGAACATAACATTAATATTACAAGTCTTTGGTGCTGATTTATTGATCACATAAAACATGAGTATTCTTACTCTTATTTAACTTACATAACAGTACAATACAATAAAAACAACCGAGGATTAGAAAGTTGCAATTAGTAAGGACGCTCTCCAACAAAGTTACCAGGAGGATCATAGTTGCAAGTAACAAACCCCCAGCCATTGTTACACTGAACCCTAGCACAACCAACTCGCTTAGAATTTCCCCAAACCACCTGAGTATAGTGACCGCACTCCCCACCAACACAGGCATTAGAGTTGTAGTCATAAAAATCCCTCTCTCCAACCCACATCTCCACAGCTGACTTGGCAGTAATGTCTGGAAATGCTGCGGCTAAATTTTCACCATAACGGCTACCAGAATGGACCATATTGCAATCACCTATACGCTGGTTAGCATAGTTCTGAGCAAAGGCTGCTACATTGTTGTCCCAAGTCAATTGTTCGACGCCAACTTGAGCACGGGCTGAATTGTGGGCATCGAGGTAGTCTTGAGGGGAGTTTTGGGCTAGAGAGTAATGGACCATGGCTAGTGAAATTAGACAGAGAATGTTTTTTGTGGTTTTAGGCATCTTCATTTTGTTTTGTGTTGGAAGATGATGAAAATCAAATCTATTTATAGGGAAATCATTTGGGAAAATATTTAACCTAACCGGATTAACATATACCATATGTTAGCCACCAGAGAATAGTCTATCATTGTAATGTTTTACTCGCAATCAGGGTGCGTAAGAAGTTTCAAATTTCTTTTCTCGAAAACAAGACATATGCTACTAATTAACCAAGGTCTTTTATAGGATGCTAATTAACAAGACTTATCATGGGGGTGGTCTTCAAAAGAACCCTAGCATGGACATCTGGAATATTAATTAACAAAGCTAATTGTGTCAAATTAGCTGCTAATATAATTTTCCAGCAATGCTTACAGCTTTTTAATCCAATTTCACACCGCTAATGCTGCCAATTGCACGTCATACTAAGCGTCGAACCTTGACCATCATGGTTTTCAGTAAACCCTCCATCCCAAAACGACCTTCCAATTTGCTAAAAAAAAAAAATTTAATATGAAGACTCGCGTCGATAGCTAGCCAAGTTAGGTTATGCAATGTTGAATCGTGCACGCATTACTTGAAAATGTCTTTTAGAGACTCTTTGTTTGAGACGGCAATCATTAATAATCCTTATTTGAAAGAAATTGGGACGGTACTTCTCTATTGGTCTCTATTTTGGGACGACATTTCTCCAATAGTCCCTAATTTAACATGTTATATTTATATCAGGGACAGTCATTGATGTCACTATAAGATTTGAGATACCTACTTAATGAGACCCCTATTTTGTCCCTATTTTGTCCTAAACTCAAACAAAGACGGTACTAGAGCCTACGTATGGCCACTTAACCCGTCTCAATAAGTATGTTTTTTCGTAGTGACGGTTACCGGTGAAGGATCTTCAACTTTCGTGGAATCGAACACGATTACAGAAAATTGGAATAAGTGATCAATATCATAAAACGGCAAAAACGGCCTCCGAAACCCCTAAAACAATGTATTTATATGTTTTGAAACCCTAAATCAAAAATTACTCTAATTAAGAAAAAAAGTTACTCACATTTCCATGCACGCGCTCAAATAATTTCAAAAACTTCAACGCCTCGTGATAGGCTAAATCGCACACCTACAAATTAAACTTGGACTAAGTTGTAAAAATATAGCTAGGTTAAGTCCAAGATCGATCCACGAAAAACGGTTATTTGTTTACGTAATTGTCACTTAACAAGATTGGGGGGATAAATTTATTTTAACTAAAATCCTAAAAACATACATTAAACTAATTTAAAGCAAACACAATAATTAATAAGAGGTTTGATTACGTCTCCACCTAATTATTCAGTTATCATCGATACATATTTTCACTTTTTACCATATTCACTTGATCACGAGATTTATTTCAATCTATGTTTCTTCTTTCAGCATAGTTACTAGCAGTGGCACACTCACTAGAAACCCTAATTAATAAATTAATCTAACTGACACCGTCTAGATCTCATTATCAATTGATTCAAGATTTAAGAAACTAAGATGAATAACGCATTCTAGAATTATTTTATATAGATAATCGTCTAATTTACCCACTTCACAATTTACTATGGCACATGCATAAATCGTAAAGATTCTACTTATGAATTTCTACACTAGCACAGTAAATAAAAAATTCTAGTAAAGATAAATTAACCAAAGCAATTAGGCTGATCAATTCTAAAAACCCTAGCAATAAATCTAGATTAAGCACAAGTAAAATTATGAATATGAATAAAATTATGATAAGAAAAATACCTCAAATTGATAAAAAGGGGTTCAAGAAATCAAACCCAAAGTTTGGATTTTAGTTCCTCATCCAAAGCTTTGAAATCTCCATTAACAAGAAAATAAAACTAGATCTAAAATATTGTTGTAGCAGTCTATAGCATAAAAATAAAACCTAGTTCAAATAGTCTAAAACAAGTTCTAAAAGAATAAGGAAACAAAGAAAAAAAAATAGAAAAAGAAAAGAAAGAAGAATAATACGCCAAATCTGCCAAGATTTCACTTTATGCGCGTCGCCTCCGTCACACGCGCCTGGCATCCGTCACTCAACTGAAACAAGCCGTTCCCCACAGCACGCCTCGGGTAGACATGTCCAAATAGAACGGGGAACCGACGGAACCGGCGGGTAGAACCGGAACCGGGAACTGGCGAGAACCGGGAACCACCGGAACAGGGAACCGGATTGAAACGGTTTGAATATGAATCCAACATATTCAGAACCGAGGAACCGGCGGTTCCGGAACCGGAAACCAGAACCGAGAACCGGAACCGAGAACCGAACGGTTCCTCACAGTCTCCAAGAGTTGTCGAAGTCCAAACGGTCACTGGTGGATTGGCAGGAGTGAGGTAGATAGGCTTTGAATTTGTAGTATAGTGTTGTTTTATTTAAATTAGACTAGAATTTAGATAACTGTTGTAATTTAGAGGTATAGGCTCCTTTTGTCTACCCTTGAATTAGGGCTGTGCAAAAAATATTGGAACTGGACCGGACCAACAAAACCGGACCGGACCAATAAAAACCGGACCGAACCAATGGTATTGGTTTGGTTCTGGTTCCAAATTCCTTTAGAACCGGTAAATTGGTCCGGTTCCGGTTTTGAAAAATATATACACGGTTCTGGACGGGACCGGACCGGACCAATCATATTTACATGTATATATATTACTAATATGCTATTATATATTATATTTATTTCTGATTTTACACCAAAATATAAAAACAAAATTCTGACTATCCTAATTGTAGACATCTTCGAATCAATACAAGAGGTTATATTTTATATTTCTGTTATAAAAACAAAATCTTTATTCCCTATCAGCAATGTTAAATGCACCAATCTCCACAGGCCTATGGGTTGCTACATTAGTGCTTCATGAAATGTTAATTTTACAACCATGATTACATAAACTTGTATTAAATGCCAAAAAAATTGTATGATATGTAATAATATGTAGAACCGGACCGTAACCGGACCAATAGAACCGGACCAATGAATCCGGTTCTGAAATATATTGGTTTGTCCTGGTTTTAATTTTATACAGAACCGAACAATTGGTCCGGTCCTGGTTTTGTGAAATTTTGACAAAAACCGGACCGGACCGGACCGTGAACACCCCTACCTTGAATTATAAAATGGAAAGACTTGGTTGTCCCCCTCATTGTAATATTTTCAATTATATTAATAAAATTATAAGGGTGCCGCCCCTTTTTTTCCCTAAAAATATTGTTAGAAATTGTATTCTATCTTTAATAATATACTAACCAAATTTTGTCCACTTCTCATTCTTTCCAAAAACATACTGCTCAAATGAAAAAAAAAAAAAAAAAAAAAAAACAACAAAAACAACAAAAAAAAAAAATGTTGCCTTCAATCTTCATATTGTTACCCCACACACACTGCCTAACAGCCCAACTGCTCATAAGTCATGTCCACTTCTCATTTTTCCAAAATGGCATCACAGCCGGTGTAAAAAAAAAAAACTTAGTTTTTTAACAGATTAGTTACTTTCTTACAGGTTTGGATTAAAAAAAAAAAAAAAAAAACTAGATGGTGAGATGGAACCGGTTGAATCGTCAGAACCGGAACCGGCGGATAGAACCGGGAAGCGTATTAAGATGGTTCGAATATGGTTCCGGCTAATTGGGAACTGGGAACAGGCGGTTCCGGAACCGAAACCGTTTGGACATGTCTAGCCTCGGGCATGGGAGTCGGTCTCGTGCGTGGGAGTCCGTCTTTGCTCTCACACGTACTGATGTTTTCAACTCTTCGGGCAAATGGTACATTAGTGTACTTAAGTTTCACCATAGTTGCAATGTGGCTTTCAAGGCAATTTAACTCATAATGTTTACATTTTGTGGCGATGTGACTTAAAACTTGACGGATACTAACGATAAGAGATGAATGCTAAAGAAACTAGATTAAAGATAACAAATTGAACGGGAAATAACGACCTTTATGAAATATAACATTATCAACCCTCTAAATATAAAAATTATCAGTATCACTATTTTATTAATTATATTTAAAAAAACAAAATAAATAAAAGAGTCTAATATATAATGAAATTATTTCATACATCCAAAATAAATATTACCAACGCCCATTTTTCAAACCTTTATTTTAACAAATTATCTCATCTTCCTTAATATTAACTATTAAGTATATAAATAAATAAATTACTGATTTATGTTTTTTAAAGCATTTTTCTTTTTTATCAAAATAAATATTACTCAAATTTGAAATGATAAAACGTCTCAATTTTAAATTTAATTCAACTTAATTCCAAATCTTCAAATATATTGTTTTTTATTAAAAAAAAAAAAGTGCTCCTTTCCATTCTAGTCTTATTCTCAACAACAACTCCGTCATCCACTTTAAAATAGCTGAAGTGGTGGGGATGTTGTGGTTGTTCAGATTTAGCGGTGGTGGTGATAGTGGTGTTCGGATTTTTTCTTAGGTTAGATATTTAAATAAGTTTTGAGAAAAAAATATTTGAAGATTTGAAATTAAGTTGAATTAAATTTAAAATGAAACTTTTTATCTTTTCAAATTCGAGTAATATTTATGTTTTCAAAAAAAAAAAAACTTATTTTAAAAACATTAATTAGTAATTTATTGATTTATATACTTAATATTTAATATTAAGAAATAAAAGATAATTTGTTAAAATAATGGTTTAAAAATGGCAAGGGAAGGCGTTAGTAATGTTAATTGTGGATGTCTTAAATAATTTTTTTATTTATTAGAATCATTTATTATTTTGCTTTGTAAATATAATTAATATAATTGTGGCAGTAATAACTTTTAAAATTTAGAGGGTGGATAAAGTAATATTCTATAAAGGGCATTATTAGTTCAATTTGTTAACTTTTGTCTAGTTTCATTAGCATTCATCTCATTTTGTTAGTATCCGTCAAGTTTTAAGTCACATTGCCATAACATGTAAACGTTATGAGTTAAATTACCAAAAATGAAACGTTGGAAGCCACATTGCAACTCTGGTGAAACTTAAGTACACTAATGTGCCATTTGCCCCAATTCTTCCTTCCTCCAAGTCGTTGTCTTTGGCGTGTTGGGCTGCCTCTCCTACATCCATTTACTGCCTCGATGACTTGGGCCTCTCCACTCAAAGCTCCTTCTTTGTTGGGCTGACTCGTGTCCCTTCCTTGCTTGGACCTATGTTTCACCATGTCGAATCCACTTATTTATTTTTCGTCCCGATTGACTTTCTTTTGACTTTTCTTTTGATATCTTGGGAATTCTTTTCTCATAAATAAATTACATCGATAAAAATATAAAAACGCTAAAATACTCCCGAATTACAAATAATCTCCAAAAATATATATTTACCCAAAATTACATATAAACTAATCTCAATTACATAAAATAATACTTTAAGCTCATAAAAACTTAGGAATCAAATGTGCAAAATCACGCCACATCATCTTGTTGTCCTCTCACAGTATCACATCAGAGCCGAGGAATGCGACATTGTCTTATTACATACCCCTCCGTTTCATGTGAATTGAGACTTATTTCCCTTTTCATCCGTTTCACCTCAATTGAGACTGCCCAAAATGGTAAACTTTATAATATTTTATGTTAGAGCAATAACAAGACTTGATAAGAAAAGCGAGCAATCACAAGAACACCAATTTACGTGGTTCACCAACTTGGCTACGTCCATGGAGAGGGAGAGAATATTATTATCAATCTGGAGAAACGATTACAAGATCTCACTATTACTGCTACACGAATTATTGATCACAATAATTTCTAATTGTGTAATTGTAGAATTACAGACCTATTCTTAGCACTCTAATAATATATCTGAGACAAAATCACTAACTTTGATCTAGACTAATGGCCTCTATTTATACCGGTGAAGTCTATCTCAAAGTCTGATAGGAACTTGGAATTCTAGTACGAAACTGACTTGAAAACCTTCTCTTTTACGTAACTGCTGAAAACTGCACGAACCTGGAATCTGAGGTCTTGGTCCGGGAGGGTATTGGCCTTGGTCCGGCCGGGTGCTTTCCAAGGTCCACCCGGATCTACTCCTCTCTATTGCAAAATTTCTGACGTGTTTTGTACTTCCCGGGTCTTCAGTCTGGTGCGCCCGGACCTCCTTGGTCCGCCCGGGTCTTATGTCAAGGTCCGCCCGGACCTTTCGTGCTGCTCTGCCAGGGAATTGCGAAATCTTCTGTTGTTTAACCCTTTAACTTAGCGTCCCAAATTCAAAGCATTAACCCAACAATCTCCACCTTGACTTTGAATCTCCATGACAACAAACCTTTTCTCCCCCCCCTCGCCTCTTCTGCTATCTAATAGCTGCGAACATTCAGCAAGTCCAAACAATGTTGGAACTTGCTTCCCGTCACAGATTATGTGAACATATCTGCAGGGTTATCCGCCGTCCTTACCTTTTTCACCTTTACCCGTTTCTCATCCCTTAGAAAGTGATATCTGACATCAATGTGCTTGGTCCTCTCATGATGAACTTGATCCTTGGCCAAACAAATCGCGCTCAAACTATCGCAATAAATAATAGCCTGATCCTGATGTATCCCAAGATCGCTGATCAATCCCTTCAACCATATTCCTTCCTTAGCGGACTCTGTCAATGCCATGTATTCTGCTTCTATTGTAGACAACGTCACTGTAGCTTGCAAAGTAGCCTTCCAACTGACAACTGACCCACCAAGCGTGAATACATATCCGGTCATCGATCTTCTTGTATCAACATCACCTGAATAGTCCGAATCTGAGAACCCCTCTACGTCAGATTCTGCTCTACCTCCATAGATGAGACCGACGTCACTGGTACCCCGAAGGTACCTAAAGATCCGCTTCACAGCCTGCCAGTGTTCCTTACCCGGATTACCCATGAACCGACTAACAACACTAACTGCCTGTGCAAGATCCGGCCTAGTGCATACCATAGCCTACATCAAACTACCAACTGCACTAGCATATGGTACTCGAGCCATATACTCTTTCTCCTCAACTTATTTGGGCCCAAACGCAACTGACAACTGTGCATTCGCTGCACTTGGAGTATCTATAGCTTTAGCTGTCGACATACCAAACCTTTCTAAAACTTTATTGATGTAACTTTTCTGGGATAAGAACAGTTTTCGTTTGGCTCTATCTCTATAGATCTCTATACCCAGAATTTTCTTTGCGTTACCCAAATCCTTCATCTCAAACTCTGCGGCCAGTAAACCTTTCAGTTTCTGAATCTCTGACTTCTTGACTGCTGCTATCAACATATCATCAACATAAAGCACCAAATAGATGTACGACCCATCTACCAACTTGTTATTGTTGGGTTTCCAGGTAACATGCGCAGCGGAAAATAGCAATTAAAATTTTATGAAACCCAAAGCCATGGATCCGTTCATATGATTAAATCAAATACATCATAATGAATAGAGGAAAAACTAACCCTTGATGTCTATGAATTCTAGCTTTGATTTTGGTGAAGAACTTGAAGATTTATCACGGACAAAATTCACGAACTTTGAAGATGATAAAATTCACCCTCTAGCGGTATCCACACCACGAACGAATATCAAGGAGCTTCTTGATCTTGGTTGCTAGACCAATAATTATGAAATACACTTTCACAATTTAATAAAAACTATATGGAATTATTTTGTGAATTATTTTGTTCTTCAATCCAAGATGTCTTGGAACAAAATAATAACTCTCTCAAACTCTTTGGAGACACACAAAACACTAGAGCTAATGGTCTGGCCGAACTTGGCTTTTTATACACAATTAAGACCTATTCCAAATAGGAACCTTGTGCCAAAAACCTTCCCAAATCGAATTAGGAAATTTTCTGCCGCCAGACCAAGCGCCCGCCTGGTCCAGACCGAGCGCCCGCTCGCTGTCCAGAAAACCCAGAATTTTCCAAAAATTCCTTTGAGGTCCTTCGACCCTAAATTCCAATGCAGTCCTTTTATTTAAGATTCGTTCTATTGTGTGTGACCCTCTAGGATTATACTAAGTTGGCAATGGGCTCAAACATGAAACCATAAGATATGATTAGGTTCTAGCAAACCGTCATACCTACCCAAATAGTATAACTAGATACAAGTTCGCATTCCTTTAGAATATGTCACAATACTTTTGTCCACGATGTCATTGAACACAAGTCATGGTCAAATAATCAACTTGTCTTGTTCAATACTTTCTCGATTCTAAATATGTTGATAATCCAAATGACATTGATCCAATCAATTCATTTGAGTCCGGCCGAACATTTCATCAACATCATTCCTACGAGAGGTCCAAGCTTGACATCTCTCCGTGGAGGGACAAATCCATTTAGCTTATTATTCTTCCCAACGGGAATCCGATTATGCCAATCATATCCTTTATAACTACCGTGTTAAGGTAGCGTTTGAATATGTCAAACACAATGTTCATCAAGTGGAAGACTATAATAACTTCATGTCTAAGGATTCAAATGACATAACTAATATGAGATATAAGTTCGACATAGACCATGACATAAATCTCATACAGTGGGTCATGTCCAGTACCTTGTTCCAAACAAGTACCCATAAATCTAACATGATCATCCCATGATCATTTAGCCTTTATACTAGTGCTTAACAAGTACTAGGGACGGGGATTATTATAAGTAAACATGAACAACAATAATAATCAAAACATCTCTTTATTGATATGAAATAAATGATAACAATTACAACGTTTATTAAACGTTCCTAGGGAACCATTACCAACAATCTCCCACTTGCCCTAGGCCCAATCTCCCATGTATCTAATACCCATGGACCTAACATGACCATCATGTTTAGCTTGTGGAAGTTCCTTTGTTAGCGGGTCCGCAACATTGTTATCAGTAGGTACTCTGCATATATTTACGTCTCCCCTATCAACGATCTCTCGAATGATATGAAAACGCCTAAGTATGTGTTTGGATTTCTGATATGCTCTTGGTTCCTTTGCTTGAGCAATAGCACCATTATTATCGCAATAAAGGTCTATAGGATTATCAATACTAGGAACCACTTCAAGTTCAGTTATGAACTTCTTAATCCAAACAGCTTCCTTTGCAGCATCCGAAGCGGCAATATACTCAGCTTCTGTTGTAGAATCAGTGGTTGTACTTTGCTTGGAACTCTTCCAGCTTACAGCTCCACCATTTAACATAAACACAAAACCCGATTGCGATCGGCTATCATCTTTGTCGGTTTGGAAGCTTGCATCCGTGTAAGCATTTACAACCAGATCATCTTCTATTCCTCCATAGACCAAAAACGAGTCTTTAGTTCTTCTCAAGTACTTAAGAATCGCTTTTACAGCTATCCAGTGATTTTCGCCAGGGTCGGATTGGTATCTACTTGTCATGCTCAAAGCATAAGATACATCCGGCCTAGTACAAATCATGGCATACTTGATAGACCCAATTGCCGAAGCATATGGAACATTATTCATTTTCTCACGCTCATCGTTTGTCTTAGGACATTGAGTCTTGCTTAGAGAAACTCTATGTAACACGGGCGAGGTGCCTCTCTTAGAATTTCCCATACGGAATCTTCTAATGACCTTGTCAATGTATGTACTTTGGCTTAAACCAAGTAGCCTCCTTGATCTATCTCTATAGATCTTAATGCCAAGTATATATGCGGCTTCACCCATATCTTTCATTGCGAAGCATTTTCCTAACCAAGTCTTTACGGACTGAAGTGTAGGAACATCGTTTCCAATGAGTAATATGTCATCCACGTATAAAATAAGGAATAGCACTATGCTCCCACTAATCTTCTTGTATACACAAGGCTCATCTTCGTTCTTGATGAAACCAAACTCTTTGACCGATTCATCAAAACGGAGATTCCAACTCCTAGAAGCTTGCTTCAATCCATAAATGGATCTCTGCAATTTGCATACTTTAGAATCTTGTTCAAAACCTTCTGGTTGTGTCATATACACATCCTCTTGGAGTTTTCCATTTAGGAAAGCGGTTTTGACGTCCATTTGCCATATTTCATAGTCATGATATGCGGCAATGGCAAGCAAAATTCTTATAGACTTGATCATTGCTACGGGTGAAAAGGTCTCATCATAGTCAATACCATGAACTTTCCTATAACCCTTCGCTACAAGCCTAGCTTTGTAAGTATGCACCTTCCCATCCATGTCAGTCTTCTTCTTGAAGACCCATTTGCATCCTATGGTTTTTACACCTTCGGGCGCATCAATTAAATTCCAAACTTGATTGTCTTGCATGGATTGTAATTCGGATTCCATGGCTCCAAGCCACTTGTCCGAATCAGGAGAAGACATCGCCTCTTGGTAAGTTGACAGTTCATCATTCTCAATGATTTCTACCTCATTACTATCCGTTACGAGAAATCCATATCTCTCGGGCTCGGATCGTAACCTACTAGATCTGCGAGTTGCTTGTGTATTTTGAACAGATTCCACAACTCCTTGTGGTTCTTGTTCTTGTTCCACTATTGGTTCAATGTTATTTTCTGGCTCTCAAATTTCTTCAAGATTTATTTTACTCCCACTGATTTCTTTGGAGAGAAACTCTTTCTCTAGAAAGACACCAGTTCGGGCAACAAACACTTTGTTGTCCTCACGGTTGTAAAAGTAATATTCTCTTGTTTCCTATGGATATCCCACAAAAATACATTTGTCAGATTTGTGTGCAAGTTTGTCAGAGACAAGTCTTTTGACAAAGGCTTCGCAACCCCAAACCTTCATGAAAGATAAACAAGTTTTCTTTCCGCTCCACATCTCATATGGAGTCTTTTGAACCGATTTAGTTGGAACACGATTTAGTGTGAAAGCAGCGGTTTCTAGAGCGTAACCCCAAAAGGATATTGGAAGATCAACTTGACTCATCATCGATCGAACCATGTCTAACAAAGTCCGATTTCTCCTCTCGGATACACCATTCCATTGTGGTGTTCCGGGTGGAGTCAATTGTGAAACTATTCCACAATTCTTCAGATGATCATGAAATTCTTGGCTTAAGTATTCTCCACCACGATCTGATCGAAGTGCCTTAATACTTTTGCCAAGTTGTTTTTCTACTTCATTTTGAAATATTCTGAATATCTCAAATGCTTCATTTTTATGTTTCATTAGGTAAACATACCCAAATCTGCAATAATCATCCGTGAAGGTTATGAAGTATTGAAATCCTCCCCTAGCATTGCTACTTAATGGTCCGCATACATCGGAATGTATCAACCCCAATAAGTCGCTTGCCCTTTCACCCAACTTAGTAAAAGTTGTCTTAGTCATTTTTCCAAGAAGACACGACTCGCAAGTATCATATGACTCGAGGTCACAGGAACCTAAAAGTCCGTCCCCATGGAGTTTTGAGATACGCTTCTCATTAATATGACCAAGACGGCAATGCCATAAATAGGTATGATTTACATCATTAGGTTTAGATTTCTTATTTACATGATAGACATTGTCATTACTTTCATTCTTGACATCCAAGATATAAAGGCCATTAAATGAATTAGCAATACCATAAAGCACATCATTTAAATAAATAGAAAAATTCTTATTCTCAATAAGAAACTTAAAACCTTCATTATCCAAACAAGAAATTGAAATAATATTTCTACTTAAATCCGGAACATAATAACAATTGTTCAAAATAAGAATTAATCCGGAAGGTAAAGTGACTTCATAAGTCCCTACGGCTAATGCATCAACTCTTGCCCCATTCCCCACGCGTAGGTCTACTTCACCCTCTTTAAGTAGTCTCCTATTCTTTAGACCCTGCACATTTAAACAAATGTGAGAACCACATCCGGTATCCAATACCCAAGAATTAGTGGTAGAAAGGAGAATATCTATCATATAGATACCTGAAGTCGACGCAGCCTTGCTGCCCTTCTTCTTCTTTTGCTCTTCCAAGAAAGACTTGCAATTACGTTTCCAATTGTTGGGTTTCGTAGTAACATGCGCAGCGGAATTTAGCATTTAAAATTTTAAGAAACCCAAAGCCATGGATCCGTTCATATGATTAAATCAAATACAACAAGATGAATATAGGAATAACTACCCTTGATGGCTATGAATTTTTCTCTTTGGTCTTGGTGGAGATCTTGAAGTTTTATCACGAACAAATCAAGAACTTTGTAAGATGATAAAATTCACCCTCTAGCGGTATCCACACTTCGAACGAATATCAAAGGAGCTTCTTTGATCTTGGTTGCTAGACCAAATTGTGAAACACTTTTTCACAATCAAAAGAACTATATGGAATTTATTTTGTGTATTATTTTGTTCCTCAACCAAGAATGTCTTGGAACAAAATAAACTCTCTCTCAAACTCTTTGAGACTCACAAAATCATTGGCCTAGAGTGCTGGCCGAATTTGGTCTTTTATACACAAGTATGACCTATTCCAAATAGGAAACTTGTGTCAAAATCCTTCCAAAATTCGTTTCCAAATCAAATTAGGAATCTGCCACCCGACAGCACTGTGCGGCCGCCCAAAACCCTCTGTGCGGTCGCACAACTATCTGAAACAAAACTGGTACAAAATTTGGCTAAGTGTGCGGCCGTCCAGTCCATTATGTGCGGTCGCCACTTCCAGAAAGTCCAGAATTTCCAAAATTCCAATGTAGTCCTTTTAAAGATTCGTTCTATTGTGTGTGACCCTCTAGGATTATACTAAGTTGGCAATGGGTTCAAACATGAAACCATAAGATATGATTAGGTTCTAGCAAACCGTCATACCTACCCAATTAGTATAACTAGATACAAGTTCGCATTCCTCTTAGAATATGTCATAATCCCTTTGTCCACGATGTCATTGAACACAAGTCATGGTCAAACAGTCAACTTGTTTTGCTCAATACTTTCTCGATTCCGAATATGTTGATAATCCAAATAACATTGATCCAATCAATTCATCTGAGTCCGGCCGAACATTTCATCAACATCATTCCTACGAGTGACCCAAGCTTGACATCTCTCCGAGGAGGGACAAATCCATTTAGCTTATTATTCTTCCCAACGGGATTCCGATTATGCCAATCATACCCTTTATAACTACTCGGTTAAAAGTAGCGTTTGAATATGTCAAACATAATGTTCATCAAGTGGAAGACTATAATAACTTCATGTCTAAGGATTCAAATGACATAACTAATATGAGATATATGTACGACATAGACCATGACAAAAATCTCATAGAGCGGGTCATGTCCAGTACCTTGTTCCAAACAAGTACCTATAAATCTAACATGATCATCCCATGATCATTTAGCCTTTATACTAGTGCTTAACAAGTACTAGGGACGGAGATTATTATAAGTAAACATGAACAACAATAATAATCAAAACATCTCTTTATTGATATGAAATAAATGATAACAATTACAACGTTTATTAAACGTGCCTAGGGCACCACTACCAACAATCTCCCACTTGCCCTAGGTCCAATCTCCCATGTATCTAATACCCATGGACCTAACATGACCATCATGTTTAGCTTGTGGAAGTCCCTTTGTTAGCGGGTCCGCAACATTGTCATCAGAAGGTACTCTGCATATATTTACGTCTCCCCTATCAATGATCTCTCGAATGATATGAAAACGCCTAAGTATGTGTTTGGATTTCTGATGTGCTCTTGGTTCCTTTGCTTGAGCAATAGCACCATTATTTTCACAATAAAGGTCTATTGGATTAGCAATACTAGGAACCACTTCAAGTTCAGTTATGAACTTCTTAATCCAAACAGCTTCCTTTGCAGCATCCGATGCAGCAACATACTCAGCTTCTGTTGTAGAATCAGCGGTTGTACATTGCTTGGAACTCTTCCAGCTTACAGTTCCACCATTTAACATAAACACAAAACCCGATTGCGATCGGCTATCATCTTTGTCAGTTTGGAAGCTTTCATCCGTGTAAGCATTTACAACGAGATCATCTTCCATTCCTCCATAGACCAAAAACGAGTCTTTAGTCCTTCTCAAGTACTTAAGAATCGCTTTTACAGCTATCCAGTGATTTTCGCCACGGTCGGATTGGTATCTACTTGTCATGCTCAAAGCATAAGATACATCCGGCCTAGTACAAATCATGGCATACATGATGGACCCAATTGCCGAAGCATATGGAACATCATTCATTTTCTCACGCTCATCTTTTGTCTTAGGACATTGAGTCTTGCTTAGAGAAACTCCATGTAACACGGGCAAGGTTCCTCTCTTAGAATTTTCCATACGGAATCTTCTAATGACCTTGTCAATGTATGTACTTTGGCTTAAACCAAGTAGCCTCCTTGATCTATCTCTATAGATCTTAATGCCAAGAATATATGCGGCTTCACCCATATCTTTCATTGCGAAGCACTTTCCTAACCAAGTCTTCACAGACTGAAGTGTAGGAATGTCGTTTCCAATGAGCAATATGTCATCCACATATAAAATAAGGAATAGCACTATGCTCCCACTAATCTTCTTGTATACACAAGGTTCATCTTCGTTCTTGATGAAACCAAACTCTTTGACCGATTCATCAAAACGGAGATTCCAACTCCTAGAAGCTTGCTTCAATCCATAGATGGATCTCTGCAATTTGCATACCTTAGAATCTTGTTTAAAACCTTCTGGTTGTGTCATATACACATCCTCTTGGAGTTTTCCATTCAGGAAAGCGGTTTTGACGTCCATCTGCCATATTTCATAGTCATGATATGCGGCAATGGCAAGCAAAATTCTTATAGACTTGATCATTGCTACGGGTGAAAAGGTCTCATCATAGTCAATACCATGAACTTGCCTATAACCCTTCGCTACAAGCCTAGCTTTGTAAGTATGCACCTTCCCATCCATGTCAGTCTTCTTCTTGAAGACCCATTTGCATCCTATGGTTTTACACCTTCGGGCGCATCAATCAAATTCCAAACTTGATTGTCTTGCATGGATTGCAATTCGGATTCCATGGTTCCAAGCCACTTGTCCGAATCAGGAGAAGACATCGCCTCTTGGTAGGTTGACGTTCATCATTCTCAATGATTTCTACCTCATTACTATCCGTTATGAGAAATCCATATCTCTCGGGCTCGGATCGTAACCTACTAGATCTGCGAGATGCTTGTGTATTTTGAACAGGTTCCACAACTCCTTGTGGTTCTTGTTCTTGCTCCACCATTGGTTCAATGTTATTTTATGGGTCTCGAATTTCTTCAAGATTTATTTTACTCCACAGATTTCTTTGGAGAGAAACTCTTTCTCTAGAAAGACACCAGTTCGGGCAACAAACACTTTGTTGTCCTCTCGGTTGTAAAAGTAATATCCTTTAGTTTCCTTAGGATATCCCACGAAAATACATTTATCAGATTTGTGTGCTAGTTTGTCAGAGATAAGTCTCTTGACATAAACTTCGCAACCCCAAATCCTCATGAAAGATAAACTAGGTTTCTTTCCACTCCACATCTCATATGGAGTCTTTGGAACCGATTTAGTTGGAACTTGATTTAGTGTGAAAGCAGCGGTTTCTAGGGCGTAACCCCAAAAGGATATTGGAAGATCAACTTGACTCATCATTGATCGAACCATGTCTAACAAAGTCCGATTCCTCCTCTCGGACACACCATTCCATTGTGGTGTTCCAGGTGGAGTCAATTGTGAAACTATTCCACAATTCTTTAGATGATCATCAAATTCTTGACTCAAGTATTCACCACCACGATCTGATCGAAGTGCCTTAATACTTTTGCCAAGTTGTTTTTCTACTTCATTTGAAATATTCTAAATATCTCAAATGCTTCACTTTTATGTTTCATTAGGTAAACATACCCAAATCTACTATAATCATCAGTGAAGGTTATGAAGTATTGAAATCCTCCCCTAGCATTGCTACTTAATGGTCCGCATACATCGGAATGTATCAACCCCAATAAGTCGCTTGCCCTTTCACCCAACTTGGTAAAAGGTGTCTTAGTCATTTTTCCAAGAAGACACGACTCACAAGTATCATATGACTCTAAGTCACATGAACCCAACAGTCTGTCCCCATGGAGTTTTGAGATACGCTTCTCATTAATATGACCAAGACGGCAATGCCACAAATAAGTATGATTTACATCATTAGGTTTAGATTTCTTATTTACATGATAGACATTATTTTCATTCTTGACATCCAAGATATAAAGGCATAAATGAATTAGCAATACCATAAAGCACATCATTTAAATAAATAGAAAATTTCTTATTCTCAATAAGAAACTTAAAACCTTCATTATCCAAACAAGAAATTGAAATAATATTTCTGCTTAAATCCGGAACATGATAACAATTGTTCAAAACAAGAATTAATCCGGAAGGTAAAGTGACTTCATAAGTCCCTACGGCTAATGCAGCAACTCTTGCTCCATTCCCACACGTAGATCTACTTCACCTTCTTTAAGCAGTCTCCTATTCTTTAGTCCCTGCACATTTAGACAAATGTGAGAACCACATCCGGTATCCAATACCCAAGAATCAGTGGTAGAAAGGAGAATATCTATCATATAGATACCTGAAGTCGACGCAGCCTGCTGCTCTTCTACTTCTTTTGCTCTTCCAAGAAAGCCTTGCAATTCCGTTTCCAATGACCAATTTCTTGACAATGGAAACAGATTGCATCCTTTTGTGAATCAGGTTTTGCCTTAGAAGCCTTGGCAACCTTTGCCTTGCTTATCTTGGGTTTGACAACTTTTGCCTTACCCTTTCCTTTGGCATTAGCCTTCTTCCCATCATGAACCAAGAGCACGGGAGAACCTTTCTCCACAATTTTCATCTCTGCAGTTTTGAGCATCCCATGCAACTCAGAGAGATTCTTATCCATTTCATGCATGTTATAATTCATTACAAACTGATTATAACTTTTAGGCAATGAATTAAGAAGAGATCCGTGGCTAGCTCCAATGGGATTGGATAGCCAAGTTTCTCAAGGTGCTCTACATAACCTTTCATTTTAAGAAAGTGAGGACTCACTTGTTGCCCTTCATTCATTTTACTAGTAGTGAATGCAACAATGGTCTTGTACCTCTCTTGCCTAGCTTGCTCTTGAAACATGGTTCTCAACTCCACGCCTATCTCATAGGCTTCCAAATGTTCCAAACTTTGTTGGAGTTTTGAACACATAGCAGCAAGCATGAGACAACTTACATCTCTAGAATCATTACGATGTTTCTTGTAATTGTCTCTTTCTACCCTAGGGGCAGTAGGTGGTGGTTCAGCGGGGAGAGGCCCATCGAGAATGTACAACTTATCTTCTTGCCTAAGAACGATTCTTATGCTACGGATCCAATCCATAAAGTTAGTACCATTCTCTTCGAGCTTATCCTTCTCAAGGATCGATCGCAACGAAATTGATTGAGTGTTATTAGTCATTATCTACAAATATGCAAAAATTTCCAAAATTTAATAAGTACCGATTTTTCATTAAAGAGATAAACAATGTATTTTTCAAACAAAATACTCCCACTAAATTATATAACCTTCATATACATCCGATGTATAATATAATTTAAATGGGTTAAGATCCAACTTTAATTTAATTTCAAGTCCGCTAAGGCGGATTACACAAAATTAAATTAATTAGGTAGACAACTCTTGTCAATCATATCTCATATGACTCTTAGTTCCTTTTATGAGATTCTTTAAGAAGTCCAATTTCAAAAAGCATGTTAAACCTCATCTTTGCCTAGGCCCAAAACTGTTTTGACGCCCAATTAAGTCTAACCATTTTAAACGCATAGTTAATGTGTCCCGCTAGGGCGTGCCCACATTATCTATCTTGCTCATACATAAACAAATTTAATGCATCTCGCTAGGGCGAATCTACATTAGAGTCACTTATGTACTAACAAGTGTTTAATCATGGCATGGCAATAAAAGACTTAAAACTTTCTTTGAAGGTTCATCACATATAGCATATAACACATTTATGAGCACATAATATAAACATGTTACACATCAAGTTTAGCCACTAAATTAATCTCCATTAATTTAAGCATGATATTTATGTGTCATTAGTTTCTCTATAATTATGAGGATGAGACTATTTCAACTTCGGTTATTATCTCCAAATCAAGACAACAAGAAGTGCGGTCGAACTAAGCCATTAGGCAACCACAATCCCGCACTAATTCAAGAAACCAAGAAAGTAGTCCATGTGGCCGAAACTAAGCAATAGATGGTCTCGATGAACGTAGGCCAATTGCATTCACAATTCCACATGGATCTCCAATCATTGAATCAAGAACTTTGTTTCTCAATTTTAGCAATTATGAACACTTCATAATTCTAACTTCGTTTTATCTTTGAAACTTTGATTGCGATCAATTTTGGGAAACACAATCTCGATGAACGCAGATTAGCCATCCAAAGCTTGAACCAATCTAGGAATCACAAGACTAAAACAAATAGGAAAATCAAACCCCAAAATCCACACACAAACCAACTACCCAAAACCCATTCCAGATCAGCAAGTCTGAAGTGGTCTTGTTACTGGTTTTTGTTGGATTTATCGAAAAATTCCAGAATCAGGTTTTCAACCAAAATCAGACCTTCTGATCAACTTGTGCGGCCGCCCAAAAACCCTTGTGCGGTCGCCCAAAACTGTGCGGCCGCCCAAGGCGTTTTGTGCGGTCGCCCAGTACCATCAGAATGTGCAGAATTTTCAAAGTTCGAAAATTTTGTCTCAAAATCATTTTTCCCCGATTATTAAAACTTTGATCCAATCAAAATTAATAATCAACAATTCTGAATCCACCATAATTTATTTATTGCGATTGAATCGTGCGATTAAAGTTGCAAAACAATAAACCACATAAAATCACATAACACATAAACAACATATATTCCAATATTCAAATCATGCAAGGCACATAAACAATTTACATACACATAACATGATCCAAGTATTGAATTAATTAACATGAACGGGGCTCTGATACCACTGTTGGGTTTCGTAGTAACATGCGCAGCGGAATTTAGCATTTAAAATTTTAAGAAACCCAAAGCCATGGATCCGTTCATATGATTAAATCAAATACAACAAGATGAATATAGGAATAACTAACCCTTGATGGCTATGAATTTTTCTCTTTGGTCTTGGTGGAGATCTTGAAGTTTTATCACGAACAAATCACGAACTTTGTAAGATGATAAAATTCACCCTCTAGCGGTATCCACACTTCGAACGAATATCAAAGGAGCTTCTTTGATCTTGGTTGCTAGACCAAATTGTGAAACACTTTTTCACAATCAAAAGAACTATATGGAATTTATTTTGTGTATTATTTTGTTCCTCAACCAAGAATGTCTTGGAACAAAATAAACTCTCTCTCAAACTCTTTGAGACTCACAAAATCATTGGCCTAGAGTGCTGGCCGAATTTGGTCTTTTATACACAAGTATGACATATTCCAAATAGGAAACTTGTGTCAAAATCCTTCCAAAATTCGTTTCCAAATCAAATTAGGAATCTGCCACCCGACAGCAATGTGCGGCCGCCCAAAACCCTCTGTGCGGTCGCACAACTATCTGAAACAAAACTGGTACAAAATTTGGCTAAGTGTGCGGCCGCCCAGTCCATTATGTGCGGTCGCCCACTTCCCAGAAAGTCCAGAATTTCCAAAATTCCAATGTAGTCCTTTTAAAGATTCGTTCTATTGTGTGTGACCCTCTAGGATTATACTAAGTTGGCAATGGGTTCAAACATGAAACCATAAGATATGATTAGGTTCTAGCAAACCGTCATACCTACCCAATTAGTATAACTAGATACAAGTTCGCATTCCTCTTAGAATATGTCATAATCCCTTTGTCCACGATGTCATTGAACACAAGTCACGGTCAAACAGTCAACTTGTTTTGCTCAATACTTTCTCGATTCCTAATATGTTGATAATCCAAATGACATTGATCCAATCAATTCATCTGAGTCCGGCCGAACATTTCATCAACATCATTCCTACGAGGGCCCAAGCTTGACATCTCTCCGAGGAGGGACAAATCCATTTAGCTTATTATTCTTCCCAACGGGATTCCGATTATGCCAATCATACCCTTTATAACTACTCGGTTAAAAGTAGCGTTTGAATATGTCAAACATAATGTTCATCAAGTGGAAGACTATAATAACTTCATGTCTAAGGATTCAAATGACATAACTAATATGAGATATATGTACGACATAGACCATGACATAAATCTCATAGAGCGGGTCATGTCCAGTACCTTGTTCCAAACAAGTACCCATAAATCTAACATGATCATCCCATGATCATTTAGCCTTTATACTAGTGCTTAACAAGTACTAGGGACGGAGATTATTATAAGTAAACATGAACAACAATAATAATCAAAACATCTCTTTATTGATATGAAATAAATGATAACAATTACAACGTTTATTAAACGTGCCTAGGGCACCACTACCAACACCAATGACCAATTTCTTGACAATGGAAACAGATTGCATCCTTTTGTGAATCGGGTTTTGCCTCAGAAGCCTTGGCAACACTTGCCTTGCTTATTTTGGGTTAGACGACTTTCTTACCCTTTCCTTTGGCACTAGCCTTCTTCCCATCATGAACTAAGAGCACGGGAGAACCTTTCTCCGCAATCTTCATCTGCGCAGTTTTAAGCATCCCATGCAACTCGGAGAGATTCTTATTCATTCCATGCATGTTATAATTCATCACAAACTGATTATAACTTTTAGGCAATGAATTAAGAATGAGATCCATGGCTAGCCCCAATGGGATAGGATAGCCAAGTTTCTCAAGGTGCTCTACATAACCTTTCATTTTCAGCATGTGAGGACTCACTTGTTGCCCTTCATTCATTTTGCAAGTAGTGAATGCAACAATGGTCTTGTACCTCTCTTGCCTAGCTTTTCTTGAAACATGGCTCTTAACTCCACGCCTATCTCATAGGCTTCCAAATGTTTCAAACTTTGTTGGAGTTTTGAGCACATAGTAGCAAGCATGAGACAACTTACATCTCTAGAATCATTACGATGTTTCTTGTAACTATCTCTTTCTGCTCTAGGGGCAGTAGGTTCTGGTTCAGCAGGAAGAGGCCCATCGAGAATGTACAACTTATCTTCTTGCCTTAGAACAATTCTTAGGCTACGGATCCAATCCATAAAGTTTGTACCATTCTCTTGGATCTTATCCTTCTCAAGGATCGATCGCAACGAAATTGATTGAGTGTTAGTAGTCATTATCTACAAATATGAAAAATTTCCAAAATTTAATAAGTACCTGTTTTTATTAAAGAAATAAACAATGTATTTTATTTTTTTTTTAAACAAAATACTCCCACTAAATTATATAACCTTCATATACATCCAATGTATAATATAATTTAATTGGGCTAAGATCCAACTTTAATTTAACTTTTGAGTCCACGGAGGCGGACCGCTCAAAACTAAATTAATTAGGTAGACAATCATGTCAATCATATCCCATATGATTCTTAGATCCTTTCATGAGATTCTTTGAGAAATCCAATTTTCAAGCATGTTTAATCTCATCTTTTGCCTAGGCCCAAAACTGTTTTGAAGCCTAATTAAGTCCAACCATTTTAAACGTATAGGAACCTTTCAATTTAATGCACCTTGCGGAGGCAAGCCCACATTAAATTAATGAACCTCATCTTGCTCATACATGAATAAAATTAATGCACCTCGCGGAGGCGAACCCACATCAAGATTACACATGTATAAACAAGTGTTTTAATCATGGCATGGCAATGAAGGACTTAAAACTTTCTTTGAAGGTTCATCACATATAGCATATAACACATTTATGAGTACATAATATAAACATGTTACACATCAACTTTAGCCACTAAATTAATCTCCAATAATTTAAGCCTGATATTTATGTGTCATTAGTTTCTCTATAATTATGAGGATGAGACTATTTCAACTTCGGTTATTATCTCCAAATCAAGACAACAAGAAGTGCGGTCGAACTAAGCCATTAGGCAACCACAATCTCGCACTAATTCAAGAAACCAAGAAAGTAGTCCATGTGGCCGAAACTAAGCAATAGATGGTCTCGATGAACGTAGGCCAATTGCATCCACAATTCCACATGGATCTCCAAACTTTGAATCAAGAACTTTGTTTCTCAATTTTAGCAATTATGAACTCTTCATAATTCTAACTTCGTTTTATCTTTGAAGCTTTGATTGCAATCAATTTTGGGAAACACAATCTCGATGAACACAGATTAGCCATCCAAAACTTGAACCAATCTAGGAATCACAAGACTAAAACAAATAGGAAAATCAAACCCCAAAATCCACACACAAACCAACTACCCAAAACCCATTCCAGATCAGCAAGTCTGGACTGGTTCTGTTACTGGTTTTGTTGAATTTATCAAAAATTCCATATTCAGATTTTAACAAAAATCAGAACAGATTCTGACGAGCGAGCGCCCGCCTGGTCTTGACCGAGCGCGCGCCTGAAAAAGCGGCCGCCTGGTCCCCAGCGAGCGGGCGCCTGTTAGGTCAGAATGGTACAGAATTTTAAAGTTCGAAAACTTTGTCTCAAAATTATTTTTCCCCGATTATTAAAACTTTGATCTGATCAAAAATTAATAATCGAAATAATTCAGAATCCATCATAATTTTTTATTGCGATTGAATCGTGCGATTAAAGTTGCAAAACAATAAACCACATAAAATCACAAAGCACATAAGCATCATATATTCCAATATTCATATCATGCTAGGCACATAAACAATTTATATACACATAACATGATCCAAGTATTGAATTAGTCAACATGAACGGGGCTCTGATACCACTGTTGGGTTTCCAAGTTACATGCGCAGCGGAAAATAGCAATTAAAATTTTATGAAACCCAAATCCATGGATCCGTTCATATGATTAAATCAAATACAACATAATGAATAGAGGAAAAACTAACCCTTGATGTCTATGAATTCTAGCTTTGATTTTGGTGAAGAACTTGAAGCTTTATCACGGACAAAATTCACGAACTTTGAAGATGATAAAATTCACCCTCTAGCGGTATCCACACCACGAACGAATATCAAGGAGCTTCTTGATCTTGGTTGCTAGACCAATAATTATGAAACACACTTCCACAATTTAATAAAAACTAAATGGAATTATTTTGTGAATTATTTTGTTCTTCAATCCAAGAAGTCTTGGAACAAAATAATAACTCTCTCAAACTCTTTGGAGACACACAAAACACTAGAGCTAATGGTCTGGCCGAACTTGGATTTTTATACACAATCAAGACCTATTCCAAATAGGAACCTTGTGCCAAAAACCTTCCCAAATTGAATTAGGAAATTTTCTGCCGCCAGACCAAGCCCCCGCCTGGTCCAGACTGAGCGCCCGCTCGCTGTCCAGAAAACCCAGAATTTTCCAAAAATTCCTTTGAGGTCCTTCGACCCTAAATTCCAATGCAGTCCTTTTATTTAAGATTCGTTCTATTGTGTGTGACCCTCTAGGATTATACTAAGTTGGCAATGGGCTCAAACATGAAACCATAAGATATGATTAGGTTCTAGCAAACCGTCATACCTACCCAAATAGTATAACTAGATACAAGTTCACATTCCTTTAGAATATGTCACAATACTTTTGTCCACGATGTCATTGAACACAAGTCATGGTCAAACAGTCAACTTGTCTTGTTCAATACTTTCTCGATTCTGAATATGTTGATAATCCAAATGACATTGATCCAATCAATTCATTTGAGTCCGGCCGAACATTTCATCAACATCATTCCTACGAGAGGCCCAAGCTTGACATCTCTCCGTGGAGGGACAAATCCATTTAGCTTATTATTCTTCCCAACGGGAATCCGATTATGCCAATCATATCATTTATAACTACCGTGTTAAGGTAGCGTTTGAATATGTCAAACACAATGTTCATCAAGTGGAAGACTATAATAACTTCATGTCTAAGGATTCAAATGACATAACTAATATGAGATTTATAGATGACATCGACCATGACATAAATCTCATACCGCGGGTCATGTCCAGTACCTTGTTCCAAACAAGTACCCATAAATCTAACATGATCATCCCATGATCATTTAGCCTTTATACTAGTGCTTAACAAGTACTAGGGACGGGGATTATTATAAGTAAACATGAACAACAATAATAATCAAAACATCTCTTTATTGATATGAAATAAATGATAACAATTACAACGTTTATTAAACGTGCCTAGGGCACCATTACCAACAGTTATGATACACACAAAAATCATAGGGACTCCTCATGTATCTGATCTCTGTCATATAGCTGTCAAACTTCTTGTTGTTGGTGTTGGTGCCCTAGGCACGTTTGTTAAACGTTGTATAAGTTATCATTTTATTCATAATAATAAAGAGATAATAAGATTATTATTATGGCTCGTGTTTGCTTATAATAATCTCCGTCCCTAGAGCTTGTTAAGCACTAGTATAAAGGCTAAATGATCATGGGATGATCATGTTAGATATATGGGTACTTGTTTGGAACAAGGTACTGGACATGACCCGCTGTATGAGATTTATGTCATGGTCTATGTCGAACTTATATCTCATATTAGTTATGTCATTTGAATCCTTAGACATGAAGTTATTATAGTCTTCCACTTGATGAAGATTATGTTTGACATATTCAAACTCTGCCTTAACACAGCAGTTATAAAGTGTATGATTGGCATGATTGGATTCACGTAGGGAAGAATAATAAGCTAAATGGATTTGTCCCTCTTCGGAGAGATGTCAAGCTTGGGCCCCTCGAAGGAATGATGTTGGTGAAATGTTTGGCCAAACTCAAATGGATTGATTGGATCAATGTCATTTGGATTATCAACATATTCGGGATCGAGAAAAGTATTGAACAAAACAAGTTGACTTGTTGACCATGACTTGTGTTCAAAGACATCGTGGACAAAGGGATTATGACATGTTCTAAAAGGAATGGGAACTTGTATCTAGTTACACTATTTGGGTAGGTATGATGGTTTGCTAGAACCTAATCATATCTTATGGGTTCATGTTTGGGCTCATTGCCAACTTAGTGTAATCCTAGAGGGTCACACACAAATAGAACGTATCGTAAAGGACTAAATGAGAATTATGGAAAAATATCAGTGTTTGGCTCTGGCACAGTCGTGCGCCTTAAAATGGCACGGTCGTGCCATAAATCCAAACCAAGGCAAACCTGTCGACATGATTGGCACGACCGTGCCAAATTACCAAGCACGACCGTGCCGAAAATGGGCGACTGGGGAATTCGCGCGGACTAGATGGCACGACCGTGCCAGATTGTAGGGAACGACCGTGCCAGTCAAGTCGGCCAGAATTCCTTGTTGCCTAATTTGGTGACGGGATTTAGGTTTCCTAAGTCCTTAAGGGTTAAGGATTAGGACCTATTTAAGGATCCTTTTTACAGCCATTAGACATGTTGTTGTGAGTGCCTCCATAAGGTTTTGAGAGGTTATTTTCTTGTTCTAAGATCCCAAAAGTGAAGAACAAGAATATTCATAATTCCATATAGTTCTTACAATTGTGAAAGCGTGTTTCATAATTTGGTCTAGCAACCAAGATCAAGTGTTCTTGATATTCGTTCGTGGTGTGGATACCGCTAGAGGGTGAAACTTATCATCTTCATAGTTCGTGATTCTTGCTTTGTTCGTGATCAAGATTTCAAGCCTCCATCGAATTCAAGGTTACAAAATCAAAGGCATCAAGGGTTAGTATTCTAGTATTCATTATGTTGTATTTGACTTAATCATATGAATGGATCTATGGGCTTTGGGTTTCATTAAATTTTAAATGCTTAATTCCGCTGCGCATGTGACTACAAAACCCGACACTTGTACCACTGCCTCGGCGACTGCTTAAGTCCATACAAGGACTTCTTCGACCTACAAACTTGATCTTCTTTCCCAGGAACTTGAAATCCTTCCAGTTGTGTCATGTATATATCCTCTTCCAACTCTCCATGCAAGAAAGCTGTCTTGACGTCCAGTTGCTCAAGATCCAAATCCCTTTGTGCCACTATCGCTAGCAACACTCTGATCGAAGTGTGTCTGACCACTAGTGAGAAGATCTCATTATAGTCCACCCCTTCTCTTTGTGTGAAACCCCTTGCAACAACGCGATCTTTATACTTGACCCCCTCTGCCGGTGACATTCCTTCCTTCCTCTTGAAGATCCACTTGCAAGTCATAATCTTCCTGCCTTCTGGCCTTATAGTCAATACCCAAGTCTGATTCTTGTGAAGAGACTCCACCTCATCACCCATATCCGCATACCATTGAGTTGAATCTGAACATGTAACTGCTTCCTTGAAAGTAGAAGGTTCCGTAAGATCGGGCTCTACTTCCTCAGCAACCTGCAGTGCATAAGACACCATGTCTTCAAATCCATACCTCTCAGGAGGCTTCCCAAAATTAGCTTTTCTAGACCTTCCTTGTGCTAACCCATGTTCTTCGGGAACTGAACTTGAACTTTCTGGTGCTTCAGTCTCTGTCTCTATTGGTGGATCCTGATCAACATCTGACTGTGGTACAACTAACTCTTCAGTATCTTGTTGCTCCACCTGTTTATCAACACCGCTAACACTTGAAACAATCTAGATCTCATAATAGGGCTAATAATAGAATTCTCATCAAACACGACGTTCCTACTGATAATCACCCTATTTTCTGATGCATAACATGTTTATCTTGTGTGCTCATAAATATGTTGTATGTTATATGTGATGAACCTTCAAAGAAAGTTTTAAGTCTTTTTGCCACGCCATGATTAAAACACTTGTTAGTGCATGGGTGATTTTAATGTGGGTTCGCCTTAGCGAGGTACATTAACTTTATCTATGTATGAGCAAGATGGATGATGTGGGCATGCCCTAGCGAGGCATATCAACCATGCGTTTAAAATTGTTAGACTTAATTGGGCGTCAAAACAGTTTTGGGCCTTAGGCAAAGATGAGATTAAACATGCTTTTAAAATTGGATCCCTAAGAATCATATGAGATATGATTGACAAAAACTGTCTACCTAATTAATTTGATTTTGAGCGGTCCGCCTCCGTGGACTCAAAGTTAAATTAAAGTTGGATCTTAGCCCAATTTCAAAAGAATCTCATAAAAGGATCTAAGAGTCATATGATATATGATTGACAGGGTTGTCTACCTAATTAATTTGATTTTGTGTAATCCGCCATAGCGGACTTAAAATTAAATTAAAGTTGGATCTTAGCCCATTTAAATTATATTATACATTGGATGTATAAGAAGGTTATATAATTTAGTGGGAGTGTTTTTGGAAAATACATTATTTATCTCTTTAATGAGATTGGTACTTGTAAAATTTTGGAAATTTTGCATAAGTTGTAGATGACAACTAAAATCATTGCGATTAATCCTTGATAAGGATAAGCTTCAAAAGAATGATACAAACTCCATGGATTGGATCCTGAGCCTAAGAATAGTTCTAAGGCAAGAATATGGGTTGTACATTCTTGATGGGCCTATTCCTAAAGAACCTAATGCCGGAGTAGACAATCACAAGAATCATGATTATGATTCTAGGAATGTGAGTTATCTTATGCTCACGATTATGTGCTCTTAAACTCCAACAAAGTTTGGAACTTGTGGAAGCCTATTAAATAGGCGTGGAGTTGAGTTACATGTTTCAAAGAGCAATCTAAGCAAGAGAGGTATAAAACAATTATTGCATTCACTTCTTGCAAAATGAGTAAAGGGTAATAAGTGGAACCTCACATGCTTAAGATAATGGCTACAAAGAGCATCTTGAGAAACTTGGGAGTCCAATTGGATTGGAGCTAGCCATGGATATTATTCTTAATTCATTGACTAAGGGTTATAATCACTTTGTGATGGACTATAACATGTTTAGAATGAATAAGAATTTCTTCGAATTGCATTAACATGCTAAAACCTGCGAAGATGAAGATATTGGAGAATGGTTCTCCAGAGCTCATGGTTCATAAGGAAAAGGGCCAAGTGCCAAAAGAAAGGTAAGACAATAGTTGTCAAACCTAAAAGAAATAATTATGGTTAAAATAATAACCCTAATTGATGCAATTTGGTAAAATGGCAATTGGATTGACCATTTAGAATTGTAGTCAAAATTCTGGATGATAAATAAAAGGAATGGTAGTGGGACTACCACTTGGGAATTTTATGTTAGAAATTATTATTTCTAAATTTAATTATTGGGTATTGGATACCAGAATAATTAGTAAAATGAAAGACTACTTATAGTAAAGTTTTATCTACAAACGGTAATGATGTAATGGTTGCAACATTGTTCGTAGAACACTTGTAAAGTGACTTTACTGATGAAGTAGAAAAACATTATTTTGTTAAAAGATAATGAAGGATATTAATTTCTTGTTTGGAATAAGAAAAGTGCTTTATTTATTATGATTTACTTCATTGTGTTATCATATAAATAAATCTTATATCCTAAATCTTGAAGAACAAAGTAACAAAGGCTATAACATAAATAATTAAAAATTCTTTATGCATTATTGTTTTGATCAAATAAATAAAAGATGCATATCTAGAATTCCATGGGACGGAGTTTTAAGTCATATGATTTGGAATCACATGATTTATGCAAATCTTATTTACTTGGACCAAGACATCTTTTACTATGATTGGTAAAAGGCTAATATCTTAATTGACCTAATACATTTTGATGTGTATAGTGCATTAAGAAGCAATGCTAAAAGAAATTTTATTATACTTGGTAAAACTATTCAAAGATTCTGATTGGATCATGATAACGAATAATTGAACCAAGAATTTGACAGTCATCATTAAAGTTGTGAAATGCTTTCACAAATTAACTTCACTAAGAACATCATTTTAAATGATGTGTCTGCATGGAAGTATAAGAACCTTATTGGATATGATTAATTGGATGACCAAGTCAAATAGATCTTCCGTTATTTGTTTTGGGGTTATGTATTTGAAACCGCTATGATTATACTAATCTGAATTCCATCAAGAGAGGTTAAATAATGAAAGAAAACTCGCTTTGTCTTTCATAAAGATTTAAGACGGTGAGACCTTTTGAAAATGAGCTGTCTGGGACACACTCACATTTAAATCTAATAAATATATTTTCATGGGATATCCTAAGGAAACTTGAGGATAATAATTTTACTCATAAGAAACAAATGGTTTGTTAATTATGATGATACTTTTCTAGATAAATGGTTTATCTCTAAAAGAATCAGTGGGAGTAAAATGTATCTCGAATGGTTCGAGACCTAGAAAATATATTTTAACCTAAGATGGAAGTTGAACAAGTTTTCACAAGGAGTGGTGAAAAGTCTGTTCAAGATATACAAATACTTGCGATACATGATAGGATACAATCTATTAGTAGAAATATTGGATATTTCGAAATAGAAAGTATTGAGGTAAAGTTCATTTAGAATGAAGTATTTACCACCTATCAAAGATGCAATATCAACTCCACATTTAGATTAATGGCTTGGAGTCATAAAATCTAAAAGGCAATTCATGTATAATAATCAAGTTTGGAACTTGATCATTCTAACCTAAGGTGTTAAAACCAAAGGAGATGAATGACTTTTCTTGGAGAAAAATGTTACATGGGTAGCAAGAAACTTATTAGAATTTTCATAGTCACATGTTCATATTTGGAATATGAAATTTGACAAAATGATGTCAAAACAAGCGTTCCTCAACGGGAACTCACTTAAGGATGTATTGGATACAACCTAAAGGTTTTGATAGTAAAGAAAATTCTAAAAGGTATGAAAGTTGCGAAGATTCATTGGATGGATTGAAGCAAGCTTTTGGGAGTTGGAATCTCCATTTTGATAAGTCATAGAGCTTGGCTTGATCAAGAACGAAGATGAATCTTGTATATACAAGAAGATTAGTGGGAGCATGGTGCTATTCCTTATCTAACATGTGGATGACATATTGCTCATTGGAAACGACATTCCTACACTTTAATCTGTAAAGATTTGGTTAAGAAAGTGTTTCGCAATGAAGAATATGGATGAAGCATAAGTCATTGGCATTAAGATCTATAGAGATAGATCAAGGAAGCAAATTGGTTTAAAGCCAAAGTACATACATTGACAAGGTCATTAGAAGGTTCCGCATGGAAATTCTAGGAAAGGACAGTTGCTAATGTTACATGGATGTTTTTCTATGCAAAGACTCAAATGTCCTGAGACAAATGATGAGCATGAGAAGAATGAATGGGATGCCATTTGCTTCGGCAATTGGATCCATCATACCATGATAAGTACTAAGGCGGATATATCTAATGCTTGGAGCATGACGAGTAGATATTAATCCGATAACTGGTGAGAGTCACTGGATGGCTGTGAAACAATTCTTAAAGCACTTTAGAAGGACTGAAGAATTGTTTTGATCTATGAAAGGATGGAAGATGATCTCGTCGTATATGGGTACGCGGATGCATGCTTCCAAACCGACAAAGATGATAAAAGATCGCAATTGAGTTTTATAAATAATAGTGAAGCTGTAAGTTGGAATGGTTCCAAGAAGAGTCACTAAATTCTACATACTAAAACTAAGTATATCGCTGCATTGTATGCTGCAAAGGAAACTGTTTGGATTAATAAGTTCATTGGTGAACTTGAGATGGTTCCTAGTATTGCTAATCCAATAGACCTTATTAGTAATAATAGTGGTGCTATTGAATCAAGCAAAGGAACCAAGAGCACATCCTAAATCCAAATACATACTTAGGCGTTCTCTTATCGTTCGAGAAATCGTTGATAAGGGAGACGTACATATATGCAAAGTACCTACTAATGATAACGTTACAGACACACTAAACAATGGGACTTCCACAAGCTAAGACGTGATGGTCATGTTGGGTCCATGGGTATTGGATACCCAGGGAATTGGGCCTAGGGCAAGTGGGAGATTGTTGGTGCTGGTGCCCTAGGCACGTTTGTTAAACGTTGTATAAGTTATCATTTTATTCATAATAATAAAGAGATAATAAGATTATTATTATGGCTCGTGTTTGCTTATAATAATCTCCGTCCCTAGAGCTTGTTAAGCACTAGTATAAAGGCTAAATGATCATGGGATGATCATGTTAGATTTATGGGTACTTGTTTGGAACAAGGTACTGGACATGACCCGCGGTATGAGATTTATGTCATGGTCGATGTCATATATAAATCTCATATTAGTTATGTCATTTGAATCCTTAGACATGAAGTTATTATAGTCTTCCAGTTGATGAAGATTATGTTTGACATATTCAAACGCTGCCTTAACACGGCAGTTATAAAGTGTATGATTTGCATGATTGAATTCACGTAGGGAAGAATAATAAGCTAAATGGATTTGTCCCTCTTCGGAGAGATGTCAAGCTTGGGCCCCTCGAAGGAATGATGTTGGTGAAATGTTTGGCCAAACTCAAATGGATTGATTGGATCAATGTCATTTGGATTATCAACATATTCGGGATCGAGAAAAGTATTGAACAAAACAAGTTGACTTGTTGACCATGACTTGTGTTCAAAGACATCGTGGACAAAGGGATTATGACATGTTCTAAAAGGAATGCGAACTTGTATCTAGTTACACTATTTGGGTAGGTAAGACGGTTTGCTAGAACCTAATCATATCTTATGGGTTCATGTTTGGGCTCATTGCCAACTTAGTGTAATCCTAGAGGGTCACACACAAATAGAACGAATCATAAAGGACTAAATGGGAATTATGGAAAAATATCAGTGTTTGGCTCTGGCACGGTCGTGCGCCTTAAAATTGCACGGTCGTTCCATAAATCCAAACCAAGGCAAACCTGTCGACATGATTGGCACGACCGTGCCAAATTACCAAGCACGACCGTGCCGAAAATGGGCGACTGGGGAATTCGCGCGGACTAGATGGCACGACCGTGCCAGATTGTAGGGAACGACCGTGCCAGTCAAGTCGGCCAGAATTTCTTCTTGCCTAATTTGGTGACGGGATTTAGGTTTCCTAAGTCCTTAAGGGTTAAGGATTAGGACCTATTTAAGGATCCTTTTTACAGCCATTAGACATGTTGTTGTGAGTGCCTCCATAAGGTTTTGAGAGGTTATTTTCTTGTTCTAAGATCCCAAAAGTGAAGAACAAGAATATTCATAATTCCATATAGTTCTTACAATTGTGAAAGCGTGTTTCATAATTTGGTCTAGCAACCAAGATCAAGTGTTCTTGATATTCGTTCGTGGTGTGGATACCGCTAGAGGGTGAAACTTATCATCTTCATAGTTCGTGATTCTTGCTTTGTTCGTGATCAAGATTTCAAGCCTCCATCGAATTCAAGGTTACAAAATCAAAGGCATCAAGGGTTAGTATTCTAGTATTCATTATGTTGTATTTGACTTAATCATATGAATGGATCTATGGGCTTTGGGTTTCATTAAATTTTAAATGCTTAATTCCGCTGCGCATGTGACTACGAAACCCAACACTTGTACCACTGCCTCGGCGACTGCTTAAGTCCATACAAGGACTTCTTCGACCTACAAACTTGATCTTCTTTCCCAGGAACTTGAAATCCTTCCAGTTGTGTCATGTATATATCCTCTTCCAACTCTCCATGCAAGAAAGCTGTCTTGACGTCCAGTTGCTCAAGATCCAAATCCCTTTGTGCCACTATCGCTAGCAACACTCTGATCGAAGTGTGTCTGACCACTAGTGAGAAGATCTCATTATAGTCCACCCCTTCTCTTTGTGTGAAACCCCTTGCAACAACGCGATCTTTATACTTGACCCCCTCTGCCGGTGACATTCATTCCTTCTTCTTGAAGATCCACTTGCAAGTCATAATCTTCCTGCCTTCTGGCCTTATAGTCAATACCCAAGTCTGATTCTTGTGAAGAGACTCCACCTCATCACCCATATCCGTATACCATTGAGTTGAATCTGAACATGTAACTGCTTCCTTGAAAGTAGAAGGTTCCGTAAGATCGGGCTCTACTTCCTCAGCAACCTGCAGTGCATAAGACACCATGTCTTCAAATCCATACCTCTCAGGAGGCTTCCCAAAATTAGCTTTTCTAGACCTTCCTTGTGCTAACCCATGTTCTTCGGGAACTGAACTTGAACTTTCTGGTGCTTCAGTCTCTGTCTCTATTGGTGGATCCTGATCAACATCTGACTGTGGTACAACTAACTCTTCAGTATCTTGTTGCTCCACCTGTTTATCAACACCGCTAACACTTGAAACAATCTAGATCTCATAATAGGGCTAATAATAGAATTCTCATCAAACACGACGTTCCTACTGATAATCACCCTATTTTCTGATGGAGACCAGATGCGGTATCCTTTAACACCATCTCCATACCCCATGAATACTCCCTTTCTAGCTCTAGGTTCTAACTTCCCATCATCCACATGATAATAAGCAGTACACCCAAAAGCCCTTAAAATAGAATAATCAACAGGTTTACCGGTCCATACCTCATGGGGAACTTTGAGACCAATACCGGCATGAGGTCCACGATTAATCAAGTAACATGCTGTACTAACCGCCTCTGCCCAGAAACGTTTAGACAACCCTGTATTTGAGAGCATGCACCTAGCTCTCTCAAGCAATGTCTGATTCATCCGTTCTACTACACCATTCTGCTGTGGCGTGCCTATGATGGTGTGATGCCTAGAAATCCCCACCTCTCTGCAAAACGAATCGAACTCAGTACTGCAGAACTCCAAACCATTATCTGTCCGGAGCTTCTTGATCTTTTTCTCTGTCTGGTTCTCCACTACTTTCTTCCAGTCCTTGAAATTTCTCAGAGCCTCATTCTTGTGCTTCATGATAATCACCCAAGTCCTCCTTGAATAGTCATCAACAATAGAAAAGAAATACCTGTGCCCCCTTAGAGATTCCTGACGTGAAGGTCCCCAACAATCTGAGTAAAGATAATCCAGAACACCTTTTGTGTTATGTGTACCCTTAGGAAAACTATTACGCTTCATCTTCCCTAGTACAGAATGCTCACAAAATTTAAGGTCCTTGACCTTATGGCCACATAGAAGATGGTCAGCTCCTACATCCCTCGAGTGCTCATGTGCCCGAGCCTGATGTGCCACAGCTTGGACATATCTCCCTCGTTCACCTCTGATGATGTAAACATAGCCGACCCTACAAGCGTTCTTCCTTAGAAGAAATACAAGGAGCCCCGCTTAAGGCCTTTCAGTATCACCTCTGAACCGTTACAGACACTGACTGCTCCATATTTACCTTTGAAACTGAACCCTTTGCTGTCCAACTGACTAAGAGAAATCAGATTCTTTGTCATAAGCGGAACGTGTCGAACCTGTTCAAAGTGACAAACTTACCATCATGAGTCCTGACCTTGATCGAACCGATACCGACTACCTTGCAGAATGCACTGTTGGCCATGCTTACTTCACCGCCATCCACCTTCCTGTAATCAGTAAACCATTCTCTCCTAGGACTGATATGGTATGATGCTCCTGAATTAAGAATCCATGCGTCAGATGCAAGTGCTGATTCTGATGTAGCTAGAGCATAATCCTCATCTGAACTGCTATCCTTGGCCATCATGGCCTCTGCTCTGACCAGTGCCTTGCCTTGCTTCTTTCTAGGACAGTCGAACTTCCAATGCCTCTTCTCCTTGTAGAAATTACAGATATCCCCAGGCTTTTGACCCTTCTTGTGTGAAGAATTACCTTTATTGTTCTTCCTCCCACTAGAACCCCTGCTGTTGCTACTACTAGCAGCCAAACCTGATGACTGGGTACCTGCCTCATTCCCACTCGCCTTTCGGCGTAACTCTCTCGTCTTGAGAGAAGTTTTCACTTCCTCTAGAGAGATAACATCTTTACGATTTATGCATGAATCGACATAATGTTCATAAGACATAGGTAAAGATACTAAAAGTTACAAGGCTGCATCCTCGTCTTCCACAACTACTCCTATATTACGCAGTTCAAGTAATGCAGAAGTAAATCTATCAAGATGATCATTTATGGGCTTACCTTCAGTCATCCGATAATCATACAACTTCTTCTTTAGGTATGACTTGTTGGTCAATGAACGTGTCATGTACATATCTTCCAACATTAACCAAAGATTGCTTCCGGAGTCTGTTCCTGCAACATTGGTTAGGATCTCATCATCCAACTGTCTGACGATATTGGCGTGAGCCTTCTGATCCAACTTCTTCAATGCCGCTGCCTCTTTTGCTGTTGCTTGCTTGTCCTTCTCTGACTGTTCTGCGGTATCTACTGTGGTGGTTGCCTTACCCTTGGGATCTTTGCGATCCCTGATTGCAATCTCCAATGGTTCCCATAAATCTTTGTTAATCAACAAAGCCTTCATCTTGATCTGCCAGAGAGAAAAACTATTCTTCCCATTGAACTTGTCGATCGAATCTGCTCCTTGACCCATCTTCTTGTTTTCTGGAGCGGAATCCCTGAATTTCCAACCACGAACCAAAGCTCTGATAATACCAGAGCTCTGATACCACTTGTTATAGCAATAACAAGACTTGATAAGAAAAGCGAGCAATCACAAGAACACCAATTTACGTGGTTCACCAACTTGGCTACATCCACGGGGAGGGGAGAGAATATTATTATCAATCTGGAGAAACGATTACAAGATCTCACTATTACTGCTACACGAATTATTGATCACAATAATTCCTTACTGTGTAACTGTAAAATTACAGACCTATTCTGAGCACTCTAATAATATATCTGAGATAAAATCACTAACTTTGATCTAGACTAATGGCCTCTATTTATACCGGTGAAGTCTATCTCAAAGTCTGATAGGAACTTGGAATTCTAGTACGAAACTGACTTGAAAACCTTCCCTTTTACGTAACTGCTGAAAACTGCACGAACCTGGAATCAGGGGTCTTGGTCCGGGCGGGTATTGACCTTGGTCCGGTCGAACCCTTGGCCTTGGTCCGGCCGGGTGCCTTCCGAGGTCCGCCCGGATCTACTCCTCTCTATCATGCAGAATTTCCGACGTGCTTTGTACTGCCCGGGTCTTCAGACTAATTCACTCGTTGTGGCGTGGTGGCTATGGGAGAAAGGATGAAAGACGATGAGGAACAATGGGAAAGAAAGCAAGAAAATTTATGCACAGATTTTTCTTGACCAGCTGTAGTAAAACAGCATTTTCTGCTTCGTTAACCGTTGGATTGAGTCGAAATTTTTTTTGCATGTTCACGACTCATAGGAGAAGATTCTGAACGGTGGCGATTGGAATTTATAATATGAAAGTGAAGATAAAGATTTTGGAACAGAGCAGTTTTGTGAATTAAAACAGTTTTCTTTCCACTTGTTTAATGAGATTAACAAAGATGGAAAGATTGATGTTTCGTGACATCAACTAGGTTTCAATGGTTGTATTTACTAGTTAAATCTATGCCTCTTCTAGTGAAAATACATCATGTGATATGTCTCTTATGGTTCATTTCGTATGAATCATAGTGAAGAGATTGGAAAGTTTATTGGAACTAAGAACGTTGGAAGATTAAGTCTTTAACGTTTCGTTGACAAAGATAATAGGTCTTCTTGCGAGAAGTTGTTAAAACCTATTATTGTCATTGGTGACAAAAGTCACAAAGGTTAACATAATAGGGATTCTTGAAATGAAAGAAGTTGTTAAAACCTATTATTGTAAAATAGTGACAAAAGTTACAAAGATAAAAATAATAGAGCTTCTTGAAAGAAGTTGTTGAATTATATTGTTGTGACATCACAAAGACTAAAACTATAGGGCTTCTTGGAAGAAGTTGTTAAAACCTAATAGTTGATGAGTGACTAATGTCATGAAGACAAAAACAATAAGACTTCTTGAAGGAAGTTGTTAAATCCTATTGTTGTTGTTGACGAAAAATGACACAATAGCAGGAGGACTTCTAAAAAGAAATTGTGTATTATGAGAATGAGAATGTGAGTTTCTTGAATTTGGAGGTACTCCAAGATGAAACTTTTAAACTTTGAAATAATTAACCTTAATTTATTATTTCATCAAGGAATTAAGAGGTTTTTTAAGATGGATTGTTACAAGAAATAAATTGTGTTAATTCTCTTATTGAATTAACAATTTATTCTTGGTAAATTCTCTAATTAATTTAGAGAATTATAATTGTAACAACAAAGTTATGATTTGGTGTTTAATTTTTGAAAATTAAAGCCAATATTTTTGAAAATGCTCCTTGTGTGGAGATGATTTCCAACGAAATGTGGGTGTTCCAAGTATTTTGGTCACCATTGTGAGAAGTTAGAAAATTTTGTTGGCCTCGACTTTAAGTGATGGCTACAAAAGATGTTCTACTAAACTACCTTGAACTTAGTAAGGTTTCTTAAGGAAGATCCTACAAAGTTGGTGGAAATGAGACGGATGTTTAAGCCGTGAGTGCGGTTAAATCATGTGCATTTCTTTTGTCGGAACTATATACTTAACGGATGGTCGAATTCGTTAGATGATGTATACAGTACAAAGAAAAAGATAGAAGAATTGTTGGAGTCATTGAACTATAAAAATAAAATCGAGAATGTTGGTGCAATGAAATTCATTTTAGGCCGTTTCTTGATTTTAAAATAGTAGACTCCATAAACCGGAAAAAGTTAAATGAAAGAATTGAAATAGTCTTTCATGAAATCCATGTCGAATTGATGATGATAAGTAAATTTTCAAGTGATAGAAATATTTGAAAAAATTACTTTTTACTTGGAAAGATTTCAAGAAGCAACTCAAAATAAATGAATTGAAATAAATGTTGAGATGCTTGTTATTCATCTTTGTGTTGAAAAAAAGAATAGAGCTTCATATAAGTTGTGTAACACTTCTTATGATAAAAGCAAATATGGTGGACCATATTGAAATGCTTAAGGCAAAGACAAAGTTTGTCAAACTTTGTCAAAAGTTAAACTTGTTTGAAAAGTCAAACTTGTATGAGAAGCAAAACTTGTTTGAAAAAGTTAAATATATTCCTTGTGTCTTGAGAGACAAAGTTAGATGTCATCAAGGATGATATCATGATTTTTTAATGAATGAAATGGAAATTATATCAACCGATGGGTTGAGTTGGTGACCAATAATGAGAATATGTCTCTTTAGTTGGATCACAATTTTTCATTCAAAAAGGAATTCAAACAAGATGTGAAATATGTGTTGAACTACATCATCATATGATAAGCATAGTGATATTTTGTGATATGTATGGATTGTTTAAACACATGGTAACAATAACAATGTTATTGTTATTATTAATAAGCATTGTCTCATTGAATGGAAAAGTTGGAAAACAACTTTAAAATGAGATAATAAGGATAAAACACTAATGAGTGTAATGTGTGTATAACATGGGTTTGTACACAAAAATTATCCACTTTGTAAATCACCATCAAATGGTGTTGATGAAAATAATGATAGCATTATTGCTATATTTTAGGACTAACCCAAAGATTTGGGGGTAAGTCTACTATGAAAAATAAATACCTATTGAATAGGTTACCCCAAAAAAATGATGTAAATTCCGTATGAAGTATGGAAACGTAGGCCTACGTAAACTTGTGAATGTGGGGGTAGTTCGCAAAGTAGAAAGTCCAACATCAACAAAATCGATATTTTGGTGCAAGATGGTGGAGCATGTAAATAATGAGTTTACATAGTGGTTTGATTCAATGATATTGAATATATATAAAACCACGAAAACGTTTTTTTTTTAAAAAAAATCAAGTATTGATGTCAAGTTCATAAAAATGAATAAATGATACTTTGAGTGAAATAGATCAAAGTGATGATTTGAATGAAATAGATCAAAGTAAAACCTAGAATAAAGTGTGCAAGTTAGTAAAATCACTAGATGATTTGAAACAAGCACAAAAATAATGACATCAAAAACTTGATTTTTAATGAAAGAAAGTGGATTAATCAAATATGTCATGATTGGTTATGTCATGATGTTAGTGGTTATGTCATGATGTTGATTAAATATATCGAAGGTATGTTGAACTTGAAAGAAGTTTAGCTTACAACACTTTTGGATTTAAAATTTCAAGAAGAACTAATGAATTTGCATTAAGCAAATTATGATATAGTTATTGGAAATTTTGAAAAGGTCACGGAATATGGGTTTAGCGGATGCAATCCTTGAAGTGGAAATTTCTAAGAAATTGAATGGACTTGCTTTAAGATAGTCACATTGTGTGGATAATTCTTGTGAAATTAACAAGGATGATTTAGCAATGGCTAAAACCCAATAGGCATGAGTCAACATCTATTGAAGAATAGAGGTGACGTTATTTCTCAAGTTGAACTCGAGAATTATTGAAAGTCTAGTGAGTTGGAACACAAGTAATCCAAAATGTATAGTGAAAGTACTAAGGTACTTGAGATACAATTGAGATTACGGATTACATTACACTAGACATCTATCGATAATTGAATAATATAGCGATGCTATTTGGATATATGAAATCAAAGACTTAAGGTCTACGAGTGGTTTCGTATTCTTATTAGCGGAAGCGACTATATCATGGAAGTCTTCTAAATAAATAAGTTATAAATAGATTCATTGAGGAATCTAAGTTTATAGCTTAAGATAAATGTGGTGAGAAATCCGCGAGGATATGCCAATTTATAGAAGATATTTCAAGGGATAAATCTTGTGCTAGAAATTGGTTGTATTGCTAGAAGTCAATCGGTGATTGATTGAATACAAAGCACTATGTATAATGGTAGGTCTTGACTTATATGTCAAAGATGTAACACCATTAAGAAACTACTCTCAACTAATTTGGCTATGTGAAGTCAAAAGAAAAACGGATCCGTTAACCAAAGGGTTAAAACCGAGAGTTAGTTGTAAATTATGGAGGGGAATGAGACATAAGCCTATTAGAGTTGATCACAGTGGAAAACTCAATCTAGATGACTGGAGATCCCAAGAACTAGATTCAAAAGGGACCACCTAACTGTTAAAAGACTCGCGCGTCACTGTGGGGGTCAAACCCCCAAGTCTATTCCTATTACTGACATCCCGAAGGGACAATGATAAGCCTATGGCTTTTAATGACTCTTACGCATCGAGAAAGTCGAGCGGGGTAATACGGGTTACCTTCAAGAAGTCACCTATGTGAGAGAGAAGAGGGGCCGCTTCGAGAAGAATTGTGTGAGGCTCAATTCTTAGACCCTCTCGCAGAACCAGGCATTATGTTCAAGGCCATGAACGAACATAGCTATGAGAAATGAAATATGTTAGGACATTACTTGTGTCTAGTATATGACCGGCTACACAAAAAACATATTGATTCAAAGACATCGCGTCTATCGACTTGCGAGTAGAGTAAATATGCTAGTACGAGCGAAGGTTCAATGGGCAACATCCCCACACCTTCGTATGCAAGTTTTTTTCTGCCGGACTCAATCACCAATCTCATCCTCAATTTCCTTCATGTGGAGGATTGTTGGAAAAGTGTGTTGTGTGTGAAGGAAATTGTGTATATTTCCATGCAAGAATCGTTTGTCGTTGGACAAAGATTATAGTGGGTTCATATTCTACTCCGTGAGAATAAGAAAATGATATATTTATTTGTTCAATTTGAAGATTGAATAATAATAATATTATAGCTCAAATAAATGGATGGAAGTTGGAAATGTGAGTTTGTCTCACATGTGAAAAGAATGGAAAAACTAGTTGATAGTTTTTGCCACTTTTTATTGAATTATTATTCTTTTAATTCAAGGCTAATTCAAGAATAACTTCAATGGTTAATGTTCATTTATGATTGGCAAATGAAACTCCAAAAAGAGATTGATGACAATGTTAATGTTGAATTAAGTTGATCATCAATATATGGATTACTTGGTGAATTAATCCTTAGGGGGTTTTGATCTATAAAAGAAACACCCATAAGTTTTTTTTGTAAGAGAAAAAGATGAGAAAAAGAAAAACACACAATGAAGAAATTTTCCATCAATCTTCTTCCTCCCTCTTGCAATTTTGTTCTTCCTCTTTCTTTGGCCTCCTTGAATAATTGGAATGGTGATTTTGTCCAAGCATAGCTCATTTCGCCGAAAGGCTCAAGTGCGGAGTTGCATCCGGTAAATCCGTTTTATCCTGGGAGACTAACGCCCGTCAAACCTCAAGCACTCATAGAGAGGGAGATGAATTAGTCTTAAGGAGAGTGTTGGTTTACACGACTCGGATACAAGTGGATAAATATGGTTTTATCGTTTCTTTTCATGTTTTCATTCTTTTAATTTGTAATTAAAATTTCAATTATATTGTAATCGTTGTCCTTTCAATATTTACAAGATTTTATCCAACAAGTAATGTATCCAAGTGAATCATTGGATACATTGAGTTGATTACCTAATATATCCTTTACGAGATTTATCAAAGCCAAGAAAGATACAGTGAGTTGATTTTGGCATTAATTTTTGTGCATCGATGAGGAAGATGTATGGACAACAAGAACAAAAAAAATAAAAAAAATAATAAGAATGCGTAGTCCGTATTCTTTGCCATAATTTCTGATATGGAAACAGAAATTTATGTTGACGCATATGAAGCCGATTAATAAGATACACAGCGGTATTGAAGCTTCTAACCAGAAATTGTATGAAACACTTGCCATGAGACACAAGCCCATGTCCATGATAAGGCAATGTCACCATTTTGTTGAGCGGTGTATGGACACGTGAGTTGATGTTTAATGCCAGCCTTTGTAGGAAGGAAAAAAGGTATGACTAGTAAATGCATCCCCATTTATCTGTTTCAATAGTTTTAACAGTGAACAACAAAAATTTTAGGTAGACAGTTGATTTTCAATTTTGGTTTTAAAGGTAGAGAATATTTAGGTAACATTGTGGGAGCATATTTAGTCTTGTGATGAGTTTTGGGAATGCTACAAGTGAATTAGGGCTAAGAAAATATTGTGGATTAGACCCTCACAACCCAAGCAATAACCCCAAGAAAACAATGGCACACAAACAAAGCACAAGAAAATAACAGAGCAAAAGACACAGAAATTGTTTACCCAGTTCGTCAATATGTTTGACTACGTCTGGGGGCACTACCAAGCCAGGATCTTGCACTATAATATGTTATTCTGAAGTTACAATGAGTTTGGGGGCGGAACATTGCTTAAATACATGCCCTGGAATAAGATCTAAACCTAAACAGAAAGGAATCCCGAAATCCCGTCAGCGGACCAGGCGCCCGCCTGGACTACCCCAAGCGCCCGCTCGATATTGATTTTCCGAAGGACCAACCTTCTGTCCAAATGAGCGCCCGCCTACTGGTCACCGAGCGCCCGCTCGCTCCCTCCGCCTGGAATTCTCCTTTTTGTTCCTTTGAGGATCTCTACTCCAACAATCTCCCACCTAGAGATCAACCGCATATACAAACCCCGTATCCGTCTTCAACTCATCCATGGTGTCATCCTAGTGCTCACCTCGATCATGGTAGTGCCATCCTCCTCTCCTATTCTCCAAGCCCCATTGAAGCTATACATAGCTTCAACTTCTCAAGGTTTACCACCTTGGTCAACATGTCAGCCGGGTTCTCCGATCCCAAAATCTTCTCCAGCCTTAAGATATTCCTCTCCAAGAGATGCCTGATGTAGTGAAACCTCAGTTCAATGTGCTTCATCCTAGAATGAAACGCTGGATTCCTAGCCAAATGAATTGCACTCTGACTGTCACTGTAGAGAGCATTACCACTTCGCGTCTTCCCAAGTTCACCCAAGTTCTGCAACCATACCATCTCTTTGCTTGCCTCTGTCACTACCGCATATTCTGCTTCCGCAGTCGACTGAGCTACGATCTTCTGCAATTTAGAAGCCCAGGAGATTGCTGTACCACCCAATGTAAAAACATAACCCGTAGTACTTCTCCTCTTATTAAGATCACTTGATGCCAAATCCGCATCCACATAACCCGCTAACACGACATCCTTGCTTGAGAAACACAGAGCCTTACCAGCAGTACCCTTCAAGTAACGCTGGATCCATTTAATCGCTTCCCAATGTTGCTTCCCTGGATTGCCCATGTACCGGCTGACTACTCCCACCGCATGTGCAATGTCCGGCCTTGTACACACTATTGCATACATTAGACTCCCCACTGTCGAAGCATATGGAGTCCTTTCCATCTTGTCACGCTCTTCCTTGCCCTTAGGTGAGTCCTTCTCGGATAGCTTGAAGTGCATACCCAATGGTGTCCCTGTTGGCTTCGCCTCTTCCATGCAAAACCTTGCCAAGACTTTCTCAACGTATTCTTCTTGTGAAAGAACCAACTTACCCGACTCCCTATTCCGGTCAATCCGCATGCCCAAGATTTTTCTGGCCTCCCCCAAATCCTTCATCTCGAACCGTTCTGACAACTGAGTCTTCAATCTGTTTACCTCTCTACTACTAGAGCCCGCTATTAACATGTCATCCATATATAACAGCAAGATTATATACCCATTGTCCGTGTTCTTGAAGTAGCAACAATGATCCGCCTCACATCTGATAAAATCAATATCGTGCATGAATCCATTGAACTTCCTGTACCACTGCCTAGGAGCTTGTTTGAGGCCATACAAGCTCTTAGTCAACCTGCAAACCAGTTCCTCGCTACCCTTAGACAAGTAACCCTCTGGTTGTACCATGTAAATTTCTTCCTCTAAATCACCATGAAGAAAGGCCGTCTTTACATCTATCTGTTCCAGCAACAAGTTATCCGCCACTACTATCCCCAGAAGCATTCTGATAGTGGTCATCTTCACAACAGGAGTGAATACCTCGGTGTAGTCAATACCGTACTTTTGCTGAAACCCTTTTACAACCAGCCTTGCCTTGTAACGCTTACTGCCTTTTGCTTCCTCCTTGATCCTGTAAACCCACTTGTTATGCAATGCCTTCTTCCCCTTAGGCAGTTTAATCAACTCCCAAGTTTTATTGGCCTTCAATGAGTCCATCTCATCATCCATCGCAGCTTTCCACTTATCACAAAGTGTACTACGAACAGCCTCCGCATAACATTCCGGTTCACCACTATCTGTCAACAACAAATAGTAATTTGAAGGAGTATACCTGTCAGGTGATCCACGCAATCTGCTGGATCTACGCAGCGGAATATCCGGTTCTGGAGTATGTGGTTCATCTTCAGTGACCCCCTGACCTTGGTCATCATGAACCGTCCTGCTCCCACCCGAGTCTGGAATATCCACCTCTACAACCTCTGGTTTCGAACTAATATCATCAGATGCCCCCTTTCTGTCCTTGTACAATACTTGTTCATTGAATACCACATCTCGACTACGAATAATTTTATGGTTTTGGTCATCCCAAAACTTATACCCGAAGTCATCCCCGCCATACCCAATAAACGTACATTTTACAGATTTTGCATCTAACTTATTTCTATCAGCAGAATCAATATGAACATATGAAACGCAGCCAAATATGCGAAGAAAGGACAGATTTACCTGCTTGCCACTGCATGCTTCCTCTGGAATTCCATTCCCCAATGGTACCGATGGTCCCCTATTGATCAAGAAAGCAGCCGTGTCAACCGCATATGCCCAGAACGTCTTCGGAAGTCCACACTTCAATCTTATACTTCTAGCCCGCGCGTTCAATGTTCAATGTCTTCTCAATGACATGTAATATAACGCACCACCCAGAGAAGTTACCGGGGCCGGCCCCCACAAATCCGTGTGGACGAAATCCAACTTTGCTTCCCTCAAAGCCCTACCTTTCCTCGAGAAATTACTCCTCGCCTGTTTGCCAAACACACAATCTTCACATATCCCCACGTTGACTGTCTTCAAACCCGGTAGTCTTCCCTTTGAGCAAAGTACTTTCATCCCCTTCTCACTCATGTGACCCAATCGACAGTGCCACAAATCTGTATCACCCTTGGCTGACGCCACCGCGATACTTGCCTTGGTGTTATTCGCCAAATACAATGTCCCCTCTTTATTACCCCGAGCGATCTCAGAATCCTCCTTGGTAATAACCCAGTTCCTGCAGCCAAAAGTTATCTTGTAACCTTCTTCATCCAACTGCCCAACTGAAAGCAGGTTCTTTTTCATACCGGGAATGTGCCTGACCCCGTGTAGATGTAGGACCTTCCCGTCTGATGCTCCTATTCTGACATCCCCCTTCCCCTTGATTTCCAAAGGCTCGCCATCCGCCACATAGACCTTACCGAAATCACCGGAAGTATAATTCTCCATCTCTTCTGCATGCCCGCAAGAGTGGAATGATGCCCCCGAATCCAGCACCCATGATTCTAGTACACTACTAACACTCAGAACCAGTACATTATCACCTTCGACTGTCACATTCACCGAATTGCCCCCACGATTGGGACAATCCATCTTGTAGTGTCCTAACTCCTTGTAATGATAACACTGCACCGATCCTTTCGCGACCCTTGGTTTATCTCTGATCTCCACGGCCTTGCCCTTACCACCCACTACGTTTTCCCTTGATTCAGTTCTCCCTTTATTGCTAGTACCCAGCCTCCCCTGCTAGTAGTAGCTAAAGCCGATCCCGAAGTAGACGATGTCCCCAATTTCTTCAAGCGATTTTCCTCGCCCAACAGAAAGTCTTTAACATCATCATACTTCAATTTGTTCTTACCCGCTGAAGCATTGATCGCTGTCACCGTTCCGCTCCAACTTCCTGGTAAAGACGCTAGCAACAAGCACGCATGAACCTCATCATCAAACGTAATATCCAACGCAGTCAATGAGTCTATAACATCCATAAACTTATCGATGTGTTTAGCTAAGGATCCTCCCTCTTGCATCTTGAGACTACCCATCTTGCGTATCAAATCAACCTTGTTTACAGCAGATGGAGTTTCAAATCTCTCAGTAAGATAATCCAATAGCTCCTTTGTGGTTTTTGCCTTCTTGGTAGTCTTTGCGATCCACTTCGACAAAGTAGATCTAACCACCCCTAGGGATTTCCGATCCATGAGATCCCAATCTTCTTGCTTTTCTCCTTCCGGCTTGACTCCCTTTAGAGGCTTATAGAGATCTTTGTTGTACAAGAGATCCTCTATTTGCATCCTCCAAAACCCGTAGTCAGACCCATCGAATTTCTCCACCGCTTGTTTATCCTTTCCCATTCTTGATTGCTTGATAAACCCCAATCGTCCGATAAACCAATCGATCGATTGACCCTGATCTCCAACCAGAGCTCTTGATACCAGTTGCTGTGGATTAGACCCTCACAACCCAAGCAATAACCCCAAGAAAATAATGGCACACAAACAGGAAAATAACAGAGCAAAATACACATAAATTGTTTACCCAGTTCGTCAATATGTTTGACTACGTCTGGGGGCACTACCAAGCCATGATCTTGCACTATAATATGTTATTCTGAAGTTACAATGAGTTTGGGGAAGGAACATTGCTTAAATACATGCCCTGGAATAAGATCTAAACCTAAACAGAAAGGAATCCCGAAATCCCGTCAGCGGACCAGGCGCCCGCCTGGACTACCCCAAGCGACCGCTCGATATTGATTTTCTGAAGGACCAACCTTCTGTCCAAATGAACGCCCGCCTGCTGGTCACCGAGCGCCCGCTCGCTCCCTCCGCCTGGAATTCTCCTTTTTGTTCCTTTGAGGATCTCTACTCCAACAAGAAAATGATAAAATGAGAAATAATGAAACTTTGGGGAGACCCATTTCGGTTTTGTATCAAGAAAATATTGTAGAATTATTAATGAGAAAAAGGGGAAGTTCATGCAAAAGAGATACAGCTCAAGCTGGTATTACTTTCTACTCTCTCCGTCCCAGAGTAAGAGTCCTACTTTCCATTTTGGTACGTTCCAGAGTAAGAGTCATATTCCTAAAATGGCAAAGAATCTTTACTATTCACCCCACTCATTCTATTTCCTATTTTACTTTTATACTCACAACACCAATCAATTCACTATTCTCTCCCACTCATTCTCTCTCCTACTTTACTTTTACACCCACAACATTTACATCACTTCCAATATTTATTAATAAGCGTGCAAATGAGGGGTAGGACACTTACTCCTGGACGGAGGGAGTATATGAAAGTTCGGGGGTTCAGTCCCCACCTAATGCGGTATCTGTTATTAATTTATATATGAAAGTTCGGGGTTCAGTCCACACCCAATTTACTTTCAAGTGCACTTGTAATAGTTTAAATAATTTATTATTATAAGAAAAAAAACATTTTTTTTAAAGAGGGGAAAGTTAATGGTTTTTAGCTGAAAATGATGCTAAATGTAATATTGGAGATGAATGCAAAAAGTGTAATTGAATGTACACAAATGCTAGGTCTTTGCTTCCAGATGTGGGTAAAGAGTGCTCCACCGTCTCTTCATCCATTTTTCAAGAAAATTTTCGTTATATAACTCTTATTTTCTAGAATATTTTTGGATTTTTTTTGGGAAAAAAAATTGATGATTGCACTAGTCCTTTTAACAGCTTTTGGTTGTCCACTTGGCTATATAAGATATCGATTGTAATATTGATCCGTTTGCAATCAGGAAAGGAACACAAGATTTATTGATCACACAGAAAATGAGTATTCATATACTCCCTCCATCCCAGCTCACTTGAGACTTTTTGACTAAAACTGGTCAACTTAAGGTCGGTTTGACCAACACTTTATAGAAATATTTATGATCCGAACAAAAATTAAAAAAATGTAAAATGACCACCATTAAAAATCCTCTCAATAACAATTTTTAAAAAGTTTTTTTTGAACATAAATATTTCTATAAAGTGTTGGTCAAACCGACCTTAAGTTGACCAGTTTTGGTCAAAAAGTCTCAAGTGAGCTGGGACGGAGGGAGTATACTCTTATTTAACCTACATGAAAGTACAATACAATAACAAAAACAAAGGATCATAAATTTTTGACTAGTAAGGACGCTCTCCAACAAAGTTACCCGGAGGATCATAGTTGCAAGTAACAAATCCCCAGCCATTGTCACACTGAACCCTAGCGCACCCAACTCGCTTCGAATTTCCCCAAACAACCTGAGTAAAGTGACCGCACTCCCCACCAACACAGGTATTAGAGTTGTAGTCATAAAAATCCCTCTCTCCAACCCACATCTCCACAGCTGACGTGGCAGTAATATCAGGGAATGCCGAGGCTAAGTTTTCACCATAACGACCACCAGAATGAACCATATTGCAATCACCTATACGCTCATTAGCATAGTTCTGAGCAAAGGCTGCTACATTGTTGTCCCAAGTCAATGGTTCGACGCCAACTTGCGCACGAGCTGAATTGTGGGCATCAAGGTAGTCTTGAGGGGAGTTTTGTGCTAGAGAGGAATGGACCATGGCTAGTGCAATTAGACAGAGAATAGTTGGTGTGATTTTAGGCAACCCCATTTTGATTGTTTTGTGTTGAAAGATGATGAAAATCAAATCTATTTATGGTGAAGTTATTGCTGAAAATACTGTGTTGATAGACCATATTTTAACCTAATCAGATTAACATAAACGACTAAATGTTAGCCACCAGAGAATAGTCTTCTACTGAAATGTTTTACTCGCAATCCGGGTGCGTAAGATTTTTTTTTTTTTATGTTTTTCTTTTAATCAAGACATATGGCACTAATTAACCAAGGTCTCTTTTTTTTTTTTTGAAACAAACCAAGGTCTTTTATAGGATGCTAATTAACAAGACTTATCATGGGGTGGTCTTTAAAAGAACCCTAGCATGCACGTCTGGAATATTAACTAACCGAGCTAATTGTGCCAAACTAGCTGTAAATATAATTTTCTTGCAATGGTAACCACATTTTAATCCCATATCACATGGCTAATGCTGCCATTTGCACGTCAAACTAATAAAATTAATGGGTTTCGAGATGGAATCGTTGCATTTCAAAACAAATAAAACCAATTCAATTCAATAGTAATGATAATGCTTGTATTGTGAATAATAATTAGAAAAGAAAAAAAATGTATCGAACAATTAAATATATGTCCTCCATCCTTGATAAGTGTTAATTTTACTTAAAGAGAGACATTTTCGGAAACTAATCTATTACTCCCTCTTTCTTGTCCAGGAATAAATGTCACCTCTTTTTGTATATTAGTACGAAGAAACTATGAGCAATAAATTTAGATTTGTTTAATTATCCTAATAAAATTATAAAACTTGTTATTGATACGCCATTATAAATACAATCGTTAATTGTTTTTTTAAAAGGCGAATACTTAGAGAAAATGAACAAAATGAAACATTGGACATTTTGATTTGTTTTAAAATTTTATTGGCGCATCCGGTTGGTTTAACTGCTTTATAAATATGTGTGCAAAGTTGAAATGTTCTTCTAAACACCTTGATTAACCCATCTATGTAATTTCATTTCAAGAATATCATGGCTTGCTAGTTTGGATTTTCTGAACCAGATTCAGATATAGATCTTTGATCAATGAAACATAACCAAGTCTGTAAGACTAGGTAACACACGGCATAGCTGAAAACAAGAAGAAGCGGAGGAAATTTCCTTGATGTTATTCACAATAACCTAGAGGTACGTATATACAAACTGTGTGTATCTTAGATAGAAAGGTGTAGGGACCGCGACCACCACCACCACTTTCCCACATTAGTATGATATTGTCCGCTTTGGGCCTAGCCCGCACGGATTTGTTTTTGGGAACTTCCCAAAAGGCCTCATACTAATGAAGTGAGTGGGTGCTATTATATACCTTGCAATTGTTTCCTCAATTGCCGATGTGGGACTTTGGGTTGCACCCCAACAATCCTCCTCTCAAACCAAGGACCATATCCAGCGAAAGCTTGTACCAACCGGCCCGCGGAACACCACCGCCTTCGATTGCAAGACTCCATTCGCAATGTCACACAAGGGGAACCCCACCAATATAAAGCACACACGCGGTCCACCCGGTCAGGAACATCCGAACCAGGCTCTGATACCACTTGTAGGGACCGCGACCACCACCACCACTTTCCCACATTAGTATGATATTGTCCGCATTGGGCCTAGCCCACACGGATTTGTTTTTGGGAACTTCCCAAAAGGCCTCATACTAATGAAGTGGGTGGGTGCTATTATATACCTTACAATTGTTTCCTCAATTGCCGATGTGGGACTTTGGGTTGCACCCCAACAAAAGGCATAGGGCTCTTTCTTATGCTAGGATATATTCTAACTATATGTACAATATTATCCCTGATATAATTCTAATGAACCATATATACAAGATAATACTAAAGCCTAAATGAAAGGTCCTGTTTACTTAAGATTAACAGATTGGTTAAAACAAGTGAACAGCTAACTGGTTTGGGGAGTTAGCTGTTGAGATAAAAAGAGTAGAGAAATTATGCAGCGGAAGATAATTAAGTTAAGAAACAAAAGAGACAGTGTGCAGTGTGTGTTTAAGTGTAAAGACAAGAGAGTACACAAGGGTTTTAAAGTGGTTCAGAGGTTTAGCTCGTCTCTTACATCCACCCCCACTGTAGTCAACAGTGAGATCAATCCACTATAATCCACTTACTTAATAAGCTTACAATGAATGATAAAGGCAAGTTCCTCGAACTCCCTCTACTTAATTGTCACTACAATTAAGGAAGCCTTTTGACTAAGGCTGTAAAAAGAAAAAAAAAAAGAAATTACACAAGTGTGTTTACAGAATATTAGCTTGGTTGTTAGCTGGGTTTAAAGGGGGTTGTAACTGGGTGCTAGATGGGACAAGATTTGCAGGGGCGTAATGCAAATGGCTGTAGGGGTGAAGGGTGTTAATGTTATAGCAGCAATGGGATTTTTGGGTTGTGGTAGAAGCAGCATAGTTAACAGCCCAGTGTGTTTTCTTATATAGGATATGAATATATCCGTTGGGGGACAAGAAAACACATGGGGAACATGTTTGCAGAAAGTTGAGTCTTTGACTGGGTAAAGTATTGTTTGACTAAATACTTTTATTTCTTTATGCAGGATGTCCATGCTGGAGGTGCTGGAGGGGGTTTGCATGCTTGATTAATTAAATAGTTATTTTATAGCAAAATAACTATTTCTTCAAAGATATGGCTCGAGTGGATAGCTGTTGGAAAGCTTCAAGAGAGAAGCTGTTGATGAAAAGTCAGATAGCTGTTGGGATAGCTGCTGGGCTTCAACTGGATGATCTGCTTTAGCTTGATTGTAAATAGGGTTTCTGTAATTCATACGAGTGTAAACGAATGTAGAAATGATATATATTCAGTTCATTTGATGTAAATATTATTGGTTTATCCTTAAACAGTTTTATGTATGAACTGAATAGATATCTGTTGGGTCTGTTCTTGGCTTGCCTGTGGATCAGGTCTTCATATGCTTTGTATAAACAACTGGAATGATTATTTATTTATCAAAACAAATTTACTATGATTAATCAGGTTAATAACATAGTGAGGTACTAACAATTTCCCCCTTTTTGGTAAATAAATATCATATATGTACCTGCAGACAATATGCTAAAGAGAAGAGATACCAATGAAGATGTAGACTTCTTGATGGAATTCTTTTGCATACAAAGCAAGGATAGTTAAATATAAACAAGGGAATTATATACAAGATAGGTTTGAATAGCTTACAATATAGAAGTAGATAAAACCTAATAAACATCTATACAAGCTAGAAATTCATAAGTTTCTTTACTTCCTCTCTTTCCTTGGTCAGAGCAGTTCTCCTTGCTAGATCATATCTTCTGTAGAACCATCCATTGTTCCATACAAGGCTCATCATAGAGTTGTACTGATAGTCCACACTTTGCCTAGTCAGAAGTTGACTTTTGGTGAGAGGAATTTGATTGGGCAGTAGCCTTTGTCCAATCTAAGCCTTTAGCTGCTGAGGACTCATTGATTCTTCATTCAGAGAAACTCCAAAATGGGTGTCCTTGTAAAGAGAAGCAGGTCTTTGCTTGGTTGATTTGGAGGGTTGATTAGGAGGCTGAAGGTGGGGATGAGATAAAAAGGGTGATTGAGAGGGTGTGGGTGGTCTTGGATAGCTGCTGGAGTGAGATTGAGGAAAGATAGCATGAAATGGCTGTTGAGGAGATGGAGGAAGAGGATTCTCACCTTTGAGTAGGATGAATTCAGAGACATCATCAAGTTTTCTGAGTAAGGAGGTTTTGAGTTGTTTTATTAGGGTGGCAGAAAATTGATTGAAGTCTGTGAAGGTGAGATGGTAAGGAGGGGTGTATTTGAATGGATCAAAGTTAGGGGGTAGGTTTGAAAGGTGAGACCTGAACTTTTTATGGAATGCAGGAAGAGAAGGTGGAAGGTGTTGAGGATAAACAGAGGAGATGGGATAAAGGTTCTTGACAATCAATCCCATGATACAGCTCTTCCTGGAAAGAAGGGAGTAATACACAAATTGTGCATACTGAATGCATAGAGCATAAACAAGGAGGAGGGGGTATAAATTCATTCCAGAAGGTTGTTAGAGATGAGATGAGAGAAGATAAATTCCCATTCATGAAGATTTGAAAAGGAGAGGGGGTAAGGAAGTTTAGGAGCAGATAATAGGAAGCAATATTGAATAGTAATTCTAAACTTCTTCCATTCTTCATAGGCATGAAAGAGTTGTCCACCTAAGTTTCTGGAGTGGACACTCATGTGGGTTTTTGTCATTTCCCATGTATTGGAAAGATTATGAGGGTTGATGAGAGGGGGAATGACAGAGAGATTGTTGAGCTTTTTGAAGGGAGGAAGAAGAGCAGGAATGGAGAAGTCTATATCACAATCTAAGGCCCAGAAACTAGGGGTGGGCATAGATTTGTCAAGATCAATTTGGATTTGGGGATTTTGGACAGAAGAGGGGATAGCTGTTGGTAAGGTTGAAGGGATAGCTGTTGGTATGACAGGAGAGTTGGAAGTAGATGAGCCACCTTCACCCATGGATTTTCTAGATTCCCTAAATCTTATAAAATCAAAGGCTTGAAGGGCTTCAGGAATTGAAAACTGAGATGATAGCTGTTCAAACAAGGTGGATGTGTTCTCTTCAGAAAATTAGAAATTGATGTGTCTTTGATAATTTCTAAGATTTTTGGATTGAGAACAGGAGGGACAAAACTAGGTGGAGGAAGAGAAATGGTAGTTTGGACTGGGGAAATGGGAACAATAGAGACTAGTGGCTTAGCTGTTGGCACAGTTTCAAGAGTTGGAGAGTTCCCCCTTGACCTGACAGTAGTGTCTGGACTAGGTGAGTTCCCCCTTAAGGTTTCAACAGGAGGGGTGGTTTGGGGAATGGAATTTTTAAGGTGAAGAATGCTTTGAATAGCAGAGGTATGATCGGAGCTAGAGGTATGAGTAGGGGAGGGAGGGGATGAGAGTCTTTGTCTTTTGGATCTTCTCTTTATATAGAATGGACCAGCAGACTCAGAAGAAGAAAATACCCTAGCTGTTGGGACTGTAGGTGCCTCAGCTGTTGAAGAGGTGGTCTTAGCTGTTGAACTTGATTCATGGACTGGCTCCTCAATTGCTGGGTCTTCATGCACTTGGACTGTTCCAGCAAGCTTTTCTCTTCTTGTTTCATCCAATAGCTGTTGAATGGTTAATTGATCAGCTGCATCTACATTTTCCAAATCAATCACTTCAGTTGATTGAGATACTTTTTGAACTTCAGGTTCTCCTTCACTCTGAATGGCTTCATTATCAAGAAAGATTTCAGTGGCATTGCTCCCTGCAGGTCTGACTAATTCCCAAGAGGCAGTAGTGTGTTCATGGCTTTCAACTTGGTTTCTTACTCACTTGAGGATGAGGATGAAGGATCACCAAATTTCTGACTCACTTGAGTGTGTTCATGGCTTTCAACTTGGTTTCTTACTCACTCTGAGGCTTTATGACCAGGAGTTTCTGACTCACTTGAGGATGAGGATGAAGGATCACCAAATTTCCTTTTTCCTTTGCCTTTGACAGCTGTCTTCTTCAATCTTGGTTTCTTAGCTGCTGGCCTTTTGTGTACTGGAGCAGCAGGAAAAGACTCAGCTGTTGGGAGCCCAAGCATAGCTTTTGATCTTGTGATCCTCATAGGGGTTTGAACAGGAGCTGGGGGAGTATTTCGACTAGCTGATGGTGAGATAGCTATTGGAGTGTCAAACTTCTTCTTGGATCTGTGCTCCCTTCCTGGTGATTGCTCAGCAGATGGGGTCCCTTCAGAGTCAGCAGAAGAGGATTCTTCAATATCATGTACATCCTTTGATCTGGTCTTTCTTGTGGTTCTAACCCTAGATGGCTGTTGGGTTGTCTTAGATGTTCCCTCCTTAGTTCCTTTGAGAGGGCTCTTGGATTTGCTAAGTGAAACCACTGAACACCACCTTGATTCTAGGGAAGCAACCCAGTGTATTGCCAGTTTCTTAGCAAGAATTCCACTCATAAATCTGAAAAGGTTGGGCTTGGTTGATCTCACAGAGGGTTTTAGAGTTGATAGAGAGTTTAGTAGGTTGAAGTTCTCTAGCATTACTCTGCACCTTATATTCCCTTGAAATAGGCCAAGGGCCACTTTCCATTCTGCAGAACTTAGTTGGTCTAGTGAGGACTGTTTCCCAAACATCCCTTTGATTACCACATCACTAAGTGCAGAGTTGTTGATGGACAAATTCTTCTTGAATAATGCTTTGTTTTTCACAAAGTCATAATTCTCAATTCTTTGGCCAGTAAATCCTTCATACAGACCTTTAAAACTAGAATCAAGGTCTTTGCTCCAAGGGTTGGTCAGAAGATTATGGGAATTGATCATTGCATAAGTGGTTTCGACATCTTCAGGATTGATGAGCATAATCACATCCTGGAAAACACAACGGATAGATCCACTATCAAATCGGGTCCCTTTGGAATATACTTCCAAACAAGCATTCTCAAGGATGGGGTTTTGAGCAGTAAGCATGGTGATGAGGCTATTATTTTTAAGGATTCTTTTGACGAACTGACCAACATCATCTTCAAAGAAATCGGATTCAATATAGTAACCATGACAATCATCAGAGAGAGCCATTGATTTTGAGAAGGAGAATGAAACAGAGTATCAGGGTTTAAGAAAACAGAGTATGCGAGAGAGATGAAATTGATTCTTCTACAACAAGTCTCCTTTTGTTGTATACTCTGTATGCTTTGCAAAGTTTATCCTTCTTGAATGGAATTTTGGGAAGGCCTTTGACTAGGTTGGAATTGAAGAGCTTTGAGATGGTCTTCAGGTTGAGGTGAGCATTTTGTGCCACAGCCATGACATGTCTGATTGGCTATAGGATAAGAGACATTGGGCAGTAGAGGTTTGTACAACTTCAAGGTGCAGGCAGTAGAGGTTCTTCTCTCTTACTCCTGTAAGAATAACCTTGTTTTTATTGTCCTTGACTTGGCAAAGGTCCTTGGTGCAGACAACATGGTAACCCTTGTCACAAATTTGACTAATACTAATCAAATTGTGCTTCAGGCCTTCAACATATGATACATCTGTGAAGATGATCTCCTTGGTCACTAAATTTCCTGATCCTTTAACCCTTGCTTGAGAATTGTCACCAAAAGTAACATTGGGACCATTCTTTGGAGATAGCTGTTGAAGCCATTCTTTGTTATAAGTCATGTGCCTACTGCAGCCGCTATCTAAGTACCATATACCTGTACAGGAAACCTACAAAAAAAATTAAAAATTATAGTACCCTTTTATTCTTTTGGGTCCAAAGGATTATATTTTCTTTGGGACCCTAGCCTTGCCATCTGATCTCCTTTTGAAGAACTGGTTAAAGGTGTTGTAGTAAGACATGATCTGCATCATGTAGGGAGTCAAAGTGAAGGATTGAGGGTTATCATATATGTTTCTGGTATTGTATAGGGTTTGTTTTCTGTAGTTAGGTTGGTGAAAGTAAGATGGCTGTTGAGAATGAAATGAATGGTGTGATGATCTGGGAGAAGGTCTTTGGGACTTATAGGCATGACTTTTTCCATTGGAATATTGCCAATTTTGTCTATGTTGCCTTGGCTTATGCTGCCTAGCCTTTCTTGGCTGTCCAGCTTGTCTTAGCTGTTCAGCTTGTCTTGGCTGTTGAGACCTCCCAGGCTTTCTAGACTTGTGTTCATGCCTTCTTTTCTGACTATTGGTGTTGTCAGTACTAGTAAAGGCCTGAGATTGAGAACTTTTGGGAGGTTGCACACTTAACTCATTCTTTTTGGTTCTTTCACTTCTCATTCTGTATACATCATCCTTTGTTTGAACAGGATATGATGGTTTCTTGGTTGAGAAAGTGTTGAGGCTAGCTAGGACCATTGTCTCAATAGTCCTATTACCAGTTGGGGGAGTATAAGTTTTGAGAGTGGGATTTTCAGCTCCAAGACCAGATCTGTCCCCAGGGTGTCTTTGATTGAAGTGATACAAAGATAGAGCATTGCTTGATTTGTTCCAAGAATCAATCTTGCTTTTTAGGGCATTGTTTTCTTCCTTCAAGGTACTCATTTCTAGTTCAGAATCCTTTTGAGGTTTTGAACAGTCAGTCTTAGCTATTGAGCTAAGTATGTCACTTTCAAGTTTCTGACACTTGTTCTCCAGATCATTTTGGTGGTTTCAAGGATGAGAATTGAAGATTTAAGTTTTTCAATGGTTTTTGATTGCTCAAGGTTTTCAGTGATGAGGGAGGCAAAGCTGGAGTCTTTTTTTTTTCTTTTGAATTAACAGGGTGCAGACTAAACTTTTAAAGCCATCAATATTTAGTGAGTTAAAATTATGTACCTCTTTTAATTGTTCTGCAGCAGCTAAGGCCTCTAGATCTTCCTCATTGTCAGAATCTTCATCTTCTTGGGCAACAAGACACAGTAGTGCTTCTTCTTCATCACAATCTGAGTCAGATGAGTCAAGGTCTTCATCACTGAACCTAGATGAGTCAGCAAGCATGACTTGTTCTTTATTTCTGTTATTTTTAGCTTTAACACAATTGTAGCAATTGCATCTCGAGCTATGAATAACTTCTTTAGAGTATGTCATTCTTTTTTAGTTATCTTTTTGTTTCTTAGGTTCAGTGCATTCAGCAGCAAAGTGATCTGGCTTTCCACAATTATAGCACTCCACACTTTTCTTTACAGTATCTTGAGGTGGGTTGGAGGATGAGGGAGTGTATCTTCTATCTAATGCTTTCTTTTGATGTCTCATGGCATTTCTGACAGCCATAGATATCAGGCTGGGAATGTCATCTTGAGAGATGGGCTTTGATTCTTGCTTGGGGTTTAGGTTCAATTTTTGCAGGGCATTGTTTACCAGAACATCAATGTCCTGTTGAGTGAACAATTTTTGGTTTTTCTCTTGTGCAACCATAGCAAGAGTTTGGGATATAATGGGTGCTGGTTGAATTTTGATCATTCCTTCAAGTTCATAAGCTTCAAGTTTCCCAAAATATTGTTCTACTGTTATTGTGCTCCATTCAACTCCTTCTCTAATGGGTAGAGCCACCTTCTCATATTCTTGGGGAAGGTTTGAGTATATCTTTAAGCATAGGTCAGCTTGGGTGAATGCTTTGCCATGGTCTGAAATGGCTCTAACAAGGTCTTCAAACCTTGGTCTTGCAGCACTGACCTTTTCTCCAGGATAGAATTTAAAGTTGTCTAGTGTGTATTAAGTCCCATACAGCTTTAGCACTTGTAACTTCAGCTATTTCTTGAGCAAGGGAGTCATTTACACTCTTTTGCAGAATATTTTTAACTTTTAGATTAGCAGACATTAGTTGTTTCTCAGATTTAGTCCATGATTCAGGGGATTTGGTTTTGCTTGCTCCTCCATTAGTTTCAGCTTGAACTGGTGGTTCTATTTCATGTTTCAAGACATACCAGTTCCATATGCTATTAGCATCTAGATAGGTTTTAATTTTTGATGAATAAATCTCAAAAGATCCACAGTCATCAATATGTGGTATGTCCTTCTCATTGTTTCTTCTTGGTTGAGGCAAGGTGGGTTGAATAGATCTTTCACAAGTTGTTAGACTTTTTATGGTGAATCCAAGATCTGGTGCCAATTGAAAGGTCTTGTTTACTTAAGATTAACAGATTGGTTAAAACAAGTGAACAGTTAACTGGTTTGGGGAGTTAGCTGTTGAGATAAAAAGAGTAGAGAAATTATGCAGCGGAAGATAATTAAGTTAAGAAACAAAAGAGACAGTGTGCAGTGTGTGTTTAAGTGTAAAGACAAGAGAGTACACAAGGGTTTTAAAGTGGTTCAGAGGTTTAGCTCGTCTCTTACATCCACCCCCACTGTAGTCAACAGTGAGATCAATACACTATAATCCACTTACTTAATAAGCTTACAATGAATGATAAAGGCAAGTTCCTCGAACTCCCTCTACTTAATTGTCACTACAATTAAGGAAACCTTTTGACTAAGGCTGTAAAAATAAAAGAAAAGAAATTACACAAATGTGTTTACAGAATATTAGCTTGGCTGTTAGCTGGGTTTAAAGGGGGTTGTAACTGGGTGCTAGATGGCACAAGATTTGCAGGGGTGTAATGCAAATGGCTGTAGGGGTGAAGGGTGTTAATGTTATAGCAGCAATGGGATTTTTGGGTTGTGGTAGAAGCAGCATAGTTAACAGCCCAGTGTGTTTTCTTATATAGGATATGAATATATCCGTTGGGGGACAAGAAAACACATGGGGAACATGTTTGCAGAAAGTTGAGTCTTTGACTGGGTAAAGTATTGTTTGACTAAATACTTTTATTTCTTTATGCAGGATGTCCATGCTGGAGGTGCTGGAGGGGGTTTGCATGCTTGATTAATTAAATAGTTATTTTATAGCAAAATAACTATTTCTTCAAAGATATGGCTCGAGTGGATAGCTGTTGGAAAGCTTCAAGAGAGAAAGTTGTTGATGAAAAGTCAGACAGCTGTTGGGATAGCTGATGGGCTTCAACTGGATGATCTGCTTTAGCTTGATTGTAAATAAGGTTTGTGTAATTCATACGAGTGTAAATGAATGTAGAAATGATATATATTCAGTTCATTTGATGTAAATATTATTGGTTTATCCTTAAACAGTTTTATGTATGAACTGAATAGATAGCTGTTGGGTCTGTTCTTGGGTTGCCTGTGGATCAGGTCTTCATATGCTTTGTATAAACAACTGGAATGATTATTTATTTATCAAAACAAATTTACTATGATTAATCAGGTTAATAACATAGTGAGGTACTAACACTAAAGATATGGTATATCTGTGGCACATACACTTCTAATACCCCCCCCCCCAAGCAAAACGGCTCACTGGAAGTTGCAGCTTGGTAGAGAGATCCTAAAATCGTGGTTTATACTATCCTTTAGTAAAGAGGTCCGTAAGTTGTGCCTCAGAGGAAACGAATTTAAGCTTGAGAAAACAACGAGTAACCAACTCACTAATGAAGTGATAATCTATCTCAATGTGATGAGTACAGGCATGAAAGGCTGGGTTGTGAGCCATGGGAATCGCAGAGATATTGTCACAGAATAGGGTAGGAAGAGGAAAGGGGAGCTTGAGCTCCCGAAATAAGAAGTAAAACCACTGGAGTTCCGCAGTGGCAGTGGCTAAACCACGATACTCCGCTTCACTATTGGAGCGAGACAATGTCGTTTGTTTCTTAGCAGTCCAAGAGACAAGATTGGGACCCACAAAAATACACGCACCTGAGGTGGAACGTCGATCATCAGGATCACCTACCCAATCCGAATCAGAACATGCACGAACAGTAAGATCAGGAGCAGACTGAAAGGTTAACCCCATGTTGACTATGCCTTTGACAAAGCGAAGGATGCGCTTTGCAGCAATGAGATGAGAAGAGCGCGGTTGATGCATATACTGGAAGACTTGATTAACTGCAAATGCAATATCCGGACGCGTTAAGGTAAGATATTGTAGACCTCCCACAACACTACGAAACTCAGTAGCGTTAGTCAACAGATCCCCATCAGAGATGGAGAGCCGAGAGTGAGGGATGGTGGGAGTAGGCATAGGTTTGCAGTCAGACATGTGAAAATGATCAAGAAAAATGAGAGCATACCGGGTCTGCCGAAAAGTTAGTGTGGAAGAAGAACGGGTAGCTTCGATACCAAGAAAGAAGCTAAGAGTACCCAATCGACGACTGTCAAAGGCAGTGCAAATATCATCAATAACCGCAGAAACTACTGAAGAAGAGGAGCCTGTGATGATTATGTCGTCGACATGAACAAGGACCAGAGCGGTGGAGCCATGCTGATTCCGAATAAACAATGAGGAGTCAGACCTACTGTTGATGAACCCGTGATGAATGAGAAAAGAATGAAGCCGAAGAAACCACGCCCTAGGAGATTGTTTAAGACCGTACAAGGCTTTGTGTAGCCGACAGTGGAATCAACAAAGCCAGGTGGTTGTTTCATATAGACTTCTTCATGAATAATGTCATTAAGAAAAGCATTCCTGACATCGAGTTGTTGAATATCCCATGAGCGAGAGTGAGGGACAGCAAGCACGGTACGGATAGTCGAGGGTTTAACCACTGGACTAAACTTCTCCTCATAATCTAATTAACCCGCTTGCTGTGTGAACCCCTGAGCCACTAAGCGAGCTTTGTGGGGTTCAACAGACCCATCGGCCTTTCGTTTGACTTTAAAAATCCAACGACAGCCTACCACGTTCGTCGAGGGATGAGAAGGAACCAAAGACCACGTCTGATTTTGGTGTAAAGCTGAAATTTCCTCATGCATAGCAACTTGCCAGTGTGGAATTCAGAAGCCTGTTTGAATGTACGTGGTTCATAGGTGAGACAACCGATGCTAACACAGCAGCAAGTGATACACTTGGAGTTGAGGAAGGGTATAAACAATCAAATGCCGTTCGATCGCGCACAAATACCGGTGAATAATCTTCAATCTTCGTCGCTCACGAATACCGAGAAATAGACGAAAACCAGCTCTTTATTACACGGCAAAAACTACCTCCAATAACACTAGAATAAAGTATTTATATGTTCTCAACACCTTAAAACGTTAAGAACCCTAATTAAGAAAAATTACGAAAAGTCCTAAACTGATAAAACTTCCAGAGTCATCTCTTCTACAAGATTGAAAATAACACCAATATTACCAAGAATTATTGAACATAACATTAATATTACAAGTCTTTGGTACTGATTTATTGATCATATAAAACATGAGTATTCTTACTCTTATTTAACTTACATAACAGTACAATACAATAAAAACAACCGAGGATTAGAAAGTTGCAATTAGTAAGGACGCTCTCCAACAAAGTTACCAGGAGGATCATAGTTGCAAGTAACAAACCCCCAGCCATTGTTACACTGAACCCTAGCACAACCAACTCGCTTAGAATTTCCCCAAACCACCTGAGTATAGTGACCGCACTCCCCACCAACACAGGCATTAGAGTTGTAGTCATAAAAATCCCTCTCTCCAACCCACATCTCCACAGCTGACTTGGCAGTAATGTCTGGAAATGCTGCGGCTAAGTTTTCACCATAACGGCTACCAGAATGGACCATATTGCAATCACCTATACGCTGGTTAGCATAGTTCTGAGCAAAGGCTGCTACATTGTTGTCCCAAGTCAATTGTTCGACGCCAACTTGAGCACGGGCTGAATTGTGGGCATCGAGGTAGTCTTGAGGGGAGTTTTGGGCTAGAGAGTAATGGACCATGGCTAGTGCAATTAGACAGAGAATGTTTTTTGTGGTTTTAGGCATCTTCATTTTGTTTTGTGTTGGAAGATGATGAAAATCAAATCTATTTATAGGGAAATCATTTGGGAAAATATTTAACCTAACCGGATTAACATATACCATATGTTAGCCACCAGAGAATAGTCTATCATTGTAATGTTTTACTCGCAATCAGGGTGCGTAAGAAGTTTCAAATTTCTTTTCTCGAAAACAAGACATATGCTACTAATTAACCAAGGTCTTTTATAGGATGCTAATTAACAAGACTTATCATGGGGGTGGTCTTCAAAAGAACCCTAGCATGGACATCTGGAATATTAATTAACAAAGCTAATTGTGTCAAATTAGCTGCTAATATAATTTTCCAGCAATGCTTACAGCATTTTAATCCAATTTCACACCGCTAATGCTGCCAATTGCACGTCATACTAAGCGTCGAACCTTGACCATCATGGTTTTCAGTAAACCCTCTATCCCAAAACGACCTTCCAATTTGCTAAAAAAAAAAATTTAATATGAAAACTCGCGTCGATAGCTAGCCAAGTTAGGTTATGCAATGTTGAATCGTGCACGCATTACTTGAAAATGTCTTTTAGAGACTCTTTGTTTGAGACGGCAATCATTAATAATCCTTATTTGAAAGAAATTGGGACGGTACTTCTCTATTGGTCTCTATTTTGGGATGACATTTCTCCAATAGTCCCTAATTTAACATGTTATATTTATATCAGGGATAGTCATTGCTGTCTCTATAAGATTTGAGACACCTACTTAATGAGACCCCTATTGTGTCCCTATTTTGTCCTAAACTCAAACAAAGACGGTACTAGAGCCTACTTATGGCCACTTATCCCGTCTCAATAAGTATGTTTTTTTGTAGTGACGGTTACCGGTGAAGGATCTTCAACTTTCGTGGAATCGAACACGATTACAGAAAATTGGAATAAGTGATCAATATCATAAAACGGTAAAAACTGCCTCCGAAACCCCTAAAACAATGTATTTATATGTTTTGAAACCCTAAATCAAAAATTACTCTAATTAAGAAAAAAAGTTACTCACGTTTCCATGCACGCGCTCAAATAATTTCAAAAACTTCAACGCCTCGTGATAGGCTAAATCACACACCTACAAATTAAACTTGGACTAAGTTGTAAAAATATAGCTAGGTTAAGTCCAAGATCGATCCACGAAAAACGGTTATTTGTTTACGTAATTGTCACTTAACAAGATTGGGGGGATAAATTTATTTTAACTAAAATCCTAAAAACATACATTAAACTAATTTAAAGCAAACACAATAATTAATAAGCGGTTTGATTACGTCTCCACCTAATTATTCAGTTATCATCGATACATATTTTCACTTTTACCATATTCACTTGATCACGAGAATTATTTCAATCTATGTTTCTTCTTTCAGCATAGTTACTAGCAGTGGCACACTCACTAGAAACCCTAATTAATAAATTAATCTAACTGACACAGTCTAGATCTCATTATCAATTGATTCAAGATTTAAGAAACTAAGATGAAGAACGCATTCTAGAATTATTTTATATAGATAATCGTCTAATTTACCCACTTCACAATTTACTATGGCACATGCATAAATCGTAAAGATTCTACTTATGAATTTCTACATTAGCACAGTAAATAAAAAATTCTAGTAAAGATAAATTAACCAAAGCAATTAGGCTGATCAATTCTAAAAACCCTAGCAATAAATCTAGATTAAGCACGAGTAAAATTATGAATACGAATAAAATTATGATAAGAAAAATACCTCAAAATGATAAAAAGGGGTTCAAGAAATCAAACCCAAAGTTTGGATTTTAGTTCCTCATCCAAAGCTTTGAAATCTCCATTAACAAGAAAATAAAACTAGATCTAAAATATTGTTGTAGCAGTCTATAGCATAAAAATAAAACCTAGTTCAAATAGTCTAAAACAAGTTCTAAAAGAATAAGGAAACAAAGAAAAAAAAATAGAAAAAGAAAAGAAAGAGGAATAATACGCCAAATCTGCCAAGATTTCACTTTATGCGCGTCGCCTCCGTCACACGCGCCTGGCATCCGTCACTCAACTGAAACAAGCCGTTCCCCACAGCACGCCTCGGGTAGACATGTCCAAATAGAACGGGGAACCGACGGAAGCGGCGGGTAGAACCGGAACCGGGAACTGGCGAGAACCGGGAACCACCGGAACAGGGAACCGGATTGAAACAGTTCGAATACGAATCCAACATATTCAGAACCGAGGAACCGGCGGTTCCGGAACCGAGAACCGGAACCGGGAACCGAACGGTTCCTCACAGTCTCCAAGAGTTGTCGAAGTCCAAACGGTCACTGGTGGATTGGCAGGAGTGAGGTAGATAGGCTTTGAATTTGTAGTATAGTGTTGTTTTATTTAAATTAGACTAGAATTTAGATAACTGTTGTAATTTAGAGGTATAGGCTCCTTTTGTCTACCCTTGAATTAGGGCTGTGCAAAAAATATTGGAACTGGACCGGACCAACAAAACCGGACCGGACCAATAAAAACCGGACCGAACCAATGGTATTGGTTTGGTTCTGGTTCCAAATTCCTTTAGAACCGGTAAATTGGTCCGGTTCCGATTTTGAAAAATATATACACGGTTCTGGACGGGACCGGACCAATCATATTTACATGTATATATATTACTAATATGCTATTATATATTATATTTATTTCTGATTTTACACTAAAATATAAAAACAAAATTCTGACTATCCTAATTGTAGACATCTTCGAATCAATACAAGAGGTTATATTTTATATTTCTGTTATAAAAACAAAATCTTTATTCCCTATCAGCAATGTTAAATGCACCAATCTCCACAGGCCTATGGGTTGGTACATTAGTGCTTCATGAAATGTTAATTTTACAATCCTGATTACATAAACTTGTATTAAATGCCAAAAAAAATTGTATGATATGTAATAATATGTAGAACTGGACCGTAACCGGACCAATAGAACCGGACCAATGAATCCGGTTCTGAAATATATTGGTTTGTCCTGGTTTTAATTTTATACAGAACCGAACAATTGGTCCGGTCCTGGTTTTGTGAAATTTTGACAAAAACGGGACCGAACCAGACCGTGAACACCCCTACCTTGAATTATAAAATGGAAAGACTTGGTTGTCCCCCTCATTGTAATATTTTCAATTATATTAATAAAATTATAAGGGTGCCGCCCCTTTTTTCCCTAAAAATATTGTTAGAAATTGTATTCTATCTTTAATAATATACTAACCAAATTTTGTCCACTTCTCATTCTTTCCAAAAACATACTGCTCAAATGAAAAAAAAAAAAAAAAAAAAAAACAACAAAAAAAAAAAAAATGTTGCCTTCAATCTTCATATTGTTACCCCCACACACACTGCCTAACAGCCCAACTGCTCATAAGTCATGTCCACTTCTCATTTTTCCAAAATGCCATCACAGCCGGTGTAAAAAAAAAAAACTTAGTTTTTTAACTGATTAGTTACTTTCTTACAGGTTTGGATTAAAAAAAAAAAAAAAAAACTAGATGGTGAGATGGAACCGGTTGAATCGTCAGAACCGGAACCGGCGGATAGAACCGGGAAGCGGATTAAGATGGTTCGAATATGGTTCCGGCTAATTGGGAAATGGGAACAGGCGGTTCCGGAACCGAAACCGTTTGGACATGTCTAGCCTCGGGCATGGGAGTCAGTCTCGTGCGTGGGAGTCCGTCTTTGCTCTCACACGTACTGATGTTTTCAATTCTTCGGGCAAATGGTACATTAGTGTACTTAAGTTTCACCATAGTTGAAATGTGGCTTTCAAGGCAATTTAACTCATAATGTTTACATTTTGTGGCGATGTGACTTAAAACATGACGGATACTAACGAAAAGAGATGAATGCTAAAGAAACTAGATTAAAGATAACAAATTGAACGGGAAATAACGACCTTTATGGAATATAACATTATCAACCCTCTAAATATAAAAATTATCAGTATCACTATTTTATTAATTATATTTAAAAAAACAAAATAAATAAAAGAGTCTAATATATAATGAAATTATTTCATACATCCAAAATAAATATTACCAACACCCATTTTTCAAACCTTTATTTTAACAAATTATCTCATCTTCCTTAATATTAACTATTAAGTATATAAATAAATAAATTACTGATTTATGTTTTTTAAAGCATTTTTCTTTTTTATCAAAATAAATATTACTCAAATTTGAAACGATAAAACGTCTCAATTTTAAATTTAATTCAACTTATTTAAAAAACATTAATTAGTAATTTATTGATTTATATACTTAATATTTAATATTAAGAAATAAAAGATAATTTGTTAAAATAATGGTTTAAAAATGGCAAGGGAAGGCGTTAGTAATGTTAATTGTGGATGTCTTAAATAATTTTTTTATTTATTAGAATCATTTATTATTTTGCTTTGTAAATATAATTAATATAATTGTGGCAGTAATAACTTTTAAAATTTAGAGGGTGGATAAAGTAATATTCTATAAAGGGCATTATTAGTTCAATTTGTTAACTTTTGTCTAGTTTCATTAGCATTCATCTCATTTTGTTAGTATCCGTCAAGGTTTAAGTCACATTGCCATAACATGTAAACGTTATGAGTTAAATTGCCAAAAATGAAACGTTGGAAGCCACATTGCAACTCTGGTGAAACTTAAGTACACTAATGTGCAATTTGCCCCAATTCTTCCTTCCTCCAAGTCGTTGTCTTTGGCGTGTTGGGCTGCCTCTCCTTCATCCATTTACTGCCTCGATGACTTGGGCCTCTCCACTCAAAGCTCCTTCTTTGTTGGGCTGACTCGTGTCCCTTCCTTGCTTGGACCTATGTTTCACCATGTCGAATCCACTTATTTTTTTTCCGTCCCGATTAACTTTCTTTTGACTTTTCTTTTGATATCTTGGGAAATCTTTTCTCATAAATAAATTACATCGATAAAAATATAAAAACGCTAAAATACTCCCGAATTACAAATAATCTCCAAAAATATATATTTACCCAAAATTACATATAAACTAATCTCAATTACATAAAATAATACTTTAAGCTCATAAAAACTTAGGAATCAAATGTACAAAATCACGCCACATCATCTTGTTGTCCTCTCACAGTAGTAAAATTATAGCCGAGGAATGCGACATTGTCTTATTACATACTCCCTCCGTTTCATGTGAATTGAGACTTATTTCTCTTTTCGTCACCTCAATTGAGACTGCCAAATTGCCCTGCGTACAATTTGTGGATAGTCAATGTCCCATTTGTAGTTGGGAAACATGAAATGTCACATGCGTACTTTTGATTTGGTTTCAATTTGACCCCCATTTTGTAAATGGCGTTATAAAATTAACAGACAAGCCCATGAAAGTTACAAATTTAACAAATCAATTAATTTGAAATTGCTTTTTCTTTTAAGGGGCTTATTGAAAATTTCATAAGTAAAATAGTTTAAAACTTAAATACTGCATTTCTTAGCCCTCCCTTCCCTGCAATCGCAACCTTAGGGCCTGCTGATAGAGCTTGGTGGGGAGGCGATTTTCCATCTCTCTCCCCTTTTAACTTTCTCTCTCCACCACCCCCTTCGGTCACCCCTCTCACCGTGAACGCACCAAACCGACGAATCTCAGTCAACCACCGTCGGCAAGATCCCTTGGGCGTGACTGAAGTTTCCAGGTAGTATCAGTTCAGCCGCACAATAAAGCTTGTCGTACACAACCTGTCGGTGACCGGCGGCGATAAAAATGTTTCATGTTTAGGAACCATCATCGACTTCTGTAAGGGATGATCAGACAAACCCAGATGGGGAAATTGATTACCCGGATCTGGAAATGGACATTTGGGGAAACCCAGGTTGGAATGTTGGGTCTTTTGATCTGGGTTAGCAAAAGACAAGAAATTTAGTGCCGGAGCCAGTGCCGGAACTGGAGCCAAGATAGTTGCCGGAAAAGATCGAGTGAGTGACCAAATTACCACCCGGGGCAGGGGTTTCGAATAAGAGGCCTTGATTGATGTGTACTCCAACAGGGGCATTTCTGTCAATTTGGTTCCCATTGCCGCCTTGTAAGAGCTGTTTGAAGCTAAAAAGAAGTGCCGCCAACGTCGCCGAAAATCCACCGGAGCAAAGGTCTTGAACATGACAAGCTTCAGATTCAGACAATAGTGTTTCCTAATCTTCTACTACCTCCGTCCCAATTCAATGCGCACGTTTACTGTTGGGCACAAGATTTAAGGAGAGAGTATTTATATTCAAAAGTATTGTGAGTGGAGAATAATGAGTGGTTGGGAGGAAGAAAGAGAATGAGTGGAGAATAATGAGTGGTTGGGAGGAAGAAAGAGAATAAGTGGAGAATAATGAGTGGTTGGGAGGAAGAGAGAGGATGAGTGGAAGATTATAAAAGTAATAAAAAACTTTCCTTTTTTGGATTGTGCACATATCAACGACACCCACTTAAAAGGTAAGTGTGCACATTGAGCTGGGACGGAGGTAGTAGTTGTTATGATGATGATGAGTAATGTGTAGTATTGTTTGTGATGATTTCCGTGCTGGCGGCGGCGGTGGTTGCACGGTAGAGATTAAGTGGTGGTTAGGGTGGGCGTAGGTGGTCATTGGTGGTGATTGGAGATGGAAATGGGTGGCTATTGAAGTTAAAAGAGTGGGGGATGAATTAAAGACATAAAATCTGAATATGGTTGATTTAGTTTTTGTTTTTTTTGTATTTTTTTTTTTATGATTTTAAATTGTTATGTGATAAGTATATTTTGTTTAAGAATAATTTTACTTTATTTTTTTTTGTTACACTCAATTTAAAATTAAAATAATTGAAATATATTAATTAATAAAACTAAAAACTCTTTTTCCTCATAAAACAAGAAATACTTATTTTAAGTTTTAATAATAATGCTTTGATTTCTTTTTCAATCACAGCCATTTTAATTACAGATTTTTTAATAAGAAGCCCCTTAAAAGAAAAAGCAATTTCAAATTAATTGATTTGTTAAATTTGTAACTTTCATGGGCTTGTCTGTTAATTTTATAACGCCAGTTACAAAATGGGGTCAAATTGAAACCAAATCAAAAGTACGCATGTGACATTTCATGTTTCCCAACTACACATGGGACATTATCTATCCCCAAATTGTACGCAGGGCAATTTGGTAATAAACTCATTCTTCCTTCCTCCAAGTCGTTGTCTTTGGCGTGTTGGGCTGCCTCTCCTTCGTCCATTTACTGCCTCTATGACTTGGGCCTCTCCACTCAAAGCTCCTTCTTTGTTGGTGTCGCGATCCCGACCCCGCGGGCCCGGAGTACGCGAGCTGGACGTCGACTTAGAACCAATACACCAATTTACTGAAGATAAAAATTCCATTTTATACCAAAAGGTAATACAAGGTTTTGTAAATCAAAGTTTAATAATAACAAAGTACCACTAACATAAGCTCTACAAGCTTATACCCCAAAATATAACATATACAATTCTTAACGACGTCATTGTTTGGTGACACTATCCCAAGGTTATACATTTAAATAATGCAAACCGAATAACAACCTTCCCCAAAAAGCTATATCCACACTCGACGTCATGTCTCGTGATCAGCGAGTCTAATCCTTTCCACCTGGGGGGTTTAAGGAAAAACAAAGACAAAAGAAAAGGGGGTGAGATAAATCTCAATAAGTTACTAATGCAACTACATGACATGCTAATATGCAATAGGCAATAAACAGTATAAAAATCCATGTAGCACATAACAGTTATCAGATAACAGATAGCAGCGGAAATAAACAATTAACAAAGGATATTAGCCAAGGTTTCCAAACTGATAGACCCAAATAAAGGATCGCTGCGCAGCTTCAACAATCAACCAATCAACATCTTCATATTAGCATGAAAGCCGAAGAGAAAACCCCGGTACCGGAACAATAACCAAGTAACATGTCACAAAGGACGGGAGATATGCCACAAAGTCATACTCCAAAAAGTTAGCTAGACTACTTCACAATGGAAGCTAGCTCATCTCATTCCAAGGCCAATCTGGACGAGGAAAATATGGGAAAAACAATGGTCAACATTATAATGGACTTGGCTCGTGCCATTATAATCTTTCCCATCGCCCGACACAACCACAAATACCAGCTGGACTTCCAAATAAAGGCGAAGTAATAAAATACTAGCACAATAAACAACCACTGATTCCAAAGTAGGGAACCTTATCAAGAAGTCACCAAGAAAGTGAAATGAACCAACAACACACAATTAAAGTGTTCCAATAATCTCAAAAATGATAACACAATTCTCATATCACATTTGATCACAAAGGATCCAGTTAACTCAAGCACTCAACCAAAACTACTCACTCATCTCGAAGATCTCAAGGAGAGCTTTAAAACGATAGCTTATACACCTAAAACGGAGTCCAAATGAAAGAGTTATGAACTATCGAAGATTGTCTGCGAAGAGTACAAGAGGGTGAAGCTCAGGGCTTGTACAGCGGAGGGGGCGCACGCCCGCGCAGAAAGGGTGCGCGCGCCCTGGAGGATCAGAAGGTTCTTTGCAAAAGGGCCAGGGGAGGGTGCGCGCGCTCGCGCCTAAAGGGTGCGCACGTCCTGAGGATCAGAAGGTTTTCTAAGTTTGAACAAGGGAGGGTGCGCGCGCTCGCACCGAAAGGGTGCGCGCGCCCCCTAGGGATTTCGGCCAAAACCCAGATTTCTTCTGGGTTCTTCAATTCGGGCATGAACACCCAACTTTCACCATTTTCATACCAAAACCAAAATTCTCAATATCAACTCTCAAAGTGAACCTAACAAATGAACTAGGACAACTTATGAGCTTAGAGGGGGACCTAAATATCATCACTTAACAACTCCAAACCAAAAGTTAAACCAACATTTAACAATCACCATTTTTAACCAAAAATCAAAATAAATTCCAAATAAATCTCAAACTCAATCAAACATCAAATGTATCAACTAAAGCATTATATGAACATGAAATGATCACTTTAGCATAAATATGGGGGGAAAGCAACTTACTCGGATTTCTCAAAGTTGACGGAATTCAAATATTTTTGGTTCCACACGATCCTATCGACGATCTAAACATATTTCATAAAATGAGCACCAAGAAATAGAGGGAGGAAGATGACTAAAATGGAGGAAGAAGGAGAGGGATATTTCTTACCTTTCTTGGAAGAGTGAGAGAGATACATAGGGAGAGAGGGAGTAGGGTGAGGAAGAGAGTGAGGGAGAAGGAAGAGTAGGGAGGGAGTAGTTAAAATTATTTTGAAAAGTTACACTTAGGCCCCTTCCTCCACTTACTAACTCAACTACAATACTCCCTACTAACAACTAAGACCCAAACACTACACTAGCACAAATGACCCAAATAAAATGCTAGGCATAAAATATTATGAAACATAAAATGCACACATAATTATCCAAATAAATAAATAATTCAAATAGTTAAATAAGCAATTAAATAAATAAATAATCATTTTATTACTAAGAAAATAGAGACGGTTTTCGGGTCGTGACATTCACTCCCCCTTAAAGAAAATTCGACCCGAATTTTAACGAGACTTACCCGAATTAAAAAAGCCACGGATATTTCCGTTCCATCTCTCCTCGAAGCTCCCACGTTGATTCCTCAACATCATGATTTCTCCAAAGAACTCTAACCAACGATATGCTCTTATTCCTCAACTCTTGGACTTTAGTATCTAGAATCCGAACCGGCCGCTCCTCATAAGACATGTCGGGCTCGATATCCTCGGGTATCCTCGGTAACACGTGAGATGGGTCATGCAAATACTTACGAAGCATAGAAACGTGGAAAACGTTGTGCAAATGGTCAAGAGAAGATGGCAATGCAAGTCGATACGCCAGAAGTCCCACTTTATCCAAAATCTCAAACGGTCCAATAAATCTCGGAGCCAATTTACCCTTCTTTCCAAACCTACGAATACCCACCTTCCGAGATACCTTCAAAAACACAAAATCTCCGGTTTGAAAGTTAAGATCTCGCCTTCGGTCGTCCGCATATCTCTTATGTCGACTCTAGGCTGTCTTCAATCGATCTCGAATAATTTTAACTTTCTCAACTGAATCCTGAACCAAATCGATACCCCAAATCTTTGCTTCCCCAATCTCATCGCAACAAATAGGCGATCTACACTTTCTCCCATACAAAGCCTCGTAAGGTGCCATCTCGATACTAGCCTGATAACTGTTGTTGTAAGAGAATTCTACTAACGGTAGATGCCTATCCCAAGAATCAGAGAAGTCTATCGAACACGCTCGAAGCATATCCTCTAAAATCTGGATGGTCCTCTCGGATTGACCGTCAGTCTGAGGATGAAAAGCTGTACTGAATCGCAAATCGGTACCCAAAGCCACTTGTAACGCTTTCCAAAATCTGGAAGTGAACCTCGGGTCACGATCTGACACAATGCTAACCGGGACCCCATGCAATCTCACAATCTCATTTACATAAAGGGTCGCGAGTTTCTCCATCGAGTATCGAATATCCATCGGTAAGAAATGAGCGGTCTTGGTCAGTCTGTCCACAATTACCCATACGCTATCATATCCCCTACGGGTACGAGGTAGTCCCGTAACAAAATCCATTGTCACATGTTCCCACTTCCATTCTGGAATCTCTAACGGTTGAAGTAGTCCCGCGGGTCTCTGATGCTCGGCTTTGACTTGTTGACAAGTTAAACACCTCGATACATACTCAGCTATCTCCCTCTTCATATTGTTCCACCAAAATTGTTGCCTCAGATCTTGGAACATCTTCGTGCTACCCGGATGAATAGTGTATCTCAATTTGTGACCCTCGTCTAAAACTTGCCTCTTTATTCCATCAACATCGGGTACGCACAAACGACCACGGAAAGTCAACACCCCATTTGAACCAATAGTAAAATCCTCGAAATTTTTCTCTTTCATTTTTCCCATTATTTTTACCAACTCCGGATCTTATTTCTGAGCATCCTTTATCCTTTGAATTAGGGTTGGAGATACCCTAATATTCGCAAAAATCGTCCCACGTCTCGATTCGCGAGGACACCAATCTCGAACATCCTCAAGCATTTTCCATTCCCGAACCATCATCGAAGCCACATAAGATTTTCTACTAATCGCATCGGCTACTACATTCGCTTTCCCGGGATGATAGGATATCTTACAATCATAATGTTTCAAAAGTTCCATCCATCGACGCTGTCGGTTATTAAGCTCCTTCTGAGAGAAAAGGTACTGCAAACTCTTATGATCCGTGAAAATTTCAAACTTCGCCCCGTAAAGGTAGTGTTTCCATTTCTGAAGAGCAAATGCGATAGCCGCCAATTCCATATCGTGCGTCGGGTAATTCTGCTCACTCGGGCTCAACTTCCTCGAAGCATACACGATAACCTTCCCATTCTGCATCAAGACACAACCCAAACCTTCTTTCGAAGCGTCACTGTAAATTACTAGGTCGTCGTTCCCATTCGGTAACGCAAGAATCGGTGCGGTGGTCAATCTCTTCTTCAACTCCTCAAAACTGTTGTTACATTTTTCAGTCCACACAAACGGAACATTCTTTTGGGTCAACTGAGTCATCAGTGTAGCAATCCGCGAAAATCCTTCTATAAACCTCCGGTAATACCCGGCTAACCCCAGAAAACTACTAATCTCAGTCACGGTTTCCGGTCGCTTCCAATCCACAATGGCCTCTATTTTTGAAGGGTCCACAGAAATCCCATCTTTAGAAATGACATGCCCCAGAAATGAGACTTTCTCAAGCCAAAATTCACACTTACTAAACTTCGCAAATAGTTGCTCCTTCGCAAGGACGGATAAAACTGTTCTCAAATGTTGCTCGTGCTCCTCTCGAGATTTAGAGTAGACAAGAATGTCGTCGATGAAGACCACCACGAACGAATCAAGATAAGGATGGAAAACCCGGTTCATCAAATCCATAAATACGGCAGGCGCATTAGTCAACCCAAATGGAATAACCAAGAACTCGTAATGACCATAGCGGGTGCGAAAAGCAGTCTTCTGAACATCATCCGATCGAATCTTCAACTGATGGTACCCACTCCTCAAATCAAGTTTAGAAAACACCACGGACCCTTGAAGCTGATCAAATAAATCATCAATATGCGGTAGGGGGTACTTATTCTTCACCGTCACCTGATTCAACTTCCGGTAATCAATACACAATCTCAAAGAACCGTCTTTCTTCCGCACAAACAAAACCGGTGCTCCCCATGGGGAAACACTAGGGCGGATAAACCCTCGATCAAGCAACTCTTGCAACTGAACCTTTAATTCCTTCAACTCTGCTGGAGCCATTCTATACGGTGCTTTCGAAATCGGAGCTGTACCCGGTAAAAGATCTATACAAAACTCTATCTCACGATCGGGAGGCATATCATATTCGGAAGAGAAAACATCGGGAAATTCCCGTACCACCCGAACACTTTCCAAACCAGGGGATTCCTTCTTGGTGTCTAACACACTAGCCAAGTAACCCTCACAACCACGATGCAATAATTTTCTCGCTTTCACATAAGAAATTAACCGAACTTTTCTACTCAAAGGACTAGCCTCAAAAATAAACTTAGGCACGTCGGGAATAGAAAAAGTAACAACTTTCTTACGACAATCAACAGAAGCATGAAACTTTCTCAACCAATCCATACCCAAAATAACATCAAAGTCTTGAATTGGAAGGACTACCAAGTCCGCACATAAGACACGACCACAAATAACCACATCACAAGCACGAAATACTCTATCAGATATCAAGCATTCTCCTATAGGGGTCGACACCTCTAGCACATAAGGTAAAGACTCAAATGCAGCATTTAGCATAGAAGCAAATTGCACAGATATGTAAGAATGCGATGATCCTGGATCTACTAACGCACGTGCGCTCACATTAGACACAGAAACAATACCTCCAATAACGGATGGATCATCGATAGCTTGTTGTTGATTCATGGAAAATATCCTTCCTTGGACCTTGGGCTTTCCTGCAGCATCTCTTTTCTGACCCTGAGTAGTACCAACTCCTGACCCGGATGGTTGTCCTCTACTCCTCGGGCAATCTCTCGCAAAGTGCCCCATTTGACCACAATTGGTACATTTACCCTGTTTCTTCCAACACCTATCCTCCGTATGGCCTTCCCTCTGACAATAGGTACAAGGCTTCCTATTCTGATTCCCCGGAGTAGTACCCGGATTCCTCGGTGCGGGTTGTCCCTTAAACTGAGATGGTGCTCCCGAATTACCTCGGTTATCTGAACGGTGTTGTGGTTGAGTTTTAGCATGGCTTCCTTGTTTGCCCGTATTCGATGCCTTGGTTTTCCTCTTATGTTCTCCAATGTCTTGCTCGATTAAGTATGCACGGTCTACCGCATCCTGGAATGTCACAATCCTCTGGGCTATAAGCTGAGTACGGATGGATGTCTTCAAACCGCGGATGAACCTCATGGATTTCTGCTCCTCAGTCCTCACAAGATAGTCGCAGTACCAGGCTAATTCTATGAACTTAGCCGAGTACTGAGCTATAGACAACAAACCTTGCTCCAAGTTGAGAAACTCGATCTCTTTTCGGTTTTGATCTACTACCGGAATGAAATGCTCCTTGAATTTCCGCACAAACAATTCCCACGCATACACTGTGTGAGTATCATCCCAACTCGCTTTAACCCCTTTCCACTAATGCTCGGCGGCATCCACAAGCTTATAAGCCGCGAACCGGACCTTGTCCTCATCGGTGCAACCAAAGACATCGTAAATTTTCTCCATTGATTCTATCCATAGCTCGGCCTTCTTCACATCGGGTTCCCCATTATACTCTGCCGGTTTCAGTTTCAAAAATTGCTCCAAACCATATCGAGGAGGTGGTGCTTGTTCTACTCTCGGACCTTGGTCATGTATGGCCTTCATGGCCACCTCAAACATGCCCTGAAACATTGCACGGTTCTCTTCCCGAAGATCATTCTGATTTTGAGCCCCACTAGAACTTTCACCTGTCCTCCTTCTAGCCATTGTGACATTTACCTGCATAAAACATCAACCGTTCCTCACTCCGAACACAACTACCCTCCTAGGTCATACTAATCCACCTACACTTATACTTAGAGCTAAGCCATAGCTCTGATACCAACTGTCGCGACCCCGACCCCGCGGGCCCGGAGTACGCGAGCTGGACGTCGACTTAGAACCAATACAACAATTTACTGAAGATAAAAATTTCATTTTATACCAAAAGGTAATACAAGGTTTTGTAAATCAAAGTTTAATAATAACAAAGTACCACTAACATAAGCTCTACAAGCTTATACCCCAAAATATAACATATACAATTCTTAACGACGTCATTGTTTGGTGACACTATCCCAAGGTTATACATTTAAATAATGCAAACCGAATAACAACCTTCCCCAAAAAGCTATATCCACACTCGACGTCCTGTCTCGTGATCAGCGAGTCCAATCCTTTCCACCTGGGGGGGGGGTTAAGGAAAAACAAAGACAAAAGAAAATGGGGTGAGATAAATCTCAATAAGTTACTAATGCAACTACATGACATGCTAATATGCAATAGGCAATAAACAGTATAAAAATCCATGCAGCACATAACAGTTATCAGATAACAGATAGCAGCGGAAATAAACAATTAACAAAGGATATTAGCCAAGGTTTCCAAACCGATAGACCCAAATAAAGGATCGCTGCGCAGCTTCAACAATCAACCAATCAACATCTTCATATTAGCATGAAAGCCGAAGAGAAAACCCCGGTACCGGAACAATAACCAAGTAACATGTCACAAAGGACGGGAGATATGCCACAAAGTCATACTCCAAAAAGTTAGCTAGACTACTTCACAATGGAAGCTAGCTCATCTCATTCTAAGGCCAATCTGGAAGAGGAAAATATGGGCAAAACAATGGTCAACATTATAATGGACTTGGCTCGTGCCATTATAATCTTTCCCATCGCCCGACACAACCACAAATACCAGCTGGACTTCCAAATAAAGGCTAAGTAATAAAATACTAGCACAATAAACAACCACTGATTCCAAAGTAGGGAACCTTATCAAGAAGTCACCAAGAAAGTTAAATGAACCAACAACACACAATTAAAGTGTTCCAATAATCTGAAAAATGATAACACAATTCCCATATCACATTTGATCACAAAGGATCCAGTTAACTCAAGCACTCAACCAAAACTACTCACTCATCTCGAAGATCTCAAGGAGAGCTTTAAAACGATAGCTTATACACCTAAAACGGAGTCCGGATGAAAGAGTTATGAACTATCGAAGATTGTCTGCGAAGAGTACAAGAGGGTGAAGCTCAGGGCTTGTACAGCGGAGGGGGCGCACGCTCGCGCAGAAAGGGTGCGCGCGCCCTGGAGGATCAGAAGGTTCTTTGTAAAAGGGCCAGAGGAGGGTGCGCGCGCTCGCGCCGAAAGTCTGCGCGCGCTCGCCCCGAAAGGCTGCGCGCCCCCCCTAGGGATTTCGGCCAAAACCCAGATTTCTTCTGGGTTCTTCAATTCGGGCATGAACACCCAACTTTCACCATTTTCATACCAAAACCAAAATTCTTAATATCAACTCTCAAAGTGAACCCAACAAATGAACTAGGACAACTTATGAGCTTAGAGGGGACCTAAAGCATTATATGAATCCAAACCAAAAGTTAAACCAACATTTAACAATCACCATTTTTAACCAAAAATCAAAATAAATTCCAAATAAATCCCAAACTCAATCAAACATCAAATGTATCAACTAAAGCATTATATGAACATGAAATGAACACTTTAGCATAAAAATGGGGGAAAAGCAACTTACTCGGATTTCTCAAAGTTGACGGAATTCAAATATTTTTGGTTCCACACGATCCTATCGACGATCTAAACAAATTTCATAAAATGAGCACCAAGAAATAGAGGGAGGAAGATGACTAAAATGGAGGAAGAATGAGAGGGATATTTCTTACCTTTCTTGGAAGAGAGAGAGAGATACACAGGGAGAGAGGGAGTAGGGTGAGGAAGAGAGTGAGGGAGAAGGAAGAGTAGGGAGGGAGTAGTTAAAATTATTTTGAAAAGTTACACTTAGGCCCCTTCCTCCATTTACTAACTCAACTACAATACTCCCTACTAACAACTAAGACCCAAACACTACACTAGCACAAATGACCCAAATAAAATGCAAGGCATAAAATATTATGAAACGTAAAATGCACACATAATTATCCAAATAAATAAATAATTCAAATAATTAAATAAGCAATTAAATAAATAAATAATCAATTTATTACTAAGAAAATAGAGACGGTTTTCGGGTCGTGACAGTTGGGCTGACTCGTGTCCCTTCCTTGCTTGGACCTATGTTTCACCATGTCGAATCCACTTTTTTTTTTCGTCCCGATTGACTTTCTTTTGACTTTTCTTTTGATATCTTGGGAATTATTTTCTCATAAATAAATTACATCGATAAAAATATAAAAACGCTAAAATACTCCCGAATTACAAATAATCTCCAAAAATATATATTTACCCAAAATTACATATAAACTAATCTCAATTACATAAAATAATACTTTAAGCTCATAAAAACTTAGGAATCAAATGTGCAAAATCACGCCACATCATCTTGTTGTCCTCTCACAGTATCACATCAGAGCCAAGGAATGCGACATTGTCTTATTACGTACCCCTCCGTTTCATGTGAATTGAGACTTATTTCCCTTTTCATCCATTTCACATCAATTGAGACTTTTCATGTGAATTGAGACTTATTTCCCTTTTCATCCATTTCACATCAATTGAGACTGCCCAAAATGGTAAACTTTATAATATTTTATGTTAGAGCAATAACAAGACTTGATAAGAAAAGCGAGCAATCACAAGAACACCAATTTACGTGGTTCACCAACTTGGCTACGTCCACGGGGAGGGAGAGAATATTATTATCAATCTGGAGAAACGATTACAAGATCTCACTATTACTGCTACACGAATTATTGATCACAATAATTCCTAATTGTGTAATTGTAGAATTACAGACCTATTCTTAGTACTCTAATAATATATCTGAGACAAAATCACAAACTTTGATCTAGACTAATGGCCTCTATTTATACCGGTGAAGTCTATCTCAAAGTCTGATAGGAACTTGGAATTCTAGTACAAAACTGACTTGAAAACCTTCTCTTTTACGTAACTGCTGAAAACTGCACGAACCTGGAATCTGAGGTCTTAGTCCGGGAGGGTATTGGCCTTGGTCCGGCCGGGTGCTTTCCAAGGTCCACCCGGATCTACTCCTCTCTATCATGCAAAATTTCTAACGTGTTTTGTACTTCCCGGGTCTTCAGTCTGGTGCGCCCGGATCCCCTTGGTCCACCCGGGTCTTATGTCAAGGTCCGCCCGGACCTTTCGTGCTGCTCTGCCAAGGAATTGCGAAATCTTCTGTTGTTTAACTCTTTAACTTAGCGTCCCAAATTCAAAGGCATTAACCCAACAATATCCACCTTGACTGTGCATCTCCATGACAACAAACCTTTTCTCCCCCCCCCTCGCCTCTTCTGCTATCTAATAGCTGCGAACATTCAGCAAGTCCAAACAATGTTGGAACTTGCTTCCCGTCATGGATTTTGTGAACATATCTGCAGGGTTATCCGCCGTCCCTACCTTTTTCACCTTTACCCGTTTCTCATCCCTTAGAAAGTGATATCTGACATCAATGTGCTTGGTCCTCTCATGATGAACTTGATCCTTGGCCAAAAAAATCGCGCTCAAACTATCGCAATAAATAATAGCCTGATCCTGATGTATCCCAAGATCGTTGATCAATCCCTTCAACCATATTCCTTCCTTAGCGGACTCTGTCAATGCCATGTATTCTGCTTCTATTGTAGACAACGTCACTGTAGCTTGCAAAGTAGCCTTCCAACTGACAACTGACCCACCAAGCGTGAATACATATCCGGTCATCGATCTTCTTGTATCAACATCACCTGAATAGTCCGAATCTGAGAACCCCTCTACTGCACATTATGCTTTACCTCCATAGATGAGACCGACGTCACTGGTACCCCGAAGGTACCTAAAGATCCGCTTCACAGCCTGCCAGTGTTCCTTACCCGGATCACACATGAACCGACTAACAACACTAACTGCCTGTGCAAGATCCGGCCTAGTGCATACCATAGCCTACATCAAACTACCAACTGCACTAGCATATGGTACTCGAGCCATATACTCTTTCTCCTCAACTTATTTGGGCCCAAACGCAACTGACAACTGTGCATTCGCTGCACTTGAAGATCCACTTGCAAGTCATAATCTTCCTACCTTCTGGCCTTGTAGTCAATACCCAAGTATGATTCTTGTGAAGAGACTCCACCTCATCACCCATAGCCGCATACCATTGAGTTGAATCTGAACATGTAACTGCTTCCTTGAAAGTAGAAGGTTCCGTAAGATCGGGCTTTACTTTCTCAGCAACCTGCAGTGCATAAGACACCATGTCTTCAAGTCCATACCTCTCAGGAGGCTTCCCAAAATTAGCATTTCTAGACCTTCCTTGTGCTAACCCATGTTCTTCGGGAACTGAACTTGAACTTTCTGGTGCTTCAGTCTCTGTCTCTATTGGTGGATCCTGATCAACATCTGACTGTGGTACAACTAACTCTTCAGTATCTTGTTGCTCCACCTTTTTATCAACACCGCTAACACTTGAAACAATCTAGATCTCATAATAGGGCTAATAACAGAATTCTTATCAAACACGATGTTCCTACTGATAATCAACCTATTTTCTGATGGAGACCAGATGCGGTATCCTTTAACACCATCTCCATACCCCATGAATACTCCCTTTCTAGCTCTAGGTTCTAACTTCCCATCATCCACATGATAATAAGCAGTACACCCAAAAGCCCTTAAAATAGAATAATCAACAGGTTTACCGGTCCATACCTTATGGGGAACTTTGAGACCAATACCGGCATGAGGTCCACGATTAATCAAGTAACATGCTGTACTAACCGCCTCTGCCCAGAAACGTTTAGACAACCCTGTATTAGAAAGCATGCACCTAGCTCTCTCAAGCAATGTCTGATTCATCCGTTCTACTACACCATTCTGCTGTGGCGTGCCTCTGTTGGTGTGATGCCTAGAAATCCCCACCTCTCTGCAAAACGAATCGAACTCAGTACTGCAGAACTCCAAACCATTATTTGTTCGGAGCTTCTTGATCTTCTTCTCTGTCTGGTTCTCCACTACTTTCTTCCAGTCCTTGAAATTTCGCAGAGCCTCATTCTTGTGCTTCATGATAATCACCCAAGTCCTCCTTGAATAGTCATCTACAATAGACAAGAAATACCTGTGCCCCTTTAGAGATTCCTGACGTGAAGGTCCCCAACAATCTGAGTAAAGATAATCCAGAACACCTTTTGTGTTATGTATACCCTTAGGAAAACTATTACGCTTCATCTTCCCTAGTACACAATGCTCACAAAATTTAAGGTCCTTGACCTTATGGCCACATAGAAGATCCCGTTTGGTCAGCTCCTACATCCCTCGAGTGCTCATGTGCCCGAGCCTGATGTGCCACAGCTTGGACATATCTCCCTCATTCACCTCTGATGATGTAACCATAGCCGAGCCTGCAAGCGCTCTTCCTTGGAAGAAATACAAGGAGCCCCGCTTAAGGCCTTTCAGTATCACCTCTGAACCATTACAGACACTGACTGCTCCACCTTTACCTTTGAAACTGAACCCTTTGCTGTCCAACTGACTAAGAGAAATCAGATTCTTTGTCATAAGCGGAACGTGTTGAACCTTTTCAAAGTGACAAACTTACCATCATGAGTCCTGACCTTGATCGAATCGATACCGACTACCTTGCAGACTGCACTGTTGGCCATGCTTATTTCACCGCCATCCACCTTCCTGTAATCACTAAACCATTCTCTCCTAGGACTGATATGGTACGATGCTCCTGAATTAAGAATCCATGCGTCAGATGCAAGTGCTGATTCTGATGTAGCTAGAGCATAATCCTCATCTGAACTGCTATCCTTGGCCATCATGGCCTCTGCTCTGACCGGTGCCTTGCCTTGCTTCTTTCTAGAACAGTCGAACTTCCAATTCCTTTTCTCCTTGTAGAAATTACAGATATCCCCAGGCTTTTGACCCTTCTTGTGTGAAGAATTACCTTTATTGTTCTTCCTCCCACTAGAACCCCTGTTGTTGCTACTACTAGCAACCAAACCTGATGACTGGGTACCTGCCTCATTCCCACTCGCCTTTCGGCGTAACTCTCTCGTCTTGAGATAAGTTTTCACTTCCTATAGAGAGATAACATCTTTACGATTTATGCATGAATCGACATAATGTTCATAAGACATAGGTAAAGATAATAAAAGTTACAAGGCTGCATCCTCGTCTTCCACAACTACTCCTATATTACGCAGTTCAAGTAATGCAGAAGTAAATCTATCAAGATGATCATTTATGGGCGTACCTTCAGTCATCCGACAATCATACAGCTTCTTCTTTAGGTATAACTTGTTGGTCAATGAACGTGTCATGTACATATCTTCCAACATTAACCAAAGATCGCTTCCGGAGTCTGTTCCTGCAACATTGGTTAGGATCTCATCATCCAACTGTCTGACGATCTTGGCGTGAGCCTTCTGATCCAACTTCTTCAATGCCGCTACCTCTTTTGCTGTTGCTTGCTTATCCTTCTCTGACTGTTCTGCGGTATCTACTGTAGTGGTTGCCTTACCCTTGGGATCCTTGCGATCCCTGATTGCAATCTCCAATGGTTCCCATAAATCTTTGTTAATCAATAAAGCCTTCATCTTGATCTGCCAGAGAGAAAAACTATTCTTCCCATTGAACTTGTCGATCGAGTCTGCTCCTTGACCCATCTTCTTGTTTTCTGGAGCGGAATCCCTGAATTTCCAACCACGAACCAAAGCTCTGATAATACCAGAGCTCTGATACCACTTGTTATAGCAATAACAAGACTTGATAAGAAAAGCGAGCAATCACAAGAACACCAATTTACGTGGTTCACCAACTTGGCTACATCCATGGGGAGGGGAGAGAATATTATTATCAATCTGGAGAAACGATTACAAGATCTCACTATTACTGCTACACGAATTATTGATCACAATAATTCCTAACTATGTAACTGTAAAATTACAGACCTATTCTGAGCACTCTAATAATATATCTGAGAGAAAATCACTAACTTTGATCTAGACTAATGGCCTCTATTTATACCGGTGAAGTCTATCTCAAAGTCTGATAGGAACTTGGAATTCTAGCACGAAACTGACTTGAAAACCTTCCATTTTACGTAACTGCTAAAAACTGCACGAACCTGGAATCTGGGGTCTTGGTTCGGGCGGGTATTGACCTTGGTCCGGTCGAACCCTTGGCCTTGGTCCGGCCGGGTGCCTTCCAAGGTCCGCCCGGGTCTACTCCTCCCTATCATGCAGAATTTCCGACGTGCTTTGTACTGCCCGGGTCTTAAGTCTGGTGCGCCCGGACCCCCTTGGTCCACCCAGGTCTTATGTCAAGGTCCGCCCGGAACTTTCATGCTGCCCTGCCAGGGAATTGCAAAATCTTCTGTTGTTTAACCCTTTAACATAGCGTCCCAAATTCAAAGGCATTAACCCAACATTTTATATTCACCCAACCCCACCCATTTAACCCCACTAATTCTCTCTCTTCATTTTTCACCACTCATTTTATCCAACCAACACTACTATTTACCCCACTCATTTTCTCTCTTCATTTCCACGACACATTCACTACTTTCTCTTAATTATTGTGCCCTTTTTTGTCTCAATTCACATGAAACGGAAAGAGTAGTCACCTACAAAGTCTAGGTTCCATCTATAATCTGACATATCCTAAAATGAATCATCAAAAAAAATAATTCTCTTAATTAAGAGTAAATTTGAAATATTTTGCTCATTTATTTTGAGACAAGGGTAGTAGAATTTTAACTATATACTTCATCCGTCTCATTTTAAGAGTCAAAAAATGGGTGGGTTCAAGAATTAAGGAAAATGTGATGTGTTGTGAGTGTTGATAGTTTAGTAGGAGAGAGAAAGTAGGGTAGAGAAAGTTAGTGGATATACAATTGTTGTAAGTATGACATGTAGGACCCACTTTCTATTTTAAGATTTTGACTCTTAAAATGGGACAATCTTTTAGAAAATTATTAACTCTTAAAATAGGACAGAGGGAGTATACATTGGCATAATCTTCATTAAAGGGTAATTCCATATCATGGCATATTAATTTTAAACTTTGGGGCGCTTCCGGTTGGTTGAACTGCTAATGATAATGATGTGTTCAAAGTTGAAATTAATGTTCTTCTTCTAAACACTATGTGTTAGAGCAATAAACAAGACTTGATGAGTAAATCAAGCAATCAGAAGAACACATATTTATGTGGTTCACCAACTTGGTTACGTCAACGGGTAGGGGAGAGAATATTATTACTAATCTGAAGAAACGTTTACAAGATCATACTAATCTATGCTAGCACGAATTTTGGTCCGAAAATTCCTGACTGTGCTAATCCCTAGATCTAGAATTATTGATCTCTCTCTGAGCACTGTATTTTCTGAGGTATGAATTTGTGTTAGGATGACCCCTCTATTTATACTAATAGAGTCCTAACCCTAAAGACATAAGGAATAGCTTTTATTAATCCCTAAATGATTAATAATAATTCCTGATAAGGATTACAAAAGCCCTTGTCCCAAAAGGAATAAATAATAATCCCTAACTCTGAGCCAATAAGTAATACAAAAGTGTTAGGCCCAATTGGTAAGAAAATAGGCTAGAGGGGGGGGGGTGAATAGCCTTTTTAAAACTTTTACAAAGAAACACTTTTATAAATGCAAAGTCACTTATCAGTTTGCAAACTATTATCAGTAAGCGCAGCGGAGAAGATATGACTAAGTTTTAACTCACACTTTAAATCGGTAAGAAATAGTTTTCAGAGCTTAGTTTAAACACAAAGTTGTTTCCAAAAGTTCAATGCAGTTTCAAGAGATTGGTCAATGGAAATTACAATGAATCAGTACGAACATATGCAATCTGCCGGTGATAGAATTCCAACCGGCAACGATAAAGTAAGCAACAGAGACACAAGGATTTGGAGAGGTTCACAGTGTAAATACTGCTACGTCCTCTACCAAGTTTGGTCAGAACTTGGATTTGGGTTAAGAGTACTATTAGATATCTCTAGTCTAGTACAAGCACGGCTTTGCCGGTATACAAAGACTAAGTTCTAGAAATTTCTAATGGATCGTAAAACAAATCTGACCAAGTGTTTTTGAGCGGAAGTTCAAGAGAACTTATCTCACTCAGGTGGGTGTGTGAATAACTTAAACAACATATTCCTTATATGATCTAGTTCGGGAATACTAACAATGTTGTTTGAGTTGGTGCACAAGTGTATGTCCTATCAAATGATCTAATGATTATCTGGACACAGAATGTTTGAGTCTTTAATGAATACTCGAAAACATTCAACTCTCTTCAATGCTCTATTTTCACCAACCTTCTTCAATGCTCAAAGTCCACTATTTATAAGAGGAGTGAATGTCTTGAGTCTTGTAGAAGAAGGCTTGCAATTTGAATATCCAGCTGGGTAGTTGAGGAGCATTAAATGCGGTATCTTTAGGATTAATGGCGAAGATATGGAGTACACGCATGCTTGCAAAAGTCTGATGGGTAAAGACCCCTTTGTCTCAACCGGTTACCTGCAAAAAGCAAGTAGGGACAAAGTATAGCTAAAACTAGCTATGTGTCAGACGGCGCAGTAATCATGACAGAGCAGTTAAACTACTTTTTGATGAAACAGTATGAAAGAACAGGGACAATCGGCAAGGTTGACTTTAAGATGGAACAATGTAACCTGACTGACAGTACAAACTGTCTTTATTTATCGGCAAGTTGAGAATGGAGTTGATCAGCAACTTGTTTAGCAAGTTGTTCGGCAACTTATCGCATGTTAAGAATAGAGTTGATCGGCAACTTGTTTACTGGTCTGCTGATTTGCTTCCTCTTGCTGGTTTGCCTTGTTTGAAGAGTTGGAATACACCTGTGCTGGTCACCAAGAATCCTAAGAGTACCTTACAAAGGTTCTAATAAAATTGGGGGATCCTAAGTGTTAACTATGATTGGGATTAAGCAATTCTATGTCCTAAACATATATTCGAACAACAATCTCCTCCTAATTGCTTAAGTCCAATCACCCTATCCAAGAACATCTATCTTAGCTTAGTAAAAGAATGTATAAGGAATGTCTATTTATTATCATTCCCTAAGCCAAGTCACACACTAGATGTCTTAGAACAGGAAAAAATACAAAATGATAAAAAGTAAGAGAAAAAAAATGAGTTGCTGATTGCTATGATCAGCCGGGAGAATAATAATCTGCAAAACAAAGTTAGCATGAATAGCAGCAGATATTATAAGAGAATATAACATATAAAAATAAGCACACATAAGACAGTAATGGTTAGCAAAGAAGTCTTGGATAAATCGTTGAAGGTCTTCTGGATATCTATATCATTGGCTATATTGACTAGGAAACAGGAGGATCCTCTTGCTGGTCAGTGGCCTTTGATGTAGAGTCGGTAAGCTTGGCTTTCTTCTTTGCTCTTTTCTCTTTCTTTTCAGCTTCTCTCTTCTTTCTCCTTTGAGTGCTCTCCAGTCTTTCAGTCAGCATGGCATTGTTTGCTTCCAGAGCAGCTATCTTCATTTGAGCATCAGCAAGACCAGATCTTTCAGGTCTTGGATTCTCTTGCTTTCCTCCTCCTGATTGGACTTAAGGATTTTGTCGGAAAGATCCTCATGAATATGGTTCCATTTGTCGCGGAGGAAGAGGCCAGTATCGCCTAGATCGGCACGAGTAACAGGCACTTGCAGATTTTCAGTATCCCCTTCAAGGTAACTGAAGTATTCATACATACTATTCAGTACCACTGGCTTTGAAAGACCAAGAGAAGAATGCATCAGGAAGGAAGGAATGAAGTCTTCATTGATAATATCAGCATCTTCTACAAGACCATCAGGAGCAGGCACAGGCAACTCATCATCAGAAGATAGAACAATCAGTAATGGAGAAGCTGTCATAGGAGAGGGAGCAGATGACAGAGACAAGGGCAAAAATTGTTGAAGGAAAGAAGCATCAGCAGCATATCTGTCGGCAAGAAGGAACTCAGCAGGAACAGACGTGGAGGCAACAAGATCGGCAGAAGTTACATCGGCACGGACGATCGGCAAAGGAAAGTGAGGATGAATAATAACTTCACGTTCAGCCGGCAGATGGAACACACCATTGTCCTCCAGAGAAAGAAAGATAGCTAGAATAAAATTCAAATAAGCACGACCTTCAAGAATCATGGTCATTAACCCGGCATTCATCAGCCTTGAGGTATAGACCAGATGATCGGTACGCTGTCTTGGATGGAACATCGGCAGAGTTAATGCAAGAGCAGCAGATTTTACCAAGTGCAAAAGACCTCAAGAATTAGTGGCTCGGTATTCAAGAATGTCATGGAGTTCATCATTTATCATCATGCATATTTTCATCAGTCCATTCGTGGCGATGCTGACTTCCTTGGGAGATGGACCAGGTAGATGAATTTTGCCGCCAACTTTGAGCTTACCTGGCAAGCAATGTAGAGGTTAAAAAGCTGGTCCTTTCACCTTGAGCTTGGAGACCCTGGGAGCTTTCCCTTTTTTTCTTTTGAAGTCATGTTTAATCCAAGGCAAGAAAGTAAGCTGTTCACTAGTCGAGCCCGGAAGAAATGAGTGATTGGGACCAAAAGGATTAGGAATTGATCGGAGAGAATTTGACGGTAGCTCAATATAATCCTCAGGATCTATTTCATTGGAGCTGTCATTCCCACCAGTAGCTGTAGCAACAGGAACCGGTTGTGCTTCATCAGCAACAACTGGAGCAACAAGGGCCTCAGGAGCAGGAAGCAAAGGAAAGGAAATAGGAGCAAATAAAGCATCCTGAAATTCCTCAAATTGTAAGTCAGCCGCAATCAGAGCATCAAAGTCAGCATTATGATCTTGATTGGCAATCTCTGTATCGGCACCTCCTCCCAACTCAACAATCTCTCTAACACCAGTAGGAGCTACCAGAATCACGTTAGTAGAAGAGATAGGGACCTTAATAATATGAGTGTCGGCAGTTGGCTCAGATGGATGAGTGTCGGTAGTTGGCTCATCAGCATACACATCAGTAATAACTTCTTCATCAGCACAATCTCCTCCTGATACCAGCAAGCCACCAACTTCATCAGCAGATTGAGTTTCTATAGTTTCCTCAATTGATGCAAGTTGGTCTTCTTTAACAATCAGAGGTTGAGTGTCTGAAGTTTTCTCAATAGTCTGTTCAACCGACTTATCAGCAGAGCCATGCTCAGAGCCATCACTGGCTAGAACTGAGTCAGCAAATGCTTCAGCAGAAGATATAGAAGTAGGGGCAGCAGCTGCATGATCTTGATCAGTAGAGGGATTTTTAAAGACAATACTTATCGGTAGCTTATCATACTCACCGATAGAATCAGAAGAGATGATTGTTTCACCAGCAGCTTTGTGAGTACAAACAAAATCAGCAGTATCAACGGAACTGGCTGGAGTTGGACTGGGTGAGATTGCTGGTGAAGGAACTTGTTCAGGAATAGAAGTAGATACTGGTGTAGAAGCAGCTCTAGCCTTGATAAAGGCCTCTGAATCGTTCAATAGATTCAGGGTAATCCTCTGCACATTCTTTACAAATTGAGTAGCTTGAGCACTCTTATCCAGCCCTTCATTATCGTTGAAGTTCAGCAAATCATCCTCAGCTTCTGGCCTTCCCAACTGATAAGGATCTTGTTCATCAAAGTTCATCAGTTGATTAAAGACTGAGGTATAAGCAACCCATACGTCTTGCACCATCAAATCCTGTCTGATCCTATCTTGAAATAGATAGACCTGATTCCAAGGAAGGGGTAGCAAGTCAAAATACCTTCCAAAATTCAATCTCAACTCACTTTCAGACAACCTTTGGAATTTCTGAACAGGCACAAATTTCTCTTTAAACATATCGGTGACCCTGTTCAGACTTGTTAAATCAACATAATCAGCACGATTGCCAGGGGGAACTGTCTCTTTCCTTTCCTCATGAAATTGGAGCAACCGGCGAACAAACGGATGGAGATGATCGATGGGGAACACCCAATTCTTTGATAAGACCTTATTGGTGAATGACCAATGGTTTCTGAAGAAGATGTGTAATGTAAGGTTTCTGATTGGCTTGCATTTTCTGACGGAGGGTCCAGAGGCTACATCAGCAGCAGCATGGAGCTCGGGTAAATATGGAAGATCTAGAATTCCCTTTTGAAGAGGGACTCTTACCCTTAAGTCAGATCCAATCAGTCTTCTTCTCTCAGCCATTTCATCGGCAGCATCGGTTTCAGACTTGATAACCACAGAGGGAGTAGTAAGTGTTGCACCGGCAAGAAGAGATGGTGCAAACCTGATCTGTTTAGCTCTTGGATCAGTAGATGGAATTTGAGAGGAAGGAACCTGAGCAACTGAAGACTTTGGCTGCAGGCAGATCATCAGTAGATACAACCTTTGACTTCTTGACTTGAGCTTTATCGGCAGCTTTGACTAGCCTTCTCTTCTTTGGAGCTGCTGGAGTAGAATCGGCAAGAATCCTGTCGGTAGTTGGAGTAGGAGTAGAAATGTCGGCATGGGCTACATCAGCAACCTTGACAACCTTCTTTGCCTTCTTCTTTCTAGGAGTTCCAGCAGCAGGAACAACTATTGTGCTCGTAGGAGCCTTCTTGGAAATCCTATTCCAATCAGTAAGCTTAAAGGATTTGAGCTTGTCAAAATCAAGACTAGGGGGTGCCGGTGAAGCCCTAACAATTGCTGAGTTGCGCCTCAAGATAGTTCTAATCAGCATATAGTGGCATCCTTTACCGGGGTGAGCTTTGTTCTTCTTTCTATCCTCCTTATACTTAACGGCAGCAATGGCAATGACCCTAAATAGATAGGCACACCAGTTGAACTCTTCTTGCAACACGATGGCTGCCATTGCTTCAAACTGGACATCAGTAACATGGCTATGAGAGCCAGATCTGCATACTAAGCATCTATCAACAATCTCTGCAAGAGCAAAGAATCTTCTTCTGTAGTGAGCTTTGAGATGATTATCTCCACTGAGTCTAGGACCGGCTCCTCTCATTAGAGTCCATGCCTTGTCCAATGTCTGGTCATCAGTAATAGAGTCAGCACCCTCATTCCCAAGCAGAGGGAATGCTTCATGAATAGAAGAAGGGGTAACGGAGATCAGCACGCCGGCGACGGTTGAGGCGATGGAGACGAAGACAGAGGAGTCATTGCGATCAGAGATGACAGAGGCATTTGAGAAGAACTCTTGAACTTAACCCAAAAAGATGAACTCAACACCAGTTGGAGTGATGAAGGAGTCCAGAAGAGAGCCAATCAGAAGATTCTTCAAGAAATCACCGTCAAGGGTGCCGTCGAAAAAGGTGGAGTCAACATAGCCTCCATAGATATCCTTTTCGCTGCTCGACATTTTCTGCAAAATCACTCAAAAGATATCACAACTTAGAACAAATTAGTCCAAAATAGATTTGAAATGCAAGTGTAAAATCATCAAGTAGTTACCAGAAAGTAGAGTTAACTCTGGTTGAAGAACGTAAGAGAATATGAAAGTGTAGACACCCCGCCTTGGACCTCTCACCCTGATTGCATACAAAGTATTTTTATTTAACTTATTTTCATTAATTTCTGTTACTTCGGTTAAGTTCCTAACTGATTCCGTTAGTTTTGGACTAAACTGCATAACAGAGTTAACTTTTAGGGTCATTCTGTCATTTTTAACCCGCGGGCGCTTCCGGCACTGCCAGTGAGCCGCGCGCGCATCCCGCCCCAAAAGCCGGACCCGCGCGCTTCCCACTTTGGCAGTAACGGATTGCACCTTATTTCCCTCCCTTTTCTTATTTACAAACATCTATTGTTGATCAAAAAAACCCTATTTTTACATCCACATTCATCCCCCCTTTTCTCATTAACTCCCAATCCCACACTTCTAGCCTTTTCATTAAAACAAAATATTTCCTTTTTATTTTATTTGATTTTCTTTTATTTCTTTTATTTATTATTTTATTTATCTTATTTTTGATTGGTCAATTCCATTTCACATGGATGATCATCTTTTCCCTCCATCATTTCCCTCTCTTTTTTACCTATAAAAACCATCATCTTCTAACTTGGAAAGGGACCTCATTTTTTTAGACTTGGAACTTTCTCTCTACACAAATTCTATATCATTTTCCCTACACAAATTCTCCCAACAAGAGTTTTACACAACAAAACTCTACACAAATCTCTACACAACAACATCGTTTTCAAGTCCAAATTTGAAGTCTTCTTTCTAAAGGTACAAGTCTTCTTCTTTTATTCTCTTTTATTCTAGTCTTACTAGTATGCAATCCCCATCAATTGGGACATGACCAAATGACCACTTTACTACATTAAAGTTGGTCAAGGTTATCTCCCTACATTTTAATCTTTACTTTAATTTCCTATACATTTCTTAATGTAATTGTTTAGCATAAATTTATAAATAAAACAATTCTCTTTTCTTCCCCTTTTTTCTTTACATTATAATTGTTAGCACTGTTAATAAATTGAAGGACATTTAGCATTAGAACACCAATAGTAGCAAGACCCGCATAAGCGGGGCGGAGTGGGTGTTTAAGTACTTCCCACTCCGTCACCTAACCCCCGAACCCTTCTCTCCCGAATCTCTGGTTTTGTACATAAATTAGGCTATTTCTAGGTTTTTCTTATGTTCCTTTAAAAACATAGGTGGCGACTCTAAACAATCTAAAACAAGTTAGACATCCTAGGACAATTCACCGCTCTAGCCAAGCCGTGGTTCCCCGGGGTATCTACAGTGGCGACTCCGCTGGGGACGATTTAGAGGGTTAAACTTGCATTTTTCATTTTTGGTGTTCTTTTATTTTATTTTCTGGGCATTCTGGTAAAAAGGGTAGGAAGCGCGCGCCTCCGGCCTTCTTGGCCTAAAGCGCGCGCGTCCGACCCTTATTACCAGAATCGCCCATCTTCCTTCTTGTCCTTCAATTCCATGTTTCTATGCTAACGTTTACTACAGGGGAAAAAGTTCTATAATTAAGGGTCAAGGCAATCCCTTGAACCCACTGATTTGCAGGTTCTCACCCAGAAGCGGGCGCCTCTGCCCTGCTTCCTCTCACGCGCGCGCCTTCCGCATAGGCAACCCAATGCGCGCGCTTTTGGTCGCATTCCCGGAACAGAACAGTGCACAGAAACAGAACAGAATGACAGTGTCTGGGCACCGGGCCTGCATACAATTTCTTTTACTTTCTGTTTATTTTTATCGGTCACACGGGTGATTCGAAAGTTGTAATTATGTGCTTATTTGTTTTTTTATTTCCTTTGAAAAAAAAAATGTTTTGTCACATGTTAGACCTCACACTACATGCACATATTCTTATCAATTGCTCACTATCGAGTCGCACAAGTCCAACCCCAAACCCGTCGAGGCCCGTCATAGAAAGTTTCAAGCTCCACTCGACCTTGGCTCTTTCGAAGCGGTAAACCTCAGCCCGTGGCGTAGTTCATGACTACATGCCGGGGGTGACCTTTGAGCCTCATATTCAAGCCGAGCACAAACCACACAATTCTAGTTTAAGGTCTAACACTCCGTGACTCAAGTCGGTTTTCATGTACCGAGATTTCCCTAAACTAATGTCTTCAATTCATACATGCCAATTTGTTGCAATGGACGAAATAAAAACTCCGTCCCCAAAAGTGGTTATTTTGGACGAAAATAAAAATCCGTCTCCGCATGTATGATTTACTACATTAATTTAGTTTAATCCCGTCACATGTAGGTATCACAAGCGTGGTGGAATCCGATGAGTATATGGGACCGCGAGAAGGTCTATATACTAGTGTGACGATTCCATTATTTTTCTAGAAACCCCAAAAAGGACCACGTCCTTCCGACTTCGTAAATAAAAAAAAAAAAACAAAAAAAAAGTCATTTTCTTTATATGGTTGAGTCTTTTTTGTGTTTGTGGGTTAAATTTATTTTACTCAAAAGGTGTTTGTGGGGCCGATCTAAGATCAACCGTGCTCTTCCAATAGGTCCAATGGCTTCCAACGGCGACAACAACAACGGTGGAAATGATTTCGTGTCCAACGAAGGGTTATTCTGCATGGTGAAAGTATTGAAAGGGCAAATTGATACACTAGCCGAGGATGTTCGCCGCAAGGATGATTTATGGCGAGCCCGTTACGAGCATATAGAAATGGCCCATAAAAGAGAAGTATCCAAACTCGAGGACCAATTGAAGGGGCTCACGAATGAAAGAAAGATCCAAGGCATCAATACCGGTTTGGTCAACACTCTCATGTCCTACATTGACCAAAAGCTTAGTGGGCTAAATTTGCACAAGAGCCCAAGCACCGATCTTCATCAAGCTTCTCTCCTCCTAAACACAATGGAGGCTCTTCCCGAAAATTTCAAGATGCCCAATATTGGCAAGTTCAAAGGCACCTCTTGTCCCGACGCTCATGTCGACTCCTACATTTGGGCCATGCTACCAAAGAAAGTGTCTCCTCAAATAATGGCGCAATGCTTCCCGCTTACTCTCGAGGGGGTCGCAAAAGATTGGTATATGGGTCTTCCATTTTCCACCCGCCTCAATTGGGATGTCGCTATGCTTGCCTTCAAGTCACAATATCAAGGCAACTCTATATTCCGCCCCACCAAGAAGGAATTGGAGAGCACCGTGCAAATGGGTGATGAATCATTTGGGGACTTCTATCTCCGTTGGAATGAAAAGCTAGCTGAGATGGTTGATAGGCCTTCCAAGAAGGAACAAATGGACATCTTTTTGAAGTGTTTGAAAATGGACTACCGCACTCATCTTAGTGGGGCTTTTCACTCCGATTTTTCAAGCATGTATGATGCGGGGGTTAGAATTGACAATTTGCTCCGAGAAGTGGCCGAGTCCTCCTATGACACAAGCTTCAACGACAAAGGGTTCCCAAGCAATGACATGGAAGAATGTAGTGACATGGAAGACTACAATGACAATGAGGACTACAACGACATGGGGGATGACGACAACAATCTCCGTTTCTCTTTCTCTACCTAGAAATAGGATAAAAAAAAAAAAAAAAAAGAGTCAAAAGTCCTCTAATGTGTGCATTAATGTTTTCTCTCGTCCTATGTTCGAGTCCATTGAGTCATCAAATAAAAAGTCGTTCTTGTCCTCATACACTCTTCCGAGTTGTTCAATTAATTCTTGGCAAAATGATGAAAAGATGTCTAAACGAGTTTTGGAACGAAGGCCATCACTTGAACGCCTAGGGGCTAAACATCGACGCCAACATCAACGACGAAGCCAAGACAAACAAGGTGGAGCAACAATCATGAAGAAGTCAAGCAAAGTTTTCAAAGGGGGATTAAAAAAAAAAAAAAAAAAAAAAAAAACCTCGCTAGGTTGAAATCATCAAATCAACCTAGGCAAAAGTTAGAGCACAAAAAAAAAAAAAAAAAAAAAAAAAGTTCCCCCTCAATCAAAGAAGTTCACATCAAGATCAACATCATTCCATCCACCAAAGGAGGACGAAGCTACACGACGAAGCAACAATTCCATCTCGAAGAATGGAGAATTCACAAGAACTACGGTGACCTGAGCCTCTACACTGGAGGAACGTAGGCAACCTGCGGGTCCGGTCTCATACAAGAAAGAAGATATGTTTAGCCCTAGCGCGTTATGGTGATTGGCCTTCATCTCGAACTTGTCAAGACATCTTTGTACGATTCATTTTCCAATGAATTAATCACCAAAAAGATTGAACAACTTTCTTAGATTTGGAATCATTTCGCGCTCCTTGTCGAGTCTAGGGACTTCTATTCTTTCTGCGTACTCCCAATTTCTTGCAATCAAATTGGGGCTTTCCTTCTCTTCTCTCTTAATGACTTACTTGCCTTCGTGAGTCATTCAATTCAATAAAAAAAATACATGTCAATACTAGGGACACTTCCCTAGTCGAGTCAATGTCACTCATCTTTAGTGACAAAAGGTTTTCACCGCAAAATCACATGTCTCTCATCCTCAGCTAGAGTCAATGCACACTTCCTCATTAATCGAGTCAAAAATGAAGACGCAAAAGAGATGCCCGCTAGATTGAAAACCCGAAAGGGCGGTCTAGGCAAAAAACAGGGTGCGTCATAAAAAAAAAAAGAGAGAGTGAGAGAGAGAAGGGAAAGAGAAATGGAGATCTCTGGCCTCTAAAGAAGACAACTGCACAAGCTCTACATTGGATCTCCCCAACAAGTCAATTCCCCACCGAGTCAACTTTGGGAAAGGCTCGACAAGATATGGCACCATCAAAGGTTGTTTTGGGTTATTGGCATCATTCTCCAGCAGTGTGCATTTTTGGGTTCATGAAAAGAAGGCCCGTGGTAACCAAGATCCATCCGAGAACAAGCCCATCATAAAAGGGCACGAGGTTGCACAAATAATCCCTAGCTAGTCAATTGGCTTGGGCAGCAAATAGCAACAACATGTGTCTCAGTTTTCAAGGCTTCTTCAAGTATGTGCTTCTAAAGTACGCCGAAAGGCTCCCGAGAAATGGAGTAGCTCTTGCCATATCCTCTCATGTTTGTTCCCTCGCACGAGGACGAGTCACTCTTGCTTTGCTCAACAAATGGTGACGCCCTAGGGGCTATGTGACTCAAGAACAAGGGATTCTTTTGCTTCATTTGGAAATCAACAAGCCCTAGGGGCTATGCTCGAAAAAGATGTGTGAGACTATCCTCAAAGTCTCCCAAAAGGGATGTCAAAAAGCACTCTTGTCATGTGTGCCCGTTCTCGTTTCACCAATCAAGAGTGGACCTTTCTCACAATCAATGATGGAACTCTAGGGGCTACGGTCAAGTCTTAAAGGCTCCCTCGGCAAAGAGCAATTAACTCCCCAGCAGTATCCCCAGCCAAGTCATGTGCAACATTGGAAGCTTCCTCAATTCGGCACCGAGGGTCTCAACGGGCTTCGCAATCTAAAATCTTTTAGGCTACGGCATTACAGTAATTCAAGCAAAGGGCAGTATTAGGGCTTCGCGACCGACAGTCTTTTGGGCAACAATACTCGAGCAAGTGCAATGTGGAGTAGTCTTATGTCTCCATGAAAGGGATCAAGCTTCAAAGGGTCAAGTCAAAGGTCTCTTGGTTTTAAATGAAGACTCCGATGTTATGAATGAAGTTGATGATTTTTGTTAGAACTTTCAACGAGATCATGAACAAAGTCTTAGAGAAAAGGAAAAAGATTCAATATGCTAAACTCTAATCAAAACAGGGTTATAGCGGGAAATGCCACGGCCAATCCCAATGTTTCTGCAATTCAGCACCCCCTTCTCCAAGATCAAAAGCACAAGGTGCAGCTCAGATAAAGTTGGGCCACAGCACTAGTTGCATCCGAAGATCCGTCATTAGTTCAACTCAAGAAGAGTCAAGCAAGCCTACTCATTTGAGACTTTATCACGCCAAGACCTTATCCTCCGCGACCTTGACGGCACCGCAAGACATTACCGCATCCTTTGACATAAGCCCTCAGCCATTTGGGTATCGACCACAATGAGGCCATTCATCTCCCCAGTAAGAGCAAGAAGGAGATCTCTATCAAGAATTCTACCAAACGGTACACCCGCTTTCAATGCCGAGCCAATCGCGAGGTAATTTGGGGCTTTACAATGAAAGGTCTTCACATCTCACCATCTACAAGCCCACGACACTTGGGGCTTTGCAATCTCTCGAAGCTTGGCATCAACGACCTCCTCTTGGGGCTTGCTCACTACAACAACAAAGGGCGATTTACTCGAATGGGCCAAAAGCTGATTTATCTTGGAGCTATGCAAGTCCCTCAAAATTTGGCATCAAAGGCATTCTAGGGGCTTTACAATCAGCAACCCCTCATCTCGGCATCAAAAGCCTTTTGAAGCCCCATAATCGACAAATCTCTTGGGGCTAGACATCAATCTTCGTTGGGCACACTAGCGACAACAGAATTCAAGCGAGGCAATCCAGACTTCGACTGAGCATGACTTGATCTTGGGTTGGCTTTACAAACACACAATGGCTAAAATGGTTCACCCACGAACCTAAAAAAAAAAAAAAAAAAAAAAAAAAAATCTCTTTTCCTCACATGTGTGCATATTCTTTCCTTTCTAATCTTTAAAAAAAAAAAAAAAAGATTTTTTCTTTCTTTTTCTCCTTCTATGTGCAAAATTATGTGCTTTACTTTGCTTTGCTCCTAGCCTCTCCTCCAGCGTTCTCCATCATCCTTGAACTACGCTGGTCTGATTCTCTTAAAGGGATACGCAGGCAGCCTTTTGGCACGACCAACCCATCATCCAGAATACCATCTCGCCAACCCAACATCAAGGGCATTCTCTCATCAACATCTAAAGAATGGACATTCTCCATCAAAGCATCCTCCGCGGACATCAAGAATCCATCTCCACTCAAGCGGCAATGGTAAGTGAAGGTATGAATACATCCAATGCTTTCCTCAAAATCACACCGCACACAAGATCACTTTCTACATTCTTACTTCTCTCTCATTACAAAGGTGCTTTCAAATCACATATCACACCACAATCACAATTTTCTCTCGCAATTCCTATTTCACATCTCACACAAGCACGTATATCTGCAAAGCATACACATAACAGGTGCCGGACAGAGCACCAAGTGCCGCACAGAGCACCAGAATCAACAAGTGCCGCACAGCGCACCAATTTTGGTCCATGGTGGACCGCTCAAATCACCATACCGCCGCACAGCGCATCAGAATATGCCGCATCGCGCACCAATTTTGGTCCATGGTGGACCGCTCAAATCACCATACCGCCGCACAGCGCACCAATTTTGGTCCATGGTGGACCGCTCAAATCACCATACCGCCGCACAGCGCATCAGAATATGCCGCACCGCGCACCAATTGTTGGTCCATGGTGGACCGCTCAAATCACCATACCTCTTCCATCAGGAAAAGTCGCTCACACAGGGAGCGCATTTCTATCCTTTGTAATTTTAAATTCCTGCTTTATCGAGTCTTTGTTTTCTCTTGTCGATGTCCTCGGCGGTTGTCTTTCTTTCGTCGACGCGTTTTGCCTCGCAATCCACGTCGCCGAGGGGCTCTGTAGACACCCCGCCTTGGACCTCTCACCCCGATTGCATACAAAGTATTTTTATTTAACTTATTTTCATTAATTTCTGTTACTTCGGTTAAGTTCCTAACTGATTCCGTTAGTTTTTGACTAAACTGCATAACAGAGTTAACTTTTAGGGTCATTCTGTCATTCTGTCATTTTTCACCCGCGGGCGCTTCCGGCACTGCCAGTGAGCCGCGCGCGCGTCCCGCCCCAAAAGCCGGACCCGCGCTCTTCCCACTTTGGCAGTAACGGATTGCACCTTATTTCCCTCCCTTTTCTTATTTACAAACATCTTTTCTTGATCACAAAAACCCTATTTTTACATCCACATTCATCCCCCCTTTTCTCATTAACTCCCAATCCCACACTTCTAGCCTTTTCATTAAAACAAAATATTTCCTTTTTATTTTATTTGATTTTCTTTTATTTCTTTTATTTATTATTTTATTTATCTTATTTTTGATTGGTCAATTCCATTTCACATGGATGATCATCTTTTCCCTCCATCATTTCCCTCTCTTTTTTACCTATAAAAACCATCATCTTCTACCTTGGAAAGGGACCTCATTTTTTTAGACTTGGAACTTTCTCTCTACACAAATTCTATATCATTTTCCCTACACAAATTCTCCCAACAAGAGTTTTACACAACAAAACTCTACACAAATCTCTACACAACAACATCATTTTCAAGTCCAAATTTGAAGTCTTCTTTCTAAAGGTACAAGTCTTCTTCTTTTATTCTCTTTTATTCTAGTCTTACTAGTATGCAATCCCCATCAATTGGGACATGACCAAATGACCACTTTACTACATTAAAGTTGGTCAAGGTTATCTCCCTACATTTTAATCTTTACTTTAATTTCCTATACATTTCTTAATGTAATTGTTTAGCATAAATTTATAAATAAAACAATTCTCTTTTCTTCCCCTTTTTTCTTTACATTATAATTGTTAGCACTGTTAATAAATTGAAGGACATTTAGCATTAGAACACCAATAGTAGGAAGACCCGCATAAGCGGGGCGGAGTGGGTGTTTAAGTACTTCCCACTCCGTCACCTAACCCCCGAACCCTTCTCTCCCGAATCTCTGGTTTTGTACATAAATTAGGCTATTTCTAGGTTTTTCTTACGTTCCTTTAAAAACATAGGAGGCGACTCTAAACAATCTAAAACAAGTTAGACATCCTAAGACAATTCACCGCTCTAGCCAAGCCTTGGTTCCCCGGGGTATCTACAGAAAGAAGATGAAGAACACAAGCAATAGAGATATCAAGAGAGAGTGAAGAGAGAAAAGACCAAGAGGATTTTAAGTGTAGCTTATATATGTTATGGAAGAGAGAGAGAGAATAGAAAGGGTTTGCATGGGAGAAAGAGAAATAATGATGAGTTTAACTGTAGCAAATACCTCGGAGAACGTGCGCACACAATGCATTAAATGCACGAACCGGACGGTTTAATTTAGACGGTTAAACTTAGGAGAGATAAAGGGTAGAAACGGTAACAATAAAGTTAAGGTTACCTTTCTGATTTATCACAAAGAGTTGGGATAAATCTTTGACACGATTTGGGTAAGGCGGTGCACACACGTGTCAGAGAGGAGGTGTGACCGATTGTACCTTTGATTTGACTAAGCTTACGTCATGTGTCAAAGAATCCTTATCCGTTTGAATGAGATCTACCGATGAATTTTGAATTTTGATAAATCGGCAAGACATGATTCGGCAAGTTGTTGATCAGCAAGATAATTATCGGCATGATGTTTGTTGGCAAGATAATTTTCGATCTACTGATTTCATCGGCAGACTAACACAAGTAGCAAAGTCAGCACAATTTTAACCATAATAATCAATCATACCTAGTTCACCTCTGAGGAATTCAAATCTTTTATGATCTAAAGGTTTTGTCAGTATGTCTGCTCTTTGGTAATCGGTATGAACTTTGAGCAGCACCACGTTTCCCTTTTCAACATGTTCCTTCAGAAAGTGATACTTGATGTCTATGTGCTTGGTTTTGGAATGCATGACCGGATTGTTGGAAACTGAGATAGCAGATTGATTGTCACAATAGATGGGACAAACTTGAGATGGAACTTCATAGTCAACAAGCTGCTGCTTCATCCAAAGGATCTGTGAATAGCAACTGCCGGCAGCTATGTACTCAGCTTCATTAGTAGAAGTGGAAATTGATGCTTGCTTCTTACAGGACCAAGACACCAATCTATCACCAAGAAATTGGCAAGTTCCACTAGTACTTTTTCTGGTCACCCTACAAGCTGTAAAGTCTGCATCTGAATAACCTATTAGATTAAAAGATGAATCTCTAGCATACCATAATCCAAGGTTAGCAGTGCCACATAGATATTTAATGATACGTTTAACAGCTTGCAGATGGGATTCCCTAGGGTCAGCTTGAAACCTGGCACAAACACAAACAGCAAACATAATATCTGGTCTACTGGCAGTAAGATAGAGGAGTGAGCCGATCATACCTCGGTAGAGTGTCATATCTACTTTCTTACCAGACTCATCCTTATCTAAGTGAATGTTAGTGCCCATAGGTGTGCTTTGAGAGTGAGCATTGTCAAAGCCAAACTTCTTGATTAATTCTTTTGCGTACTTGGCTTGACTGATGAATATTCCCTCATTGGATTGCTTGACTTGAAGTCCAAGGAAATATGTTAGTTCACCCATCATGATCATCTCGAACTTGCTCTGCATTAGCTTCTCAAATCTCTTGCAAAGTGATTCATTAGTAGAACCAAAAATAATATCATCGACATATATTTGAACAAACAATGAATGACCCTTATGCTTGGCAACAAATAAAGTAGTATCGATTTTACCACGAGTGAAACATAAGCCATCACTAAGTAAGAACTTAGAAAGGGTTTCATACCATGCCCTTGGAGCTTGCTTTAGGCCGTAGAGAGCTTTCTTCAATCGGTAGACATGATTAGGCTTCTTGGAGTCCTCGAAACCAGGTGGTTGTTCAACATACACAAGTTCTTGGAGTTCTCAATTCAGGAAGGCACTTTTCACGTCCATTTGATACAGTTTAAATTCTTTGAAGGCAGCATAGGCTAAGAAAAGTCTTATAGCTTCCAATCTTGCAACAGGAGCGAATGTCTCATCGTAGTCAATTCCTTCTTCTTGTCGGTATCCTTTAGCAACTAACCTTGCTTTGTTTCTAATAATATTCCCAGCTTCATCCAATTTGTTCCTATAGACACATTTTGTACCAATCACTTGTTGAGATGATGGTCTTGGCACTAGTTCCCACACATTGCATCATTCAAACTGATTCAGTTCCTCTTGCATGGCTTCAACCCAACCAGGATCGGCAAGAGCTTCTTCAGTCTTCTTTGGTTCTATGTTGGAAACCATAGCAGATGAGAATAGACTTTCAGCAAATGTTCTACTAAGGTTCCTTGTCAATCTTGGTCCAAAGACATCACCAATCACATTTTCTAATGGATGATTACGAACTGGTCTAACTTCTCTCGGCACATCTTGTCTGACTGACTCTTGTTGAAGTGATTCTAGAGGAGGATCAAGGTCAGCAGATGACTGAGAGGAAGAGTTAGAGTTTTGGGTGAGAGGTGGATTATATTGAGAGCTTGTTGGGAAGGGTCTTATAACAGAAATTGGTTGAGGGCTAGATCTGTCTTCAGGATGATCAGCAGAATTTGCATCGGCAAATGGATTATGAAAGTTATCGGTAAGATCATGTTCTGCCGATGATGGGAAATAATGAGTATCTGCTGGTTCTTCTACTGAAATGACTGGATCAGCAGCTGGTACTTGACCTGCAGGGTTAGAATTACTGGATTCACCTGTCTCATGAGCACTAGAAGCATTAGTACTATTTGGAGCCTTGTCAGACTCTAACAAATCAAATTCATCAAAGGTTACATGAACAGATTCAACAATTTTCAAAAGTTTCTTATTAAAAACTCGAAAGGCCTTACTGTGTTTAGCGTATCCACAAAGATTCCTTCATCAGCTTTCTCATCAAATTTACCTCTGTGCTCTTTACCGTTGTAAAGCACGTAACACTTGCAGCCGAATATTTTGAAGAATCCAATGTTGGGAGTTCTGCCTCTCCAGAGTTCATAAGGAGTCTTGTTATGGAATTTGTTGATGAGAGATATGTTCTGAGTGAAGCAGGCAGTATTGATGGCTTCAGCCCAAAAATATTTTGGCAGCCTAGCTTCAGCAATCATGGTCTTACCAGCTTCAATGAGAGTTCTGTTCTTTCTCTCAACGACACCATTTTGTTGTGGTGTACCGGCAGCTGAGAAGTTTTGGTCTATGCCATGATCATCACAGTACTGAGCAATACCATTGTTCTGAATTCAGTGCTGTTGTCTGATCTCATGCTGATGATATCGCTTTCTTTCTGTGTTTGTAGTAGTCTGAATAACTTGGTAGCAACGGCATAAGTGTCATCTTTGTGACTGAAAGTTTCCACCCAAGTATATCTAGAGAAATCATCTACTACAACCAAGGTATATCTACTTCCCCCAATACTTGCTGTAGTTGTGGGGCCAAATAGATCCATATGTAGCATTTGGAGGCACTTAGATGTTGACATGCAGGGCTTGCTTCGGAAGGATGATTTATGTTGTTTTCCAAGCTAGCAGGCCTTGCATTTCTTTTCTTGATCAGCAGACACTTGAGGTAAACCGGTAACCAGATTTGAACCGGCAAGCTTGGATAAATATTTAAAGTTCAAGTGACTGAGTCTCTTGTGCCATAGCCATGAGTTCTCACTGATGTTCTTAGCTACAAAACAAACATTAGCAACACCAGTAATAGCACTTAAGTCTACTGCATAAATGTTACCTTTTCTTTTGGCAGTGAGAAGAGTTTCATTGGAAGCAATGTCTTTCACATAGCAACTGGAAGTAGTAAATACACATTGCATTCCTTTATCACAGAATTGTGATATTGATAGAAGGTTGTGTTTCAGACCATCCACTAGAGAGACCTTCTGTACAGTAACTGCACCTCTCTTGATGGTACCTATACCGATGATTTTTCCTTTGGCATTATCACCGAAAACCACTGGGGGACCTAATGCTTCTGAGATATCGGCAAGTAAATCTGCAAATCCTGTTATGTGTCTTGAACAGCCACTATCTAGAATCCACAAATCCTTGCTTGCACCAGTTGAGGCCATGAAGCATTCCTGAGATAAAACGGTATGCTTATGGTCCCCCTTATTCTTGGGTCCGAGGGTTAGTTCCTCTTTGGCAACCACATCTGGCCACCACTAGAGAATGTAACCTCAGTGGGTCCAGATAGGTGCTTCAAAAGGCATTCATGAGCCTTGTGACCATAATCAGAACAATTAGAACATCTCACTTGACTGATAGGCTATGGAGTCGGTAGAACGTCATTCTGTTTAGTTAGTGCATCGGCAGAACTAGGGAATTGAGCAGGCACAAACTTAGTAGGTTTAAAGGTGCTAGTATTGCCTTTCTTTCCATTCTGTTTACCTTTGGCAGTTACCTTTTTAGGTACTTGTCCATCGGCAGTAGAGGTGGATAGACCGGCAGTACTAGCTCTGCTGATGTATTCACCAAGAATACAGTTATCGGCAGACTCAATATCGGCAACCTTAACATATCTTTGTTTGTGCTTATCATTCCTTTTGTTCTGGTTCTTAGGATACTTCATTGCCACAGCACTATATATTGGCTTAGCATCCTTATGCACTGAGTTAACAGAACTATATTCAACTTTCTCATCCTTTTTCTCGGTCGCACAAGTTTTAGTAGAGCTACTGCTGCTGGAATCAAATCCTAACCCAGATTGGTCCTTATATGAAATTTGGGTCTATAGGATTGTTTCAACAGCAACTCTAGATTTTGTGTAAGAATCAACAATCCTTGAGAGATGATTGTTTCTTTTCATAAGATCTTCGATCTGAGCTATCAATACTGCTACTTGGCTTTTGAGATCCAGGTTTTCTTTCTTTAGAAGAACAGACTCAAGCTCATGTCCTTTGAAAACCTTAAGTTCAGACACAAGCAAGTCATTCTCTGCAGAAATTCTATTGAAATTAGCAGCCATCACTTTATGAACGCTACTCAGCTTCTCATGATCAATAAAAAGTTCATCCATTGTCTCTACCATTTCAGCTTTGGATATTTCAGGAAAGGGGTCAGCTAAAATTTTGGTGGCAGAGGGAATAGGTTTGGGAGAGAAGTCAGGTAGAGAAGAGATGGGTTTAGATAAGCTTTTGGCAATGCTAGGATGCTCAGTGAATGAGAATTTTCTGGTCATTGGTAAGGGTTTAGGTCTGATGGCAGTGAATTGAATAGAGTTACACTGACCATAGAGAGAGGTTCCCACTTGGTGAACTCTGTATCCATTTGGGTTCTCTGCTTTGACCCTAATCTCTTTGAAGTGTGGTTGAGGTCTTCCAGTAGTTTCGTCTCTGACTGGAGATCTTGGAGGAGATGGATCTCGGTAGACTGGAGTCGGTAATGTGGATGTATCGGCATCTTCCATGTCTAGGGCGACAAAACTTACATCGGCATCTTCATATTCATCGGCATCTTCGTCTGAGTCAGTTTCACACCAAACCGGTAAGGCCTTTTCTGTGCTTTTATCGGCAACAAATCTTCGAGACTTGGGATGTCCTTGTTGAATGACTTCCTCATATACTCATATTTTGGTTGAGGAAATTTAGAAGCAAAGTGATCAGGTTTTCTGCAGTTGAAGCAAACAAGATCACCTTTGTTGTTCTTTCCGTCGGTAGCACTTGTTGAGGGTTTGTTGTAACTTGCTGGTTTTTGAAATGTTGGTGTGAATGATTTTGGTTGCTGGTAGCTTCGTTTCTGCATCCTTTTGAAGTTTTTAAACCTTTTGTAGTTCCTAGCGAAGGCGGCAAATTCGTCTTCTTCCATAGGCTGTTCTGAGGTAGTTTCAGGGGTTTTGGAACTGCAGGGTATTGGATGGGGATCTATAGGAGGGAATTTGTTTGAAGGGAAGGATATCTGTGACTGAGCTGATAGAGACAAGTTTTTGAAATTTTTATCGAGAACGTTAAGTTTTTGCAGTTCTCTCTCATACAGAAATAGACTAGACACAAGATTCTGAATAGAAGTCTTGTTCAAGTCTCTCACTTCTCTAATAGCGTTGACCTTGGTATGATACTCATTTCCAAAAGAACTTAGAAAACGAATATTCAGGTCTTTCATAGTATAAACCTTTCCTAATGAAGCACATAAATTACTCACCTCGCAGAATCTGTCGTAGGCACTCCTCAGTGATTCACCATCTTGTTTCTTGAAGGATTCAAACTCAGCAATACAATCATAGAGTCTGTTGTCCTTTACCTGCTCATCACCTTCAAAGTATGCAAGGAGCTTGTTCCAGCATTCTTGAGCCGTGGAGCACAAGTCAATGAGTTTATATTGCTTGTCGTCCAAACCACAAGAAATAATGTGGCATGCTTTTCCATCTAGGGCAGCTGAAAGTTTGTCGTCCTTAGTCCATTCCTCTCTTGGTTTCTCGACCAAAGTTTCTTCAATCTGAACATAGGTTTCTTGTTCAGTGTCACGTTCAACATGTTGTGTCAGCGGAGTGGAGGGAATAGGTCTATAGGTGGTTGAGACTTTTAAAGGAATGATTGGACCACCTTCTATGACCTTCATCAACCGATCATCGATTGAGTTCATATACATTATCATACGAGATTTCCAGACACCAAACTCGTTGACATTTAACAACGGTATGGTAGTGATGTTAAATGACTGCATGATTTTTCCTGCCATGGTATCGGCAATACAAGCTGCAAAGCTTGGAAATTTCTTTCAAAATTCCAAGCTCTGATACCAATTGTTAGGCCCAATTGGTAAGAAAATAGGCTAGAGGGGGGGTGAATAGCCTTTTTAAAACTTTTACAAAGAAACACTTTTATAAATGCAAAGTCACTTATCAGTTTGCAAACTATTATCAGTAAGCGCAGCAGAGAAGATATGACTAAGTTTTAACTCACACTTTAAATCGGTAAGAAATAGTTTTCAGAGCTTAGTTTAAACACAAAGTTGTTTCCAAAAGTTCAATGCAGTTTCAAGAGATTGGTCAATGGAAATTACAATGAATCAGTACGAACATATGCAATCTGCCGGTGATAGAATTCCAACCGGCAACGATAAAGTAAGCAACAGAGACACAAGGATTTGGAGAGGTTCACAGTGTAAATACTGCTACGTCCTCTACCAAGGTTGGTCAGAACTTGGATTTGGGTTAAGAGTACTATTAGATATCTCTAGTCTATTACAAGCCCGGCTTTGCCAGTATACAAAAACTAAGTTCTAGAAATTTCTAATGGATCGTAAAACAAATCTGACCAAGTGTTTTTGAGCGGCAAGTTTAAGAGAACTTATCTCACTCAGGTGGGTGTGTGAATAACTTAAACAACGTATTCCTTATATGATCTAGTTCGGGAATACTAACAATGTTGTTTGTGTTGGTGCACAAGTGTATGTACTATTAAATGATCTAATGATTATCTGGACATAGAATGTTTGAGTCTTTAATGAATACTCGAAAACATTCAACTCTCTTCAATGCTCTATTTTCACCAACCTTCTTCAATGCTCAAAGTCCACTATTTATAAGAGGAGTGAATGTCTTGAGTCTTGTAGAAGAAGGCTTGCAATTTGAATATCCAGCTGGGTAGTTGAGGAGGATTAAATGCGGTATCTTTAGCATTAATGGCGAAGATATGGAGTACACACATGGTTGCAAAAGTCTGATGGGTAAAGACCCCTTTGTCTCAATCGGTTACCTGCAAAAAGCAAGTAGGGAGAAAGTATAGCTAAAACTAGCTATGCGTCAGACGGCGCAGTAATCATGACAGAGCAGTTAAACTACTTTTTGATGAAACAGTATGAAAGGACAGGGATAATCAGCAAGGTTGACTTTAAGATGGAACGATGTAACCTGACTGACAGTACAGACTGTCTTTCTTTCTCAACAAGTTGAGAATGGAGTTGATCGGCAACTTGTTTAGCAAGTTGATCGGCAACTTGTCGCATGTTAAGAATAGAGTTGATCGGTAACTTGTTTACTGGTCTGCTGATTTGCTTCCTCTTGCTGGTTTGCCTTGTTTGAAGAGTTGGAATACATCTGTGCTGGTCACCAAGAATCCTAAGAGTACCTTACAAAGGTTCTAATAAAATTGGGGGATCCTAAGTGTTAACTATGATTGGGATTAAGCAATTCTATGTCCTAAACATATATTCGAACAACAAAAAGTCCTAGTCACAAAAGGACTAACTAATCCTTATTGCGATCCTGCTCCGTCTTGGAATTACGAATTTTTTCCTATTTTATAATCCTCTAACTTGGCGTCCCAAATTCAAAGGCATTATCCCAACAATATCCACCTTGACTTTCAATCTCCATGAGAACAAACATTTTCTCCCCCCCTCGCCTCTTCTGCTATCTAATAGCTGTGAATATTAAGCAAGTCCAAACAATGTTGGAACTTGCTCCCCGTCACGGATTTTGTGAACATATCTGCAGGGTTGTCCGCCGTCCATACCTTCTTCACATTTACCCCTTTCTCATGCCCCAGGAAATGATATATGACATCAATGTGCTTGGTCCTCTCATGATGAACTTGATCCTTTGCCAAACAAATCGCGCTCAAACTATCTCAATAAATAATAGCCTCATCCTGATGTATCCCAAGATCGCTGATCAATCCCTTTAACCATATTCCTTCCTTAGTGGACTCTGTCAATGCCATGTATTCTGCTTCTGTTGTAGACAACGTCACTTTCGCCTGCAATGTAGCCTTCCAACTGACAACTGACCCACCAAGTGTAAATACATATCCGGACATCGATCTTTTTGTATCAACATCGCCCGAATAGTCTGAATCTGAGAACCCCTCTACTGCACATTCTGCTCCACCTCCATTGATTAGACCGACATCACTGGTACCTCTAATATACCTAAAGATCCGCTTCACACCCTGCCAATGTTCCTTACCCGGATTACCCATGAACCGACTAACAACACTAACTGCCTATGCATGTTGGAGATTATGCCCTAGGCCCTTGAGAAATACCTCATGTTATGTTATGTTCTCATTTGTTATGGAGATAACAACCTGGATTATTATATGTTTTTGCATGTTTATTATAATAATCCCCGTCCCTAGTACTTATGAAGAACTAGTATAAATTTAATCGATGATCATGTGTATGTGATACTAATTAAACTTATGGGTACTTGTTGGTGAACAAGTATTGGACATGACCCGCTATGAGATTTATGTCATGGTCAATGTCATAATTAAATCTCATATAGTTATATCATTTGATATCCTTAGACCTGAGATTATCATGGTCTTCCACATGATGAACATTTTGTTTGACATAGTCAACCACTACCCTTAACCAGGTAGTCATAAAGGCTATGATTGGCATAATCGGAATCTTGTAGGGAAGAATGATAAGTCAATGTGGAATTTGTCCCTCCCTCAAGAGAGATATCTGCTTGGGCCACTTGAAGAGTGAGATTGATGAAATGCGTTACCACGCTCAAATGAATTGATATGTTTAATATCATTTTCTCATATCAATCTACTTGGGATCGAGAAAGAATTGAACAATATAAGTTGACGTTGTCGCGTCCCAACCCGTGGTCCTACTTGGCCCCGCGTTCAGGACACGCACGGAAGACGTCATAAAACACTTTTAGAAAATTTTCGAAATGTTCTTTCATAAAATTTTCATATCACAAACTCATTAAGTTGAAAACTTTCATTTCAACACACCACAACTAAAGTTTTACAACCAAAAGTACTTAGCCCCAAGGGCTTACACACTTTACTTACAAATGTACAATCACCACATTTTAACAAATCAGGTGATACACGGATACAGTCTCGGTTACACTACCCCAAAGGTTATACATTTATATAATGTAACCTTTAAACCACACTTACTTTCCAAAATGGATTATCAACCTGACGTCCTCCCTTGTGAAGTGACCTATCCCCTTGGCTCGCCTTTATCTAAGGAAAACAAATAAACAAGGAACGGGGTGAGAATAAATCTCAGTAAGCTACTAAAATGCAACTACGTTACATGCTGAAATGATACTCGCAATTGAACGATGTCAATAAGCATTCACATATCACATAACATGAGAGGCAAAGCCAACTCATCATACCACACATAAGGCGGAAATAAACACTCATAGGTAGATACTGAGCCAAGGTTTTCGAATCAAACATAACCATCTGAGAGATATCAACTGAGTAGCACCAAAGGGCTAAAACGGGTTCCGGAACCAAACAATAACAACAACAACAACAACAACAACAACGGGGGGAAATGACACAAAGTCATAACCCAAAATGCCCAACCTCTGGCCCAAGGAAGGGGGTTAAAAATGGGAAACCAATGGTAGAAGCCTTATAATGAACTTGGCTCGTGTGCCATTATAATCCCTACCATTTCCCGAAATCACAATAAGAAGTACCAGCTGGACTTTACACGAGAGCACAGTAATAAATACTTGCATAAACAACAACCGGGGCATGATTCCAAAGTAGGGAACCACACAAAACTCATCAAAAATATGTAAACATGTTACTCATAAAAGAGTTCACAACATTTACATTAAGTCACAACACAATCCTTTATCAATGACATTAAGTCAAACAACAATCTTGCACACACTAGAACACGATCCTCAACAACCAAGCATGTTAAACCCATTTCTCACACAAGGGATTTAAACATAAGAAACCCCACGAAAGCATCATAAAGATGTACAACACCCAAAATGAACCTAAATGGTTACATCATTCCAAACTCGATCACAAACGGACTAATTCATACTCTTTTGTGTGATAAAACACCTATCGGAGTATCATAGGGTAATAACCAGAACCTAGTCATGATTTGAACCTTAATTCAAGTTGAATAAACCAATTCATCGTGTATTACTCGAAAATAGCTTTCCAACGATAGTTTACACGTCTAAAACAGAGTCCGGATCAAGAAGTTATGGCCTCCGAAAGATTGAACGTAAAACGGACAAACTGCAAAAGAAGAGGGTGTGCACGCCCTCCCTAAAAGGGAGCGCGCCCCCCCTTTGATCAGAATGGTGGTTTTTGAGTGCACTAAAGGGTGCGTACGCCCTCACGGATTAGTATGATATTGTCCGCTTTGGGCCTAGCCCGCACGGATTTGTTTTTGGGAACTTCCCAAAAGGCCTCATACTAATGAAGTGGGTGGGTGCTATTATATACCTTGCAATTGTTTCCTCAATTGCCGATGTGGGACTTTGGGTTGCACCCCAACAAAAGGCATAGGGCTCTTTCTTATGCTAGGATATAATCTAACTATATGTACAATATTATCCCTTATATAATTCTAATGAACCATATATACAAGATAATACTAAAGCCTAAACATATGGTATATCTGTGGCACATACACTTCTAATACCACCCCCCCAAGTAAAACGGCTCACTGGAAGTTGCAGCTTGGTAGAGAGATCCTAAAAACGTGGTTTAGACTATCCTTTAGTAAAGAGGTCCGTAAGTTGTGCCTCGGAGGAAACGAATTTAAGCTTGAGAAAACCACGAGTAACCAACTCACGAATGAAGTGATAATCTATCTCAATGTGACGAGTGCAAGCATGAAAGGCTGGGTTGTGAGCCATGTGAATCGCAGAGATATTGTCACAGAATAGGGTAGGAAGAGGAAAGGGGAGCTTGAGCTCCCGAAATAAGAAGTAAAACCACTGGAGTTCCACAGTGGTAGTGGCTAAACCACGATACTCCGCTTCACTACTGGAGCGAGACAATGTCGTTTGTTTCTTAGCAGTCCAAGAGACAAGATTTGGACCCACAAAAAAACACGCACCTGAGGTGGAACGTCGATCATCAGGATCACCTACCCAATCCGAATCAGAACATGCACGAACAGTAAGATCAGGAGCAGACTGAAAGGTTAACCCCATGTTGACCATGCCTTTGACAAAGCGAAGGATGCGCTTTGCAGCAATGAGATGAGAAGAGCGCGGTTGATGCATATACTGGAAGACTTGATTAACTACAAATGCAATATCCGGACGCGTTAAGGTAAGATATTGTAGACATCCCACAACGCTACGAAACTCAGTAGCGTTAGTCAACAGATCCCCATCAGAGATGGAGATCCGAGAGTGAGGGATGGTGGGAGTAGGCATAGGTTTGCAGTCAGACATGTGAAAACGATCAAGAAAAATGAGAGCATACCGGGTCTGCCGAAAAGTTAGTGTGGAAGAAGAACGGGTAGCTTCGATACCAAGAAAGAAGCTAAGAGTACCCAATCGACGACTGTCAAAGGTGTTAGGACCTAACTTTGATCAAAGTCATAGTTAGATGATTTTGATAAAGGAATATATAAGGAACAGGGTTTATATCAAAAGATGAAAACTGTCAGTCATAACTGTCAGTCATGACTGACAGTTAAGATAATAACTGACCAAATCAACACTCATATTCATCTTGTTACTCAACAGTTATGTAACTCAAAATGGCTGAGAACAATAAGTTAATTACATGTTTACATTATATAAATCAAATACATGTCTTAACTAATGATCTAAGCCACAGTATAAACTGACAGCTAAGGCTTCAGTTTATCTGACAGCTGTGAGTCTGACAGCTATGATTCTCATTCTTACATTGATTGTACTACTTCAATAACATGAATCATATATCTGTTCTAAGCTATCAAGATCTTTAAACAGCTCCTCCACCCATATTGAAGATCATCTCTGATAGCTAAGCCTTGTTGTGATCTGACAGCTATGGCTTCTTCATCAGACAGCCATTGTTCTGTCTCATCCTTTGCTATCACAATCTCAACCAAGATGGATCATGTATCTTCACATCTATCAAGACCACCATTGAAGACCATTGAAGACCTTCTGGAATCCATTCCCTCAATCCAGCTCAATGAAGACCTGCAAGTGGACAAATGGGGCAAAGACCAGTCAAAGACACATTAATGGTGCTGCAACAGTCATATTCCAACGGCTACATTAATGTGTATAAACAGAAGACTTCATCCTCTGCACAAACCACCCTTTTTGATAATCCAAAAACACCCTTTCCCTTACCCCTTACACTCCTCCTGGAATTCAAACCTTACACATCAATCCCTACCCTTCAAACACCATTCCAAACCCAAACCTTCAGCCCCTGTTTCTACTACAACAACCTTAGTGTGATGACTCACAATTAGCAAATCTTGTACTGTACTTCAAGTTGAAAAAGCACTTAAGACTGTAATTTAAGTGTATGATTGTAAACACCTAAGACTGTACTTTAGGTGTATAAATATTTTGTAAACACTCAAGACTGTACTTTGAGTGTATTTATGTTGTAAATCTTGAGACTGTACTTCAAGTTGTAAAAGCACTTAAGACTGTACTTTAAGTGTATCCCTAGTTGACTGTACTAATTAGGAAGAGGAAGTTCAAGGAACTTACCTATCAATTTGTGTAATTCTTGTTGATTAAGATTATAATAAATTGATCTCACTTGTCAAAGTTTGACAGTGGGGGTGGATGTAGGAGGAGTGAACTCTGAACCACTTTAAATCCTGTTGTGTTATTTCCTTTTCTTCAATCACACACACACACTTGCATTATTTCATTGTGTTAATTGTCCTATCATTATTTCAAAACATATATATATATTCCGCTGCACAACTCTTTAAATATCTGACAGCTAAGCCAAACCATAGCTGTCTGATCATTTGCAATTCAAACAAGGGCCTTTCAATTGGCATCAGAGCTTGTCTTCACATTCAAAGTCTAACAACTTGTGAAAGATCCTCTTCAAACCCACCATGCCTCAACCAAGAAGAAATAATGAGAAAGACATCCCACACATTGATGACTGTGGATCTTTTGAGATCTATGCATCAAAAATCAAAACATATCTTGATGCAAACAGTATATGGAACTGGTATGTTCTAAATAATGAAATAACCTACCCAACTCAAATAGATACTAATGGAGGAGGTAGTAAGATGAAGTCCCCAGAAACATGGTCTGAAGCTGAAAAGCAATTGGTCAGTGCAAATTTAAAAGTTAAAAACATTCTTCAAAAGAGTGTAAATGACTCTCTAGCACAAGAAATTGCTAAGGAACCAAATGCCAGATCAGCATGGGCTCTCATTCAAACCAAGTTCACTAAACATACCAGTGTCAGGACTCAAAACTTGTATAACTTGCTTAGACAATTAGACAACTTCAAGTTTTATCCTGGAGAAAAAGTTAGTGCTGCTCAACCAAGATTTGAAAATCTTGTCAGATCCATTGCTGATCATGGAAAAACTTTTGAACAGCAAGATCTATGCCTCAAGATATATTCCAATCTCCCTCAAGAATATGAAAAGGTAGCATTACCTATCAGGGAAGGATCTGAATGGAGCACAATGACTGTTGAGCAATATTTTAGAAAGCTTGAGGCCTATGAACTGGAAGGAATGATTAAAATTAAACCAGTTCCAACCATTTCACAAACCTTAGCTTTAACTGCTCAAGAAACTGCACACAAGCCTATCACTCACCAAGACATTGAGACCATTGTCATCAATGCTCTCCAAAAGATAAACATCTCATCCAAACCTGTGAGTAAACCTGTCCTTCAAGAAGACCTTCCAAGTCTCATTTCTATGGCTGTCAGAAATGCCATGAAGTTTCAAAAGAAATCCTTTGACAAAAAATACAATTCTTCCACATCTAATCCTCAACAAGATAATCACAAGTAGATAGTTGATTGCTTCAACTGTGGAAAGCAAGGCCATTACTCTTCAGAATGCCCTGAACCAAGGAAACCTAGGGACAACCAGACAGCCAAGAGAATGACCTACTCAAAAGAAATCATCCATAGCTCCAGGTGCAACTTCTTCAACTGCTCCAAGAACAAAAATGATAAAAACAAAGAACAAGTGATGATTGCTGACTCATCAAAATTCAGTAATAAAGAATTTGAGTCCAGTGATGACTCTGACAATGAAGGAGAGGAAGCCATGCTATGCTTTATAGCTGAAGATGAGGAAGAGTCAGACAATGAGGAAGAAATGGAAGCTCTTGCTGCTGCTGAAGAACTAAAAGAGGTACATGATTTTAACTCTTTGAACATTGATGGTTTTAAACAATTAGTTTGTACTCTGTTAATTCAAACCAAAAGACATAAAACTAGCTTTGCCTCATTGGTCAATGAGAACCTCTCCCAATCCTCAACCATAAACAACCTCTCTAAAACCAACTCTGAGCTTGAGAAAGCCTGCCAAGGGCTTAAAGAACAATGTCACATGCTTGAAAAACTAAACATGGATCTTACAGCTGAGACATCCAGTACTCAAGAAAACTGTCTAAGACTCATAAATCTTGAAAAAGAAAATGATGCTCTTAAAAGGAAAATAGATTCATGGAACAAATCAAGCAAGGCATTATCCCTGTTCACCTTCAAACAAAGACATCCTAGTGATAAAACAGGGATTGGTGCCAACAACCCTACACTAAAGATGTACACACCTCCCACTGGTGAAAGGGCCATTGAAAAAATGGTTCTAGAAAGCCTAAGCTCTGGCAGCTATCAAGCTCAAACCTATCCTGTTCAAGCCAAAGGAAAATCAAAAGAAGTCTCAACTGATCCAAACCATCCAAAGGAAGGACCAAGTAAAGTTCAAGGAAGTAAGTATATTTGGGTTCAAAAAGGAGCCAATATACAGAAAGAAATTATGATGCAAAAAGGGACTAGTCAGTCAAGATCTGTCAGACAGCCAAGACCTGACAGACAGCCAAGGTCTTCCAACCAACAAAGAACCACAAGGCAACAAAGATTCTACAACAAGCATATATACTTCAAACAACAAAGACCTCAATGGCAATGCTCAAATGGAAAGGGCCATGCTTATCAAAATAAATCTCCTAGATCATCCTATCCAAATGCCTTCCAATTTCAGCCCCAATACAATAACCCCAACCATTACTTTAATCCATCCCAAACCAATGTTCTTACCCCCTACATGATGCAAATCATGTCATACTACAATACCCTAAACCAGTTCTTTAAAAAAACCAATGAACAGGGCTAGGGTACCAAAGAAAAACTAATCCTTTGGACCCAAAAAGGAATAAAAAGGGTACCATAAATTTTACTTTTTGTTTTGCAGGTACCTAGGAAAGGACTCTGGTATTTAGATAGTGGTTGTAGTAGGCATATGACCTTCAATAAAGACTGGTTGCAACAATATATCCCTAAAAATGGTCCAAATGTAACCTTTGGTGACAATTCCCAAGCTAAGGTCAAAGGATCAGGAAATCTTGTTACTAAAGACATCATTTTCACAAATGTGTCTTATGTAGAAGGTCTCAAATACAATTTGATTAGTATTAGTCAAATCTGTGATAAGGGATATCATGTTGTTTGCACCAAGGATCTATGCACTGTAAAAGACAAAAGCAATAAAGTCATTCTGACTGGTTCAAGAAAAGGAAATCTCTACTGCCTAAACTTAGAGATTGTTGAATCCTCATCTGCTCACTACCTTCTGTCATTTAGTCAATCTGATATGTCATGGTTATGGCACAAAAGATTGGCTCATCTAAACCTCAAAACCATATCCAAGCTTGCAAACTCCAACCTAGTTACAGGCCTTCCAAAGATTCCATTCAAAAAGGACAAACTTTGCAAAGCATGCCAATGTGGGAAGCAAAAGAGATCTTCTTTCAAGCCCAAGACCAGATTGGACACCTCAAGACCTATTGAACTTCTTCATATGGATCTATTTGGACCCATAAGAACTAGGTCTTTAGGAGGAAAAAGATACTCCCTAGTTGTGGTTGACGACTACACAAGATTCACTTGGATCATTCTTCTTGAATCCAAAAGTGACACTCTTAGCTGTCTGACAAAGCTGTTCAATAAAATTCAAAATCAAAAAGGAACTTCCATAATCAAAATCAGATCTGATCATGGAAAGGAATTTGAAAACACAGGAGTAGAAGAATATTGTGACAGCAAAGGAATTGAACACAATTTCTCAGCCCCAAGAACACCCCAACAAAATGAAATTGCTGAAAGGAAAAACAGAACTATTTGTGAGGCAGCAAGAACAATGCTGTCAGAGCACAACCTTCCAAAATACTTCTGGGGTGAAGCTATCACTACTGCTGTGTATGTTCAAAACAAGACTCTAATCAACAAATTCCATAAGAAGACTCCATATGAATTATGGAATGACAAAGTTCTTACCATTTCCTACTTTCACAGTTTTGGAAGTAGATGCTTCATTCACAATAATGGAAAGAATAATTTGGACAAATTTGACTCCAAAAGTGATGAAGGAATCTTTCTTGGGTACTCTAATACAAGTAAAGCCTATAGAGTATACAACAAAAGAAGACTTGTAGTGGAAGAATCAATTCATGTTGACTTTGATGAAAACAATGATCAAAGTGGGACTGAATTGTGTGATTTTGATGAAGGATTAGGAAACTCAGACAATCTTCCTGAAGTTTCTCCTATCACTGACTCAACTGTACTTCATCATGAATTAGATTCATCAAACCTTCCTTACATGGTACCAAGAGATTCATCTGACAGCTACCCTGTGCCAGACAGTCATCCTGTGTCTGACAACCATCACTCATATCATCAACCAGCCCTCTCAACCAAGCCTTTGTCCATCTTATCCCCAACCAATCAAGATGATGAAGAAGAAAATACCCAACTGCAAAGCCAACCCTTGACTGACAGTCATCCTGTGACTGACAGCCATCCTATACCTGACAGTCATCATCCATCTGACCTCAGAACCTTCACAAATATCAATGATAAACCCTCTTCCTCAAGTGTTATCACCCATAAAATAGCTCCAAACAATGATATCTTCATTAACCTTCCTATCAACAGATCTCCTATCCCCTCTGACATACCTTTCTATGATGTCCTAATGAGTGCCTTCATCTCTCAACTGGAGCCCAAAAAGATAAATGAAGCTTTACAAGATTCTGATTGGATTGAAGCTATGGAAGAAGAACTGGAGCAATTTGAGAGAAATAAAGTATGGCAGCTAGTTCCTAAACCCAAGAATCAAACTGTCATTGGAACAAGATGGGTTTTCAGGAACAAAATGAATGAAGATGGCACTGTTGTGAGAAACAAGGCAAGACTTGTTGCTCAAGGATACAGGCAAGAGGAAGGAATCGACTATGATGAAAAATTTGCACCTGTTGCAAGATTGGAAGCAATAAGGTTGTTTCTTGCATTTGCTTCATACAAAAAGATGAAGGTGTTTCAAATGGATGTCAAAAGTGCCTTCCTCAATGGAGTTCTAAATGAAAAAGTATTTGTGTCTCAACCCCCTGGCTTTGAACATCCAAAGTTTCCAGATCATGTTTATAAACTTGACAAAGCCTTGTATGGACTTAAACAGGCCCCTAGAGCCTGGTATGACACACTGTCAAAATACCTACTTGGTAAAGGATTCACAAAAGGCCATATTGACAATACTTTGTTCATCAAGAAATATGGAGAAGATCTTCTACTTATTCAAGTTTATGTAGATGATATCATCTTTGGATCATCCAATGAATCTCTCTGTTCTGAATTTGGAGAGATCATGAAGAACAAATTTGAAATGGGTATGATTAGTGAATTAACTTTCTTCCTAGGACTTCAAGTTAAGCAAATGGAGGAAGGAATTTTTATCAACCAAGCCAAATACACTAGAGATATGATCAAAAAATTTGATATGCAATCTGCATCTCCTGCAAGATCTCCTCTATCAACAACAACAAAGCTCCATGCTGATCCTGATGGAAAGAGTGTAAACCAAACACTCTATAGGAGCTACATTGGATCTCTTCTATATGTCACTGCATCCAGACCAGACATTATGTTTAGTGTATGCCTCTGTGCAAGATTTCAGGCTGATCCAAAAGAATCCCATCTCTCAGATGTCAAAAGGATCCTGAGGTATCTCAAAGGAACCCCTGACTATGGTCTATGGTATCCCTCAAGCTCACCTTTCTCTCTTATAGGATTCACTGATTCTGATTATGCTGGTTGCAATCTTGACAGAAAGTCAACTAGTGGGGGATGTCAATTCATTGGGTCAAGAATTATTTCATGGTCAAGTAAAAAGCAAACTTCAGTTGCTACTTCAACAGCTGAGGCTGAATACATTGCAGCAGGGCTTTGCTGTTCTCAAATACTATATCTCAAAAGTCAATTACAAGACTTTGGGATAAATTTGACAAATGTACCAATTTTCTGCGACAATTCTAGCACAATTGCCATGACAGAAAATCCTGTTCAGCACTCCAAAACCAAACATATTGAAGTAAGACATCACTTCATTAGAGACCATGTTGAAAAGGGAAACATTAATCTTTCAAAAGTCTGCACTGAAGATAATGTTGCTGATATTCTCACCAAAGCCATGGATGAGAAAAGATTTGAGCTTTTAAGAGCTATGCTTGGAATGATAAACTTGCCAAAATAAAAGGTTTTTCATTAATTAATAAAAGAGCATACAAAAGAGAGCAATGTTGTTCCAGTAAAGCCTGACAGCTATTCTCCTAAAATAAACCTAATGGCTGACTACTGACAGCTATCTATTCCAAACACCAGAAAAACCAAAAACAAACATAAAACAACCTTAAAAATACCACACAAGCCTTCACTCCATACCAAAAACTAACCAAAACTCACACAAACCTTCAAATCCATCCCTCTCTCAAATCTTCACTCCTCAGCTGTCAGACATCTCCTGGAAATGTCACTGTCTCTCCAGATCCTCCACCTGCACTCATTCCACCACATCTTGCCTCCTGAGTTGATTGCAAGGTCTGATGATACCTTTGCAACCACACTGGATGCCTCTCAGGAAAGGGATCAATTGATGTGACAGAGTACTGAAGAGAAGGACTAGCTCTTCTTGGCCACCACTCTTCTACTGCATCATAAGGCTGAAACAAACCTTCCAGTGGTGTCACAAAGCTGAAATCTCCAGAAGAACCATTTCCAGCAATAGCAAATGGTTGGCTAGGTCTAGACTCATCTCTTTCCTCAGCTGGAACTCTGACAGGGCTAAAACAACCTATGAACTGGTTGAAAAGATGAGATATGGTTGAAGAAGGAGATACATGCATCCCAGCAAATCCCATCTCTCCCTAAATTCATCACTCCCAATACACTTGTTGATTGGGAAAGACTCTTTAGCCAACTCCTCTCTCCATCACTATATTCCTGCCTCTATATGCCTCTGGGACTAGTCTACTCCTTGTGCATTGATCTTGCCAAGACATTATATTATTCTCTGTTTGAGAGAAAGTTTGCACTTATGCTTTTCATAAGCAAAGGAGGAGTCAATATCTTTCATCCAGTCTTTCACCCAGGAATTGAGCCACTTCTTTCAAATCCAATCTCTGTTGATCCCTTACTTTTTAACTCTCCCAATGTCAACTCCAGCTCCATGAGAAAGAAATCAATCCCAGAAATCAAACAGTTCAGCGAATCCTTAGCTGTCAGCCACAACAGAGTCAATGATATTATTGATGTCTCTTCAGACTCTGACAGCTCTGGAAATAATGATGATGATAATGCTACAAGCCCAAATGCAGACTCACCAATCAATATTCCATCTCCTACCACCAAAAGCCCTCCTCAGCAATCCTCTCATACTTCCCCTGAACCTCAAGCACCAACTCAACACCAACCTGGCCCATCCTCTATGCCCAAGCAAGAGAAGACAGCAAGAAGAAAGCAAAAGCACTTGTGGGGTCCAATGAGAATCAGAAATGACCAAATGCCACTGAGGAAGGATCAGCTCAGAGCAAAGGAAGATGACTCCTTCAAGTATGATGATAGGATGACTTGGGAATGGAACAATGAATTCTATTACAGAGGGGTTGAACCAGATATGAGAAGAATGCTGGAAGAAGAAAGAGATGACCTTCTGTCTGCAAGACAAGAGCATGAAGAATTCTATGATCAACTTCATGATGCATGACTTTTTATGGTGTATTGAAACGATTGTTCCATTTTGGTGTTTGAAACAATTTTTTTTTTGGTATTGATGGATGTAATCCCTAAACATCTTTTCCTTGAGTTGCATTCAAGTATCTCAATTTCATTCAAAAGTACTTGTGAATGTTGAGAATCCCTGAATTATCTACTTTCATATCTTTCTTATCATTAACTTTGAAGACAAGTTCTAAATATATCTTCCTTTACCAAAAAGGGGGAAATTGTTAGGACCTAACTTTGATCAAAGTCATAGTTAGATGATTTTGATAAAGGAATATATAAGGAACAGGGTTTATATCAAAAGATGAAAACTGTCAGTCATGACTGACAGTTAAGATAATAACTGACCAAATCAACACTCATATTCATCTTGTTACTCAACAGTTATGTAACTCAAAATGGCTGAGAACAATAAGTTAATTACATGTTTACATTATATAAATCAAATACATGTCTTAACTAATGATCTAAGCTACAGTATAAACTGACAGCTAAGGCTTCAGTTTATCTGACAGCTGTGAGTCTGACAGCTATGATTCTCATTCTTACATTGATTGTACTACTTCAATAACATGAATCATATATCTGTTATAAGCTATCAAGATCTTTAAACAGCTCCTCCACCCATATTGAAGATCATCTCTGATAGCTAAGCCTTGTTGTGATCTGACAGCTATGGCTTCTTCATCAGACAGCCATTGTTCTGTCTCATCCTTTGCTATCACAATCTCAACCAAGATGGATCCTGTATCTTCACAGCTATCAAGACCACCATTGAAGACCATTGAAGATCTTCTGGAAGCCATTCCCTCAATCCAGCTCAATGAAGACCTGCAAGTGGACAAATGGGGCAAAGACCAGTCAAAGACACATTAATGGTGCTGCAACAGTCATATTCCAACGGCTACATTAATGTGTATAAATAGAAGACTTCATCCTCTGCACAAACCACCCTTTTTGATAATCCAAAAACACCCTTTCCCTTACCCCTTACACTCTTCCTGGAATTCAAACCTTACACATCAATCCCTACCCTTCAAACACCATTCCAAACCCAAACCTTCAGCCCCTGTTTCTACTACAACAACCTTAGTGTGATGACTCACAATTAGCAAATCTTGTACTGTACTTCAAGTTGAAAAATCACTTAAGACTGTAATTTAAGTGTATGATTGTAAACACCTAAGACTGTACTTTAGGTGTATAAATATTTTGTAAACACTCAAGACTGTACTTTGAGTGTATTTATGTTGTAAATCTTGAGACTGTACTTCAAGTTGTAAAAGCACTTAAGACTGTACTTTAAGTGTATCCCTAGTTGACTGTACTAATTAGGAAGAGGAAGTTCAAGGAACTTACCTATAAATTTGTGTAATTCTTGTTGATTAAGATTATAATAAATTGATCTCACTTGTCAAAGTTTGACAGTGGGGGTGGATGTAGGAGGAGTGAACTCTGAACCACTTTAAATCCTGTTGTGTTATTTCCTTTTCTGCAATCACACACACACACACTTGCATTATTTCATTGTGTTAATTGTCCTATCATTATTTCAAAACATATATATATATTCCGCTGCACAACTCTTCAAATATCTGACAGCTAAGCCAAACCATAGCTGTATGATCATTTGCAATTCAAACAAGGGCCTTTCAAAAGGCAGTGCAAATATCATCAATAACCGCAGAGACTACTGAAGAAGAGGAGCCTGTGATGATTATGTCGTCGACATGAACAACGACCAGAACGGTGGAGCCATGCTGATGCCGAATAAACAGTGAGGAGTCAGACCTACTGTTGATGAACCCGTGAAGAATGAGAAAAGAATGAAGCCGAAGAAACCACGCCCTAGGAGATTGTTTAAGACCGTACAAGGCTTTGTGTAGCCGACAAACATGACTGGGGCAGTGGAATCAACAAAGCCAGGTGGTTGTTTCATATAGACTTCTTCATGAATAATGTCATTAAGAAAAGCATTCCTGACATCGAGTTGGTTAATATCCCATGAGCGAGAGTGAGGGACAGCAAGCACGGTACGGATAGTCGAGGGTTTAACCACGGGACTAAACTTCTCCTCATAATCTAATTAACCCGCTTGCTGTGTGAACCCCTGAGCCACTAAGCGAGCTTTGTGGGGTTCAACAGACCCATCGGCCTTTCGTTTGACTTTAAAAATCCAACGACAGCCTACCACGTTCGTCGAGGGATGAGAAGGAACCAAAGACCACGTCTGATTTTGGTGTAAAGCTAAAATTTCCTCATGCATAGCAACTTGCCAGTGTGGAATTCAGAAGCCTGTTTGAATGTACGTGGTTCATAGGTGAGACAACCGATGCTAACACAGCAGCAAGTGATACACTTGGAGTTGAGGAAGGGTATAAACAATCAAATGCCGTTCGATCGCGCACAAATACCGGTGAATAATCTTCAATCTTCGTCGCTCACGAATACCGAGAAATGGACGAAAACTAGCTCTTTATTATACGGCAAAAACTACCTCCAAAAACACTAGAATAAAGTATTTATATGTTCTCAACACCTTAAAACGTTAAGAACCCTAATTAAGAAAAATTACGAAAAGTCCTAAACTGATAAAACTTCCAGAGTCATCTCTTCTACAAGATTGAAAATAACACTAATATTACCAAGAATTATTGAACATAACATTAATATTACAAGTCTTTGGTGCTGATTTATTGATCACATAAAACATGAGTATTCTTACTCTTATTTAACTTACATAACAGTACAATACAATAAAAACAACCGAGGATTAGAAAGTTGCAATTAGTAAGGACGCTCTCCAACAAAGTTACCAGGAGGATCATAGTTGCAAGTAACAAACCCCCAGCCATTGTTACACTGAACCCTAGCACAACCAACTCGCTTAGAATTTCCCCAAACCACCTGAGTATAGTGACCGCACTCCCCACCAACACAGGCATTAGAGTTGTAGTCATAAAAATCCCTCTCTCCAACCCACATCTCCACAGCTGACTTGGCAGTAATGTCTGGAAATGCTGCGGCTAAATTTTCACCATAACGGCTACCAGAATGGACCATATTGCAATCACCTATACGCTGGTTAGCATAGTTCTGAGCAAAGGCTGCTACATTGTTGTCCCAAGTCAATTGTTCGACGCCAACTTGAGCACGGGCTGAATTGTGGGCATCGAGGTAGTCTTGAGGGGAGTTTTGGGCTAGAGAGTAATGGACCATGGCTAGTGAAATTAGACAGAGAATGTTTTTTGTGGTTTTAGGCATCTTCATTTTGTTTTGTGTTGGAAGATGATGAAAATCAAATCTATTTATAGGGAAATCATTTGGGAAAATATTTAACCTAACCGGATTAACATATACCATATGTTAGCCACCAGAGAATAGTCTATCATTGTAATGTTTTACTCGCAATCAGGGTGCGTAAGAAGTTTCAAATTTCTTTTCTCGAAAACAAGACATATGCTACTAATTAACCAAGGTCTTTTATAGGATGCTAATTAACAAGACTTATCATGGGGGTGGTCTTCAAAAGAACCCTAGCATGGACATCTGGAATATTAATTAACAAAGCTAATTGTGTCAAATTAGCTGCTAATATAATTTTCCAGCAATGCTTACAGCATTTTAATCCAACTAGTGTAACACCCGTGCCTTAAAGGCACGAGATAAAAAAATTATAAAAAACAATTTATACAATAAAAAATTGACAAAAAATTATTAAAAAAAATTATATTTATAATATAATTAATAGTAAAAACAATTACAAATTTTGAAATATTTTTTTGTAAACAACATATGATGTCTCTTGAATATTGCCGCATAAATGGCCAATAAACGTTTGTAATGAAATTCATAAAAAAAGGGGGGCGGGGAATGATATTATACCATTTGTTACTTAGGGTTAATAGTTGATCACTTGCCTTTCCAAGTGTTGCATTGCATTTTTAAACTAAACAAATCAAGTAGCCTATCAAAACTTCCCAAAAAAAATATATGTCCAAGAATGTTTTTTTTTTTTTTTTTTTTTTGTTTGTAATTCCAAGCCCTATCATCCCAATATAACAACAACACTAATCAATTTAATATTTTGTTTTAAGGAAAAAAAAAAGAAAAATAGAAATAAAGGAGCATATAAATAGAATGTTAAGAAAAGAAAACCTAATCAAATATTTCTTAAAAAAAAAACCGGCCCACAATAAAAATAAGCCCATGATCTTTTTTCTTCCAATTTGAAGGGCATAATTCCATAAGGACCCAAGGCCCAGATCATAAGGCTATAAAAACCCACCGCATATCATTAAGCCTGCCTAACCCCTGAGGTCGAGATTAAAATTCCACAAAAACCCAGCGTGTGTATTGGGCCTGGGCAATGGCTATTTGAGCTGGGCTTAATGAAATTCGATATTCCGAAAATGCCCTCGGATATAATGCCCTATTTCTCTTTTTCGATTTTTGTTCTTCTTTTTTGTCGTCGTCTTCCTCCGAGTGGCTATTACGGCGACACTTTCATCGATCTCCATGGATTGAGCTTCAGAAATCATTGCTTAAGGATTTTTTTTTGAGATTTCGTACTCAACACACGTATGTATCTCGTTATTTTTTTCATACTAAATGAAGAATAGAGATTATTGATGATTTTTTTTGTAGACTTAATGAGTCCTAAAGTTGGGTGTAATTTACAATTCATCTATTATATAAATTCTTATTGTTGGATTTATGAATTGTTTATATATTTGTTTAATGTATACACACATATTTTAGTATAATGTGTCATTTGTTAAACTGATTACAACTCTTATACATAACTTATGAGACCTAGTTATGTGAGTTAAATGTGTCTGTCCAAATGAGACGAGGTGGATGAATACTGATTGTTTATAATCTGTTTTTATATTTTGCAGATTATGGATTCTAATGTCATGGTTTTGTTAAAGTATGGTGTCTCCTCTTTGGTTGCTAGGTTTGATCAATTCGTTTCCTTAGAATCTCTTGTGGAATTTATTTGTAGTCGATGGGATTGTTTGGAAAAAGAAAATGTTTCAATGTCATATGTTTTGGGTCAGAATCCTTGTTGTATCTTGGCTAGTGAGCAAGATTTTATCTGCATGGGTATTATGGTTGATCGTAAGCGTATTGACATTATTGAAATAAATGTTGTTGATCGCAGTATATCTATTGGTAATGATGCCCCTGGTGAATCATCTACATCTATTTGTGGAGGTAGTTTTGCATCTATTGAGCTTGAGAACAGTAGTAGTAGTAGTAGGAATGGCGGTCATGTCAGTTTTTTTCGTCATAAAGAAAAAAAATTGAAAAGTGCAGAATGGGCAGATGCAATTCAAAGTGAGGGTCAGATTTTTGAAGGTGGCTGTACTGAGTTTAGGATTGTATTGTGTAAGTTTGCGACAGAAGTTGGGTTCGATTTTGAGTATTTGAAAAATGAGCCAGGTCGTGTTACCGCTCAATGTTTGCACAAAGTTTCTAAAGGGTGTCCCTGGAGGATTCATGCTTCACTTGAAAAATCTAATGGTTATTTTTACATAAGGTCATATGAACCAAAGCATATATGCAAGGATGTGGTTAGGACTGATTTTGGCCAAAGGATGGGTTCGGATGTACTTTCTAGTGTTCTTATTGATAAGGTTAGAGTTAATCCAAATATTAGCCCAAGTGATATTATGATAGAGCTGCAAACAGATTATGTGTTTCAAATGCCTTACAAAGTTGTTTGGAGAGCTGTTGAGAAGGCAAAGGAAATTGTTTTTGGTGATTCAACTTTGGCCTATAATAAACTAAGGTCTTACTTTGAGAAGATTAAGGAGTTGGACCCAAATAGCCATGTGAGAATTGAATCTGATCCTGAGACGTCTCGCTTCAAACGATGTTTTGTTGCATTTGGAGCATGTTTGCATGGCTTTACTTTCTGCCGGCCTATGCTATTTCTTGATGGCACATTTTTGACTGGGAAGTATAGGGGTACTCTCTTGGCGGCAACAACAAAAGATGGAGATAATGGTATGGAAATTTCTTTCTTTCGTTTGTTCTTTTTTTTTTTTTTTTTTTTTACATTTTCTTAAGCTTTTTTTTTTAACTGTTTTTCAAAGAAGCTGTTTATGAGTTTATGGGTTTTATTCCTAGGCTATAAGACTTGTTAGTATCATAAATACCATCTGTTCATGCTGAAGTAATTTGTATCTATTCAATGTTTTATCTTGTAGGACTTTTCCACGTTGCTTTTGCAATTGTGGGATCTGAGGATATTGACAATTGGTCGTGGTTTCTTGATAATCTACGTCCTCACATAGCTAAACGAGAAGTAACATTTATTTCAGATCGGCATCAGGGTATCATCACATCTGTGAAGGAAATTATGCCATTCTCACATCACTCATTTTGCTTGTTCCATTTGAGAAACAATTTGAGGTATAAACTTGGTGGTTTGTCATCGGATGCTCGGTCTAGTATCCTCCACAAGTTTTCCTTGGTTGCTAAAGCTCCGACACCTGAGCTATTTCAGTTTTACCTTAATGAAATAATAAATGAAGGGGGAACTAAGGTGCAAGAGTTTCTGAGTAATCTTCCAAAAGAAAATTTTGCGACTGCTTATTTTGGAGGTCGTCGATATGGGGAAATGTGTTCAAATGCAGCCGAGTCATTCAACGCTATGATAAATGATTTTAAATCACTCCCTGCTTTGGAACTGGTTGATCAGATACGTTTAAAGATTATGGTAAAAATGTCCAGGCGTAAACAAGACTCGGCTAACTGGTCATCTGTGTTGTGTCCATCAATGCAAAAGAAGTACAAGGATTGCGTAGTTAAAGGTAGGTCATGGGGCATACATTCTTCCAATGAGTATGAGTTTGAAGTTCATTCTGACCCGACCATGGTTGTTAATCTCCTGCAATTTACGTGTTCTTGCGGGATGTGGCAGCATGAGGGATTCCCTTGTGTTCATGCTATTGCAGTCTTGAGCAGGAACATGGACGATGCATCTTCATACATTGAGATTTTTTCAAAACCAGCAACTATAAGAACTGTTATTCTCGCTGTATTCCTGCTGTTGCTACATTTGGGCAACCTGTTGTTGCTGAGGAATGTGTTATACTCCCCCCATTAGCAAAACGCCCACCGGGTAGGCCAAGGAAAAATCGGTATCGTTCTAGAGGAGAAATTACAAAAAGAAAAATGACATGTTCTCGGTGTGGAAAAGAAGGATATCATAATCGGAGATCATGCAAGGAGCCGCTGCAGTTGGAATAGATTCTCATTTCATTATTTTAGTCATTTTTTTTAATGAAATAACTTTTTTATTTGAATTTTATAGCTATTATATGACTTCTATTGTTATCATTGTTGGATTTATGATATCATTGTTGGATTTATGATTCATTGTTTGATTTATGATTTTTTTTTTAATGTTCACATGTTTTTGAGAAAAATGTGGCTTTTTAAAACTGATTACAACATATACACTATGTTTCAAATGTCTTATACATCACCCATAAGACCTGGTATTCTGATTGCATCATATAAATTCTGTCTCAAAGGTCTTATATATTAATCACCTATAATTCTGATTATAACATATATTTGATGTTATATACAGGTCTTATACATAACCTATGAGACCTTTTAATTAAACCGGACAATATCATTCATTAGTCTCATACATCCAACATCACCTATAAGACCTGGTATTCTGATTACATCATATAAATTCTGTCTCAAAGGTCTTATGTATTAATCACCTATAATTCTGATTATAACATATATTTGATGTTATATACAGGTCTTATACATAACCTATGAGACCTTTTAATTAAACCGGACAATATCATTCATTAGTCTCATACATCCAACATCACCTATAAGACCTGGTATTCTGATTACATCATATAAATTCTGTCTCAAAGGTCTTATATATTAATCACCTATAATTCTGATTATAACATATATTTGATGTTATATACAGGTCTTATACATAACCTATGAGACCTTTTAGTTAAACCGGACAATATCATTCATTAGTCTCATACATCCACCTCACTTTCAAATGTCAGACCTTCAATGTTAACAGCAACAGAAAAATTACACAAACATCATTCCACATGATTTTTCAGAAATTCCAACCACCATTTTTTTCATGCCAATATAAGAAACTAATCAGTTCAACCGTTAACAACTTTTAACAAACATCTTAGACAATATGTCCACAAAATGAAGGCAGTACATCTTCATATGATGTTCAAAAATTACATTCTAAAAAATCAACAAACTAAAATTCTTTATGAGGGAGAGTGCACTTGTGGTGCAAAAATTCATAAAAAATCTTCGCCCTAAACCGAGAGGCAGCACCAACTTCATATCTTTCACTTACTTCTCCTTTTTCAAATATATCTTCAGCCATCATTAGCATATGTACTGCACAATCAACACTTGCATACTCTTGTTGTGGTGTATTTTCAACTGCTATGAACATCTCCTTTGCAACTTCTTTCGAAGGCACCTCATTGTATTTGCATGATAGGACTTTCCTTGAGTAATTATACTGACATAACAAAACAAGAATGAGAATCAATATATGTATTTTGTATAGTAAATAAAGACATTTTTATTTTGTATTTACCATTTTATAGCTAGTGCAATGTAAGGGTCCTTCTTTCCTCTTGGAATCATGGAGTTGTAGAATTTGTACTCTCCAGTCTCCGTATCCAGTACAAGCAAGGTCCATATGGTTTTCTCTTGGCACTTTGTTTCTTTACCATCTACAAAACAAAAAATGCACTTATGAGGCAACTATGAGACATATGAATGACCTCATAAGTCTCGTATGAGACCTTATAAATAGACTCATGAGTCTGTTATGAGACCTGTAAATGGCCTTTTATGACTGTTATTATGCCATTCACAGGTCTCATAACATACTTATGAGAGCTATTTACAAAGGTCTCATAACAAAAATGCACTTATGAGATATTTATGAGACAAGTAAGTCTGATATGAGACCTATAAATACCTCTCATAAGTCTGATATGAGACAATTTACATGTCTCATGATATATGTCTCATATCAGACTTATGAGACCATTTACAAGGTCTCATACCAGACTCATAAGTCTGTTATTATGCCATTCACATGTCTCATAATATCTCAGTCATAAAAAGTCCATTTTACATGTCTCATAAAATACTCATGAGACCTATTTACAAATGTCTCATAACAAAAATGCACTTACGAGACCATTTATGAGACAAGTAAGTCTGATATGAGACCTATAAATACCTCTCATAAGTCTGATATGAGACAATTTACATGTCTCATGATATATGTCTCATATCAGACTTATGAGACCATTTACAAGGTCTCATACCAAACTCATAAGTCTGTTATTATGCCATTCACATGTCTCATAATATCTCAGTCATAAAAAGTCCATTTTACATGTCTCATAAAATACTCATGAGACCTATTTACGAATGTCTCATAACAAAAATGCACTTACGAGACCATTTATGAGACAAGTAAGTCTGATATGAGACCTATAAATAGCTCTCATAAGTCTGATATGAGACAATTTACATGTCTCATGATATAGGTCTCATATCAGACTTATGAGACCATTTACAAGGTCTCATACCAGACTCATGAGTGCATGATCTTATACCAAAGCCAAAATATATGTGGTAAAAAACAAAAATAGAGTCATAAAAAATCACATCACACCAGGTCTTTTACAAAAACAAAAATGCACTTATGAGATATTTATGAGACCATTTGCAGGTCTCATACAACAACCATAAATATTGCAAAAATATTACAAAAATAAAATTAGTAGAAAATCATTCAAAAACAACCGTTTGCAGGTCTCATACAACAGGTCTCATAATAAACTATTGGAAAAACGACCGCCATAATAAGGAATTTCGATAAATCAAGTTTGGTTCGAAATTACCTTTTCGTCTTCGTCTGAGTAGGAATTTTAGGTTTTCTTCTGGAATGGAGGTTGATTAGGTTGTCAATTGCGGTTTAATCTTCTGGAATGGAGGTTGATTTGGTCATCAATGGCGGTTTAATCTTCGTCTGGTTCGTAGGAGAGAGTGAGAGAGTGTTTTCGAAATGAGAAACTGAAATGAAGGTGATGGGGGAGGTTGGTTGGCGTGAGAAAGGCGTGTGTATTAATCGAGGGCATAATCGTCAATTTAGCTGATTGGGTTTATGTGGAATTTCAATCTCGCCTTGGGTTCTGGTGGGTTTATAATCTGGCCCAGGGGGCCTAGGGTCCAAATCTCATAATTAACCCAAATTAAGAACAACCCTTATCTCATTAAGAATTAAAAAAAGAAAAATAGAAAAAGAAGGAGGACATAATTATAATGAGAAAATAAAAAAGAAAACCTAATCTAACCCTGCAAGTCGATATTCTCTCTCTATCAAAGCCCCCTCTCTCTTCCGTCGAAACCTTGCTCTCAGTACCTCAATCGACAAACGTAGATCGGCTATTCAATTCTCCGTTGCAATACAAAGGCTTTTATCTCGATTTACCGAGCGGACTCTTCCTCTGGAGTCCTCGATTTGGGTAATTTCTTTTACCGATTGTTATATTTTTCAAGTTTAACTCTGAAATCGTTGATTTTAATTTATGTCGTTTTTATCTCTGATTATAAACATGTGCATGTAAAAAATATATAATGAAATTAGTTTTAAATTTTCAACCGACTCAATTTTTTTCCTTTTTTTATATAATAGATATTTCATACTAAGCACGAAAGAAAATTAGTTCTTATTTGTTTCAATTTAAAGATTTAAATCGTGTTTTTTTTTTCTTCTATAGTTTTGTTCAAATATCTGTCAATGGATATGTGCATGTACAAAAATCTAATGAAATTCGATTAAAAATATTGAACCAATTTAATTTATCTAGGTTTATTTGTTGTTTCAAAAACCAGAATCAAGTTGTTAAAACACCTGGACCATTGCCCTAATGTTAACAATAGTTTCGTTTTACATTTTCCTTCAATAGTCTAATCTTTGATTTAACAGAATCTCATCTTGATTTAACGAAATTAAAGAAAACAGTTTTTCAATTGTTGTGTATATTGATTAATCTGTTAGAATTTGAGTTTTTTTTTTTTAAGATAAGTTCGCTTGCTTTGTAGTTTCGACCAACTTTGAAATTTGAATTTGAATTGCAATCAATTGATTTATCCTTCTTACTTGGTAGACTTCAGAATATGAAGTCGAAGTTTTGCTGAACAGATGTCATTGGTTAAATTTCAAATTTGATCAATTTTTCTTTTCTTAGTACCAAGCCACAAACCATTTACGAATTTTAGAGTACAATGTTATACTTGTCTCAGAAGCTTGGAGGTGTTACTTTTAATTAATCCATTCCATAATTATGCAAATGTTTAAATTAATGACCCACCAAACAATTCTTATAATTACATGAGATCTCTTGAGTAGGAGTACACAGTAACATATGAACAAATGTCTTTCTTCCATTCAAGAGGCTGGCATTATAACTCAACTAACTAATATGTTTATGTCTAAGGAATGAAAAATGACGTCACTCTTACTCAGAGTTTCAAAGTTTAAGAACAAAAGACAGACATTTGAATCGATTTTGAAGTAGAAATTGGCAGATATCTTTGATTAAAATGATTCTATGTGACATGGCTTTTTGAATTGCATCATTTTAGTTAAAATGAGAAAATGTTTATAATGTGGCGGAATGATATACTATGTTGGACTTCTATTATTCACTCCGTCCCAAATTGATAGTCCCCTTTGAGCTGCATATAGTCAACTAAAATAATACCTCCTTTTGCTTCATGTGCACAGTTCCTTTGACCTCATACACTTGGATATGAGGGAATTTGCTCCCTTTGTCTCAAAATGATAACCAAATTTGCCCTTGATCAACAACAAATTTGCTCAATCATTTTTGGGACCGTGGTAGTAGATAAATAGATAGATTGATGTTTTATATGAATTGACTTGGTACTGTTCCGTGTAGTACATATTCTGTTTTTTTTTTTTTTTTTTTAAGTTTTCACTTGGATGCACTTCATTCTCAAGTTTATATGCTATATAATTATTCATGCCTGCATTTATTTGAACTTTTGGTGATTTCATAAAAAATATTGCTCAAATCGTAATTTATACATGTAAATTACGCATCAAAAATATATTGGATACTCTGTTATTGCAAAGGATAAATCTCACAGTTTCCTCACTCGAAGATGCTACTTTTGAAAGGCAAAAGTTACATAAACGTGCAACTACCCTTAAGAGATGCAAGGAGAAGTATGAAAAGAATGAGAATGGACAAGCTCTTACAGATAAACCTTGACTATCCAGTCGGACCGTGCTTTTTGAAGGTCTTTGAAGAGAGAAACTGCAATTGACATTGCTCGGGTGATCTTTTGTTGAGATAAAAATATGAAAGGGGAAGAGAATCATACCCTGCAGATTCCAAAAATGTGGGAGGCATTTGCTGGAATGTCTTGCGTGCAACTTTAACCTTCACAGACCAATCTAATCTTCCATTCTTGAGATCACTGAGAAGAGAAATTGAAGTAGACATGGTGACTCAATGAGGTGAGATGGAACTTATATAGGGACACAGCAACCTTTCGTATACCACATATCTTCTTAATATCTTTTGAATAGTTTCAAATTTTTGTCCAGTTTTTATTTAAATCTAAATATTATGTAATACTCGTAGTTCAATTAATTGTAATATTGATTAGTTATGTCATTTTTGTAATTTGGAAGCAGTTAATACTTTATTCTTCTTAAAAAAAACGTGTGAGTTGATTGTTCATGAACTGGTTTTGAAAATTGTTGCTGTTAATAAATACATCTTTCCGTTTTTCGAGGTCATCAACAGAATGGTCAATTGCCAGATTAATAATTAAATCCAGTACCGTATTCTTTAATGGTCAAAATATGCTCTAGAAAGGCTGTTATCAATAAGGGCATTCTGGTCATTTTACGCGGTGTGAATTTGGGCAGGAAAACTGGAGTGCTTTATGCACTTCAGTTATTATATATTATAAGATTTCACACCGCTAATGCTGCCAATTGCACGTCATACTAAGCGTCGAACCTTGACCATCATGGTTTTCAGTAAACCCTCCATCCCAAAACGACCTTCCAATTTGCTAAAAAAAAAAAATTAATATGAAGACTCACGTCGATAGCTAGCCAAGTTAGGTTATGCAATGTTGAATCGTGCACGCATTACTTGAAAATGTCTTTTAGAGACTCTTTGTTTGAGACGGCAATCATTAATAATCCTTATTTGAAAGAAATTGGGACGGTACTTCTCTATTGGTCTCTATTTTGGGATGACATTTCTCCAATAGTCCCTAATTTAACATGTTATATTTATATCAGGGACAGTCATTGCTGTCTCTATAAGATTTGAGACACCTACTTAATGAGACCCCTATTGTGTCCCTATTTTGTCCTAAACTCAAACAAAGACGGTACTAGAGCCTACTTATGGCCACTTATCCCGTCTCAATAAGTATGTTTTTTCGTAGTGACGGTTACCGGTGAAGGATCTTCAACTTTCGTGGAATCGAACACGATTACAGAAAATTGGAATAAGTGATCAATATCATAAAACGGCAAAAACTGCCTCCGAAACCCCTAAAACAATGTATTTATATGTTTTGAAACCCTAAATCAAAAATTACTCTAATTAAGAAAAAAAGTTACTCACGTTTCCATGCACGCGCTCAAATAATTTCAAAAACTTCAACGCCTCGTGATAGGCTAAATCGCACACCTACAAATTAAACTTGGACTAAGTTGTAAAAATATAGCTAGTTTAAGTCCAAGATCGATCCACGAAAAACGGTTATTTGTTTACGTAATTGTCACTTAACAAGATTGGGGGGATAAATTTATTTTAACTAAAATCCTAAAAACATACATTAAACTAATTTAAAGCAAACACAATAATTAATAAGCGGTTTGATTACGTCTCCACCTAATTATTCAGTTATCATCGATACATATTTTCACTTTTTACCATATTCACTTGATCACGAGATTTATTTCAATCTATGTTTCTTCTTTCAGCATAGTTACTAGCAGTGACACACTCACTAGAAACCCTAATTAATAAATTAATCTAACTGACACAGTCTAGATCTCATTATCAATTGATTCAAGATTTAAGAAACTAAGATGAACGCATTCTAGAATTATTTTATATAGATAATCGTCTAATTTACCCACTTCACAATTTACTATGGCACATGCATAAATCGTAAAGATTCTACTTATGAATTTCTACACTAGCACAGCAAATAAAAAATTCTAGTAAAGATAAATTAACCAAAGCAATTAGGCTGATCAATTCTAAAAACCCTAGCAATAAATCTAGATTAAGCACAAGTAAAATTATGAAAATGAATAAAATTATGATAAGAAAAATACCTCAAATTGATAAAAAGGGTTCAAGAAATCAAACCCAAAGTTTGGATTTTAGTTCCTCATCTAAAGCTTTGAAATCTCCATTAACAAGAAAATAAAACTAGATCTAAAATATTGTTGTAGCAGTCTATAGCATAAAAATAAAACCTAGTTCAAATAGTCTAAAACAAGTTCTAAAAGAATAAGGAAACAAAGAAAAAAAAATAGAAAAAGAAAAGAAAGAGGAATAATACGCCAAATATGCCAAGATTTCACTTTATGCGCGTCGCCTCCGTCACACGCGCCTGGCATCCGTCACTCAACTGAAACAAGCTGTTCCCCACAGCACGCCTCGGGTAGACATGTCCAAATAGAACGGGGAACCGACGGAACCGGCGGGTAGAACCGGAACCGGGAACTGGCGAGAACCGGGAACCACCGGAACCGGGAAACGGTTTGAATACGAATCCAACATATTTAGAACTGAGGAACCGGCGGTTCCGGAACTGGGAACCAGAACCGAGAACCGGAACCGAGAACCGAACGGTTCCTCACAGTCTCCAAGAGTTGTCGAAGTCCAAACGGTCACTGGTGGATTGGCAGGAGTGAGGTAGATAGGCTTTGAATTTGTAGTATATTGTTGTTTTATTTAAATTAGACTAGAATTTAGATAACTGTTGTAATTTAGAGGTATAGGCTCCTTTTGTCTACCCTTGAATTAGGGCTGTGCAAAAAATATTGGAACTGGACCGGACCAACAAAACCGGACCGGACCAATAAAAACCGGACCGAACCAATGGTATTGGTTTGGTTCTGGTTCCAAATTCCTTTAGAACCGGTAAATTGGTCCGGTTCCGATTTTGAAAAATATATACACGGTTCTGGACCGGACCGGACCAATCATATTTACATGTATATATATTACTAATATGCTATTATATATTATATGTATTTCTGATTTTACACCAAAATATAAAAACAAAATTCTGACTATTCTAATTGTAGACATTTTCGAATCAATACAAGAGGTTATATTTTATGAAAGGTCCGGTTCAACAAGTGAACAGCTAACTGGTTTGGGGAGTTAGCTGTTGAGATAAAAAGAGTAGAGAAAATATGCAGCGGAAGATAATTAAGTTAAGAAACAAAAGAGACAGTGTGTAGTGTGTGTATAAGTGTAGAGATAAGGGAAGAAGATACAGAAGGAGTTTTTAAAGTGGTTCAGAGGAATGTCCCTTCTCTTACGTCCACCCCCACTGTAGTCAACAGTGAGATCAATCCACTATAATCCACTTACTTAATAAGCTTACAATGAATGATAAAGGCAAGTTCCTCGAACCCCCTCTTCTTAATTGTCACTACAATTAAGGAAGCCTTTTGACTAAGGCTGTAAAAAGAAAAGAAAAATTACAAGAGTTAAAAAGAAAAACGATTAAGCTTGGTTGATAGCTTAGACTTGAGGTGGGTTGTAACTGGGTGCACGAAGGGCACAAAATTTGCAGGGGTATTATGCAAATGCTCAAATCTGCATAACAATATGCAGAGAGATTACAGGGGAGAGAAAAGTATGGGTGTTGGTGTGGTTCTTCCTCGTATTGACACTTGAGTTGTCGGATGGAAGCAATCCTTTGGCTTGGTGTTCCCCCTTAATGTGTGCAAGGTTGGTTGGGTTAATTGTCAAAGGGTTAAAAGGGGTAAGGGGATAAATGGGGGAGATAGCTGTTGAGGGAAGGATGGATAGCTGCTAGAGGAGGATAGCTGTTGGGGTTAAAGGGTTGGTTTTTGGACTGTAAACCTTAGTGTGATGCACACTAGTACTGGATAGCTGTCCAGAAGGATAAAGGGATAAAAAGGATGGGGTTAGCTGTTGAAGCATAACATAGTGTGTGAAACATAGTGTGTGCAATTGGGTTTATTGCACACACTAAAGTTACTGGGATGGAGGGTTTTGGTGTGGGAGAACACATGATACTAGGAGGGTTGGTGGTGCAAGCACACTAGAAATGGAGGCTTTGGCTTCAATTTATAAGGGAAAGTGGAAGTAGCCGTTGGGTGGAATGGTCAATGGTCAAGTAGCCTTCAATGTTGGTTATCCTTTAGCTTCCTTTTCCCATGTTGTGTAAGGATAATGCATTCAATTTTCTGCATGTAAGTCTTCATCCGAATTGTACACAGCAAGTTGAAGTATCAATGTAATGCATTTATACATGTTTCACTTTGAACCCTTGATTTTTGGCTATCGTTGTTTTCACCTTTTGGTAATTTGGGTGTAACTTTTCACTGGTTGGATGGATGCAAAATCTAATTGCACATTCTTGTTCCTCATTGAATTAGCTTTCTAATGAGTCTAATATTGGATATTTCTCGGTCTCAATAGGTGGTGAAAATCAAGGTTGAGAAACATAGAAAACATGGAGGGGTCTTTGTGTAAGTTTGGCAACTTTTCTTTCTTGACATGTTTGACCACTTAACTTTAACCCGTTAGTTAAATGATCAATCCTCATCAAAACAATAAGTTAGGACCTAACATTTTATATTTCTGTTATAAAAACAAAATCTTTATTCCCTATCAGCAATGTTAAATGCACCAATCTCCACAGGCCTATGGGTTGGTACATTAGTGCTTCATGAAATGTTAATTTTACAACCCTGATTACATAAACTTGTATTAAATGCCAAAAAAAATGTATGATATGTAATAATATGTAGAACCGGACCGTAACCGGACCAATAGAACCGGACCAATGAATCCGGTTCTGAAATATATTGGTTTGTCCTGGTTTTAATTTTATACAGAACCGAACAATTGGTCCGGTCCTGGTTTTGTGAAATTTTGACAAAAACCGGACCGGACCGTGAACACCCCTACCTTGAATTATAAAATGGAAAGACTTGGTTGTCCCCCTCATTGTAATATTTTCAATTATATTAATAAAATTATAAGGGTGCCGCCCCTTTTTTTCCCTAAAAATATTGTTAGAAATTGTATTCTATCTTTAATAATATACTAACCAAATTTTGTCCACTTCTCATTCTTTCCAAAAACATACTGCTCAAGTGAAAAAAAAAAAAAAAAAAAAAAAAACAACAAAGAACAAAAAAAAAAAATGTTGCCTTCAATCTTCATATTGTTACCCCACACACACTCCCTAACAGCCCAACTGCTCATAAGTCATGTCCACTTCTCATTTTTCCAAAATGGCATCACAGCCGGTGTAAAAAAAACTTAGTTTTTTAACAAATTAGTTACTTTCTTACAGGTTTGGATTAAAAAAAAAAAAAAAACTAGATGGTGAGATGGAACCGGTTGAATCGTCAGAACCGGAACCGGCGGATAGAACCGGGAAGCGGATTAAGATGGTTCGAATATGGTTCCGGCTAATTGGGAACTGGGAACAGGCGGTTCCGGAACCGTAACCGTTTGGACATGTCTAGCCTCGGGCATGGGAGTCGGTCTCGTGCGTGGGAGTCCGTCTTTGCTCTCACACGTACTGATGTTTTCAATTCTTCGGGCAAATGGTACATTAGTGTACTTAAGTTTCACCATAGTTGCAATGTGGCTTTCAAGGCAATTTAACTCATAATGTTTACATTTTGTGGCGATGTGACTTAAAACTTGACGGATACTAACGAAAAGAGATGAATGCTAAAGAAACTAGATTAAAGATAACAAATTGAACGGGAAATAACGACCTTTATGGAATATAACATATCAACCCTCTAAATATAAAAATTATCAGTATCACTATTTTATTAATTATATTTAAAAAACAAAATAAATAAAAGAGTCTAATATATAATGAAATTATTTCATACATCCAAAATAAATATTACCAACGCCCATTTTTCAAACCTTTATTTTAACAAATTATCTCATCTTCCTTAATATTAACTATTAAGTATATAAATAAATAAATTACTGATTTATGTTTTTTAAAGCATTTTTCTTTTTTATCAAAATAAATATTACTCAAATTTGAAACGATAAAACGTCTCAATTTTAAATTTAATTCAACTTAATTCCAAATCTTCAAATATATTGTTTTTTATTAAAAAAAAAAGTGCTCCTTTCCATTCTAGTCTTATTCTCAACAACAACTCTGTCGTCCACTTTAAAATAGCTGAAGTGGTGGGGATGTTGTGGTTGTTCAGATTTAGCGGTGGTGGTGATAGTGGTGTTCGGATTTTTTGTTAGGTTAGATATTTAAATAAGTTTTGAGAAAAAAATATTTGAAGATTTGAAATTAAGTTGAATTAAATTTAAAATGAAACTTTTTATCTTTTCAAATTCGAGTAATATTTATGTTTTCAAAAAAAAACTTATTTAAAAAACATTAATTAGTAATTTATTGATTTATATACTTAATATTTAATATTAAGAAATAAAAGATAATTTGTTAAAATAATGGTTTAAAAATGGCAAGGGAAGGCGTTAGTAATGTTAATTGTGGATGTCTTAAATAATTTTTTTATTTATTAGAATCATTCATTATTTTGCTTTGTAAATATAATTAATATAATTGTGGCAGTAATAACTTTTAAAATTTAGAGGGTGGATAATGTAATACTCTATAAAGGGCATTATTAGTTCAATTTGTTAACTTTTGTCTAGTTTCATTAGCATTCATCTCATTTTGTTAGTATCCGTCAAGTTTTAAGTCACATTGCCATAACATGTAAACGTTATGAGTTAAATTGCCAAAAATGAAACGTTGGAAGCCACATTGCAACTCTGGTGAAACTTAAGTACACTAATGTGCTATTTGCCCCAATTCTTCCTTCCTCCAAGTCGTTGTCTTTGGCGTGTTGGGCTCAAAGCTCCTTCTTTGTTGGGCTGACTCGTGTCCCTTCCTTGCTTGGACCTATGTTTCACCATGTCGAATCCACTTATTTTTTTTCCGTCCCGATTGACATTCTTTTGACTTTTCTTTTGATATCTTGGGAAATCTTTTCTCATAAATAAATTACATCGATAAAAATATAAAAACGCTAAAATACTCCCGAATTACAAATAATCTCCAAAAATATATATTTACCCAAAATTACATATAAACTAATCTCAATTACATAAAATAATACTTTGAGCTCATAAAAACTTAGGAATCAAATGTACAAAATCACGCCACATCATCTTGTTGTCCTCTCACAGTAGTAAAATTATAGCCGAGGAATGCGACATTGTCTTATTACATACTCCCTCCGTTTCATGTGAATTGAGACTTATTTCCCTTTTCGTCCGTTTCACCTCAATTGAGACTGCCAAATTGCCCTGCGTACAATTTGTGGATAGTCAATGTCCCATGTGTAGTTGGGAAACATGAAATGTCACATGCGTACTTTTGATTTGGTTTCAATTTGACCCCATTTTGTAAATGGCGTTATAAAATTAACAGACAAGCCCATGAAAGTTACAAATTTAACAAATCAATTAATTTGAAATTGCTTTTTCTTTTAAGGGGCTTATTGAAAATTTCATAAGTAAAATAGTTTAAAACTTAAATACTGCATTTTTTAGCCCTCCCTTCCCTGCAATCGCAACCTTAGGGCCTGCTGATAGAGCTTGGTGGGGAGGCGATTTTCCATCTCTCTCCCCTTTTAACTTTCTCTCTCCACCACCCCCTTCGGTCACCCCTCTCACCGTGAACGCACCAAACCTTCGAATCTCAGTCAACCACCGTCGGAAAGATCCCTTGGGCGTGACTGAAGTTTCCAGGTAGTATCAGTTCAGCCGCACAATAAAGCTTGTCGTACACAACCTGTCGGTGACCGGCGGCGATAAAAACGTTTCATGTTTAGGAACCATCATCGGCTTCTGTAAGGGATGATCAGACAAACCCAGATGGGGAAATTGATTACCCGGATCTGGAAATGGACATTTGGGGAAACCCAGGTTGGAATGTTGGGTCTTTTGATCTGGGTTAGCAAAAGACAAGAAATTTAGTGCCGGAGCCAGTGCCGGAACTGGAGGCAAGATAGTTGCCGGAAAAGATCGAGTGAGTGACCAAATTACCACCCGGGGCAGGGGTTTCGAATAAGAGGCCTTGATTGATGTGTACTCCAACAGGGGCATTTCTGTCAATTTGGTTCCCATTGCCGCCTTGTAAGAGCTGTTTCAAGCTAAAAAGAAGTGCCGCCAACGTCGCCGAAAATCCACCGGAGCAAAGGTCTTGAACATGACAAGCTTCAGATTCAGACAATAGTGTTTCCTAATCTTCTAGTTGTTATGATGATGATGATGAGTAATGTGTAGTATTGTTTGTGATGATTTCCGTGCTGGCGGCGGCGGTGGTTGCACGGTAGAGATTAAGTGGTGGTTAGGGTGGGCGTAGGTGGTCATTGGTGGTGATTGGAGATGGAAATGGGTGGCTATTGAAGTTAAAAGAGTGGGGGATGAATTAAAGACATAAATCTGAATATGGTTGATTTAGTTTTTTTTTTTTTTTTGGATTTCTTTTGTTTTATGATTTTAAATTGTTATGTGATAAGTATATTTTGTTTAAGAATAATTTTTACTTTATTTTTTTTTTGTTACACATAATTGAAAAATTAAAATAATTGAAATATATTAATTAATAAAACTAAAAACTCTTTTTCCTCATAAAACAAGAAATACTTATTTTAAGTTTTAATAATAATGCTTTGATTTCTTTTTCAATCACAGCCATTTTAATTACAGATTTTTTTAATAAAAAGCCCCTTAAAAGGAAAAGAAATTTCAAATTAATTGATTTGTTAAATTTGTAACTTTCATGGGCTTGTCTGTTAATTTTATAACGCCAGTTACAAAATGGGGTCAAATTGAAACCAATCAAAAGTACGCATGTGATATTTCATGTTTCCCAACTACACATGGGACATTAACTATCCCCAAATTGTACGCAGGGCAATTTGGCAATAAACTCATTCTTCCTTCCTCCAAGTCGTTGTCTTTGGCGTGTTGGGCTGCCTCTCCTTCATCCATTTACTGCCTCGATGACTTGGGCCTCTCCACTCAAAGCTCCTTCTTTGTTGGGCTGACTCGTGTCCCTTCCTTGCTTGGACCTATGTTTCACCATGTCGAATCCACTTATTTTTTTTCGTCCCGATTGACTTTCTTTTGACTTTTCTTTTGATATCTTGGGAATTCTTTTCTCATAAATAAATTACATCGATAAAAATATAAAAACGCTAAAATACTCCCGAATTACAAATAATCTCCAAAAATATATATTTACCCAAAATTACATATAAACTAATCTCAATTACATAAAATAATACTTTAAGCTCATAAAAACTTAGGAATCAAATGTGAAAAATCACGCCACATCATCTTGTTGTCCTCTCACAGTATCACATCAGAGGCGAGGAATGCGACATTGTCTTATTACATACCCCTCCGTTTCATGTGAATTGAGACTTATTTCCCTTTTCATCCGTTTCACCTCAATTGAGACTGCCCAAAATGGTAAACTTTATAATATTTTATGTTAGAGCAATAACAAGACTTGATAAGAAAAGCGAGCAATCACAAGAACACCAATTTACGTGGTTCACCAACTTGGCTACGTCCACGGGGAGGGAGAGAATATTATTATCAATCTGGAGAAACGATTACAAGATCTCACTATTACTGCTACACGAATTATTGATCACAATAATTCCTAATTGTGTAATTGTAGAATTACAGACCTATTCTTAGCACTCTAATAATATATTTGAGACAAAATCACTAACTTTGATCTAGACTAATGGCCTCTATTTATACCGGTGAAGTCTATCTCAAAGTCTGATAGGAACTTGGAATTCTAGTACGAAACTGACTTGAAAACCTTCTCTTTTACGTAACTGCTGAAAACTGCACGAACCTGGAATCTGAGGTCTTGGTCCGGGAGGGTATTGGCCTTGGTCCGGCCGGGTGCTTTCCAAGGTCCACCCGGATCTACTCCTCTCTATCATGCAAAATTTCTGACGTGTTTTGTACTTCCCGGGTCTTCAGTCTGGTGCGCCCAGACCCCCTTGGTCCGCCCGGGTCTTATGTCAAGGTCCGCCCGGACCTTTCTTGCTGCTCTGCCAAGGAATTGCGAAATCTTCTGTTGTTTAACCCTTTAACTTAGCGTCCCAAATTCAAAGGCATTAACCCAACAATATCCACCTTGACTTTGAATCTCCATGACAACAAACCTTTTCTCCCCCCCTCGCCTCTTCTGCTATCTAATAGCTGCGAACATTCAGCAAGTCCAAACAATGTTGGAACTTGCTTCCCGTCACGGATTTTGTGAACATATCTGCAGGGTTATCCGTCGTCCCTACCTTTTTCACCTTTACCCGTTTCTCATCCCTTAGAAAGTGATATCTGACATCAATGTGCTTGGTCCTCTCATGATGAACTTGATCCTTGGTCAAACAAATCGCGCTCAAACTATCGCAATAAATAATAGCCTGATCCTGATGTATCCCAAGATCGCTGATCAATCCCTTCAACCATATTCCTTCCTTAGCGGACTCTGTCAATGCCATGTATTCTGCTTCTATTATAGACAACGTCACTGTAGCTTGCAAAGTAGCCTTCCAACTGACAACTGACCCACCAAGCGTGAATACATATCCGGTCATCGATCTTCTTGTATCAACATCATCTGAATAGTCCGAATCTGAGAACCCCTCTACTGCACATTCTGCTCTACCTGATGAGACCGACTGGTCACTGGTACCCCGAAGGTACCTAAAGATCCGCTTCACAGCCTGCCAGTGTTCCTTACCCGGATTACTCATGAACCGACTAACAACACTAACTGCCTGTGCAAGATCCGGCCTAGTGCATACCATAGCCTAAATCAAACTACCAACTGCACTAGCATAGGGTACTCGAGCCATATACTCTTTCTCCTCAACTTATTTGGGCCCAAACGCAACTGACAACTGTGCATTCGCTGCACTTGGAGTATCTATAGCTTTAGCTGTCGACATACCAAACCTTTATAAAACTTTCTTGATGTAACTTTTCTGGGATAAGAATAGTTTTCGTTTGGCTCTGTCTCTATAGATCTCTATACCCAGAATTTTCTTTGCGTTACCCAAATCCTTCATCTCAAACTCTGCGGCCAGTAAACCTTTCAGTTTCTGAATCTCTGACTTCTTGACTGCTACTATCAACATATCATCAACATAAAGCACCAAATAGATGTACGACCCATCTACCAACTTGTTATGATACACACAAAAATCATAGGGACTCCTCGTGTATCTGAACTCTGTCATATAGCTGTCAAACTTCTTGTACCACTGCCTCGGCGACTGCTTAAGTTCATACAAGGACTTCTTCGACCTACAAACTTGATCTTCTTTCCCAGGAACTTGAAATCCTTCCAGCTGTGTCATATATATCTCCTCTTCCAACTCTCCATGCAAGAAAGTGTAGACACCCCGCCTTGGACCTCTCACCCCGATTGCATACATAGTATTTTTTATTTAACTTATTTTTATTAATTTCTGTTACTTCGGTTAAGTTCCTAACTGATTCCGTTAGTTTTGGACTAAACTGCATAACAGAATTAATTTTAGAGTCATTTCTGTCTTTCTGTCATTTTTAAAAATCGCGCGCTTCCGGCACAGCCAGTGAGACGCGCGCGCGTCCCGCCCCAAAATCCGGACCCGCGCGCTTCCCACTTTGGCAGTAACGGATTGCACCTTATTTCCCTCCATTTTCTTATTTACAAACATCTTTTCTTGATCACAAAAACCATCTTTTTACATCCACATTCATCCCACCTTTTCTCATTAACTCCCAATCCCACACTTCTAGCCTTTTCATTAAAACAAAATATTTCCTTTTTATTTTATTTGATTTTCTTTTATTTCTTTTATTTATTATTTTATTTATCTTATTTTTGATTGGTCAATTCCATTTCACATGGATGATCATCTTTTCCCTCCAACCTTTCCCTCTCTTTTTTACCTATAAAAACCATCATCTTCTACTTTGGAAAAGGACCCAATTTTTGAGACTTGAACAAAAACTCTACACAAATCATCTCAACAATCCTTCTCTACAAAACACTACACAAAGTGTTTGCACAACATTTCCTCTACAACAACACCATTTTCAAGTCCAAGTTTGAAGTCCTCTTTCCTAAGGTACAACATCTCTTTTCTTCTCTTATTTTATTTGTCTAGTCTTACTAGTATGCAATCTCCATAAAAAGGGATACAACCAAAAGACCACTTCACTATTGAAGTTTGGCCAAGGTTACATCCCGACATTCCAAACTTCATTTAATTTATATTTCATTTCTTAATGTAATCATTTAGCACTAGTCCAACATGTAACTATTTAGCATTAAATTAATAAAATCATTCTTTTCCCCTTTTTTCTTTACATTATAATTGTTAGCATTGTTAATAAATTGAAGGACATTTAGCATTAGAACACCAATAGTAGCAAGACCCGCGTAAGCGGGGCGGAGTGGGTGTTTAAGTACTTCCCACTCCGTCACCTAACCCCCGAACCCTTCTCTCCCGAATCTCTGGTTTTGTACATAAATTAGGCTATTTCTAGGTTTTTCTTATGTTCCTTTAAAAACATAGGTGGCGACTCTAAACAATCTAAAATCAAGTTAGACATCCTAGGATAATTCACCGCTCTAGCCAAGCCGTGGTCCCCCGGGGTATCTACAGTGGCGACTCCGCTGTGGAAGATTTAGAGGGTTAAACTTGCGTTTTCATTTTTGGTGTTCTTTTATTCTGTTTTCTGGGCATTCTGGTAAAAAGGGTAGGAAGCGCGCGCCTCCGGCCTTCTTGGCCTAAAGCGCGCGCGTCCGACCCTTATTACCAGAATCGCCCGCCTCCTTTCTTGTCCTTCAATTCCATGTTTCTGTGCTAACAAATTCTGCAGGGGAAAGTTTTCTTAATTAAGGGTCAAGGCAATCCCTTGAACCCACTGATTTGCAGGTTCTCACCCAGAAGCGGGCGCCTCTGCCCTGCTTCCTCTCACGCGCGCGCCTTCCGCATAGGCAACCCGATGCGCGCGCTTCTGGGCGCATTCCCGGAACAGAACAGTGCACAGAAACAGAACAGAATGATAGTGTGTGGGCACCGGGCCTGCATACAATTTCTTTTACTTTCTGTTTATTTTTATCGGTCACACGGGTTATTCGAAAATTGTAATTATATGCTTATTTGTTTTTTTTATTTATTTCTTTTGAAAAAAAAAATATATATATTTTGTCACTTGTTAGACCTCACACTACATGCACATATTCCTATCAACTGCTCACAATCGAGTCGCACAAGTCCAACCCCAAACCCGTCGAGGCCCGTCCTAGGAAGTTTCAAGCTCCACCCGACCTTGACTCTTCCGAAGCGGTCAACCTCAGCCCGTGGCGTAGTTCAAGACTACATGCCGGGGGTGACCTTTAAGCCTCATATTCAAGCCGAGCACAAACCACACAATTCTAGTCTAGGGTCTAACACTCCGTGACCAAGTCGGTTTTTCATGTGCCGAGATTTCCCTAAACTAATGTCTTCAAATCATACATGCCAACTTGTTGCAATGGACGAAATAAAACTCCGTCCCCAAAAGTGGTTATTTTGGACGAAAATAAAAATCCGTCCCCGCATGTATGATTTACTACGTTAATTTAGTTTAATCCCGTCACATGTAGGTATCACAAGCATGGTGGAATCCGATGAGTATATGGGACCGCGAGAAGGTCTATATACTAGTGTGACGATTCCACTATTTTCCTAGAAACCCCAAAAAGGACCACGTCCTTCCGACTTTGTAAATAAAAAAAAAAAAAAGAGTTGTTTTTTCCTTATGTGGTTGAGTCTTTTTCTTTGTTTGTGGGTTAATTCATTTTATCCAAAAGGTGTTTGTGGGGCCAATCTAAGATCAACCGTGCTCTTCCAATAGGTCCAATGGCTTCCAACGGCAACAACAACAATGGTGGAAATGATTTCGTGTCCAACGAAGGGTTACTCAACGTAATGAAATCAATGGGGGAACAAATGGATAGGATTGTCGAGGATGCCCGCCGTAAAGACAATTTGTGGCAAGCCCGTTTCGATATCGACAAGAGGATTCACAAAGAAGAGGTTTCCGAACTCAAGGCCCGTATTGATTATGAAAGAAGAATTCACAAGGAAGAGGTTTCCGAACTCAAAGCCCATTTGCAAGAGCTCACCGACGGCAAAGCAAAGTTTAAGGGTAAAGCATGCTCAAGTGGCCCGACCCTCAAAAGCTACAAAGGTACCACCAACAACCGAGTTTTCACTCCTCTCCTAGGAGTAACCCAAGCCGAAGCATTTGAAACTTTGGTGGCAAGTGGAAAGGTCAAGCCTTTAGAGGGGTACAAGCCGAAGACGATACCGAAGAATCATGCACATGGTGAATGGTGTGGCTACCACAAGCATAGTGGCCATACTACCGAAGGGTGCTTCCTTCTCCGAAACATCATCCAAGATTTGTTCGACAACGGCGAATTTACTGTGGGTGAAGAGCAACCTTTAGAGAGTGCCAACATGCAAGAACTCATCAAAGAAGAATGATTTGGTTTCGAAATGGGGCTTCTACAAGAAATCATGCCACAAGGAGACTACAACGACAATGGGGACTACAACAACAATCTCCGTTTCTCTTTCTCTACCTAGTAGTAGGAATAAAAAAAAAAAGAGTCAAAAGTCCTCTTTTGTGTGCATTAATGTTTTCTCTCGTCCCATGTTAAGTGTCGAGTTTTCTTATCAAATAAAAGTCGTTCTTGTCCTCATACACTCTTCCAAGTTGTTCAATTAATTCTTGGCAAAATGATGAAAAGATGTCTAAACGAGTTTTGGAATGAATGCCATCACTTGAACGCCTAGGGGCTAAACATTGTGACGAAGGCAACATCATCAACGACGAAGACGAAGCCAAGACAAACAAGGTGGAGCAACAATCATGAACAAGTCAAGCAAAGTTTTCAAAGGGGGATTAAAAAAAAAAAAAAAAAAAAAAAAAGAGCTCGCTAGGTTGAAACCATCAAATCAACCTAGGCAAAAGTTAGAGCACAAAAGAAAAAAAAAAAAAAAAAAAAAAAAAAATCCCCCTCAATCAAAGAAGTTCACATCAAGATCATCATCATCATCCACCAACAAAGGACGAAGCTACGAAGCAACAATTCCATCCCGAAGAATGGAGAATCCACAAGAACTACGGTGACCTGAGCCTCTACACTGGAGGAACGTAGGCAACCTGCGGGTCCGGTCTCATGCAAGAAATAAAATATGTTTAGCCCTAGCGCGTTATGGTGATCGGCCTTCATCTCGAACTTGTCAAGACATCTTTGTACGATTCATTTGCCAATGAATTAATCACCAAAATATTGAACAACTTTCTTAGATTTGGAATCATTTCGCGATCCTTGTCGTGTCTAGGGACTTCTATTCTTTCTGCATACTCCCAATTTCTTGCAATCAAATTGGGGCTTTCCTTCTCTTCTCTCTTAATGACTTACTTGCCTTCGCGAGTCATTCAATTCAATAAAAAATACATGTCAATACTAGGGACACTTCCCTAGTCAAGTCAATGTCACTCATCTTTAGTGACAAAAGGTTTTCACCGCAAAATCACATGTCTTATCTCCTCAGCTAGAGTCAATGCACACTTCCTCATCAATTGAGTCAAAAAAAAAAAAATGATGAAGGCGCAAAAGAGATGCCCGCTAGATTGAAAACCCGAAAGGGCGGTCTAGGCAAAAAACAGGGTGCGTCATAAAAAAAAATGAGAGAGTGAGAGAGAGAAGGGAAAGAGAAATGGAGATCCCCGGCCTCTAAAGAAGACAAGTTCTACATTGAATCTCCTCAGCAAGTCAATTCTCCACCGAGTCAACTTTGGGATTGCAAAAGGCTCGACAAGATATAGCACCATCAAAGGTTGTCTTGGGATATCGGCATCATTCTCCAGCAGTGTGCATTTTTGGGTTCATGAAAAGAAGGCCCGTGGTAACCAAGATCCATCCAAGAACAAGCCCATCATAAAAGGGCACGAGGTTGCACAAATAATCCCTGGCTAGTCAATTGGCTTGGGCAGCAAATAGCAATAACATGTGTCTCAGTTTTCAAGGCTTCTTCAAGTATGTGCTTCTAAAGTACGCCGAAAGGCTCCCGAGAAATGGAGTAGCTCTTGCCATATCCTCTCATGTTTATTCCCTCACACGAGGACGAGTCACTCTTGCTTTGCTCAACAAATGGTGACGCCCTAGGGGCTATGTGACTCAAGAACAAGGGATTCTTTTGCTTCATTTGGCAATCAATACGCCCTAGAGGCTATGTTCGAGAAAGATGTGTGAGACTATCCTCAAAGTCCCTCAAAAGGGATGTCAAAAAGCCCTCTTGTCATGTGTGCCCGTGCTCGTTTCCCCAATCAAGGGTGGACCTTTCTCGCAATCAATGATGGCACTCTAGGGGCTACGGTCAAGCCTTAAAGGATCCCTCGGCAAAGAGCAATTAACTCCCCAGCAGTATCCCCAGCCAAGTCATGTGCAACATTGGAAGCTTCCTCAATTCGGCACCGAAGGTCTCCAAGGGCTTCGCAATCTACAATCTTTTGGGCTACGGCATTACAGTAATTCAAGCAAAGGGCAGTATTAGGGCTTCGCGACCGACAGTCTTTTGGGCAACAATACTCGAGCAAGTGCAATGTGGAGTAGTCTTATGGCTCCATGAGAACAATCAAGATTCAAGGGTCTCTCAACACTTCAAAGGCCTCTTGGTTTTAAATGAAGACTCCGATGTTATGAATGAAGTTGATGATTTTTGTTAGAACTTTCAACGAGATCATGAAGAAAGTCTTAGAGAAAAGGAAAAAGATTCAATATGCTAAACTCTAAGCAAAACAGGGTTATAGCGGGAAATGCCACGGCCAATCCCAATGTTTCTGCAATTCAGCACCCCTTTCTCCAAGATCAAAAGCACAAGGTGCAGCTCAGATAAAGTTGGGCCACAGCACTAGTTGCATCCGAAGATCCGTCATTAGTTCAACTCAAGAAGAGTCAAGCAAGCATACTCATTTGAGACTTTATCACGCCAAGACCTTATCCTCCGCGACCTCGACGGCACCGCAAGACATTACTTCATCCTTTGACATAAGCCCTCAGCCATTTGGGTATCGACCATAATGAGGCTATTCATCTCCCCAGTAAGAGCAAGAAGGAGATCTCTATCAAGAATTCTACCAAACGGTACACCCGCTCTCAATGCCGAGCCAATCGCGAGGTAATTTGGGGCTTTACAATGAAAGGTCTTCACATCTCACCATCTACAAGCCCACGACACTTGGGGCTTTGCAATCTCTCGAAGCTTGGCATCAACGATCTCCTCTTGGGGCTTGCTCACTACAACAACAAAGGGCGATTTACTCGAATGGGCCAAGAGCTGATTTATCTTGGAGCTATGCAAGTCCCTCAAAATTTGGCATCAAAGGCATTCTAGGGGCTTTACAATCACCAACCCCTCATCTCGGCATCAAAAGCCTTTTGAAGCCCCATAATCGACAAATCTCTTGGGGATAGACATCAATCTTCGTTGGGCACACCGGCGACAACAGAATTCAAGCGAGGCAATCCGGACTTCGACTGAGCATGACTTGATCTTGGGTTGGCTTCACAAGCACACAATGGTTAAAATGGTTCACCCACGAACTTAAAAAAAAAAAAAAAAAAAAAAAAAAAAAGATTTTTTTTTTCTTTTTCTCCTATGTGCAAAATTTTGTGCTTTACTTTGCTTTGCTCCTAGCCTCTCCTCCAGCGTTCTCCATCATCCAGAATACCATCTCGCCAACCCAACATCAAGGGCATTCTCTCATCAACATCTAAAGAATGGACATTCTCCATCAAAGCATCCTCCGCGGACATCAAGAATCCATCTCCACTCAAGCGGCAATGGTGAGTGAAGGTATAAATACATCCAATGCTTTCCTCAAAATCACACCGCACACAAGATCACTTTCTACATTCTTACTTCTCTCTCATTACAAAGGTGCTTTCAAGATCATATCACACCACAATCACAATTTTCTCTCGCAATTCCAATTTCACATCTCACACAAGCACATATATCTGCAAAGCATACACATAACAGGTGCCGCACAGAGCACCAGGTGCCGCACAGAGCACCAATTCTGGTCGATGGTGGACCGCTCAAATCACCAGGTGCCGCACAGAGCACCAATTCTGGTCGATGGTGGACCGCTCAAATCACCAGGTGCCGCACAGAGCACCAATTCTGGTCGATGGTGGACCGCTCAAATCACCATACCGCCGCACAGCGCATCAGAATATGCCGCACCGCGCACCAATTTTGGTCCATGGTGGACCGCTCAAATCACCATACCTCTTCCATCAGCAAAAGTCGCTCACACAGGGAGTGCACTTCTATCCTTTGTAATTTCAAATTCCTGCTTTATCGAGTCTTTGTTTTCTCTTGTCGATGTCCTCGGCGGTTGTCTTTCTTTCGTCGACGCGTTTTGCCTCGCAATCCACGTCGCCGAGGGGCTCTGTAGACACCCCGCCTTGGACCTCTCACCCCGATTGCATACATAGTATTTTTTATTTAACTTATTTTTATTAATTTCTGTTACTTCGGTTAAGTTCCTAACTGATTCCGTTAGTTTTGGACTAAACTGCATAACAGAATTAATTTTAGAGTCATTTCTGTCTTTCTGTCATTTTTAAAAATCGCGCGCTTCCGGCACAGCCAGTGAGACGCGCGCGCGTCCCGCCCCAAAATCCGGACCCGCGCGCTTCCCACTTTGGCAGTAACGGATTGCACCTTATTTCCCTCCATTTTCTTATTTACAAACATCTTTTCTTGATCACAAAAACCATCTTTTTACATCCACATTCATCCCCCCTTTTCTCATTAACTCCCAATCCCACACTTCTAGCCTTTTCATTAAAACAAAATATTTCCTTTTTATTTTATTTGATTTTCTTTTATTTCTTTTATTTATTATTTTATTTATCTTATTTTTGATTGGTCAATTCCATTTCACATGGATGATCATCTTTTCCCTCCAACCTTTCCCTCTCTTTTTTACCTATAAAAACCATCATCTTCTACCTTGGAAAAGGACCCAATTTTTGAGACTTGAACAAAAACTCTACACAAATCATCTCAACAATCCTTCTCTACAAAACACTACACAAAGTGTTTGCACAACATTTCCTCTACAACAACACCATTTTCAAGTCCAAGTTTGAAGTCCTCTTTCCTAAGGTACAACATCTCTTTTCTTCTCTTATTTTATTTGTCTAGTCTTACTAGTATGCAATCTCCATAAAAAGGGATACAACCAAAAGACCACTTCACTATTGAAGTTTGGCCAAGGTTACATCCCGACATTCCAAACTTCATTTAATTTATATTTCATTTCTTAATGTAATCATTTAGCACTAGTCCAACATGTAACTATTTAGCATTAAATTAATAAAATCATTCTTTTCCCCTTTTTTCTTTACATTATAATTGTTAGAATTGTTAATAAATTGAAGGACATTTAGCATTAGAACACCAATAGTAGCAAGACCCGCGTAAGCGGGGCGGAGTGGGTGTTTAAGTACTTCCCACTCCGTCACCTAACCCCCGAACCCTTCTCTCCCGAATCTCTGGTTTTGTACATAAATTAGGCTATTTCTAGGTTTTTCTTATGTTCCTTTAAAAACATAGGTGGCGACTCTAAACAATCTAAAATCAAGTTAGACATCCTAGGATAATTCACCGCTCTAGCCAAGCCGTGGTCCCCCGGGGTATCTACAGTGGCGACTCCGCTGGGGAAGATTTAGAGGGTTAAACTTGCGTTTTCATTTTTGGTGTTCTTTTATTCTGTTTTCTGGGCATTCTGGTAAAAAGGGTAGGAAGCGCGCGCCTCCGGCCTTCTTGGCCTAAAGCGCGCGCGTCCGACCCTTATTACCAGAATCGCCCGCCTCCTTTCTTGTCCTTCAATTCCATGTTTCTGTGCTAACAAATTCTGCAGGGGAAAGTTTTCTTAATTAAGGGTCAAGGCAATCCCTTGAACCCACTGATTTGCAGGTTCTCACCCAGAAGCGGGCGCCTCTGCCCTGCTTCCTCTCACGCGCGCGCCTTCCGCATAGGCAACCCGATGCGCGCGCTTCTGGGCGCATTCCCGGAACAGAACAGTGCACAGAAACAGAACAGAATGATAGTGTGTGGGCACCGGGCCTGCATACAATTTCTTTTACTTTCTGTTTATTTTTATCGGTCACACGGGTGATTCGAAAGTTGTAATTATATGCTTATTTGTTTTTTTTATTTATTTCTTTTGAAAAAAAAAAAAAATATATTTTGTCACTTGTTAGACCTCACACTACATGCACATATTCCTATCAACTGCTCACAATCGAGTCGCACAAGTCCAACCCCAAACCCGTCGAGGCCCGTCCTAGGAAGTTTCAAGCTCCACCCGACCTTGACTCTTCCGAAGCGGTCAACCTCAGCCCGTGGCGTAGTTCAAGACTACATGCCGGGGGTGACCTTTAAGCCTCATATTCAAGCCGAGCACAAACCACACAATTCTAGTCTAGGGTCTAACACTCCGTGACCAAGTCGGTTTTTCATGTGCCGAGATTTCCCTAAACTAATGTCTTCAAATCATACATGCCAACTTGTTGCAATGGACGAAATAAAACTCCGTCCCCAAAAGTGGTTATTTTGGACGAAAATAAAAATCCGTCCCCGCATGTATGATTTACTACGTTAATTTAGTTTAATCCCGTCACATGTAGGTATCACAAGCATGGTGGAATCCGATGAGTATATGGGACCGCGAGAAGGTCTATATACTAGTGTGACGATTCCACTATTTTCCTAGAAACCCCAAAAAGGACCACGTCCTTCCGACTTTGTAAATAAATAAAAAAAAAAGAGTCGTTTTTTCCTTATGTGGTTGAGTCTTTTTCTTTGTTTGTGGGTTAATTCATTTTATCCAAAAGGTGTTTGTGGGGCCAATCTAAGATCAACCGTGCTCTTCCAATAGGTCCAATGGCTTCCAACGGCAACAACAACAATGGTGGAAATGATTTCGTGTCCAACGAAGGGTTACTCAACGTAATGAAATCAATGGGGGAACAAATGGATAGGATTGTCGAGGATGCCCGCCGTAAAGACAATTTGTGGCAAGCCCGTTTCGATATCGACAAGAGGATTCACAAAGAAGAGGTTTCCGAACTCAAGGCCCGTATTGATTATGAAAGAAGAATTCACAAGGAAGAGGTTTCCGAACTCAAAGCCCATTTGCAAGAGCTCACCGATGGCAAAGCAAAGTTTAGGGGTAAAGCATGCTCAAGTGGCCCGACCCTCAAAAGCTACAAAGGTACCACCAACAACCGAGTTTTCACTCCTCTCCTAGGAGTAACCCAAGCCGAAGCATTTGAAACTTTGGTGGCAAGTGGAAAGGTCAAGCCTTTAGAGGGGTACAAGCCGAAGACGATACCGAAGAATCATGCACATGGTGAATGGTGTGGCTACCACAAGCATAGTGGCCATACTACCGAAGGGTGCTTCCTTCTCCGAAACATCATCCAAGATTTGTTCGACAACGGCGAATTTACTGTGGGTGAAGAGCAACCTTTAGAGAGTGCCAACATGCAAGAACTCATCAAAGAAGAATGATTTGGTTTCGAAATGGGGCTTCTACAAGAAATCATGCCACAAGGAGACTACAACGACAATGGGGACTACAACAACAATCTCCGTTTCTCTTTCTCTACCTAGTAGTAGGAATAAAAAAAAAAGAGTCAAAAGTCCTCTTTTGTGTGCATTAATGTTTTCTCTCGTCCCATGTTAAGTGTCGAGTTTTCTTATCAAATAAAAGTCGTTCTTGTCCTCATACACTCTTCCAAGTTGTTCAATTAATTCTTGGCAAAATGATGAAAAGATGTCTAAACGAGTTTTGGAATGAATGCCATCACTTGAACGCCTAGGGGCTAAACATTGTGACGAAGGCAACATCATCAACGACGAAGACGAAGCCAAGACAAACAAGGTGGAGCAACAATCATGAACAAGTCAAGCAAAGTTTTCAAAGGGGGATTAAAAAAAAAAAGAAAAAAAAAAAAAGAGCTCGCTAGGTTGAAACCATCAAATCAACCTAGGCAAAAGTTAGAGCACAAAAGAAAAAAAAAAATAAAAAAAAAAAAATCCCCCTCAATCAAAGAAGTTCACATCAAGATCATCATCATCATCCACCAACAAAGGACGAAGCTACGAAGCAACAATTCCATCCCGAAGAATGGAGAATCCACAAGAACTACGGTGACCTGAGCCTCTACACTGGAGGAACGTAGGCAACCTGCGGGTCCGGTCTCATGCAAGAAATAAAATATGTTTAGCCCTAGCGCGTTATGGTGATCGGCCTTCATCTCGAACTTGTCAAGACATCTTTGTACGATTCATTTGCCAATGAATTAATCACCAAAAATATTGAACAACTTTCTTAGATTTGGAATCATTTCGCGATCCTTGTCGTGTCTAGGGACTTCTATTCTTTCTGCATACTCCCAATTTCTTGCAATCAAATTGGGGCTTTCCTTCTCTTCTCTCTTAATGACTTACTTGCCTTCGCGAGTCATTCAATTCAATAAAAAATACATGTCAATACTAGGGACACTTCCCTAGTCAAGTCAATGTCACTCATCTTTAGTGACAAAAGGTTTTCACCGCAAAATCACATGTCTTATCTCCTCAGCTAGAGTCAATGCACACTTCCTCATCAATTGAGTCAAAAAAAAAAAAATGATGAAGGCGCAAAAGAGATGCCCGCTAGATTGAAAACCCGAAAGGGCGGTCTAGGCAAAAAACAGGGTGCGTCATAAAAAAAAATGAGAGAGTGAGAGAGAGAAGGGAAAGAGAAATGGAGATCCCCGGCCTCTAAAGAAGACAAGTTCTACATTGAATCTCCTCAGCAAGTCAATTCTCCACCGAGTCAACTTTGGGATTGCAAAAGGCTCGACAAGATATAGCACCATCAAAGGTTGTCTTGGGATATCGGCATCATTCTCCAGCAGTGTGCATTTTTGGGTTCATGAAAAGAAGGCCCGTGGTAACCAAGATCCATCCAAGAACAAGCCCATCATAAAAGGGCACGAGGTTGCACAAATAATCCCTGGCTAGTCAATTGGCTTGGGCAGCAAATAGCAATAACATGTGTCTCAGTTTTCAAGGCTTCTTCAAGTATGTGCTTCTAAAGTACGCCGAAAGGCTCCCGAGAAATGGAGTAGCTCTTTCCATATCCTCTCATGTTTATTCCCTCACACGAGGACGAGTCACTCTTGCTTTGCTCAACAAATGGTGACGCCCTAGGGGCTATGTGACTCAAGAACAAGGGATTCTTTTGCTTCATTTGGCAATCAATACGCCCTAGAGGCTATGTTCAAGAAAGATGTGTGAGACTATCCTCAAAGTCCCTCAAAAGGGATGTCAAAAAGCCCTCTTGTCATGTGTGCCCGTGCTCGTTTCCCCAATCAAGGGTGGACCTTTCTCGCAATCAATGATGGCACTCTAGGGGCTACGGTCAAGCCTTAAAGGATCCCTCGGCAAAGAGCAATTAACTCCCCAGCAGTATCCCCAGCCAAGTCATGTGCAACATTGGAAGCTTCCTCAATTCGGCACCGAAGGTCTCCAAGGGCTTCGCAATCTACAATCTTTTGGGCTACGGCATTACAGTAATTCAAGCAAAGGGCAGTATTAGGGCTTCGCGACCGACAGTCTTTTGGGCAACAATACTCGAGCAAGTGCAATGTGGAGTAGTCTTATGGCTCCATGAGAACAATCAAGATTCAAGGGTCTCTCAACACTTCAAAGGCCTCTTGGTTTTAAATGAAGACTCCGATGTTATGAATGAAGTTGATGATTTTTGTTAGAACTTTCAACGAGATCATGAAGAAAGTCTTAGAGAAAAGGAAAAAGATTCAATATGCTAAACTCTAAGCAAAACAGGGTTATAGCGGGAAATGCCACGGCCAATCCCAATGTTTCTGCAATTCAGCACCCCTTTCTCCAAGATCAAAAGCACAAGGTGCAGCTCAGATAAAGTTGGGCCACAGCACTAGTTGCATCCGAAGATCCGTCATTAGTTCAACTCAAGAAGAGTCAAGCAAGCATACTTATTTGAGACTTTATCACGCCAAGACCTTATCCTCCGCGACCTCGACGGCACCGCAAGACATTACTTCATCCTTTGACATAAGCCCTCAGCCATTTGGGTATCGACCATAATGAGGCTATTCATCTCCCCAGTAAGAGCAAGAAGGAGATCTCTATCAAGAATTCTACCAAACGGTACACCCGCTCTCAATGCCGAGCCAATCGCGAGGTAATTTGGGGCTTTACAATGAAAGGTCTTCACATCTCACCATCTACAAGCCCACGACACTTGGGGCTTTGCAATCTCTCGAAGCTTGGCATCAACGATCTCCTCTTGGGGCTTGCTCACTACAACAACAAAGGGCGATTTACTCGAATGGGCCAAGAGCTGATTTATCTTGGAGCTATGCAAGTCCCTCAAAATTTGGCATCAAAGGCATTCTAGGGGCTTTACAATCACCAACCCCTCATCTCGGCATCAAAAGCCTTTTGAAGCCCCATAATCGACAAATCTCTTGGGGATAGACATCAATCTTCGTTGGGCACACCGGCGACAACAGAATTCAAGCGAGGCAATCCGGACTTCGACTGAGCATGACTTGATCTTGGGTTGGCTTCACAAGCACACAATGGTTAAAATGGTTCACCCACGAACTTAAAAAAAAAAAAAAAAAAAAAAAAAAAAAAAGATTTTTTTTTCTTTTTCTCCTATGTGCAAAATTTTGTGCTTTACTTTGCTTTGCTCCTAGCCTCTCCTCCAGCGTTCTCCATCATCCAGAATACCATCTCGCCAACCCAACATCAAGGGCATTCTCTCATCAACATCTAAAGAATGGACATTCTCCATCAAAGCATCCTCCGCGGACATCAAGAATCCATCTCCACTCAAGCGGCAATGGTAAGTGAAGGTATAAATACATCCAATGCTTTCCTCAAAATCACACCGCACACAAGATCACTTTCTACATTCTTACTTCTCTCTCATTACAAAGGTGCTTTCAAGATCATATCACACCACAATCACAATTTTCTCTCGCAATTCCAATTTCACATCTCACACAAGCACATATATCTGCAAAGCATACACATAACAGGTGCCGCACAGAGCACCAGGTGCCGCACAGAGCACCAATTCTGGTCGATGGTGGACCGCTCAAATCACCAGGTGCCGCACAGAGCACCAATTCTGGTCGATGGTGGACCGCTCAAATCACCAGGTGCCGCACAGAGCACCAATTCTGGTCGATGGTGGACCGCTCAAATCACCAGGTGCCGCACAGAGCACCAATTCTGGTCGATGGTGGACCGCTCAAATCACCATACCGCCGCACAGCGCATCAGAATATGCCGCACCGCGCACCAATTTTGGTCCATGGTGGACCGCTCAAATCACCATACCTCTTCCATCAGCCAAAGTCGCTCACACAGGGAGCGCACTTCTATCCTTTGTAATTTCAAATTCCTGCTTTATCGAGTCTTTGTTTTCTCTTGTCGATGTCCTCGGCGGTTGTCTTTCTTTCGTCGACGCGTTTTGCCTCGCAATCCACGTCGCCGAGGGGCTCTGTAGACACCCCGCCTTGGACCTCTCACCCCGATTGCATACATAGTATTTTTTATTTAACTTATTTTTATTAATTTCTGTTACTTCGGTTAAGTTCCTAACTGATTCCGTTAGTTTTGGACTAAACTGCATAATAGAATTAATTTTAGAGTCATTTCTGTCTTTCTGTCATTTTTAAAATCGCGCGCTTCCGGCACAGCCAGTGAGACGCGCGCGCGCGTCCCGCCCCAAAATCCGGACCCGCGCGCTTCCCACTTTGGCAGTAACGGATTGCACCTTATTTCCCTCCCTTTTCTTATTTACAAACATCTTTTCTTGATCACAAAAACCATCTTTTTACATCCACATTCATCCCCCCTTTTCTCATTAACTCCCAATCCCACACTTCTAGCCTTTTCATTAAAACAAAATATTTCCTTTTTATTTTATTTGATTTTCTTTTATTTCTTTTATTTATTATTTTATTTATCTTATTTTTGATTGGTCAATTCCATTTCACATGGATGATCATCTTTTCCCTCCAACCTTTCCCTCTCTTTTTTACCTATAAAAACCATCATCTTCTACCTTGGAAAAGGACCCAATTTTTGAGACTTGAACAAAAACTCCACACAAATCATCTCAACAATCCTTCTCTACAAAACACTACACAAAGTGTTTGCACAACATTTCCTCTATAACAACACCATTTTCAAGTCCAAGTTTGAAGTCCTCTTTCCTAAGGTACAACATCTCTTTTCTTCTCTTATTTTATTTGTCTAGTCTTACTAGTATGCAATCTCCATAAAAAGGGATACAACCAAAAGACCACTTCACTATTGAAGTTTGGCCAAGGTTACATCCCGACATTCCAAACTTCATTTAATTTATATTTCATTTCTTAATGTAATCATTTAGCACTAGTCCAACATGTAACTATTTAGCATTAAATTAATAAAATCATTCTTTTCCCCTTTTTTCTTTACATTATAATTGTTAGCATTGTTAATAAATTGAAGGACATTTAGCATTAGAACACCAATAGTAGCAAGACCCGCGTAAGCGGGGCGGAGTGGGTGTTTAAGTACTTCCCACTCCGTCACCTAACCCCCGAACCCTTCTCTCCCGAATCTCTGGTTTTGTACATAAATTAGGCTATTTCTAGGTTTTTCTTATGTTCCTTTAAAAACATAGGTGGCGACTCTAAACAATCTAAAATCAAGTTAGACATCCTAGGATAATTCACCGCTCTAGCCAAGCCGTGGTCCCCCGGGGTATCTACAGAAAGCTGTCTTGACGTCCAGTTGCTCAAGCTCCAAATCCCTTTGTGCCACTATCGCTAGCAACACTCTGATCGAAGTGTGTCTGACCACTGGTGAGAAGATATCATTATAGTCCACCCCTTCTCTTTGTGTGAAACCCCTTGCAACAACGCGATCTTTATACTTGACCCCTCTGCCGGTGACATTCCTTCCTTCTTCTTGAAGATCCACTTGCAAGTCATAATCTTCCTGCCTTCTGGCCTTGTAGTCAATACCCAAGTCTGATTCTTGTGAAGAGACTCCACCTCATCACCCATAGCCGCATACCATTGAGTTGAATCTGAACATGTAACTGCTTCCTTGAAAGTAGAAGGTTCCGTAAGATCGGGCTCTACTTCCTCAGCAACCTGCAGTGCATAAGACACTATGTCTTCAAATCCATACCTCTCAGGAGGCTTCCCAAAATTAGCTTTTCTAGACCTTCCTTGTGCTAACCCATGTTCTTCGGGAACTGAACTTGAACTTTCTGGTGCTTCAGTCTCTGTCTCTATTGGTGGATCCTGATCAACATCTGACTGTGGTACAACTAACTCTTCAGTATCTTGTTGCTCCACCTGTTTATCAACACCGCTAACACTTGAAACAATCTAGATCTCATAATAGGGCTAATAACAGAATTCTCATCAAACACGACGTTCCTACTGATAATCACCCTATTTTCTGATGGAGACCAGATGCGGTATCCTTTAACACCATCTCCATACCCCATGAATACTCCCTTTCTAGCTCTAGGTTCTAACTTCCCATCATCCACATGATAATAAGCAGTACACCCAAAAGCCCTTAAAATAGAATAATCAACAGGTTTACCGGTCCAAACCTCATGGGGAACTTTGAGACCAATACCGGCATGAGGTCCACGATTAATCAAGTAACATGCTGTACTAACCGCCTCTGCCCAGAAACGTTTAGACAACCCTGTATTAGAGAGCATGCACCTAGCTCTCTTAAGCAATGTCTGATTCATCCGTTCTACTACACCATTCTGCTGTGGCGTGCCTCTGATGGTGTGATGCCTAGAAATCCCCACCTCTCTGCAAAACGAATCGAACTTAGTACTGCAGAACTCCAAACCATTATCTGTCCGGAGCTTCTTGATCTTCTTCTCTGTCTGGTTCTCCACTACTTTCTTCCAGTCCTTGAAATTTCTCAGAGCCTCATTCTTGTGCTTCATGATAATCACCCAAGTCCTCCTTGAATAGTCATCAACAATAGACAAAAAATACCTGTGCCCCCTTAGAGATTCCTGACGTGAAGGTCCCCAACAATCTGAGTAAAGATAATCCAGAACACCTTTTGTGTTGTGTATACCCTTAGGAAAACTATTACGCTTCATCTTCCCTAGTACACAATGCTCACAAAATTTAAGGTCCTTGACCTTATGGCCACATAGAAGATCCCGTTTGGTCAGCTCCTACATCCCTCGAGTGCTCATTTGCCCGAGCCTGATGTGCCACAGCTTGGACATATCTCCCTCGTTCACCTCTGATGATGTAACCATAGCCGACCCTGCAAGCGTTCTTCCTTGGAAGAAATACAAGGAGCCCTGCTTAAGGCCTTTTAGCATCACCTCTGAACCGTTACAGACACTGACTGCTCCACCTTTACCTTTAAAACTGAACCCTTTGCTGTCCAACTGACTAAGAGAAATCAGATTCTTTGTCATAAGTGGAACGTGTCGAACCTGTTCAAAGTGACAAACTTACCATCATGAGTCCTGACCTTGATCGAACCGATACCGACTACCTTGCAGACTGCACTGTTGGCCATGCTTATTTCACCGCCATCCACCTTCCTGTAATCAGTAAACCATTCTCTCCTAGAACTGATATGGTACGATGCTCCTGAATTAAGAATCCATGCGTCAGATGCAAGTGCTGATTCTGATGTAGCTAGAGCATAATCCTCATCTGAACTGCTATCCTTGGCCATCATGGCCTCTGCTCTGACCGGTGCCTTTCCTTGCTTCTTTCTAGGATAGTCGAACTTCTAATGCCTCTTCTCCTTGTAGAAATTACAGATATCCCCAGGCTTTTGACCCTTCTTGTGTGAAGAATTACCTTTATTGTTCTTCCTCCCACTAGAACCCCTGCTGTTGCTACTACTAGCAACCAAACCTGATGACTGGGTACCTGCCTCATTCCCACTCGCCTTTCGACGTAACTCTCTTGTCTTGAGAGAAGTTTTCACTTCCTCTAGAGAGATAACATCTTTACAATTTATGCATGAATCGACATAATGTTCATAAGACATAGGTAAAGATACTAAAAGTTACAAGGCTGCATCCTCGTCTTCCACAACTACTCCTATATTACGCAGTTCAAGTAATGCAGAAGTAAATCTATCAAGATGATCATTTATGGGCGTACCTTCAGTCATCCGACAATCATACAGCTTCTTCTTTAGGTATAACTTGTTGGTCAATGAACGTGTCATGTACATATCTTCTAACATTAACCAAAGATCGCTTCCGGAGTCTGTTCCTGAAACATTGGTTAGGATCTCATCATCCAATTGTCTGACGATCTTGGCGTGAGCCTTCTGATCCAACTTCTTCAATGCCGCTGCCTCTTTTGCTGTTGCTTGCTTGTCCTTCTCTCACTGTTCTGCGGTATCTATTGTGGTGGTTGCCTTACCCTTGGGATCCTTGCGATCCCTGATTGCAATCTCCAATGGTTCCCATAAATCTTTGTTAATCAACAAAGCCTTCATCTTGATCTGCCAGAGAGAAAAACTATTCTTCCCATTGAACTTGTCGATAGAATCTGCTCCTTGACCCATCTTCTTGTTTTCTGGAGCAGAATCCCTGAATTTCCAACCACGAACCAAAGCTCTGATAATACCAGAGCTCTGATACCACTTGTTATAGCAATAATAAGACTTGATAAGAAAAGTGAGCAATCACAAGAACACCAATTTACGTGGTTCACCAACTTGGCTACATCCATGGGGAGGGGAGAGAATATTATTATCAATCTGGAGAAACGATTACAAGATCTCACTATTACTGCTACACGAATTATTGATCACAATAATTCCTAACTGTGTAACTGTAAAATTACAGACCTATTCTGAGCACTCTAATAATATATCTGAGACAAAATCACTAACTTTGATCTAGACTAATGGCTTCTATTTATACCGGTGAAGTCTATCTCAAAGTCTGATAGGAACTTGGAATTCTAGTACGAAACTGACTTGAAAACCTTCCCTTTTACGTAACTGCTGAAAACTGCACGAACTTGGAATTTGGGGTCTTGGTCCGGGCGGGTATTGACCTTGGTCCGGTCGAACCCTTGGCCTTGGTCCGGTCGGGTGCCTTCCAAGGTCCGCCCGGATCTACTCCTCTCTATTATGCAGAATTTCCGACGTGCTTTGTACTGCCCGGGTCTTCAGTCTGGTGCGCCCGGACCCCCTTGGTCCGCCCGGGTCTTATGTCAATGTCCGCCCGGACCTTTCATGCTGCTCTGCCAAGGAATTGCAAAATCTTCTGTTGTTTAACCCTTTAACTTAGCGTCCCAAATTCAAAGGCATTAACCCAACATTTTATATTCACCCAACCCCACCCATTTAACCCCACTAATTCTCTCTCTTCATTTTTCACCACTCATTTTATCCAACCAACACTACTATTTACCCCACTCATTTTCTCTCTTCATTTTCCACGACACATTCACTACTTTCTCTTAATTATTGTGCCCTTTTTTGTCTCAGTTCACATGAAACGGAAGGAGTAGTCACCTACAAAGTCTAGGTTCCATCTATAAATTGACATATCCCAAAATGAATCATCAAAAAAATAATTCTCTTAATTAAGAGTAAATTTGAAATATTTTGGTCATTTATTTTGAGACAAGGGTAGTAGAATTTTAACTATATACTTCATCCGTCTCATTTTAAGAGTCAAAAAATGGGTGGGTTCAAGAATTAAGGAAAATGTGATGTGTTGTGAGTGTTGATAGTTTGGTAGGAGAGAGAAAGTAGGGTAGAGAAAGTTAGTGGATATACAATTGTTGTAAGTATGACATGTAGGACTCACTTTCTATTTTAAGATTTTGACTCTTAAAATGGGACAATCTTTTAGAAAATTATTAACTCTTAAAATAGGACAGAGGGAGTATACATTGGGATAATCTTCATTAAAGGGTAATTCCATATCATGGCATATTAAATTTAAACTTTGGGGCGCTTCCGGTTGGTTGAACTGCTAATGATAATGATGTGTTCAAAGTTGAAATTAATGTTCTTCTTCTAAACACTATGTGTTAGAGCAATAAACAAGACTTGATGAGTAAATCAAGCAATCAGAAGAACACATATTTATGTGGTTCACCAACTTGGTTACGTCAACGGGGAGGGGAGAGAATATTATTATCAATCTGAAGAAACGTTTACAAGATCACACTAATCTATGCTAGCACGAATTTTGGTCCTAAAATTCCTGACTGTGCTAATCCCTAGATCTAGAATTATTGATCTCTCTCTGAGCACTGTATTTTCTGAGGTATGAATTTGTGTTAGGATGACCCCTCTATTTATACTAATAGAGTCCTAACCCTGAAGACATAAGGAATAGCTTATATTAATCCCTAAATGATTAATAATAATTCCTGATAAGGATTACAAAAGCCCTTGTCCCAAAAGGAATAAATAATAATCCCTAACTCTGAGCCAATAAGGAATACAAAAGTCCTAGTCCCAAAAGGACTAACTAATCCTTATTGCGATCTTGCTCCGTCTTGGAATTACGAATTTTTTCCTATTGTATAATCCTCTAACTTGGCGTCCCAAATTCAAAGGCATTATCCCAACAATATCCACCTTGACTTTGAATCTCCATGAGAACAAACATTTTCTCCCCCCCTTGCCTCTTCTGCTATCTAATAGCTGTGAATATTAAGCAAGTCCAAACAATGTTGGAACTTGCTCCCCGTCACGGATTTTGTGAACATATCTGCAGGGTTGTCCGTGTTGGGTTTCGTAGTAACATGCGCAGCGGAATATAGCATTTAAATTTTTATGAAACCCAAAGCCATGGATCCGTACATTTGATTAAATCAAATACAACATAATGAATAAAGGAATAAACTAACCCTTGATGGCTATCAAATTTTCTCTTGGTCTTTGGTGGAGATTTGAAGACTTGATCACGATCACAAAGCTTGAACACGAACTTTGAAGATGATGATTTTCACCCTCTAGCGGTATCCACACTTCGAACGAATATCAAAGGAGCTTCTTTGATCTTGGTTGCTAGACCAATAATTGTGAAACACACTTTCACAATTCAATAAAGAACTATATGGAATTTATTTGTGAATTATTTTGTTCCTCAATCAATGATATCTTAGAACAAAATAAAATCTCTCTCAAACTCTTTGAGACTCACAAAAGCACTTGTTAATATGGTCTGGCCGAATTGGGGTTTTTATACACAATTAAGACATATTCCAAATAGGTAACTTGTGTCAAAAACCATTTCTAATCGAATTAGGAAGTTTCCACCCGACAGCACCAGGCGCCCGCCTGCAAAGGACCAGGCGCCCGCTTGAATGACCAGAAGGTCCTTGGCTTTCTGGAATTAATTCAGGCGCCCGCCTGGTCTGACCCAAGCGCCCGTTCGGTAGACCATACAGCCCAGAATGTTTTCAGAAATTCCTCCAAGGTCCTTTGACTCTAAATTCCAATATAGTCCTCTTATTTAAGATTCGTTCTGTTGTGTGTGACCCTCTAGGATTATACTAAGTTGGCAATGGGCTCAAACATGATCCCATAAGATATGATTAGGTTCTAGCAAACCGTCATACCTACCCAAATAGTATAACTAGATACAAGTTCGCATTCCTTTAGAATATGTCACAATCCCTTCGTCCACGATGTCATTGAACACAAGTCATGGTCAAACAGTCAACTTGTCTTGTTCAATACTTTCTCGATTCTGAATATGTTGATAATTCAAATGCTATTGATCCAATCAATCCATTTGAGTCCGGCCGAACATTTCATCAACATCATTCCTTCGAGGGGCCCAAGCTTGACATCTCTCCGTGGAGGGACAAATCCATTCAGCTTATTATTCTTCCCAATGGGAATCCGATTATGCCAATCATACCCTTTATAACTACCGTGTTAAGGTAGCGTTTGAATATGTCAAACACAATGTTCATCAAGTGGAAGACTATAATAACTTCATGTCTAAGGATTCGAATGACATAACTAATATGAGATATATGTATGACATAGACCATGACATAAATCTCATACAGCGGGTCATGTCCAGCACCTTGTTCCAAACAAGTACCCATAAATCTAACATGATCATCTCATGATCATTTAGCCTTTATACTAGTGCTTAACAAGTACTAGGGACGGGGATTATTATAAGTAAACATGAACAACAATAATAATCAAAACATCTCTTTATTGATATGAAATAAATGATAACAATTACAACGTTTATTAAACGTGCCTAGGGCACCACTACCAACAATCTCCCACTTGCCCTAGGCCCAATCTCCCATGTATCTAATACCCATGAACCTAACATGACCATCATGTTTAGCTTGTGGAAGTCCCTTTGTTAGCGGGTCCGCAACATTGTCATCAGTAGGTACTCTGCATATATTTACGTCTCCCCTATCAACGATCTCTCGAATGATATGAAAACGCCTAAGTATGTGTTTGGATTTCTGATGTGCTCTTGGTTCCTTTGCTTGAGCAATAGCACCATTATTATCACAATAAAGGTCTATTGGATTAGCAATACTAGGAACCACTTCAAGTTCAGTTATGAACTTCTTAATCCAAACAGCTTCCTTTGCAGCATCCGATGCAGCAATATACTCAGCTTCTGTTGTAGAATCAGCGGTTGTACTTTGCTTGGAACTCTTCCAGCTTACAGCTCCACCATTTAACATAAACACAAAACCCGATTGCGATCGGCTATCATCTTTGTCGGTTTGGAAGCTTGCATCCGTGTAAGCATTTACAACGAGATCATCTTCCATTCCTCCATAGACCAAAAACGAGTCTTTAGTTCTTCTCAAGTACTTAATCGCTTTCACAGCTATCCAGTGATTTTCGCCAGGGTCGGATTGGTATCTACTTGTCATGCTCAAAGCATAAGATACATCCGGCCTAGTACAAATCATGGCATACATGATGGACCCAATTGCCGAAGCATATGGATCATCATTCATTTTCTCACGCTCATCGTTTGTCTTAGGACATTGAGTCTTGCTTAGAGAAACTCCATGTAACAAGGGCAAGGTGCCTCTCTTAGAATTTTCCATACGGAATCTTCTAATGACCTTGTCAATGTATGTACTTTGGCTTAAACCAAGTAGCTTCCTTGATCTATCTCTATAGATCTTAATGCGAAGAATATATGCAGCTTCACCCATATCTTTCATTGCGAAGCACTTTCCTAACCAAGTCTTCACAGACTGAAGTGTAGGAATGTCCTTTCCAATGAGTAATATGTCATCCACGTATAAAATAAGGAATAGCACTATGCTCCCACTAATCTTCTTGTATACACAAGGCTCATCCTCGTTCTTGATGAAACCAAACTCTTTGACCGATTCATCAAAACGGAGATTCCAACTCCTAGAAGCTTGCTTCAATCCATAGATAGATCTCTGCAATTTGCATACTTTAGAATCTTGTTCAAAACCTTCTGGTTGTGTCATATACACATCCTCTTGGAGTTTTCCATTCAGGAAAGCGGTTTTGACGTCCATCTGCCATATTTCATAGTCATGATATGCGGCAATGGCAAGCAAAATTCTTATAGACTTGATCATTGCTACGGGTGAAAAGGTCTCATCATAGTCAATACCATGAACTTGCCTATAACCCTTCGCTACAAGCCTAGCTTTGTAAGTATGCACCTTCCCATCCATGTCAGTCTTCTTCTTGAAGACCCATTTGCATCCTATGGTTTTTACACCTACGGGCGCATCAATCAAATTCCAAACTTGATTGTCTTGCATGGATTGCAATTCGGATTCCATGGCTCCAAGCCACTTGTCCGAATCAGGAGAAGACATCGCCTCTTGGTAGGTTGACGGTTCATCATTCTCAATGATTTCTACCTCATTACTATCCGTTACGAGAAATCCATATCTCTCGGGCTCGGATCGTAACCTACTAGATCTGCGAGTTTCTTGTGTATTTTGAACAGGTTCCACAACTCCTTGTGGTTCTTGTTCTTGTTCCACTATTGGTTCAATGTTATTTTATGGGTCTTGAATTTCTTCAAGATTTATTTTACTCCCATTGATTTCTTTGGAGAGAAACTCTTTCTCTAGAAAGACACCAGTTCGGGCAACAAACACTTTGTTGTCCTCACGTTTGTAAAAGTAATATCCTCTAGTTTCCTTAGGATATCCCACGAAAATACATTTATCAGATTTGTGTGCAAGTTTGTCTGAGACAAGTCTTTTGACAAAATCTTCGCAACCCCAAATCTTCATGAAAGACAGACAAGGCATCTTTCCGCTCCATATATCATATGGAGCCTTTTGAACCGATTTAGTTGGAACACGATTTAGTGTGAAAGCAGCGGTTTCTAGGGCGTAACCCCAAAAGGATATTGGAAGATCAACTTGACTCATCATTGATCGAGCCATGTCTAACAAAGTCCGATTCCTCCTCTCGGACACACCATTCCATTGTGGTGTTCCGGGTGGAGTCAATTGTGAAACTATTCCACAATTCTTTAGATGATCATCAAATTCTTGACTCAAGTATTCTCCACCTCGATCTGATCGAAGTGCCTTAATACTTTTGCCAAGTTGTTTTTCTACTTCATTTTGAAATATTCTAAATATCTCAAATGCTTCACTTTTATGTTTCATTAGGTAAACATACCCAAATCTACTATAGTCATCAGTGAAGGTTATGAAGTATTGAAATCCTCCCCTAGCATTGCTACTTAATGGTCCGCATACATCGGAATGTATCAACCCCAATAAGTCGCTTGCCCTTTCACCCAACTTGGTAAAAGGTGTCTTAGTCATTTTTCCAAGAAGACACGACTCACAAGTGTCATATGACTCGAGGTCACATGAACCTAAAAGTCCGTCCCCATGGAGTTTTGAGATACGCTTCTCATTAATATGACCAAGATGGCAATGCCATAAATAGGTATGATTTACATCATTAGGTTTAGATTTCTTATTTACATGATAGACATTGTCATTATTTTCATTCTTGACATCCAAGATATAAAGGCCATTAAATGAATTAGCAATACCATAAAGCACATCATTTAAATAAATAGAAAATTTCTTATTCTCAATAAGAAACTTAAAACCTTCATTATCCAAACAAGAAATTGAAATAATATTTTTGCTTAAATCCAGAACATAATAACAATTGTTCAAAACAAGAATTAATCCGGAAGGTAAAGTGACTTCATAAGTCCCTACGGCTAATGCAGCAACTCTTGCTCCATTCCCCACGCGTAGATCTACTTCACCTTCTTTAAGCAGTCTCCTATTCTTTAGTCCCTGCACATTTAGACAAATGTGAGAACCACATCCGGTATCCAATACCCAAGAATCAGTGGTAGAAAGGAGAATATCTATCATATAGATACCTGAAGTCGACGCAGCCTTGCTGCTCTTCTTCTTCTTTTGCTCTTCTAAGAAAGCCTTGCAATTACGTTTCCAATGACCAATTTCTTGACAATGGAAACAGATTGCATCCTTTTGTGAATCGGGTTTTGCCTCAGAAGCCTTGGCAACCTTTTCCTTACTTATTTTGGGTTTGACAACTTTCTTACCCTTTCCTTTGGCACTAGCCTTCTTCCCATCATGAACCAAGAGCACGGGAGAACCTTTCTCCACAATTTTCATCTCTGCAGTTTTGAGCATCCCATGCAACTCAGAGAGATTCTTATCCATTCCATGCATGTTATAATTCATCACAAACTGATTATAACTTTTAGGCAATGAATTAAGAATGAGATCCGTGGCTAGCTCCAATGGGATTGGATAGCCAAGTTTCTCAAGGTGCCCTACATAACCTTTCATTTTAAGAAAGTGAGGACTCACTTGTTGCCCTTCATTCATTTTACAAGTAGTGAATGCAACAATGGTCTTGTACCTCTCTTGCCTAGCTTGCTCTTGAAACATGGTTCTCAACTCCACGCCTATCTCATAGGCTTCCAAATGTTCCAAACTTTGTTGGAGTTTTAAACACATAGTAGCAAGCATGAGACAACTTACATCTCTAGAATCATTACGATGTTTCTTGTAATTGTCTCTTTCTACCCTAGGGGCAGTAGGCGGTGGTTCAGTAGGGAGAGGCACATCGAGATTGTACAACTTATCTTCTTGCCTAAGAACGATTCTTATGCTACGGATCCAATCCATGAAGTTAGTACCATTCTCTTCGAGCTTATCCTTCTCAAGGATCGATCGCAATGACATTGATTGAGTGTTATTAGTCATTATCTACAAATATGCAAAATTTCCAAAATTTAATAAGTACCGATTTTCATTAAAGAGATAAATAATGTATTTTTCAAACAAAATACTCCCACTAAATTATATAACCTTCATATACATCCAATGTATAATATAATTTAATTGGGCTAAGATCCATCTTTAATTTAACTTTTGAGTCCACGGAGGCGGACCGCCCAAAAATAAATTAATTAGGTAGACAATCATGTCAATCATATCCCATATGATTCTTAGATCCTTTTATGAGATTCTTTGAGAAATCCAATTTCAAAAAACATGTTTAATCTCATCTTTTGCCTAAGCCCAAAACTGTTTTGACGCCTAATTAAGTCCAACCATTTTAAACGCATAGGAACCATTCAATTTAACGCACCTTGCGGAGGCAAGCCCACATTAAATTAATGAACCTCATCTTGCTCATACATGAATAAAATCAATGCACTTCGCGGAGGCGAACCCACATCAAAATCACCCATATATAAACAAGTGTTTTAATCATAGCATGGCAATGAAGGACTTAAAACTTTCTTTGAAGGTTCATCACATATAGCATATAACACATTTATGAGCACATAATATAAACATGTTACACATCAAGTTTAGCCACTAAATTAATCTCCATTAATTTAAGCATGATATTTATGTGTCATTAGTTTCTCTATAATTATGAGGATGAGACTATTTCAACTTTGGTTATTATCTCCAAATCAAGACAACAAGAAGTGCGGTCGAACTAAGCCATTAGGCAACCACAATCCCGCACTAATTCAAGAAACCAAGAAAGTAGTCCATGTGGCCGAAACTAAGCAATAGATGGTCTCGATGAACGTAGGCCAATTGCATTCACAATTCCACATGGATCTCCAATCATTGAATCAAGAACTTTGTTTCTCAATTTTAGCAATTATGAACTCTTCATAATTCTAACTTCGTTTTATCTTTGAAACTTTGATTGCGATCAAGTTTGGAAAACACAATCTCGATGAACGCAGATTAGCCATCCAAACCTTGAACCAATCTTAGAATCACAAGACCAAAACAAATAGGAAAATCAAACCCCAAAATCCACACACAAACCAACTACCTAAAACCCATTCCAGATCAGCAAGTCTGGACTGGTTCTGTTACTGGTTTTGTCGAATTTTTCGAAAATTTCATATTCAGATTTTTAACCAAAATCAGAACATATTTTGACCACCGAGCGCCCGCCTGGTCAACAGCGAGCGGGCGCCTGTTTGGTCAGAATAGTATAGAATTTTAAAGTTCGAAAATTTTGTCTCAAAATTATTTTCCCCGATTATTAAAACTTTGATCCAATCAAAAATTAATAATCATAATAATCCAGAATCCACTATAATTTTTATTGCGATTGAATCGTGCGATTAAAGTTAAAAACAATAAACCACATAAAATCACATAACACATAAACATCATATAATCCAATATTCATATCATGCTTGGCACATAAACAATTTATATACACACACCATGATCCAAGTATTGAATTAATCAACATGAACGGGGCTCTGATACCACTGTTGGGTTTCGTAGTAACATGCGCAGCGGAATATAGCATTTAAATTTTTATGAAACCCAAAGCCATGGATCCGTACGTATGATTAAATCAAATACAACATAATGAATAAAGGAATAAACTAACCCTTGATGGCTATCAAATTTTCTCTTGGTCTTTGGTGGAGATTTGAAGACTTGATCACGATCACAAAGCTTGAACACGAACTTTGAAGATGATGATTTTCACCCTCTAGTGGTATCCACACTTCGAACGAATATCAAAGGAGCTTCTTTGATCTTGGTTGCTAGACCAATAATTGTGAAACACACTTTCACAATTCAATAAGGAACTATATGGAATTTATTTGTGAATTATTTTGTTCCTCAATCAATGATATCTTAGAACAAAATAAAATCTCTCTCAAACTCTTTGAGACTCACAAAAGCACTTGTTAATATGGTCTGGCCGAATTGGGGTTTTTATACACAATTAAGACCTATTCCAAATAGGTAACTTGTGTCAAAAACCATTCCTAATCGAATTAGGAAGTTTCCACCCGACAGCACCAGGCGCCCGCCTGCAAAGGACCAGGCGCCCGCTTGAATGACCAGAAGGTCCTTGGCTTTCTGGAATTAATTCAGGCGCCCGCCTGGTCTGACCCAAGCGTCCGCTCGGTAGACCAAACAGCCCAGAATGTTTCCAGAAATTCCTCCAAGGTCCTTTGACTCTAAATTCCAATATAGTCCTCTTATTTAAGATTCGTTCTGTTGTGTGTGACCCTCTAGGATTATACTAAGTTGGCAATGGGCTCAAACATGATCCCATAAGATATGATTAGGTTCTAGCAAACCGTCATACCTACTCAAATAGTATAACTAGATACAAGTTCGCATTCCTTTAGAATATGTCACAATCCCTTCGTCCACGATGTCATTGAACACAAGTCATGGTCAAACAGTCAACTTGTCTTGTTCAATACTTTCTCGATTCTGAATATGTTGATAATTCAAATGCTATTGATCCAATCAATCCATTTGAGTCTGGCCGAACATTTAATCAACATCATTCCTTCGAGGGGCCCAAGCTTGACATCTCTCCGTGGAGGGACAAATCCATTCAGCTTATTATTCTTCCCAACGGGAATCCGATTATGCCAATCATACCCTTTATAACTACCGTGTTAAGGTAGCGTTTGAATATGTCAAACACAATGTTCATCAAGTGGAAGACTATAATAACTTCATGTCTAAGGATTCGAATGACATAACTAATATGAGATATATGTATGACATAGACCATGACATAAATCTCATACAGCGGGTCATGTCCAGTACCTTGTTCCAAACAAGTACCCATAAATCTAACATGATCATCTCATGATCATTTAGCCTTTATACTAGTGCTTAACAAGTACTAGGGACGGGGATTATTATAAGTAAACATGAACAACAATAATAATCAAAAAATCTCTTTATTGATATGAAATAAATGATAACAATTACAACGTTTATTAAACGTGCCTAGGGCACCACTACCAACAGTCCGCCGTCCATACCTTCTTCACATTTACACGTTTCTCATGCCCCAGGAAATGATATCTGACATCAATGTGCTTGGTCCTCTCATGATGAACTTGATCCTTTGCCAAACAAATCGCGCTCAAACTATCTCAATAAATAATAGCCTCATCCTGATGTATCCCAAGATCGCTGATCAATCCCTTTAACCATATTCCTTCCTTAGTGGACTCTGTCAATGCCATGTATTCTGCTTCTGTTGTAGACAACGTCACTTTCACCTGCAATGTAGCCTTCCAACTGACAACTGACCCACCAAGTGTAAATACATATCCGGTCATCGATCTTTTTGTATCAACATCGCCCGAATAGTCCGAATCTGAGAACCCCTCTACTGCACATTCTTCTCCACCTCCATTGATGAGACCGACATCACTGGTACCTCTAATATACCTAAAGATCCGCTTCACACCCTGCCAATGTTCCTTGCCCGGATTACCCATGAACCGACTAACAACACTAACTGCATGTGCATCTTGGAGATTATGCCCTAGGCCCTTGAGAAATACCTCATGTTATGTTATGTTCTCATTTGTTATGGAGATAACAACCTGGATTATTATATGTTTTTGCATGTTTATTATAATAATCCCCGTCCCTAGTACTTATGAAGAACTAGTATAAGTTTAATCGATGATCATGTGTATGTGATACTAATTAAACTTATGGGTACTTGTTGGTGAACAAGTACTGGACATGACCCGCTATGAGATTTATGTCATAGTCAATGTCATAATTAAATCTCATATAGTTATATCATTTGATATCCTTAGACCTGAGATTATCATGGTCTTCCACATGATGAACATTTTGTTTGACATAGTCAACCACTACCATTAACCAGGTAGTCATAAAGGCTATGATTGGCATAATCGGAATCTTGTAGGGAAGAATGATAAGTCAATGTTGAATTTGTCCCTCCCTCAAGAGAGATATCTTCTTGGGCCACTCGAAGAGTGAGATTGATGAAATGCGTTACCACGCTCAAATGAATTAATGTATTTAATGTCATTTTCTCATATCAATCTACCCGGGATCGAGAAAGAATTGAACAATATAAGTTGACATTGTCGCGTCCCAACCCGTGGTCCTACTTGGCCCCACATTCAGGACACGCACGGAAGACGTCATAAAACACTTTTAGAAAATTTTCGAAATGTTCTTTCATAAAAGTTTCATATCACAAACTCATTAAGTTGAAAACTTTCATTTCAACACACCACAACTAAAGTTTTACACACTTTACTTACAAATGTACAATCACCACATTTTAACAAATCAGGTGATACACGGATACAGTCTCGGTTACACTACCCCAAAGGTTATACATTTATATAATGTAACCTTTAAAACACACTTACTTTCCAAAATGGATTATCAACCTGACGTCCTCCCTTGTGAAGTGACCTATCCCCTTGGCTCGCCTTTATCTAAGGAAAACAAATAAACAAGGAACGGGGTGAGAGTAAATCTCAGTAAGCTACTAAAATGCAACTACGTTACATGCTAAAATGATACTCGTAATTGAACGATGTCAATAAGCATTCACATATCACATAACATGAGAGGCAAAGCCAACTCATCATACCACACATAAGGCGGAAATAAACACTCATAGGTAGATACTGAGCCAAGGTTTTCGAATAAAACATAACCATCTGAGAGATATCAACTGAGCAGCACCAAAGGGCTGAAATGGGTTCCGGAACCAAACAATAACAACAACAACAACAACGGGGGGAAATGACACAAAGTCATAACCCAAAATGCCCAACCTCTGGCCCAAGGAAGGGGGTTAAAAATGGGAAACCAATGGTAGAAGCCTTACAATGAACTTGGCTCGTGTGCCATTATAATCCCTACCATTTCCTGAAATCACAACAAGAAGTACCAGCTGGACTTTACACGAGAGCACAGTAATAAATACTTGCTTAAACAACAACCGGGGCATGATTCCAAAGTAGGGAACCACACAAAACTCATCATAAAGATGTAAACACGTTACTCATAAAAGAGTTCACAACATTTACATTAAGTCACAACACAATCCTTTATCAATGACATTAAGTCAAACAACAATCTTGCACACACTAGAACAGGATCCTCAACAACCAAGCACGTTAAACCCATTTCTCACACAAGGGATTTCAAAGTAAGAAACCCCACGAAAGCATCATAAAGATTTACAACACCCAAAATGAACCTAAACGGTTACATCATTCCAAACTCGATCACAAACGGACTAATTCATACTCTTTTGTGTGATAAAACACCTATCGGAGTATCATAGGGTAATAACCAGAACCTAGTCATGATTTGAACCTTAATTCAAGTTGAATAAACCAATTCATCGTGTATTACTCGAAAATAGCTTTCCAAGGATAGTTTACACGTCTAAAACAGAGTCCGAATCAAGAAGTTATGGCCTCCGAAAGATTGAACGTAAAACGGACAAACTACAAAAGAAGAGGGTGCGCACGCCCTCCCTAAAAGGGAGCGCGCGCCCCCTTTGATCAGAATGGTGGTTTTTGAGTGAACTAAAGGGTGCGTACGCCCTCCCTAAAAGGGAGCGCGCGCCCCCTCGCCCGATTAAGCTTTTTTGGCCTTCCTGGTAGCCTAAAACTTGATAATTTTATTCCCTTCGTTCCACCGTCCCAAAAGTACTAACATACTCTTTACAACAATTGCTTAACACAACTAAACCCGAGTATAAAACTTACCCAAGGACATTACATCCCTTCTTAGAACCAAGTCTCATACAACTCCCTTTGTCCCAAAATCACAAAACTCATTCAAAACATAAATTCACAACACATATAGCACATATAACATATATATGACCATTTTAACATTTAAGGAGAATTAGTAACTTACCTATTTCCAGAAAAGTATCGAGAAAATAATATTTGATCGGGTAGGAATACGTTACTCAACACCCTGAACATTTTGGTATAATTAGATTTTAAAATGGAGTAGTAAATAAAATGATAAAAATTACCAAAGTCGGGAACCCTAACCTTTTCTTTCTTCTTCTTTGCTCAGAGAAAAATTTGGGAGACTATGTATGTGAAACGCAGAGAGGGAGATGGGTAGGGATAAGTAAGAATTGATATTTTCCATTTTTTACTTAAGCCCTCCTAGTTTCATTTTAAACAACTAAACCCCTCTACTTTAAATTCCACTAAAGACCTTATAGTTTCAACTAATTCAATTAACTCCCTTAACCATTATTACTACTTGCTAAGTAAATAACACAATTAATCAAACAATATGTGCAAGTCATAAAATATGATGCAACACATAAAATGCACACATAAGTTCAAATTAAAATCCCAAAAATATAAAATAAATTGGGACGGGTTTTGGGGTCGTTACAATCACTCCCCCTTAAAGAAAATTCGTCTTGAATTTTAGGGTAACTTACCAAACGAATCAAACAACCAAGGGTATTTCTTTTTCATTTCCTTCTGAAGTTACCAAGTTGACTCTTCAACATTGTGATTCCTTCATATCATTCTAACAAGCGGAATACTCTTGTTTCTCAACTCTTGAAACTTTGGTATCAATCACACGAACTGGTTGTTCTATATAAGATATATCGGGTTCTAGATCCTCTGGTATCTCTGATAACACATGAGATGGATCATACAAATTTTTACGAAGCACGGAGATATAAAACACGTTATGAATTTACCCAAAGAAGATTGCAACACAAGATAGTACGCAAGATTTCCAACTCTTTCTATAATTTCAAAAGGCCCATTATGACTTTCCATCGAATAGCCAATCTCAATAGGTAGAAAGTGAGCGGATTTTGTCAATCTATCCACGCTTACCCATACTGTATCATGCTTTCACCGAGTACGAGGCAATCCTGTTACAAAATCCATCACAATATGCTCCCATTTCCACTCTGATATCTCTAGAGGTTGAAGTAGACCGGCAGGTCTTTGAGGTTCAGCTTTAACCTGTTGATAAATCAAACACTTTGATATGTAATCCGCTATTTACCATTTCATATTATTCCACTAAAAATATTGTTTCAAATTCTGATACATCTTGGTACTTCCGGGATGAATACTATACTTGAACTCGTGACCCTCATCAAGAACTTGGCGTTTAATTCCATCAATATCTGGTGCACATAGCCGTCCTCTATAAGTTAATACTCCTTTAGGACTAAAAGAGAGATCTTCAAATTTTCTATCTTTGGTTTTATCCACTAATTTTCTCAACTCGGGGTCATCCTTCTGAACATCTTTTATCTGTTTGAATTAAAGTTGGCAATACTCTATTATTCACAAACATAACTCCATGTCTCGATTCATGTGAACACCAATCCCGTACATCCTCTAACATCTTCTATCCTCAGACCATCCTCGAAACTATGTAAGATTTCTGACTAATAGTATCTATAACCAAATTTGCCTTGCCCAGATAATAAGAGATGGTACAATTATAATCCTTCACAAGCTCCATCCATCTACGCTATCGCTTGTGCAACTCTTTCTGGGGGGAAAAGATATCTCAACTCTTATGATTTGTAAAAATCTCAAACTTTGTTCCATAAAGATAATGTTTCCACTTATGTAACGCAAAAACAATCGCAGCAAGTTCCATGTCATGGGTCGGATAGTTCTGTTCACAAGGAGTTAACTTCCTCGAAGCATCACTGTAAATAACCATCATTCCCATTAGGTAACGCAAGAATAGATGCGGTGGTAAACTTCTTCCTTAATTCTTCAAAATTAACTTGACATTTTTCATCCCACACATATTGTACATTCTTTCGAGTCAACTGAGTGAATGGTGTAACAATCTTGGAAAACCCCTCAATAAATCTTCGATAATACTCCGCTAAACCCAGAAAATTTCGCAAATAACTGCTTCCCTCGGAGCCCAGACAAAACCATTCGCAAATATTGTTCATGTTCCTCTCGAGATTTAGAATAAACAAGGATATTACCAACAAAGACAACCACAAAGGTATCAAGATAAGATTTGAAAACCCGGTTCATCATATCCATAAAAACAATGGGAGCATTAGTTAACCCGAAAGGCATGACAAGAAACTCATAGTGACCATACCTACTACGAAAAGTAGTCTTAGGGATGTCTTCAGAATGAATCTGCAACTGATGATACACATTCCTCAATTCAAGCTTCAAAAAGACTACTGAACCTTGAAGTTGATCAAATAAGTCATCAATGTGAGGTAGAGGATATCTGTTCTTTACCGTTACCTGATTCAGCTTCCTGTAGTCAATGCATAGTCTCAAAGACCCATCCTTCTTCTTTACAAACAACACAGGAGCTCCCTACGGTGATACACTGAGTCGGATAAAACCATTATCAAGTAACTCTTGCAATTGAACTTTCAACTCTTTCAATTCAGCTGGAGCCATTCTGTAAGGTGACTCATACCTGGAAGTAAATCAATACAGAACTCGATTTCCCTATCGGGAGGCATAGAATATTCAGTAGAGAACACATCAGGAAACTCTATAACAATATGCACATCCTCTATTTCAAAAACCCTTTTTAATAGTATCTAGAACACTGGCCAAGAATCCCACACAACCATGGTGTAACAATTTTCTAGCCTTTACATAAGAAATAATAAAAATCCTCCTACCCAGAAGAGTAGCCTCAAAAGTAAATTTAGGCATAACAGGAATGGAGAATGTAACCACCTTTTTATAACAATCAACTGAAGCATGGTATTTACTCAACCAATCCATTCCCAAGATAATATCAAAATCTTGTAATGGAAAAACAACTAAATCAGCAAATAAAACATGCTCCCAAATATGCACATCACGAGTACGCAACACTCTATCATTTGCCAAACACTTCCCCATAGGGATGAACACTTCTAACACATAAGATAAAGACTCAGGAGACAGATGTAACTGAGATGCAAAATGCACAGACACATATAAATGCAATGAGCCGGGGTCTATAAGTGCACGTGCCCTCAAACTAGACATATAAATTATACCTCCTATCAAGTCAGAAAAATCTGAAGCTTGTTGTTGATTAATAGCAAAACACGACCTTGAACCTTAGGCTTTCCCGAGGCATCCCTCTTCTGACCCTGTGATGATCTAGCTCCACTCCCATATGATACATTCCTGGTTCTAGGACAATCCCTTTGAAAATGATCAAACTGACCACAATTCAAACACTTGCCCAACTTCTTCCAACACCTTTCTTCATAATACCTTGCCTTCCAACACCTGATAGTTCAATTTTCCTCTTATGTTCGTCAATATGGTGCTTCACTTGATAAACTCTATCAACTGCATCTTAAAAATCCGGTAACTTGTGAGATACTAGTTGAGTTCGGATCACAGTTCTTAATCCTTTCACAAATCGCATTGCCCTCCTCTCCTTAGTTTCAACTAGATGAGTACAGTACCTGGATAACTCTGTGAATTTGGATGTATACTGAGCCAAAGACATAGCATTTTGTTCCAAGTTGAGAAACTCCATTTCTTTCTTGTCTTGATCCACCCGAGTAATGAAATATTCTTTGAACTTCTTCTAGAAAATTTTCCCAAGTATAGGGTACATGAGTCTCATCCCAACAAATTTTCAAAGCTTTCCACCAATACTCAGCAGCTCCACTCAGTTTATAAGTAGCTGTAGACACCCCGCTTTGGACCTCTCACCCCGATTGCATACATAGTATTTTTATTTAACTTGTTTTTGTTAATTTCTGTTACTTCCGTTAAGTTCCTAACTGATTCCGTTAGTTTTGGACTAAACTGCATAACAGAGTTAACTTTTGGAGTCATTCTGTTATTCTCACCCGCGAGCGCCTCCCGTAATAGTCTTGGGGCGGGCGCGCGTTTGGTCCAATAGGCCGGACCCGCGCGCTTCCCACTTTGGCAGTAACAGATAGCACCATTTTTTCCCTCCCTTTTCTTATTTAGAAAATCTCTTCTTGATCACAAACACCTCCTTTTTACATCCACATTCATTCCCCCTTATTTCATAACTCCCAAATCCTTTATTCTAGCCATTCTTCATAAAAACAAAATATTTCATTTTATTATTATTTGATTTTCTTTTATTTCTTTCATTAATTCTTTTATTTATCTTTTTCTTGATTGGTCAATTCCATTTCACATGGATTGACCAATTTCCCTCCAACCTTTCCCTCCTAATTTTACCTATAAAAACCATCATCTCCTACCTTGGAAAGAGACCTCATTTTTAGACTTGAATTCTCTCTATACACAATTCTCTACACAAATTCTCCCAACAAGAGTTCTTTGTAACAAGACTCTACATAAAATTGTTCTACAACAATTTCTCCACAACAAAACACCATTTTCAAGTTCAAGTTTGAAGTCCTCTTTCTCAAGGTACTTTTTTCTTCTTCTTATTTTATTCATGTCTAGTCAATGTATGCAATCTCCATAAAAAGGGATACAACCAAAAGACCACTTCACTATTGAAGTTTGGTCAAGGTTACATCCCAACATTTTAATTCCACTTTAATTTACATTCTCATTTCTTAATATAATTATCTAGCAATAATTCGACATGTAATCTTTAGTATAAATCAATAAATAAGCAATTCTCCTTTATTTTTCCTCTATAAATTTCCCCTTTCTTTTCATTATAATTGTTAGTACATTTCTCTTATCATTAAATTGAAGGACATTTAGCATTAGAACACCAAAAGTAGCAAGACCCGCGTAAGCGGGGCGGAGTGGGTGTTTAAGTACTTCCCACTCCGTCACCTAACCCCCGAACCCCTCATCTCAAGAATCTTTGGTTTCGTAATCAATAAAAAAGGCTATTTTCTTAGGTTTCTCGCGTTCCTCTAAAACGTGGGTGGCGACTCTTAAAATCAAGTAGACATCCTAGGTAATTCACCGCTCTAGCCAATCCGTGGTCCCCCGGGGTATCTACAGTGGCGACTCTGCTGGGGATGTAGAGGGTTAAACTTGTGTTTTTCATTTTTGGTGTTCTTTTATTTTATTTTCTGGGCATTCTGGTAAAAAGGGTAGGAAGCGCGCGCCTCTGGCCTTCTTGGCCTAAAGCGCGCGCGTCCGACCCTAATTACCAGAATCGCCCGCCTCCCATCTTGTCCTTCAATTCCATGTTTCTGTGCTAACATTTGCTGTAGGGGAAAAGGTTCTATAATTTAGGGTCAAGGCAGTCCCTTGAACCCACTGATTTGCAGGTACTGCCCAGAAGCGGGCGCCACCACTTCTCTCAGTCTAACGCGCGCGCCTCCCGAGTAGGCATATGAATGCGCGCGCTTCTGGGCATTTCCCAGAAACAGAAACAGTGAACATAATGGACATTTTTGACAGTGTGTGAGCACCGGGCCTGCACAAAACCATCTTTTAATTCTCTGTTTCATTTTTTATCGGTCACACGGGTGATTCGAAAGTTGTAAATTACGTGCTTATTTGTTTTTTTTATTTCCTTTGAAAAAAAAAATAAAAATTTGGTACTTGTTAGACCTCACACTAAGCGCACAATTCTTATCAACTGCTCACTATCGAGTCGCACAAGTCCAACCCCAAACCCGTCGAGGCCCGTCCTAGGAAGTTTCAAGCTCCACTCGACCTTGACTCTTCCGAATCGGTAAACCTTAGCCTGTGGCGTAGTTCATGACTACATGCCGGGGGTGACCTTTAAGCCTCTCTTTAGCCGAGCACAAACCACACAATTCTAGTTAGGGTCTAACACTCCGTGACTCAAGTCGGTTTCCATGTACCGAGATTTCCCTAAACTAATGTCATCAAATCATACGTGCCGTTTCCAAAAGAAACAAATGGTTGTTATGGGACAAAATAAAACTCCGTCCCCAAAGTGGTTATTTTGGACGAAAATAAAAAAATCCGTCCCCGCATGTATGCTTTATGACATTAATTTAGTTTAATCCCGACACATGTAGGATTCACAAGCGTGGTGGAATCCGATGAGTATATGGGACCGCGAGAAGGTCTATATACTAGTGTGACGATTCCACTATTTTTCTAGAAACCCCAAAAAGGACTATGTCCTTCCGACTTTTGTAAATAAATAAAAAAAAGAGTCATTTTTCTTTATGTGGTTGAGTCTCTTCTTGTTTGTGGGTGAAATCATTTTATCCAAAAGGTGTTTGTGGGGCCATCCTAAGATCGACCGTCTTCTCTCCATAGGTCCAATGGCTTCAAACGGCAACGACAACGGCATTCCCGTGTCCAACGAAGGGTTATTCCGCATGGTAAAAGTATTGAAAGGGCAAATTGATACACTAGCCGAGGATGTTCGCCGCAAGGATGATTTATGGCGAGCCCGTTACGAGCATGTGGAAATGGCCCATAAAAGAGAAGTATCCAAACTCGAGGACCAATTGAAGGGGATCACGAATGAAAGAAAGGTCCAAGGCATCAATACCGGTTTGGTCAACACTCTCATGTCCTACATTGACCAAAGGCTTAGTGGGCTAAATTTGCACAAGGGCCCAAGCACCGATCTTCATCAAGCTTCTCTCCTCATGAACACAATGGAGGCTCTTCCCGAAAAGTTCAAGATGCCCGATAGGGATGGCCAAAATCGGTTCCGGGCCCGGTTCGGGTTCGGAACCGCCGGTTCCGGTTCAGCAAAAGGGTGAATCTGAACCGGCCCGCGCTTACCCCGGTTCCGGTTCCGGTTTGGCACAATCCGGTTCCGGTTCGGTCTGGTTCCGGTCCGGTTCCATTCCCCCCTTTATAATTATTGAAAAACAAGGGATTTTCGGTCCCGTTCCGGTCCAGTTCGGCATATATGTGACCCTGAACTGGCCCGGATGCCTTGCGGTTCCGGTTCGTCCGGTTCCGGTTTCCTCCCCGGTTTGCTCCGGTTTCGGGCTTTTCCGGTCCGGTTTTCCGGTTCCGGTTCGGTTTGGCCATCCCTAATGCCCGATATTGGCAAGTTCAAAGGCACCTCTTGTCCCGATGCTCATGTTGACTCCTACATTTGGGCCATGCTACCAAAGAAAGTGTCTCCTCAAATAATGGCACAATGCTTCCCGCTTACTCTCGAGGGGGTCGCAAAAGATTGGTATATGGGTCTTCCAGTTTCCACCCGCCTCAATTGGGATGTCGCTATGCTTGCCTTCAAGTCACAATATCAAGGCAACTCCATGTTCCGCCCCACCAAGAAGGAATTGGAGAGCACCGTGCAAATAAGTGATGAATCATTTGGGGACTTCTATCGCCGTTGGAATGACAAGCTAACCGAGATGGTTGATAGGCCTTCCAAGAAGGAACAAATGGACATCTTCTTCAAGTGTTTGAAAATGGACTACCGCACTCATCTTAGTGGGGCTTTTCACTCTGATTTTTCAAGCATGTATGATGCGGGGGTTAGAATTGACAATTTGCTCCGAGAAGTGGCCGAGTCCTCCTATGACACAAGCTTCAACGACAAAGGGTTCCCAAACAATGACATGGAAGAATGTAGTGACATGGAAGACTACAACGACAATGAGGACTACAACGACATGGGGGATGACGACGACAATCTCCGTTTCTCTTTCTCTACCTAGAAATAGGATTAAAAAAAAAGAGTCAAAAGTCCTCTAATGTGTGCATTAATGTTTTCTCTCGTCCTATGTTAAATGTTCGAGTCCATTGAGTCATCAAATAAAAGTCGTTCTTGTCCTCATACACTCTTCCGAGTTGTTCAATTAATTCTTGGCAAAATGATGAAAAAATGTTTAAACAAGTTTTGGAATGAAGGCCATCGCTTGAATGCCTAGGGGCTAAACATCAACGATGGCATCAACAACGAAGACATCAACAACGACGAAATCAAGACAAAGAAAGGTGGAGCAATGATCATGAAGCAAAGTTTTCAAAAGGGAATTAAAAAAAAAAAAAAAAAAAAAAAAAAAAAAAAAAACAGCTCGCTAGGTTGAAATCCTCAAATCAACCTAGGCAAAAAAAAAAAAAAAAAAAATCCCCCTCATTCAAAGAAGTTCATATCAAGGATCAACATCATTCCACCAACGAAGGACGAAGCGACATCAACAATCATCACGACGAAGCAACAACTCCATCACGACGAATGGAGAATCTACAAGAACTACGGTGACCTGAGCCTCTTCACTGGAGGAACGTAGGCAACCTTCAGGTCCGGTCTCATGCAAGAAAGAAGATATGTTTAGCCCTATCACGTTATGGTGATCGGCCTTCCTCTCGAACTTGTCAAGACATCTTTGTACGATTCATTTGCCAATGAATTAATCACCTCAAGATTGAACAACTTTCCTAGATTTGGAATCACTTTTCATTCCTTGTCGAGTCTAGGGCTTCTCTTCGTTTTGCGATACTCCCAGTTTCTTGCAATCAAACTGGGGCTTTCTTTCTCTTCTCTCTTAATGACTTACTTGCCTTCGTGAGTCATTCAAAAAATATACATACATGAAGTCAATACTAGGGACACTTCCCTAGTCGAGTCAATGTCACTCATCTTTAGTGACAAAAGGTCTTCACCGCAAAATCACATGTCTTATCTCCTCAGCCAGAGTCAATGCACACTTCCTCATTAATTGAGTCAAAAAAAAAATGAAGGCGCAAAAGAGATACCCGCTAGATTGAAAACCCGAAAGGGCAATCTAGGCAAAAAACAGGGTGCGTCATAAAAAAAATGAGAGAGTGAGAGAGAGAAGGGAAAGAGAAATGGAGATCCCCGGCCTCTAAAGAAGACAACTACACGAGATCTACATTGGATATCCTCAGCAAGTCAATTCCCCACCGAGTCAACTTTGCAAAAGGCTCGACAAGATATGGCACCATCAAAGGTTGCCTTGGGTTATCAGCATCATTCTCCAGCAGTGTGCATTTTTGGGTTCATGAAAAGAAGGCCCGTGGTAACCAAGACCCATCTGAGAACGAGCCCATCATAAAAAGGCACGAGGTTGCACAAATAATCCCTAGCTAGTCAATTGGCTTGGGCAGCAAATAGCAACAACATGTGTCTCAGTTTTCAAAGCTTCTTCAAGTATGTGCTTCTAAAGTACGCCGAAAGGCTCCCGAGAAATAGAGTAGCTCTTGCCATGTCCTCTCATGTTTGTTCCCTCGCACGAGGATGAGTCACTCTTGCTTTGCACAACAAATGGTGACGCCCTAGGGGCTATGTGACTCAAGAACAAGGGCTTCTTTTGCTTCATTTGACAATCAATAAGCCCTAGGGGCTATGCTCGAGAAAGATGTGTGAGACTATCCTCAAAGTCTCTCAAAAGGAATGTCGAGAAGCACCTTCTTGTCGTGTATGCTCATACTTGTTCCCCCGATCAAGGATAGGCCCTTCTCGTTCCACTCCTAATCAATGGTGTCACTTTAGGGGCTACGATCAAGTTTTAAAGGCTCCCTCGGCAAGAAGAAATTCACTTCAGTGTCCCCAGCCGAGTCATATGCAACATTGGAAGCTTCCTCAATTCGGCACCAAAGGTCTCAAGGGGCTTCGCAATCTAAAATCTTTTGGGCTACAGCATACAGTGATACAAGCAAAGGGCAATATTGGGGCTTCGTAATTAACAAGCTTTTGGGCAGTGGTACCCGAGCAATGAAATTTGGGAGTAGTCTTATGGCTTCATGAAAGGGATCAAACTTCAATGGTCCCTCAACACTTCCAGTCAAAAGGCCTCTTGGTTTTAAATGAAGGCTCCGATGATATGAATGAATTTGATGATTTTTGTTAGAACTCACAGCGAGATTCTGAAGGAAGTCTTAGAGAAAAGGAAAAAGATTCAATATGCTAGACTCACCCGGCTGAGTTATAGCGGGCAATGCCAATATGTTAACTCTAGAGACAGAGTTACGGCCAATCCCAATGTTTCTGCAAGTAATGCACCCCCTTCTCCAAGATCAAAAGCACAGGCTGCATCCGAAGATCCGCCGTCGGTTCAACTCAAGAAGACTCGACCAAACATACCGTTCGAGACTTTATCACACCAACACCTTATCATCTGCAACAACATCACCATCTCCCACGAGACGTCTCCCGAAGACCGTACTACATTTTCAACATGGACCTTCCACCATTTAGGTATCAACCACAAAAAATGGGCCATCCATCTCCAAGCAAGAGAAAGAAGGAGATCGCCTTCAAAAGCCCTATCCGATGTGGTATCCGCTCTCAATATAAAGCTAAGCCAGTTTGAGGCTTCACACCGAAAGATTTCCACATCCCGCCATCTACAAACTTTACAAGCCCGTGACATTTGGGGCTTAGCAATCTCTCAAAGCTTGGTATCAATGATCTTCTCTTGGGGCTTGCCCACGTCGACAACAAAAGACAGTTTATTTGAATGGGCTAAGAGTTGATTCATCTTGGGGCTTCATAAGCCACTCAAAGTTCAGCATTCGAAGGGCTTTACAGTCAGCAACCCCTTGGCATCTCGGCATCAATAGTCCTTTTGAAGCCCCATAAACGACAAATCTCTTGGGGCTAGACATCAATTTTTGTTGGACACCGCGGCGACAACATTCAAGCGAGGCAATCCGGACTTCGATTGAACATGACTTGATCTTGGGTTAGCTTTACAAACACACAATGGTTAAAATGGTTCACCCACGAACTAAAAAAAAATCTTTTTCTCACGTGTGTGCATATTCTTTCCCTTCTAATCCAAAAAAAAAAAAAAAAGAAGATTGTTCTTTTCTTTCTCTCCTTCTATGTGCAAAAGTATGTGCTTTACTTTGCTTTGGTCCTAGCATTCTTCCCCAGCGTTCTCCATCATCCTTGAACTACGCTGGTCTGATTCTCTTAAAGGGATATGTAGGCAGCCTTTTGGCACGACCGACCTATCACCCAGAATACCATCTCACCGACACTCCATCAAAAACGAATTCATCATTAAAGGCAGCGACACTCTCCGCCAATTCATCACCATCAACATCATCATTCTCCATCCAAAGCATGGACATTCTTCAGCAAAAGCATCAACATCCTTCAGCAATCCATCCACAATCAAGCGGCAATGGTAAGTGAAGGTATGAACATCATTCATCTCAATCAATCTCCGCTTTCAGAAATCACTTCACACACAGAATCACTTTACTTCTCTCTCATGCAAAACTGCTTTCAAATCACATTGCACCACGAGCACAATTTCTCTCTTCATTTCACACTTCATGCATCTTCTTGCACAAACACATATACCTGCCAAGCACACACATAACAGGTACCACCACGAAGTCAACAGCATCCGCTACTCAAGGCACTTCATCCCCAGCAGAAAATGGTCCACAATCAACCATGCCCGCATCCCCACGATAAAGTCAACAACAACTGCAGCTCTAGACATCAATTTGGTCCATGGTGATCCCGCAATTAGCAAACGGATCCCGCCATCAGCAAACAGATCCCGCATTCAGGAAACGGATCCCGCCTCAGCAAATGGATCCCGCTTCAGCAAACGGATCCCGCACCAGCAAACGGATCCCCCAATTAGCAAACGGATCCCGCCTCAGCAAACGGATCCCGTATCAGCAAACGGATCCCGCATCAGCAAACGGATCCCGCATTCAGCAAACAGATCCCGCCTCAGCAAACGGATCCCGCTTCAGCAAACGGATCCCGCACCAGCAAACGGATCCCGCAATTAGCAAACAGATCCCGCCTTAGCAAACCGATCCCACCTCAGCAAACGGATCCCGCCTCAGCAAACGGATCCCGCATTCAGCAAACGGATCCCGCATCAGCAAACGGATCCCGCATTCAGCAAACGGATCCCACTTCAGAAAACGGATCCCGCATCAGCAAACGGATCCCGCATCAGCAAACGGATCCCGCATTCAGCAAACGGATCCCGCATTCAGCAAATGGATCCCGCCTCAGCAAACGGATCCCGCATCAGCAAACGGATCCCGCTTCAGCAAGAGGGATCCCGCCATATCATTTCTATATCAATAAAGCCGCTCACACAGGGAGCGCACCCCCGTCTTTCACAATTTCAAAATTCCCCTCTTTCTTTAAATTGCGGCCGTGGTGGGCCGCCTCAAGCCACCACACCTTTTTAAAATTTTGTGGCCGTGGTGGGCCGCCTCAAGCCACCACACCTTTTTAAAAAAATTTGTGGCCGTGGTGGGCCGCCTCAAGCCACCACACCTTTTTAAAATTTTGTGGCCGTGGTGGGCCACCTCAAGCCACCACACCCTTTTTTAAAATTTTGTGGCCGTGGTGGGCCGCCTCAAGCCACCACACCCTTTCCATCAGCGAAAGCCGCTCACACAGGGAGCGCACTCCTATCCTTTGTAATTTCAAATTCCTGCTTTATCGAGTCTTTGTTTTCTCTTGTCGATGTCCTCGGCGGTTGTCTTTCTTTCGTCGACGCGTTTTGCTTCGCAATCCACGTCGCCGAGGGGCTCTGTAGACACCCCGCTTTGGACCTCTCACCCCGATTGCATACATAGTATTTTTATTTAACTTGTTTTTGTTAATTTCTGTTACTTCCGTTAAGTTCCTAACTGATTCCGTTAGTTTTGGACTAAACTGCATAACAGAGTTAACTTTTGGAGTTATTCTGTCATTCTGTTATTCTCACCCGCGGGCGCCTCCCGTAATAGTCATGGGGCGCGCGCGCGTTTGGTCCAATAGGCCGGACCCGCGCGCTTCCCACTTTGGCAGTAACGGATAGCACCATTTTTTCCCTCCCTTTTCTTATTTAGAAAATCTCTTCTTGTTCACAAACACCTCCTTTTTACATCCACATTCATTCCCCCTTATTTCATAACTCCCAAATCCTTTATTCTAGCCATTCTTCATAAAAACAAAATATTTCATTTTATTATTATTTGATTTTCTTTTATTTCTTTCATTAATTCTTTTATTTATCTTTTTCTTGATTGGTCAATTCCATTTCACATGGATTGACCAATTTCCCTCTAACCTTTCCCTCCTAATTTTACCTATAAAAACCATCATCTCCTACCTTGGAAAGGGACCTCATTTTTAAACTTGAATTTTCTCTATACACACACTATACACAATTCTCTACACAAATTCTCCCAACAAGAGTTCTTCGTAACAAGACTCTACATAAAATTGTTCTACAACAATTTCTCCACAACAAAACACCATTTTCAAGTTCAAGTTTGAAGTCCTCTTTCTCAAGGTACTTTTTTCTTCTTCTTATTTTATTCATGTCTAGTCAATGTATGCAATCTCCATAAAAAGGGATACAACCAAAAGACCACTTCACTATTGAAGTTTGGTCAAGGTTACATCCCAACATTTTAATTCCACTTTAATTTACATTCTCATTTCTTAATGTAATTATCTAGCAATAATTCGACATGTAATCTTTAGTATAAATCAATAAATAAGCAATTCTCCTTTATTTTTCCTCTATAAATTTCCCCTTTCTTTTCATTATAATTGTTAGTACATTTCTCTTATCATTAAATTGAAGGACATTTAGCATTAGAACACCAAAAGTAGCAAGACCCGCGTAAGCGGGGCGGAGTGGGTGTTTAAGTACTTCCCACTCCGTCACCTAACCCCCGAACCCCTCATCTCAAGAATCTTTGGTTTCGTAATCAATAAAAAAGGCTATTTTCTTAGGTTTCTCGCGTTCCTCTAAAACGTGGGTGGCGACTCTTAAAATCAAGTAGACATCCTAGGTTAATTCACCGCTCTAGCCAAGCCGTGGTCCCCTGGGGTATCTACAGTAGCAAACCTGATTTGATCTTCATCAAAACATCTCAGAACATCAAAGATCTTTTCCATCGAATCAATCCACCTCTCCACCTTAGCTACATCGGGTTCTCCATCATAGCCTATTGGTTTCATCTTTAAGAACTGTTCTAGCCCATATCTCGGAGGTACTTGATTTTCTCCTGGTCTTTAATCATTTAAGGTTTTCATGGCTACTTCAAACATCCCCTGAAACATGATTCAAGCCTCTTCTTTAGCATCTCCTTGCCCTGAAGGCCCTGACTAATCTCCTTCTGTCCCTACCATTTTCCATAAGTACATGCATAAGACTCTCAACGTTACTCACCCTATACACAACTACCCTCCTAGGTCACTTAGTCATTCTAGACCATCTACAACCTAGCTCTGATACCAACTGTCGCACCCCAACCCGTGGTCCTACTTGGCCCCACGTTCAGGACACGCACGGAAGACGTCATAAAACACTTTTAGAAAATTTTTTGAAATGTTCTTTCATAAAAGTTTCATATCACAAACTCATTAAGTTGAAAACTTTCATTTCAACACACTACAACTAAAGTTTTACAACCAAAAGTACTTAGCCCCAAGGGCGTACACACTTTACTTACAAATGTACAATCACCACATTTTAACAAATCAGGTGATACATGGATACAGTCTCGGTTACACTACCCCAAAGGTTATACATTTATATAATGTAACCTTTAAACCAACTTACTTTCCAAAATGGATTATCAACCCGACGTCCTCCCTTGTGAAGTGACCTATCCCCTTGGCTCGCCTTTATCTAAGGAAAACAAATAAAAAAGGAACGGGGTGAGAATAAATCTCAGTAAGCTACTAATATGCAACTACGTTACATGCTGAAATGATACTCGTAATTGAACGATGTCAATAAGCATTCACATATCACATAACAAGAGAGGCAAAGCCAACTCATCATACCACACATAAGGCGGAAATAAACACTCATAGGTAGATACTGAGTCAAGGTTTTCGAATCAAACATAACCATTTGAGAGATATTAACTGAGCAGCACCAAAGGGCTGAAACAGGTTTTGGAACCAAACAATAACAACAACAATAACAACGGGGGGAAAATGACACAAAGTCATAACCCAAAATGCCCAACCTCTGGCCCAAGGAAGGGGGTTAAAAATGGTAAACCAATGGTAGAAGCCTTACAATGAACTTGGCTCGTGTGCCATTATAATCCCTACCGTTGCCCGAAATCACACAAGAAGTACCAGCTGGACTTTACACGAGAGCACAGTAATAAATACTTGCTTAAACAACAACTGGGGCATGATTCCAAAGTAGGGAACCACACAAAACTCATCATAAAGATGTAAACACGTTACTCATAAAAGAGTTCACAACATTGACATTAAGTCACAACACAATCCTGTTGGGTTTCGATGTAACATGCGCAGCGGAATAAAGCATTCAAAATTTATGAAACCCAAAGCCCATAGATCCGTTCATATGATTAAATCAAATACAACAATATGAATAGAGGAAAAAATAACCCTTGATGACTATGAATTCTAGCTTTGATCTTGGTGGAGATTTGAAGCTTGATCACAATGAAAGTAAGAACACGAACTTTGAAGATGATGAGCTTCACCCTCTAGCGGTATCCACACCGAACGAATATCAAGGAGCTTCTTGATCTTGGTTGCTAGACCAAAATTATGAAACACACTTTCACAATTTAATATGACTATATGGAATTTTATTTGTGTATTATTTTGTTCCTCAATCAAAGGATGTCTTGGAACAAAATAAAACTCTCTCAAAATCTTTGGAGACTCACACAAGGCTATAATCAAAGCTCTGGCCGAAATCCCCTTTTATACACAAGCAAGACCTATTCCAAATAGGAAACTTGTGTCAAAAGTTTCTCCTAATCGAATTAGGAAAGTTCCTGCCGACAGCACTGTGCGGCCGCCAAAAAGAGGCTGTGCGGTCGCACAACATTAGGCGGCCGCCCGGTTCCTTTTTGTACGGTCGCCCGCCTTGCCAGAACTGTTGAAAAATTCCAATTTAGTCCTTTTAAGATTCGTTCTATCGTGTGTGACCCTCTAGGATTATACTAAGTTGGCAATGGGCTCAAACATGAATCCATAAGATATGATTAGGTTCTAGCAAACCATCATACCTACCCAAATAGTATAACTAGATACAAGTTCGCATTCCTTTAGAATATGTCATTATCCCTTTGTCCACGATGTCATTGAACACAAGTCATGGTCAACAAGTCAACTTGTTTTGTTCAATACTTTCTCGATTCCGAATATGTTGATAATCCAAATGACATTGATCTAATCAATTCATTTGAGTTCGGCTGAACATTTCTGTAGATACCCCGGGGAACCACGGCTTTAGGCTAGAGCGGTGAATTATCCTAGGATGTCTAACTTGTTTTAGATGTGTTTAGAGTCGCCACCTATATTTTTAAAGGAACATAAGAAAACCTAAGAAAATAGCCTTTTTTTTATTGATCACGAAACTAGAGATTCAAGGAAGAAGGGTTCGGGGGTTAGGTGACGGAGTGGGAAGTAGTTAAACACCCACTTCGCCCGGCTTAAGCCGGTCTTGCTACTTTTGGTGTTCTAATATTTACATGTCCTTCAATTATTTAAATAGAAATGTGCTAACAATTATAATGAAAAGAAAAGGGGAAAAGAATGATTTTATTGATTTAATGCTAAATATTACATGTAATAATTATGCTAGACAATTACATGAAGAGATGAGAATGGTGAATTAAAATGTAGTTTGGAATGTTGGGATGTAACCTTGGTCAAACTTCAATAGTGAAGTGGCCTTTTGATTGTATCCCTTTTTATGGAGATTGCATACTCACTTAGAGGAGATGAGAATATGAAGAAAGGAAATAAGACTTAGAATTTAGAAGAAGAGAATAAACCTTGTACCTTATGCTTAAACGGAGAAGAACCAAATCTTTGTGTTGACCACTTCTTGAAAAATAGACTTTTGTGTGTTTTAAAGTATTTTTGTGTTAAGAAATCATCCTCTCTTTCATGATGGAATGAAGAGGTTTATATAGGTGTTGGAGAAGTGTTTGTGGTCACAAAGATGGCCATTCCCCGGATCAAGCCAAGGCATAATGGTCTTGGGGGTTACAAATCAGAAAAGGAGGGAACTTTGGCAAAATCTGAGATTCTGGAAGCGGGAAGCGCGCGCTTCCCACCCCCCCTATGGGAGGAGCATGCCTCCCACAAAGGAGGGCAAAGGCGTGCGCATCCCAGCTTCAGGAAATTCATATTTCAGCCCAAAAGTTAACCCCATTATGCAGTTAAGCCCCAAAACTAACGGAATTAGTCCAAAAACTTAACGAACATCACGAAAGTCAACGAAAATAAATGAAACAAAGACTCAAGGTTGACTTTGTCACTTAGTCAAATCCAAGACTAACGGAGTAAGTCAAGAACTCAACGGAAAGTAACAAAAGTTAACGGAAAGTAACAAAACATAACAGAAGAGAGGAAGATAGAGAATGTGTATGCAATCGGGACATGAGAGGTCCAAGGCGGGGTGTCTACAGAGCCCCTCGGCGACGTGGATTGCGAAGCAAATCGCGTCGACGAAAGAAAGACAACCGCCGAGGACATCGACAAGAGAAAACAAAGACTCGATAAAGCAGGAATTTGAAATTACAAAGGATAGAAATGCGCTCCCTGTATGAGCGACTTTTGCTGATGGAAGAGGTATGGTGATTTTAGTGGTTCACCATGGACCAAAATTGCTGTTCGGAGCCGCATTTGCTGTTTCTGCTGTTCGAAGCCGCACTTGCTTGTTTTCTGCTGTTTGAAGCCGCACTTGCTTGCTGTTTGAAGCCGCACTTGCTTGCTGTTTGAAGCCGCACTTGTTGTATGCTGTTTGAAACCGCATTTGCTTGCTGTTTGAAGCCGCACTTGCTGTATGCTGTTTGAAGCCGCATTTGCTTACTGTTTGAAGCCGCACTTGCTGTATGCTGTTTGAAGCCGCATTTGCTTGCTGTTTGAAGCCGCACTTGCTGTATGCTGTTTGAAGCCGCATTTGCTTGCTGTTTGAAGCCGCACTTGCTTGTTTTCTGCTGTTTGAAGCCGCACTTGCTTGCTGTTTGAAGCCGCACTTGCTGTATGCTGTTTGAAGCCGCACTTGCTTGCTGTTTGAAGCCGCACTTGCTGTATGCTGTTTGAAGCCGCACTTGCTGTGGTACCTGTTATGTGTGTGCTTGACAGGTATATGTGTTCTTGCAAGAAGATGCATGAAGTGTGAAATGAAGAGAGATAAATTGTGCTCGTGGCGTGATGGGATTTTGGAACACTCTTGCAATGAGAGAGAAGTAAGAATGTAGAGAATGATCTTGTGTGCGGTGTGATTTTGAGGAAAGCATTGGATGTATTCATACCTTCGCTTACCATTGCCGCTTGAGTGGAGATGGATTTCTGATGTCCGCGGAGGATGCTTTGATGGAGAATGTCCGTTCTTTGGATGTTGATGAGAGAACGCTCTTGATGATGGGTTGGCGAGATGGTACTCTGGATGATGGGTTGGTCGTGCCAAAGGCTGCCTACGTATCCCTTGAAGGGAATCAGACCAGCGTAGTTCAAGGATGATGGAGAACGCTGGAGGAGAGGCTAGGAGCAAAGCAAAGTAAAGCACATAATTTTGCACATAGAATGAGAAAAAGAAAGAAAAAATCTTTTTTTTTTTTTTTTTTTTTTTTTTTTTTTTAGTTCGTGGGTGAACCATTTTAGCCATCGTGTGTTTGTAAAGCCAACCCAAGATCAAGTCATGCTCAATCGAAGTCCGGGTTGCCTCGCTTGAATTCTGTTGTCGCTGGTGTGCCCAACGAAGATTGATGTCTAGCCCCAAGAGATTTGTCGGTTATGGGGCTTCAAAAAGGCTTTTGATGCCGAGATGAGGGGTTGCTGATTGTAAAGCCCCTAGAATGCCTTTAATGCCAAATTTTGAGGGACTTGCATAGCTCCAAGATAAATCAGCTTTTGGACCATTCGAGTAAATCGCCCTTTGTTGTTGTAGTGAGCAAGCCCTAAGAGGAGATCGTTGATGCCATGCTTCGAGAGATTGCAAAGCCCCAAGTGTCGTGGGCTTGTAGATGGCGAGATGTGAAGACCTTTCATTGTAAAGCCCCAAATTATCTCGTGATTGGCTCGGCTTTGAGAGCGAATGTACCGTTTGGTAGAATTCTTGATAGAGATCTCCTTCTTGCTCTTACTGGGGAGATGAATGGCCTCATTGTGGTCGATACCCAAATGGCTGAGGGCTTATGTCAAAGGATGCAGTAATGTCTTGCGGTGCCGTCGAGGTTGCGGAGGATAAGGCCTTGGCGTGATAAAGTCTCAAATGAGTATGCTTGCTTGACTCTTCTTGAGTTGAACTAATGACGGATCTTCGGATGCAACTAGTGCTGTGGCCCAACTTTATCTGAGCTGCACCTTGTGCTTTTGATCTTGGAGAAGGGGGTGCTGAATTGCAGAAACATTGGGATTGGCCGTGGCATTTCCCGCTATAACCCTGTTTTGATTAGAGTTTAGCAGATTGAATCTTTTTCCTTTTCTCTAAGACTTTCTTCATGATCTCGTTGAATGTTCTAACAAAAATCATCAACTTCATTCATAACATCGGAGTCTTCATTTAAAACCAAGAGGCCTTTGACTTGAAGTGTTGAGAGACCTTTGAAGCTTGATCTCTTTCATGGAGCTATAAGACTACTCCACATTGCACTTGCTCGAGTATTGTTGCCCAAAAGACTGTCGGTCGCGAAGCCCTAACACTGCCCTTTGCTTGAATTACTGTAATGCCGTAGCCCAAAAGATTGTAGATTGCGAAGCCCGTTGAGACCCTCGGTGCCGAATTGAGGAAGCTTCCAATGTTGCACATGACTTGGCTGGGGATACTGCTGGGGAGTTAATTGCTCTTTGCCGAGGGAGCCTTTAAGACTTGACCGTAGCCCCTTAGAGTGCCATCATTGATTGTGAGAAAGGTCCACTCTTGATTGGGGAAACGAGAACGGGTACACATGACAAGAGTGCTTTTTGTCATCCCTTTTGAGAGACTTTGAGGATAGTCTCACACATCTTCTTTTTTTTTTTCGAGCATAGCCCTTAGGGCTTGTTGATTGTCAAAAGAAGCCCTTGTTCTCGGGTCGTATAGCCCCTAGGGCGTTACCATTTGTTGAGCAAAGCAAGAGTGACCCGTCCTCGTGTGAGGGAATAAACATGAGAGGATAAGGCAAGAGCTACTCCATTTCTCGGGAGCCTTTCGGCGTACTTTAGAAGCACATACTTGAAGAAGCCTTGAAAACTGAGACACATGTTGTTGCTATTTGCTGCCCAATCCAATTGACTAGCTAAGGATTATTTGTGCAACCTCGTGCCCTTTTATGATGGGCTTGTTCTCGGATGGATCTTGGTTACCACGGGCCTTCTTTTCATGAACCCAAAAATGCACACTGCTGGAGAATGATGCCGATAACCCAAGACAACCTTTGATGGTGCTATATATTGTCGAGCCTTTTGCAATCCCCAAGGTTGACTCGGTGGGGAATTGACTTGCTGAGGAGATTCAATGTAGAACTTATCTTCTTTAGAGGCCGTGGATCTCCATTTCTCTTTCCCTTCTCTCTCTCACTCTCTCATATTTTTTTTTATGACGCACCCTGTTTTTTGCCTAGACCGCCCTTTCGGGTTTTCAATCTAGCGGGCATCTCTTTTGCGTCTTCATTTTTGACTCGATTAATGAGGAAGTGTGCATTGACTCTAGCTGAGGATGAGAGACATGTGATTTTGCGGTGAAAACCTTTTGTCACTAAAGATGAGTGACATTGACTCGACTAAGGAAGTGTCCCTAGTATTGACATGTATTTTTTATTGAATTGAATGACTCGCGAAGGCAAGTAAGCCATTAAGAGAGAAGAGAAGGAAAGCCCCAATTTGATTGCAAGGAATTGGGAGTATGCAGAAAGAATAGAAGTCCCTAGACTCGACAAGGAGCGCGAAATGATTCCAAATCTAAGAAAGTTGTTCAATCTTTTTGGTGATTAATTCATTGGCAAATGAATCGTACAAAGATGTCTTGACAAGTTCGAGATGAAGGCCGATCACCATAACGCGCTAGGGCTAAACATTTCTTCTTTCTTGCATGAGACCGGACCCGCAGGTTGCCTACGTTCCTCCAGTGTAGAGGCTCAGGTCACCGTAGTTCTTGTGGATTCTCCATTCTTCGTGATGAATTGTTGCTTCGTCCTTCGTTGGTGGATGATGATGATGATCCTGATGTGAACTTCTTTGATTGAGGGGGATTTTTTTTTTGTGTGTGCTCTAACTTTTGCCTAGGTTGATTTGATGGTTTCAACCTAGCGAGTTCTTTTTTTTTTTTTTTTTTTTTAATCCCCCTTTGAAAACTTTGCTTGACTTCTTTATGATTGTTGCTCCACCTTGTTTGTCTTGGCTTCGTCGTTGATGTTGGCGTCGATGTTTAGCCCCTAGGCGTTCAAGTGATGGCCTTGTTCTAAAACTTGTTTAGACATTTTTTTCATCATTTTGCCAAGAATTAGATCGAACAACTTGCAAGAGTGTATAAGGACAAGAACGACTTTTATTTGATAAGAAGGCTCGACACTTAACATGGGACGAGAGAAAACATTAATGCACACAAAAGAGGACTTTTGACTCTTTTTTTTTTTTTTTTTTTTTTTTTTATTCCTACTACTAGGTAGAGAAAGAGAAACGGAGATTGTTGTCGTCGTCCTCTTTGTTGAAGCCCCATTTCAAAACCAAGCCACTTCTTTGATGAGTTGCTCTTCACCCACGGTAAATTCGCCGTTGTCGATCAAATCTTGGATGATGTTTCGGAGAAGGAAGCACCCTTCGGTAGTGTGGCCACTATGCTTGTGGTAGCCGCACCATTCACCATGAGCATGATTTTTCAGTATCGCCTTCGGCTTGTACCCCTCCAAAGGTTTGATCTTCCCTCTTGCCACCAAAATTTCAAATGCCTCGGCTTGGGTTACTCCTTGGAGAGGAGTGAAAACTCGGTTGTTGGTGGTACGTTTGTAGCTTTTGAGGGTCAGGCCACTTGAGCATATGCTTTATCATTGAACTTTGCTTTGCTGTCGGTGAGCTCTTGCAAATGGGCTTTGAGTTCGGAAACCTCTTCCTTGTGAATTCTTTTTTCATAATCAAGACGGGCCTTGAGTTCGAAAACCTCTTCTTTGTGAATCCTCTTGTCGATATCGAAACGGGCTTGCCACAAATTGTCTTTACGGCGGGCATCCTCGACAATCCTATCCATTTGTTCCCCCATTGATTTCATTATGTTGAGTAACCCTTCGTTGGACACGAAATCATTTCCACCGTTGTTGTTGTTGCCGTTGGAAGCCATTGGACCTATTGGAAGAGCACGGTTGATCTTAGATTGGCCCCACAAACACCTTTTGAGTAATATGATTAAACCCACAAACAAGGAAAAAGACTCAACCACATAGAGAAAAATGACTTTTTTTTTATTTATTTACAAAGTCGGAAGGACGGAGTCCTTTTTGGGGTTTCTAGAAAAAAATAGTGGAATCGTCACACTAGTATATAGACCTTCTCGCGGTCCCATATACTCATCGGATTCCACCACGCTTGTGATACCTACATGTGACGGGATTAAACTAAATTAATGTAGTAAATCATACATGCGGGGACGGATTTTTATTTTCGTCCAAAATAGCCACTTTTGGGGACGGAGTTTTATTTCGTCCATTGCAACAAATTGGCATGTATGATTTGAAGACATTAATTTAGGGAAATCTCGGTACATGGAAACCGACTTGAGTCACGGAGTGTTAGACCCTAACTAGAATTGTGTGGTTTGTGCTCGGCTTGAATATGAGGCTCAAAGGTCACCCCCGGCATGTAGTCATGAACTACGCCACGGGCTGAGGTTTACCGCTTCGAAAGAGCCAAGGTCGAGTGGAGCTTGAAACTTTCTAGGACGGGCCTCGACGGGTTTGGGGTTGGACTTGTGCGACTCGATAGTGAGCAATTGATAAGAATATGTGCATGTAGTGTGAGGTGTGACAAAACATTTTTTTTTTTTTTTCAAAAGAAATAAAAAAAAAAAACAAATAAGCACATAATTACAACTTTCGAATCACCCGTGTGACCGATAAAAATAAACAGAAAGTAAAAGAAATTGTATGCAGGCCCGGTGCCCACACACTGTCATTCTGTTCTGTTTCTGTGCACTGTTCTGTTCCGGGAATGCGCCCAGAAGCGCGCGCCTCAGGGAAGTGATGTGGGAAGCGCGCGCATTGCGCAATGAATATGGGAGGCGCGCGCATCTGGGGTACCTGTCAGAATGTTAGAAGAAACTGCGGACTCAGGGGATTGCCCTGGTCCCAAATTATGTAACTTTCCCCTGCAGAAACTTGTTAGCACAGAAATATGGAATTGAAGGACAAGAAAGGAGGCGGGCGATTCTGGTAATTGGGGTCGGACGCGCGCGCTTTAGGCCAAGAAGGCCAGAGGCGCGCGCTTCCCACCCTTTTTACCAGAATGCCCAGAAAATAAAATAAAAGAACACCAAAAATGAAAAACGCAAGTTTAACCCTCTAAATCGTCCCCAGCAGAGTCGCCACTGTAGATACCCCGGGGAACCACGGCTTTAGGCTAGAGCGGTGAATTATCCTAGGATGTCTAACTTGTTTTAGATGTGTTTAGAGTCGCCACCTATGTTTTTAAAGGAACATAAGAAAACCTAAGAAAATAGCCTTTTTTTTTATTGATCACGAAACTAGAGATTCAAGGAAGAAGGGTTCGGGGGTTAGGTGACGGAGTGGGAAGTAGTTAAACACCCACTTCGCCCGGCTTAAGCCGGTCTTGCTACTTTTGGTGTTCTAATATTTACATGTCCTTCAATTATTTAAATAGAAATGTGCTAACAATTATAATGAAAAGAAAAGGGGAAAAGAATGATTTTATTGATTTAATGCTAAATATTACATGTAATAATTATGCTAGACAATTACATGAAGAGATGAGAATGGTGAATTAAAATGTAGTTTGGAATGTTGGGATGTAACCTTGGTCAAACTTCAATAGTGAAGTGGCCTTTTTATTGTATCCCTTTTTATGGAGATTGCGTACTCACTTAGAGGAGATGAGAATATGAAGAAAGGAAATAAGACTTAGAATTTAGAAGAAAAGAATAAACCTTGTACCTTATGCTTAAACGGAGAAGAACCAAATCTTTGTGTTGACCACTTCTTGAAAAATAGACTTTTGTGTGTTTTGAAGTATTTTTGTGTTAAGAAATCATCCTCTCTTTCATGATGGAATGAAGAGGTTTATATAGGTGTTGGAGAAGTGTTTGTGGTCACAAAGATGGCCATTCCCCGGATCAAGCCAAGGCATAATGGTCTTGGGGGTTACAAATCAGAAAATGAGGGAAATTTGGCAAAATCTGAGATTCTGGAAGCGGGAAGCGCGCGCTTCCCACCCCCCCTATGGGAGGAGCACGCCTCCCACAAAGGAGGGCAAAGGCATGCGCATCCCAGCTTCAGGAAATTCATATTTTAGCCCAAAAGTTAACCCCGTTATGCAGTTAAGCCCCAAAACTAACGGAATTAGTCCAAAAACTTAACGAACATCACGAAAGTCAACGAAAATAAATGAAACAAAGACTCAAGGTTGACTTTGTCACTTAGTCAAATCCAAGACTAACGGAGTAAGTCAAGAACTCAACGGAAAGTAACAAAAGTTAACGGAAAGTAACAAAACATAACAGAAGAGAGGAAGATAGAGAATGTGTATGCAATCGGGACATGAGAGGTCCAAGGCGGGGTGTCTACAATTTCCATCAACATTATTCCTATGAGAGGCCCAAGCTTCACATCTCTCCGAAGAGGGACAAATCTAGTTAGCTTATTATTCTTCCCTACGTGAATCCGATTATGCCAATCATACCTTTTATAACTACCCAGTTAAAGGTAGCATTTGAATATGTCAAACATAATGTTCATCAAGTGGAAGTCTATAATAACTTCATTTCTAAGGATTCAAATGACATAACTAATATGAGACATATGTTCGACATAGACCATGACATAAATCTCATACAGCGGGTCATGTCCAGTACCTTGTTCCAAACAAGTACCCATAAATCTAACATGATCATCCCATGATCATTTAGCCTTTATACTAGTGCTTAACAAGTACTAGGGACGGAGATTATTATAAGTAAACATGAACAACAATAATAATCAAAACCATCTCTTTATTGATATGAAATAAATGATAACAATTACAACGTTTACTAAACGTGCCTAGGCCACCACTACCAACAATCTCCCACTTGCCCTAGGCCCAATCTCCCATGTATCTAATACCCATGGACCTAACATGACATTCATGTTTACCTTGTGGAAGTCCCTTTGTTAGCGAGTCCACAACATTGTCATCAGTCGGTACTCTTCATATATTTACGTCTCCCCTATCAACGATCTCTCGAATGATATGAAAACGCCTAAGTATGTGTTTGGATTTCTGATGTGCTCTTGGTTCCTTTGCTTGAGCAATAGCACCATTATTATCGCAATAAAGGTCTATTGGATTAGCAATACTAGGAACCACTTCAAGTTCAGTAATGAACTTCTTAATCCAAACAGCTTCCTTTACAGCATCTGATGTAGCAATATACTCAGCTTCCGTTGTAGAATTAGCGGTTGTATTTTGCTTGGAACTCTTCCAGCTTACAGCTCCACCATTTAACATAAACACAAAGCCCGATTGCGATCGGCTATCATCTTTGTCGGTTTGGAAGCTTGCATCCGTGTAAGCATTTATAACGAGATCATCTTCCATTCCTCCATAGACCAAAAACGAGTCTTTAGTTCTTCTCAAGTATTTAAGAATCGCTTTTACAGCTACCCAGTGATTTTCACCAGGGTCGGATTGGTATCTACTTGTCATGCTCAAAGCATAAGATACATCCGGCCTAGTACAAATCATGGCATACATGATGGACCCAATTGACGAAGCATATGGAACATCATTCATTTTCTCACGCTCATCGTTTGTCTTAGGACATTGAGTCTTGCTTAGAGAAACTCCATGTAACACTGGCAAGGTGCCTCTCTTAGAATTTTCCATACAGAATCTTCTAATGACCTTATCAATATATGTACTTTGGCTTAAACCAAGTTGCCTCCTTGATCTATCTCTATAGATCTTAATGCCAAGTATATATGCGGCTTCACCCATATCTTTCATTGCGAAGCATTTTCCTAACCAAGTCTTTACGGACTGAAGTGTAGGAATATCGTTTCCAATGAGTAATATGTCATCCACGTATAAAATAAGGAATAACACTATGATCCCACTAATATTCTTGTATACACAAGGCTCATCTTCGTTCTTGATGAAACCAAACTCTTTGACCGATTCATCAAAACGGAGATTCCAACTCCTAGAAGCTTGCTTCAATCCATAGATGGATCTCTGCAATTTGCATACTTTAGAATCTTGTTCAAAACCTTCTGGTTGTGTCATATACACATCCTCTTGGAGTTTTCCATTTAGGAAAGCGGTTTTGACGTCCATTTGCCATATTTCATAGTCATGATATACGGCAATGGCAAGCAAAATTCTTATAGACTTGATCATTGCTACGGGTGAAAAGGTTTCATCATAGTCAATACCATGAACTTGCCTATAACCCTTCGCTACAAGTCTAGCTTTGTAAGTATCCACCTTCCCATCCATGTCAGTCTTCTTCTTGAAGACCCATTTGCATCCTATGGTTTTTACACCTTCGGGTGCATCAATCAAATTCCAAACTTGATTGTCTTGCATGGATTGCAATTCGGATTCTATGGCTCCAAGCCACTTGTCCGAATCAGGAGAAGACATCGTCTCTTGGTAGGTTGTTGGTTCATCATTCTCAATGATTTCTACCTCATTAATATCCGTTACGAGAAATCCATATCTCTCGGGCTCGGATCGTAACCTACTAGATCTGCGAGTTGCTTGTGTATTTTGAACAGGTTCCACAACTCCTTGTGGTTCTTGTTCTTGTTCCACTATTGGTTCAATTTTATTTTCTGGGTCTCGAATTTCTTCAAGATTTATTTTACTCCCACTGATTTCTTTGGAGAGAAACTCTTTCTCTAGAAAGACACCAGTTCGGGCAACAAACACTTTGTTGTCCTCTCGGTTGTAAAAGTAATATCCTCTAGTTTCCTTTGGATATCCCACGAAAATACATTTGTCAAATTTGTGTGGAAGTTTGTCAGAGACTAGTCTTTTGACATAGGCTTCGCAACCCCAAATCTTCATGAAATATAAACAAGTTTTCTTTCCGCTCCACATCTCATATGGAGTCTTTTGAACCGATTTAGTTGGAACACGATTTAGTGTGAAAGCAGCGGTTTCTAGAGCGTAACCCCAAAAGGATATTGGAAGATGAACTTGACTCATCATTGATCGAACCATGTCTAAAAAGTCCGATTTCTCCTCTCGGACACACCATTCCATTGTGGTGTTCCGGGTGGAGTCAATTGTGAAACTATTCCACAATTCTTTAGATGATTATCAAATTCTTGACTCAAGTATTCTCCACCTCGATCTGATCGAAGTGCCTTAATACTTTTGCCAAGTTGTTTTTCTACTTCATTTTGAAATATTCTAAATATCTCAAATGCTTCACTTTTATGTTTCATTAGGTAAACATACCCAAATCTACTATAATCATCAGTGAATGTTATGAAGTATTGAAATCCTCCCCTAGCATTGCTACTTAATGGTCCGCATACATCGGAATGTATCAACCCCAATAAGTCACTTGCCCTTTCTCCTAGCTTGGTAAAGGGTGTCTTAGTCATTTTTTCAAGAAGACACGACTCGCAAGTATCATATGACTCAAGGTCACATGAACCCAAAAGTCCGTCCCCATGGAGTTTTGAGATACGCTTCTCATTAATAAGACCAAGACGGCAATGCCATAAATAGGTATTATTTATATCATTAGGTTTAGATTTCTTATTTATATGATAGACATTGTCATTATTTTCATCCTTGACATTCAAGACATAAAGGCCATTAAATGAATTAGCAATACCATATAGCACATCATTTAAATAAATAGAAAATTTCTTATTCTCAATAAGAAACTTAAAACCTTCATTATCCAAACAAGAAATTGAAATAATATTTCTACTTAAATCCGGAACATAATAACAATTGTTCAAAACAAGAATTAATCCGGAAGGTAAAGTGACTTCATAAGTCCCTACGGCTAATGCAGCAACTCTTGCTCCATTCTCCACGCGTAGGTCTACTTCACCCTCTTTAAGTAGTCTCCTATTCTTTAGTCCCTACACATTTAAACAAATGTGAGAACCACATCCGGTATCCAATACCCAAGAATCAGTGGTAGAAAGGAGAATATCTATCATATAGATACCTGAAGTTGACGCAGCCTTGCTGCCCTTCTTCTTCTTTTGCTCTTCCAAGAAAGCCTTGCAATTACGTTTCCAATGACCAATCTCTTGACAATGGAAACAGCATCCTTTTGTGAATCGGGTTTTGCCTCAGAAGCCTTGGCAACACTTGCCTTGCTTATCTTGAGTTTGACAACTTTCTTACCCTTTCCTTTGGCACCAGCCTTCTTCCCATCATGAACAAAGAGCACGGGAGAACCTTTCTCCGCAATCTTTGTAGACACCCCGCCTTGGACCGCTCACCCCGATTGCACATTTGATTTTGTGTTTCTCCCCATTTTAAGTGTTTCTCGTTAGTTTATGTCACTTCCGTTAAGTTCCTGACTGACTTCGTTAAGTCCAGGGACTAAACTGAATAACAGGGCTGACTTTCTAGTCCATTCTGTCAAAATTGCCTTCTCTGAGTCGCGCGCCTCCGACAGGAGGAGCCAGGCGCGCGCGCCTCCCGCCCCCAAAGCAGGAAGCGCGCGCCTCTAGGCGTCAGTTACAGATTTCTGGCCAGGATTCTCTCCCTTGCTCAATTTACAGGATTTTGCCAGGGAAGAATTTCTTGGTGACTGAGTTTTGGCACCAAAAACACCTCTCTTTCACCTATAAAAACCTCTCTTTACCTCCATTTTCAAGGACCGAAAACCTTAGACCTTGGACCTTGGATCTTTTACTCTAAATCTTACAAAGAAGCCAAATTTCTTACCTTCAAGGCATTTCCAAAGGCATTCATCAAGAAGTGTTTTGAAGTCTCTCGAAGACTAGGTAAAAACCATTTCCTCCCTCTTCTCGACTTCATCTCTTTTCTCTTTCTTTTTGTTTTATCAAAGTGCAATCACCCAAATCATTTTGGGACATGACTCTAATGATCACCTCATCTCATTGAGGTCGGTTAAGGAGTTATCTCCTACATTCCAAACTCTATTTTAAACCCCCCTTTTTATGATTTAAAGAAGAAGAAGAAGAACATTACCATTTATGTAGATTTTGATCAAACAAGACCAACTTTAGTTGGGCGAGATGGGTGTTTCGCTACTTCCCATCTCGTAATCTAACCCCCGAACCTCAAAACAAAGAATCTCTGTTTTCGTAATCAAACTTAGGCTATTATCAAAATCTACATCTTTTCTGGGCATTCTGATTCCTGATGGGGGAGGCGCGCGCTTCTGGCCTCTTCAACCTAAGGCGCGCGCATCCCGCATCAAGGACCAGAATCGCCCACTTCTTCATGTTCTTCATCTTCTTCTTCTGCTATTTTGCACTAATCATTTCTGCAGGGGTTACAATATGAACATAGGACCAGGGCAATCCCCTGAGTCCAAAATCTGACATTCTGACAGGTGTGACCAGAAGCGCGCGCCTCCTAATAGCATTGCGCCATGCGCGCGCGTCTCACATCAGCACTCAGAGGCGCACGCTTCTGGGTTGGTTCCCAGAACAGAAACAGGTTTCAGTGACTGAGCAGAACAGTGGGGTGTGGGCACAGTTGCCTGCATCAGAACAGAATTGAACCTCAGACTGTTTATTTTTATGTTTTATTTACCGGTCACACGGGTGATTCGGGAGTTGTAATTTATGTGCTTATGTGTTTTGTTTTTTTTTATTTTTCTTTTCAAAAAAAAAAAAAAAAGTAAAAAAAAAATTTGTCACGTGATAGACCTCACACTACATGCACATATTCCTATGAACTGCTCACTATCGAGTCGCACAAGTTTGACCCCAAACCCGTCGAGGCCCGTCCTAGAAAGTTTCAAGCTCCACTCAACCTTGGCTCTTTCGAAGCGGTAAACCTCAGCCCGTGGCGTAGTTCAAGACTACATGCCGGGGGTGACCTTTGAGCCTCATATTCAAGCCGAGCACAAGCCACACAATTCTAGTTAGGGTCTAACACTCCGTGACTCAAGTCGGTTTCCATGTACCGAGATTTCCCTAAACTAATGTCTTCAAATCATACATGCCAACTTGTTGAAACGGACACAATAAAAATCCGTCCCCAAAAGTGGTTATTTTGGACGAAAATAAAAATCCGTCCCCGCATGTATGCTTTACTACATTAATTTAGTTTAATCCCGATACATGTAGGATTCACAAACGCGATGGAATCCGATGAGTATATGGGACCGCGAGATGGTCTATATACCAGTGTGACGATTCCATTATTTTCTTAGAAACCCCAAAAAGGGATCCATTCCCTCCGACTTATAAAAAAAAGAAAGAAAAAAAAGAGTCTTTTCTTATGTGGTTCGAGTCGTGTGCCCAACTGTGTGTTCTAAGCCTCTTCATGGACTGCAAGTGTTACTCAAGACTGACAAGGGCCTCTTCTGCAATATAGGTTCAATTGGTACTTACAGAGTCTACCGAGATTTGGCAAATCGGTTAGTCCGTGAAGAGATCACTCCAACAGCCCCTACATCAATCATGACCGGCAGCAACAACACCATGTCTCTCGAACAACTTTCAACCATGGTCCAACTCCTCCAAGAGCAAGTCTCCACCCTTAATAAGGAAGCACAAAGCAAAGACGACATTTAGCAATCCCACCTTGACAGCCAAAGGGAGGCCCACGAGGCCGAGATGGAGCTAATGAAAGAAAAGCTCACTAACCTTGCCAAGGGGAAGAACAAGAATAATGATGACGAATCCGAATGGACCGAGGGTTTGTTCAAAAGTCCGTATGTCAACACCCGCACCAAGAAAATGGGGGAGCCGAGTTCCGAGAACAATGAGCCCAAAATGGTGGATTCTATCATGGCCTACATCGACCAAAAATTCAATGGGCTCAACATGGGGAAAGGCTCCGACACAAGCCTTTATCAATCCTCCATCCTCATGAGTACTATGGCCGCTCTTCCCGATAAGTTCAAGATGCCCGACATAAGAAAATTCAAGGGCAACTCTTGTCCTATGGCTCACATTGAGACTTATATTTGGGCAATGGTTCCGAAGAAGGTCTCCCCCAAGGTGATGGCTCAATGCTTTCCTCTCACTCTCGAGGGGGCGGCAAAAGATTGGTATGCTACTCTCCCTCTCACTGTCCGTCTTGATTGGGACTCCGCCATGCTAGCCTTCAAGAACCAATACCAAGGCAACACCACTCACCGGCCCATAAGGAAAGAGCTAGAGAACACTACTCAAAGAGACAACGAGTCCTTCATTGACTTCACAAGGAGATGGAATGACAAACTCTATGAAATTGTTGAGAGGCCGAACACAAAAGAGCAAATGGACATCTTTCTCAAGTGTCTCAAGATTGATCTCCGCACCCACCTAAGTGGGGGTTGCTACTCCGACTTCTCCCAAATGTATGAGGCGGGGGTACGCATGGATGACTTGCTCAAGGAGATTAAGAAGACCACTCCTACTTACCGATACAAGGCCGCTTCCAACTCCACAAAAGAGGCCTCGGTCAACGCCGTCGCTATCGAAAAGGGGAATTACAAAAAGGTTCCTCCACCTGAAGGGAAGAAGTCCCGAAATGACCGTGTCTATACGCCTCTCCAAGGCATGACTCAAACCAAAGTATTCGAAGTCCTCAAAGCAAAGGGTCAAGTCACTCCCGTACAAGGGTACCAACCCAAGACGGTCCACCCCAATCATGCTCACCACAAATATTATGGCTACCACCAATATAGTGGCCACACCACCGAGGATTGCTTTGTTCTCCGCAATGTCATTCAAGATCTCATAGATAAGAAAGAATTTGTAGTGACTAATGGCGAAAATGTCAATGTAATAGAGATAGGAGAACTCGAGGGGACCACCCATTCAATCCCAATTGTGAATGGGGGCCCCAATGTTATGAATAAACTTGACAATTCTTGTTATGTTGTAACTTACGATGAGGTAATGAGGGAAGTACTAGAGAATAGGAAAAGGAAGCAAGATGGGAACGTCAACATGCTAACTCGATCTGGTCGAGTCATAGCAAGCAACCCTTCCACTTCCGCACCGAGCTCCTCTTCTCAAAGGCCGCAAGCTCGCGACACTCCCGAAGATCCTCTACTTGTCCAACTCAAGAAAACTCAAGCCAACATCTCTATTTGGGACCTCATTGCATCCTCAAAGAAACACCGAGATCTTGTCATCCGCAATCTCGATGATACATCAGTTTCTCCCGATACTACTCCTGAGGACCTCACGGCAATGATCGGTCACATTCATTTTGGCAACGTCATCACCTTTGCCGATATGGACCTTCCACCATTTGGTTCCGATCAAAACGAGGCTATTTACCTCAAGGTACGAGCAAGGGGGAGGCCCATCTCAAGAGTCTTAGTGGACGGTGGTTCCGCACTCAACCTCATGCCTAGCAGAATCATGAGCATACTGGGGCTTAAGGATTCCGATTTGAAGCCTTCTACTCAAGTAATCCGAGGTTATGACAGCACCGCCCGTACAGTCATGGGCATGATCGAAATAGACATCGAGTTTGGGAGCATGGTCATGTCCGTTCCATTCCAAGTGCTTTATATCCCGGCCTCGTTCAACTTGCCTTTGGGCCGACCATGGATTCATAGTTCTAAGGCCGTCCCGTCAACTCTCCATCAATGTGTCAAGATCCGAAATGGTGATGAAATAGTGACCGTCATGGCCGAAAACGTCACTATCCACAGAAAAGGTGAGCCCGTCCACCAAGTTCAGCACGGTCTACCAGACTCCACTCTCTCCGGCGTCTCAATCAACGCCATTGACAAAGAAGGGGGAAACGGATCATGGACCCCCAGCAATCACAAAGTCCTCCACATGATGAGGAATATGGACTACTTCCCTGGTTTAGGCCTAGGGAAATATCAACAAGGAATCCTACATCCTGTGCAAGTCCCATTTGTCAAGAACACATTTGGTTTGGGGTACGAGCCTTCCAGAGAGGACTTGAAACAAGAGCAAGCGATCAAGAATGAAAAGGCCCGAGCTCGTAGAGAAGGCCGTCGTTATGAGGTCCCCAATCTAAGACCTTACCGCAAGACGTTGAATGGTTATTTTGTCCGCCAAGGGGAAGACGTTCCATACATGATCTTTCCCGAGCCATGGGTTAACAATAAGGGTGTCAAAAAGCCCGGTCTCGAAATCTTCTCCGATTGTGAGATCTAGAAATCCGAAAGGGAACCAACTCCCATGTCGCCCCGTGAATGGTGGGGAAGGAAGGTGACTATAGAGTCCGAGACAGAAATCATCGTGGGGGAAGAACTGACAGATTTAGCCTCCATGTTCGAAGAGCTTGCCATAATGAATGAATTCCAAGTTAACGCCATCCGCGACACCGCCATCATGGATGAGACTATCAGTGAGATCCCGCCAAGCTTCGAGCCGATCAACAATTGGTATTCAACAAAAGGGCCCGTGGTATCCGAAGAATTCTTAGTCCAAGAAATGGGTTGCATACCCCGCACAGCAACAAAGGAAGAGCGGCTCACACTTACGTTCGAGTCCGAGAGTGTCTCTAATACCCTCACCCAAGAGGATTTGGAGGCCATAGCCGAGCGTGTGTTTCCTTTCTTTGCTAATGAAAAATTTGATATTTCTGAGTAACCTGAGATTGCAAACATCATAAATGATGAATTAACTAATAATGAACTTAACGAACAAGTTAATAACGATTCAAATTATGATGAAATAGACCACGAAAACACAACATACTTAAATGAACTTGCTCAACAAGTTCGTAGTCGTGGTGAGAATGGTCCAGAGGCTGACGAAGAATTGCATGTTATTAATCTGGGTACCGAAGAAGAGCCAAGAGAAACTAAGATCGGAAGCTTCTTCAAGGGGGACGACAGAGACAGATTGACTGCACTACTACGGGAGTTCGTGGATGTGTTCGCATGGTCATACAAAGACATGCCGGGTTTGGACAGAAAGGTAGCGGAGCACAGGATTCCGATCAGAGAAGATGCCAAGCCAGTAAAGCAGAAGCTCAGAAAGATCAAGCCAGAATGGTCTCTACAAGTCAAGGAAGAGATTGAGAAGCTCCTCAGTGTGGGTTTCATCAAGGTTATCGAGTATCCGACATGGTTAGCCAACATCGTGACAGTCAGAAAAGCAAACGGCAAGGTTCGAGTTTGCGTGGACTTCCGAGATTTGAACAAAGCTTCCCCAAAGGATGATTTTCCACTCCCTAACATCGACATGCTGGTCGACTCCACTGCTGCCTATGAGGTTCGCTCCTTCGTGGATGGGTTCGCCGGATACAATCAGATTCTCATGGCCGAAGAAGATCAACATAAGACAGCCTTCACAACACCGTGGGGTACCTTTTGCTACACAGTCATGCCATTTGGGTTAAGAAACGCTGGGGCTTCCTACCAAAGAGCCGTGACAGACTTGTTCCACGATATGATTCACAGAGAAATCGAGGTCTATGTGGACGACATGATCATTCACTCCAAATGGACCGATGGTCAACATTTAATCGATCTCCGCAAGTTCTTCGAAAGGCTTCGTCAACACAAGATGAGGCTCAACCCTGCAAAGTGCGCGTTCGGGGTTATCCGAGGCAAAGTCCTTGGTTATATGGTCACTGAAAGGGGAATTGAAGTAGACCCCTCCAAAATCAAGGCAATCATTGACATGCCTCCTCCAAAGACGCAGAAAGAGATCAAAGGTTTCATGGGCAGACTGCAGTACATCAGTCGGTTTGTGTACCAACTCACTTCCATGTGCGAGCCAATCTTCAAGCTACTCAAGAAGAATATGGCTCTAGAATGGACCGACGCGTGCCAAGAAGCCTTCGACCAAGTGAAGCATTACTTGACATGCCCTCCTGTCCTAGTTCCGCCGCACAAGGAGAAACCTCTTTTGCTCTATCTCACTGTCAATGATGAAGCCCTAGGGGCTATGTTAGCACAAGAGCAACGAGAGTCCACAAAGGAGAATGCCATTTATTTTGTCAGTCGCCGATTCCAAGGGGGCGAAAATAACTACTCTGTCTTAGAAAAGTCATGTGCAGCATTGGTTTGGGTCACTCAAAAGCTCAAGAACTACATGGAAACTTTTCCGATCAAGCTAGTAGCAAAGGTGGACCCGCTCCGCTACATCTTCGAGAAGCCTTTCATGTCAACAAGAATAGCCAAATGGTACTTCATGCTCGCCGGCTATGATATCACTTACGTCACACTAAAATACGTCAGGGGGAAAGTGTTCAGTGACCAGCTTGCCGAATTCCCGTGTGACGAAGTGAAGGGGGAAGACGTACAGTTCCCCGACGAGAATTTAATTTGTACTGCAACCGAGGAAAATAAGTGGCAACTTTTTTTCGATGGCGCCACCAATAAACACGGCTTTGGTATAGGAATATTGCTTGTTGATCCAAAAGACATCTACACTCCCATTGCCATCCGTCTAGAATTCGAAGCTACCAACAACATTGCCGAGTACGAAGCATGCATAGCAGGGCTCGAAGCAGCTCTCGAAAGAAATGTCACGGAACTAGAAGTATTCGGCGACTCTTTGCTCCTTATCAATCAGCAATCGGGTAAATGGCGAACCCAAGACCCGACTCTCCAACAGTATGGTCAGCACCTTGAAGAACTGGTTGAACAATTCCAAGAGATCACTTTCAACTACCTGCCAAGGGATAAAAATCGCTTCGCCGATGCACTGGCCACCATAGCTTCATTAGTCGAAATGCCCAAAGGGAAAATGGTGAAGCCTTTCAAAATTGCCCGAAGGAACAGTCCGGCATACTGCATGAATATCGAGATCAACGAAGTTCAAACAAACCCTCCGTGGTATTCGGATATCATGAATCTCCTTAAAGATGGCATTTATCCCGAGAATAGCAATAAGAAGTCTCAAGCGGCTCTGCAAAGGCTAGCCTCTCGGTACGTACTGATTGGGGACCGAGTCTATAAAAGGCACCACGACGGGATCAATCTCTTATGCGCCAATGAGGCCGAAGCTCAAGAGATAATGTGTGAAGTGCACGAAGGAGAGTGTGGACCCCACATGAATGGGTTTATGCTAGTCAAGAAGATACTCCGCATTGGTTACTATTGGAGCACTATGGAACGAGACTGTATCGAGAAATTCAAAAGGTGTGCCAAATGCCAATTCCATGCTAATCTGCAGCATGCTCCACCCTCGCAGCTTTACAACATGGTCACACCTTGGCCTTTCTCTTGTTGGGGGATAGACATCATCGGTAAAGTCCATCCTACCGGAAGCAATGGGCAGTCATTCGTCCTAGTGGCCGTTGACTACTTCACAAAGTGGGTCGAAGCACAAGCCTATCGGACCCTCAACGCCAAGAAAGTGGCCGAATTTGTAAGGATTAATATCATGTGCCGATACGGCGTGCCTCATGAAATCATTTCCGACAACGGCTCTCACTTTGAGAAGGAAATGGATGCACTTTTGGTAGAATACAAGATCACCAAGCACAAATCATCTCCTTACCGTCCCCAAGCAAATGGCGCGGTCGAAGCAGCAAATAAGACCATCGAGACCATCGTCAAGAAAATGGCCTCAACAGGAAGGGATTGGCCCGAGAAGCTACCATTGGCATTGTGGGGCTACCGCACATCAATACGGTCAGCAACGGGAGAAACTCCTTATGCGTTAGTCTATGGTTCTGAAGCCGTACTCCCAATCAAACTTGAAGTCCCATCTCTACGAGTCCTCCTTGAGAATCAAGTCAACGAGGTCAACTGGATGCAAAGTCGATATGAACAGCTAGCCTTACTCGACGAGAAAAGGCTAAGAGCACTCGAACGCACAAGGGCGTATCAGCAAAGGATGGCAAGAGCTTTCAACAAAAAAGTGAAGCCTCGAAACATCAACGTAGGAGATTTGGTCTTAAGACAACATCCTCCTAATGCCATGAATCCCCTGGGAAAATGGGGACCCCGATGGATTGGTCCGTATGTGGTCAAAAAGATACTAAGCGGCGGTGCAGTCCGGCTTGTGGATTTAGATGGTGACCAGCTGCCAAAGGAGGTCAACCTCGACAAGCTCAAGAGGTTCTACGCTTAATAAACAAAGACTATTAAAAAAATAAAAAAAATAAAAAATCGCTCGCTAGGTTGAAAACCCGCAAGGGCGGCCTAGGCAAAAATTAGAGCACGTGCAAAAAAGAAGCCCGCTAGATTGAAAACCTGAAAGGGCGGTCTAGGCAAAAAACAGGGTGCACACCAAAAAAAATAAAAAAAAATGGTCTTTGTTTGTTTGAACTACGGAGACCTGAGCCTCCCAACTGGAGGAACGTAGGCAACCTTCGGGTGCGGTCTAAAACATATCAATAATACCCAATTCACTTCAAATAACAAAATGCAATTTTTATTCATTCAATGAATCATTCAAATCATTACAACGGATTTATTGAGCAACAAGAGACATCAAAATATTAAATCCTAAAACAAAGTGGTCTAACTGCAATCTCTTGGGGTACAAAGAAAAATCTAATCTTTCTTAGGTTTGGGAACCCATTGCTTCTTGTTATGTCTTTTAGTCCTCTTGGATGGGGACGGAACATTCTTGGGACCGCCAAGACGGGAGAAAACGCTAGGACGGGACGGAGCTTCATCAACGGCTTTCCCTTTGCCCTTATCAAGCGGAGCCTTAGCGGGGACAACCATGGGACGCTTCCACACATAGGAGGAATTTCCTTTACCTTTCTTCTTCTTGGGGAAATGACGAGGTCTATAGTCCCGCACATGAACCACCGGTCTCACGGGGTCAACGACATCGTCGTTGGGCCTTCCTAAACGATCAAAAATGCTCGGACGCTTCTCCACCATCGAGACGGACCCCACAGCTGGAACGGCGTTCACCATTGGAACGGACTTCTCACCCTCGGGGACGGAAACCTTAACTTCAAAGGAGAAAGTCATTGGGGCCATTATGACAAGAATTTTGTGGTTTAGGAGGAGAAAGTGTTTGCAAAAGAATGCTGTGTGACCATTCTGGTCGAAAATGGTTCAAAATTTATAGCTGTTGGAACATTCTGATCAGAAAAAGAAAGGGGCTGTAATTCAGCAGGCCAGAAGCGCGCGCCTCCGACCAAGGCTGCACAACGCGCGCGCCTCCCACAAGCAAGGCCCGACGCGCGCGCCTTTGACAGCAGTTCAGACAGAAACAGCCCTCGTCAGTTCAGAACAGAACCCAGGCACTTCAACATATCCAACCTATAGCAAGATCAAATCCCAGCAACAAAAAGGAGTTCAAGCATCGACAACAAGCATCCTTTGGGCACACATTTGTTTGTAAAGAGTCGACATCTAAGATCGAGTCGCTAATAGAACATAAAATGAGTAGTAAGATAAATAGGATTGTAAATACATGTTAAATGTTATTACAGGCAAAAGTAAAAGTGTTTCAATCCCTCATCCTCTCAGCCACAACAACTCGGGCACATCATCACCAGTACTGTGCTCACCCCCTGATGCCGCTCTCGGTCTCCTCATCATCATCATCATCATCATCCTCATCATCATCATCGTCATCATCATCCTCAGACTCAGATGTCTCAATCACAACATCAGGATGGGTCCTCTTGGCAGCTCTCCCTGATGAACTGGCGCCACCCCGGCTCTGGCTACCTTCTCGGCTCAGACTTCTACTATGGCTACCTCCGTGGCTCAGACTCCTGCTCAACGACTGCCTCGCCGAAGAGACAGCCTCATCAATGTCCAGTGCAGCATCCCTGCAGCCTCGTCCCATTCCCCGAGCACCTCGGTCAGCTCCTCTCGCAGCACCAGAGACAGCACCAGCAGCACCTCAAGTCATGGCAGCAATATCCCTACACAGCTCCAGCACCCTCTCCTCCAGCTGACGGAGCCTCCGCCTCATCCCTTTGTTCTGCCTACCCAAGTGCCTGTAAGCAGCCATGGGCACCTGTTGCAACAAAGAACAGGAAAAGGAAATTACATCAATACAAAGGACAGAAAAAACAAGACTGGAACTGAGAAATGCAAAGATGGTCAGAAAAACATACCACAGCAGCCTGAGCGGGAGGCTCTCTCTCCGGTGACATATCCTCGGGAACAATCTCCCTCTGCTCCTCAAAGACCCCGAAGTTGGAATAAGTGTAATAAGGAGGAGGCAAAGGAGGATCAAAACAATACCCGACACCGGTAGTATAAAACCGAGCGGAGGTCGAAAGAGCAGCCTGTGATATCCTCGGATCAGCAAACATGAAGCCTTGCATCAAGTTGTTCTCCCTGAAGAGGCCATAATCCTGATCCAAGTGAATATAAGGGACGGCATCAACCCCTACCATGTATGCTGCGCGATCAGCCTCTGAAAGCGACCTCCAATTACGAGGGCATAAAGGAGGAACATCTGGAACTGCAGGACGAGGAGGAGTATAAAAGTCTGTCACCTGGGTACCGTGCTGCCAGAACACTCTGTCCCCCAAATACAGAGCCATGCACTCACCCGAACTCATCAAAAGCCGAGAACGGGTAGGAATAAGAGTATGCTCAAACCAGTGCTGAACTGATCTCCACGGATACAAAGAGAAGGCAACAGACTCAGGCCTCAGGGTGTCCAAGTGCCGTCGGGCCGAAGTAAGACTAATGGGGTTCGTGCCAGTCTTCACATTCCTCTCCTTATACGCCCACCGTGCGCAGTCCGGATACTGGGGCTGGCCTTCCTTGGCAATCTTGAAATCCCTCAGATTCAGGATAGCAAAAGCCCAAAGCTGTAGACAAGAGGCAGAAACAAAGTTAATGACAGTCAACGGAAAAGGCAGTTATGACCAAGGCAAGGAGAATATAAAAGGGACAGTAAGTGGTATACCTCCCACAGCAAGCTGAAGCCCGTAACAGAGCTGGTGGTCGAGCGGCTGGTCAAATCCATGCCGTGGTAACAAGCAGCTAAGCCCACTGCGCCCCAGTTATACTGGCCGATCTGGTCCAAGTCCACTAACAAGTCAAGCAGAGCCAAAGAGGCCGAAGATCCCCCGTTGGCAAACAGAGTATGGGATAACAAGTACCAAATGAAGCAACGGGCCACGGCATCAACCCGATCAGCAGTAACACCTCGAGCCTCAGCCATCAAGATGCTGAAATAAGCCCGGATTCGACCCCATGTCACTCGAGAATTCTTAACCTCGAACCGGAAGTCAACCAAAGCCAGTAACTCGTCCGGAGTCCGAGCGGCCCCTCTCAAACCAAAAGGGACAGGCATCCCCATGAACGGCAAGCCCGTCAAAGCTGTGAAATCGGTAGGCGTCATAGTCACCTCGCCCATGGGTAAATGGAAGGTATGGGTGGTGTCCCACCATCTTTCCCTCAACGCCTGGACCACATCGGGGTCATTCTTCAAAGCTGGGAGGCTAGTGACAAAAAGACCAAAATGAGTCCCTGTGACTCAGGCCCGAACATTCTCAGGCAACCTTTTCCATATAGAGATGGGCCCATGAGCCCCACCGCGAATCTCTGTCAGACGGGTCCACTCCTGAAAGGAAAGAAGGAACAGCAAAAAAATTCATCAGCATGACTGCTAGAAAACGGATGAACTCAACATAGAGATTTCAATGGCAGAACAATGTACAAGCAAGTATGTGAACATGAAAATGGGCACCCCAACATGTTTCTTACAACAAATCAGCAGCAACAAACAGCATGCAAAGAATGATCAATAAATCTGCTGCAGCAATATTTCAGGTAAAGAAAACGGAACTTCATGAAATCCGAAATCGACAAGAAAGATGAGGCATTATTACCAAACCCGAAGTCACGAAGTGAGAAATGTGGGTATGAGGCCGGAAAGTAAGCAAACTCTGGTCCATAGCTTCAACCCCAATTTCGGGCTCCTCGCCCTGTGGCATCTCGAACGGAGGTGATTGCTGACGATCCGACATCGTTTCTGTGATGGGATTGATCCTAGAGCAGCAAGAAAGTTTTTTAGGGTGATTTCTCTACGAAAATTGGGCTTGGAATTGGAGGGTTCTTCAAAATTTTGAAAACTTGCCGAAAATAATGAACCGCCTGTTTAAATATGCTGAACTTATGCGCCAGGCGCCCCCCCCCCCCCCGACATACTCATCTGAGGCGCGCGCGTCCCATAACAAGGCCCGGACGCGCGCTCTTCCCATCATCAGGCAGGTTCAGAAGCAGTCTCCCATGCAAGAAACCATGCACCGTATCAAGGTTTCCCCACGGATTCCAAACTCCCTAAGTTCTGTCACGGGTGACATACCCCCCTCAAGGGTCAATCTCAACATTTCATCCCTAGCAGGAACATTTTTCTGGTCGCGGTCAACTGTGCCCGCACCCCACAATTCAAAAAGTCAAGTGTGACTCCAAGTGGCACGAGACTCCAAAGCAATACTTCATCAACGGATTTCACTAACGGATTCGTCTCCAAAGGTTCACTAACGGCCTCATCAACGGATTTCACTAACGGATTCGTCTTCAAAGGTTCACTAACGGCCTCTCCAAAGGTTCACTAACGGCCTCATCAACGGATTTCACTAACGGATTCGTCCTCAAAGGTTCACTAACGGCCTCATCAACAGATTTCACTAACGGATTCATCCCCAAAGGTTCACTAACGGCCTCATCAACGGATTTCACTAACGGATTCGTCCTCAAAGGTTCACTAACGGCCTCTCCAAAGGTTCACCAACGGCCTCGTTCAAAAGGTTCACTAACGGCCTCATTCAAAACATTCAGCCGGCAGGTTCACCTAACGGATCATGCCACCCCCTCTATCAACAAAATCCGCTCACACAGGGAGCGCACCACTATCTCTCGCAATTTTAAATTCCTGCTTTCATCGAGTCTTTGCTTTTTCTTGGTGATGTCCTCGGCGGGTGTTTTTAACTTTCGTCGACGCGTTTTGCTTTGCAATCCACGTCGCTGAGGGGCTCTGTAGACACCCCGCCTTGGACCGCTCACCCCGATTGCACATTTGATTTTGTGTTTCTCCCCATTTTAAGTGTTTCTCGTTAGTTTATGTCACTTCCGTTAAGTTCCTGACTGACTTCGTTAAGTCCAGGGACTAAACTGAATAACAGGGCTGACTTTCTAGTCCATTCTGTCAAAATTGCCTTCTCTGAGTCGCGCGCCTCCGACAGGAGGAGCCAGGCGCGCGCGCCTCCCGCCCCCAAAGCAGGAAGCGCGCGCCTCTGGGCGTCAGTTACAGATTTCTGGCCAGGATTCTCTCCCTTGCTCAATTTACAGGATTTTGCCCAGGAAGAATTTCTTGGTGACTGAGTTTTGGCACCAAAAACACCTCTCTTTCACCTATAAAAACCTCTCTTTACCTCCATTTTCAAGGACCGAAAACCTTAGACCTTGGACCTTGGATCTTTTAGTCTAAATCTTACAAAGAAGCCAAATTTCTTACCTTCAAGGCATTTCCAAAGGCATTCATCAAGAAGTGTTTTGAAGTCTCTCGAAGACTAGGTAAAAACCATTTCCTCCCTCTTCTTGACTTGATCTCTTTTCTCTTTCTTTTTGTTTTATCAAAGTGCAATCACCCAAATCATTTTGGGACATGACTCTAATGATCACCTCATCTCATTGAGGTCGGTTAAAGAGTTATCTCCTACATTCCAAACTCTATTTTAAACCCCCTTTTTATGATTTAAAGAAGAAGAAGAAGAACATTACCATTTATGTAGATTTTGATCAAGCAAGACCAACTTTAGTTGGGCGAGATGGGTGTTTCGCTACTTCCCATCTCGTAATCTAACCCCCGAACCTCAAAACAAAGAATCTCTGTTTTCGTAATCAAACTTAGGCTATTATCAATAGGTTTTTCTTATGTTCCTCAAAACATAGGTGGCGACTCTAAAAACAAGTTAGACATCCTAGGATAACTCACCGCTCTAGCCAAGCCGTGGTCCCCCGGGGTATCTACAATCTTCATCTCCGCAGTTTTAAGCATCCCATGCAACTCGGAGAGATTCTTATCCATTCCATGCATGTTATAATTCATCACAAACTGATTATAACTTTTAGGCAATGAATTAAGAATGAGATGCATGGCTAGCTCCAATGGGATTGGATAGCCAAGTTTTTCAAGGTGCTCTACATAACCTTTCATTTTCAGTATGTGAGGACTCACTTGTTGCCCTTCATTCATTTTGCAAGTAGTGAATGCAACAATGGTCTTGTACCTCTCTTGCCTAGCTTGTTCTTGAAACATGGCTCTTAACTCCACGCCTATCTCATAGGCTTCCAAATGTTCCAAACTTTGTTGGAGTTTTGAGCACATAGTAGCAAGCATGAGACATCTTACATCTCTAGAATCATTACGATGTTTCTTGTAATTGTCTCTTTCTGCCCTAGGGGCAGTAGGTTCTGGTTCAGCAGGAAGAGGCCCATCGAGAATGTACAACTTATCTTCTTGCCTAAGAACAATTCTTAGGCTACGGATCCAATCCATAAAGTTCGTACCATTCTCTTGGAGCTTATCCTTCTCAAGGATCGATCGCAACAAAATTGATTGAGTGTTAGTAGTCATTATCTACAAATATGCAAAATTTCCAAAATTTAATATGTACCGTTTTTCATTAAAGAAAAAATAATGTATTTTTCAAAAAAAATACTCCCACTAAATTATATAACCTTCATATACATCCAATGTATAATATAATTTAATTGGGCTAAGATCCAACTTTAATTTAACTTTTGAGTCCACGGAGGCGGACCGCTCAAAACTAAATTAATTAGGTAGACGATCATGTCAATCATATCCCATATGATTCTTAGGTCCTTTATGAGATTCTTTGACAAATCCAATTTCCAAAGCATGTTTAATCTCATCTTTTGCCTAGGCCCAAAACCGTTTTGACGCCTAATTAAGTCCAACCATTTTAAACGTATAGGAACCATTCAATTTAATGCACCTTGCGGAGGCAAGCCCACATTAAACTAATAAACCTCATCTTGCTCATACATGAATAAAATTAATGCACTTCGCGGAGCCGAACCCACATCAAAATCACCCATGTATAAACAAGTGTTTTAATCATGGCATGGCAAAAAGACTTAAAACTTTCTTTGAAGGTTCATCACATATAGCATATAACACATTTATGAGCACATAATATAAACATGTTACGCATCAAGTTTAGCCACTAAATTAATCTCCATTAATTTAAGCATGATATTCATGTGTCATTAGTTTCTCTATAATTATGAGGATGAGACTATTTCAACTTTGGTCATTATCTCCAAATCAAGACAACAAGAAGTGCGGTCGAAACTAAGCCATGAGGCATCCACAATTCCGCACTAATTCAAGATACCAAGAAAGTGGTCCATGTGGCCGAAACTAAGCAATAGATGGTCTCGATGAACGTAGGCCAATTGCATCCACAATTCCACATGGATCTCCAATCATTGAATCAAGAACTTTGTTTCTTAATTTTAGCAATTATGAACTCTTCATAATTCTAACTTCGTTTTATCTTTGAAACTTTGATTGCGATCAAGTTTGGGAAACACAATCTCGATGAACGCAGATTAGCCATCCAAACCTTGAACCAATCTTAGAATCACAAGACTAAACCAAATAGGAAAATCAAACCCCAAGATCCACACACAAACCAACTACCCAAAGCCCATTCCAGATCAGCAGGTCTGGACTGGTTCTGTTACTGGTTTTGTTGAATTTTTGAAAAATTCCTGATTCTGATTTTTGACCAAAATCAGACTCTCTGATCCTTTTGTGCGGCCGCCCAAGAAGTCCTGTGCGGTCGCCCAAAACTGTGCGGCCGCCCAGGTTCCTCTGTGCGGTCGCCCATGGGGATCAGAATGTACAGAATTTTTAAAGTTCGAAAATTTTGTCTCAAAATTGTTTTTCCCCGATTATTAAAACCATGATTCAATCACAATTAATAATTAAACAATTCAGAATCCATCATAATATTTATTGCGATTGAATCGTGCGATTAAAGTTGCAAAACAATAAACCACATAAAATCACATAACATATAAACATAATATATTCCAATATTCATATCATGCAAGGCACATAAATAATTTATATACACACAACATGATCTAGGTATTGAAATAATCAACATGAACGGGGCTCTGATACCACTGTTGGGTTTCGATGTCACATGCGCAGCGGAATAAAGCATTCAAAATTTATGAAACTCAAAGCCCATAGATCCGTTCATATGATTAAATCAAATACAACAATATGAATAGAGGAAAAAATAACCCTTGATGACTATGAATTCTAGCTTTGATCTTGGTGGAGATTTGAAGCTTGATCACAATGAAAGTAAGAACACGAACTTTGAAGATGATGAGCTTCACCCTCTAGCGGTATCCACACCACGAACGAATATCAAGGAGCTTCTTGATCTTGGTTGCTAGACCAAAATTATGAAACACACTTTCACAATTTAATATGACTATATGGAATTTTATTTGTGTATTATTTTGTTCATCAATCAAAGGATGTCTTGGAACAAAATAAAACTCTCTCAAACTCTTTGGAGACTCACACAAGGCTATAATCAAAGTTCTGGCCGAAATCCCCTTTTATACACAAGCAAGACCTATTCCAAATAAGAAACTTGTGTCAAAAGTTTCTCCTAATCGAATTAGGAAAGTTCCTGCCGACAGCACTGTGCGGTCACCCAAAAGAGGCTATGCGTTCGCCCAACATTGGGCGGCCGCCCGGTTCCTTTTTGTGCGGTCGCCCGCCTTGCCAGAACTGCTGAAAAATTCCAATTTAGTCCTTTTAAGATTCGTTCTATCGTGTGTGACCCTCTAGGATTATACTAAGTTGGCAATGGGCTCAAACATGAATCCATAAGATATGATTAGGTTCTAGCAAACCATCATACCTACCCAAATAGTATAACTAGATACAAGTTCGCATTCCTTTAGAATATGTCATAATCCCTTTGTCCACGATGTCATTGAACACAAGTCATGGTCAACAAGTCAACTTGTTTTGTTCAATACTTTCTCGATTCCGAATATGTTGATAATCCAAATGACATTGATCTAATCAATTCATTTGAGTTCGGCCGAACATTTCCATCAACATTATTCCTACGAGAGGCCCAAGCTTGACATCTCTCCGAAGAGGGACAAATCTATTTAGCTTATTATTCTTCCCTACGTGAATCCGATTATGCCAATCATACCCTTTATAACTACCCGGTTAAAGGTAGCGTTTGAATATGTCAAACATAATGTTCATCAAGTGGAAGACTATAATAACTTCATGTCTAAGGATTCAAATGACGTAACTAATATGAGACATATGTTCGACATAGACCATGACATAAATCTCATACAGCGGGTCATGTCCAGTACCTTGTTCCAAACAAGTACCCATAAATCTAACATGATCATCCCATGATCATTTAGCCTTTATACTAGTGCTTAACAAGTACTAGGGACGGAGATTATTATAAGTAAACATGAACAACAATAATAATCAAAACCATCTCTTTATTGATATGAAATAAATGATAAGAATTACAACGTTTATTAAACGTGCCTAGGGCACCACTACCAACAAATCCTTTATCAATGACATTAAGTCAAACAACAATCTTGCACACACTAGAACACGATCCTCAACAACCAAGCACTTTAAACCCATTTCTCACACAAGGGATTTCAAAGTAAGAAACCCTATGAAAGCATCATAAAGATTTACAACACCCAAAATGAACCTAAACGGTTACATCATTCCAAACTCGATCACAAACTGACTAATTCATACTCTTTTGTGTGATAAAACACCTATCAAAGTATCATAGGGTAATAACCAGAACCTAGTCATGATTTTAACCTTAATTCAAGTTGATAAACCAATTCATCATGTAGTACTCAAAAATATCTTTCCAACGATAGTTTACACGTCCAAAACGGAGTCCGGATCAAGAAGTTATGGCCTCCAGAAGATTGAACGTAAAACGGACAAACTGCAAAAGAAGAGGGTGCGCACGCCCTCCCTAAAAGGGAGCGCGCGCCCCCTTTGATCATAATGGTGGTTTTTGAGTGAACTAAATGGTGCGCACGCCCTCCCAAAAAGGGAGCGCGTGCCCCCTCGCCCGATTATGCTTTTTTGGCCTTCCTGGTAGCCTAAAACTTGATAATTTGACTCCCTTCGTTCCACCATCCCAAAAGTACTACAATACTCTTCACAACAATTGCTTAACACAACTAAACCCGAGTATAAAACTCACCCAGGGACATTACAGCCCTTCTTAGAACCAAGTCTCATACAAATCCCTTTGTCCCAAAATCACAAGTATCACAAAACTCATTCAAAACATAAATTCACAACACATATAGCACATATAACATATATATGACCATTTTAACATTTAAGGGGAATTAGTAACTTACCTATTTCCGGAAAAGTATCGAGAAAATAATATTTGATCGGGTAGGAATACTCTACTCAACACCCTGAACATTTTGGTATAATTAGATTTTAAAATGGAGTAGTAAATAAAATGATAAAAATTACCAAAGTCAGGAACCCTAACCTTTTCTTTCTTCTTCTTTGCTCAGAGAAAAATTTGGGGGATTATGTATGTGAAACGCAGAGAGGGAGATGGGTAGGGATAAGTAAGAATTGATATTTTCCATTTTTCACTTAAGCCCTCCTAGTTTCATTTTAAACAACTAAACCCCTCTACTTTAAATTTCACTAAGGACCTTATAGTTTCAACTAATTCAATTAACTCCCTTTAACCATTATTACTACTTACTAAGTAAATAACACAATTAATCAAACAATGTGTGCAAGTCATAAAATATGATGCAACACATAAAATGCACACATAAGTTCAAATTAAAATCCCAAAAGTATAAAATAAATTGGGACGGGTTTTGGGGTCGTTACAATCACTCCCCCTTAAAGAAAATCCGTCCCGAATTTTAGGGTAACTTACCAAACGAATCAAACAACCAAGGGTATTTCCTTTCCATTTCCTTCCGAAGTTACCAAGTTGACTCTTCAACATTGTGATTCCTTCATATCATTCTAACAAGCGGAATACTCTTGTTTCTCAACTCTTGAACTTTGGTATCAATCACTCGAACTGGTTGTTCTATATAAGACATATCGGGTTCTAGATCCTCTGGTATTTCTGATAACACATGAGATGGATCATACAAATTTTTACGAATCACAGAGATATAAAACACGTTATGAATTTACCCAAAGAAGATTGCAACGCAAGATAGTACGCAAGATTTCCAACTCTTTCTATAATTTCAAAAGGCCCATTATGACTTTTCCATCGAATAGCCAATCTCAATAGGTAGAAAGCGAGCGGATTTTGTCAATCTATCCACGCTTACCCATACTGCATCATGCTTTCACCGAGTACGAGGCAATCCTGTTACAAAATCCATCACAATATGTTCCCATTTCCACTCTGATATCTCTAGAGGTTGAAGTAGACCGGCAGGTCTTTGAGGTTCAACTTTAACATGTTGATAAATCAAACACTTTGATACGTAATCCGCTATTTCCCATTTCATATTATTCCAATAAAAATATTGTTTCAAATTCTGATACATCTTGGTACTCCTGGGATGAATACTATACTTGAACTTGTGACCCTCATCAAGAACTTGGCGTTTAATTCCATCAATATCTGGTGCACATAGCCGTCCTCTATAAGTTAATACTCCTTTAGGACTAAAAGAGAGATCTTCAAATTTTCTATCTTTGGTTTTATCCACTAATTTTCTCAACTCGGGGTCATCCTTCTGAACATCTTTTATCTGTTTGAATTAAAGTTGGCAATACTCTATTATTCACAAACATAACTCCATGTCTCGATTCATGTGAACACCAATCCCGTACATCCTCTAACATCTTCTATCCTCGGACCATCCTCGAAACTATGTAAGATTTCTGACTAATAGTATCTATAACCATGTTTTCCTTGCCCAGATAATAAGAGATGGTACAATCATAATCCTTCACAAGCTCCATCCATCTATGCTATCGGTTGTCCAACTCTTTCTGGGGGAAAAGATATCTCAACTCTTATGATTTGTAAAAATCTCAAACTTTGTTCCATAAAGATAATGTTTCCACTTATATAACGCAAAAACAATCGCAACAAGTTCCATGTCATGGGTCGGATAGTTCTGTTCACAAGGAGTTAACTTCCTCGAAGCATCACTGTAAATAACCATCATTCCCATTAGGTAACGTAAGAATAGATGCGGTGGTCAACTTCTTCCTTAATTCTTCAAAATTAACTTGACATTTTTCATCCCACACATATTGTACATTCTTTCAAGTCAACTGAGTGAATGGTGTAACAATCTTGGAAAACCCCTCAATAAATCTTTGATAATACTCCGCTAAACCCAGAAAATTTCGCAAATAACTGCTTCCCTCGAAGCCCAGACAAAACCATTCGCAAATATTGTTCATGTTCCTCTCGAGATTTAGAATAAACAAGGATATTACCAACAAAGACAACCACAAAGGTATCAAGATAAGGTTTGAAAACCCGGTTCATCATATCCATAAAAACAACGGGAGCATTAGTTAACCCGAAAGGAATGACAAGAAACTCATAGTGACCATACCTACTACGAAAAGTAGTCTTAGGGATGTCTTCAGAATGAATTTGCAACTGATGATACCCATTCCTCAATTCAAGCTTCAAAAAGACTAGTGAACCTTGAAGTTGATCAAATAAGTCATCAATGTGAGGTAGAGGATATCTGTTCTTTACCGTTACCTGATTCAGCTTCCTGTAGTCAATGCATAGTCTCAAAGACCCATCCTTCTTCTTTAAATGTCCAAAATTAGAGTTAAGTCCCCCCGAGTGGCCCCATGTGAACCAAAATCTACGTCACCCGAATGACCCATCTCGAGAAAAGATTTAGAAAAGAAATTCTTAGGCGGTCCTTGACGTAAGCCCATGTTGACTTTGGTTGACCAAAAGAGTGTTAAACCCTAACTCTGACCAAATGAGAGTCAAACCCTGATTTTGACTCATTGAGAGTCAAATTGAATTTCCAAAATTGGCCGTCCCTGACGTAAGCCCAGTTAAATGTCCAAAATTGGCCGTCCCTGACGTAAGCCCGGTTAAAATTTTGTTGTCGAAATTGACCGTCCCTGACGTAAGCCCAGTTAAATGTCTAAAATTAGCGGTCCTTGACGTAAGCCCATGTTGACCCGATTGACCAAAAGAGTGTCAAACCCCCGAATTTGACCAAGTGAGAGTCAAATCCGTTGTTCTCCCTGCAGTCTTGTAGTCAACCCTCTCCCATAGAGCCAAGTTGGCCAAACCTTTAGGATTGACCAAGTGAGAGTCAAATCCGTTGTTCTCCCGGCAGTCAAAGATGACGTAAGACCAGTCTTGTAGTCAACCCTCTCCCATAGAGCTAGGTTGACCGAATCCCTTGCCTCTGACCAAACGAGTGTCATGCCCGAGTCCTTGCCTTGCCTCTGACCGAACGAGTGTCATGCCCGAGTCTTTGCCTCTGACCGAATGAGTGTCACACCCGAGTCTTTGCCTCTGACCGAATGAGTGTCACGCCCAAGTCCTTGCCTCTGACCAAATGAGTGTCACGCCCGAGTCTTTGCCTCTGACCGAATGAGTGTCACGCCCAAGTCCTTACCTCTGACCGAATGAGTGTCATGCCCGAGTCCTTGCCTCTGACCGAATGAGTGTCATGCCCAAGTCCTTGCCTCTGACCAAATAAGTGTCATGCCCGAGTCCTTGCCTTGCCTCTGACCGAACGAGTGTCATGCCCGAGTCTTTGCCTCTGACCGAATGAGTGTCACGCCTAAGTCCTTGCCTCTGACCGAACGAGTGTCATGCCTGAGTCTTTGCGTCTGACTGAATGAGCGTCATGCCCGAGCCCTTGCCTCTGACCGAACGAGTATTATGCCCAAGTCCTTGCCTCTGACCGAATGAGTGTCACGCCAAAGTCCTTACCTCTGACCAAATGAGTGTCATGCCCGAACCTTTGCCTCTGACCGAATGAGTGTCATGCCTGAATCTTTGCCCCTGACTAGATAAGAGTCATGCCCGAGTTCCCCACCCGACCTTGATGGTCATCTATAGGTTTGAGTAGCCTTAAAATCTCTCACCCCTCTTTCGAACTACGTTAGGCTTGATTCCCCACAAAAGGGATACGTAGGAATCCTATACCTCTAGGTCCAGCCATTGGAATTAAATCGGCCTTTGCCGTCCTCCGATCATATTGGGATGCGTTTATCGACAACCCCGCTTTCTTCAAAAGCGACGTTGCTGAGGGGCTCTGTAAGTACCCCAATCTGAATTTGACCAACTTAGAGGAATTCTAGGCACCATTCAGGGATAAACTGATAGGCCAAGACCTCACTAGGACAAAATATGGACACAGGGACTGTTCTGGAATTAAAAAATTGAAAAATCTAGACGGTCGCCAGTATGAGCCGTACGGCTACTTTGGGCACTATCAGCCCCTATAAATTGAACCCCTTGCTGATCATTCCAGAAGGGGGAGAAACGATTATTGCTAGTGTTACTCTGCTAAAATTACTCCAGAAGAGTGTTTAGAGGGAAAAGAGAGAGGAAGATTGGCCTAACCAAACATAGGTAAAGCCACCTTCTCCCCCATCCTTATCTTGATCTCATCTCCTTGTTTGTTCATGTTTATTTGTTCATCTCTTATATTTCTTGCAAGTCTTGTCCATCTCAAGCAATTTATATTTCTCGCAAGTCTTGTCCATATCAAGCAATATATATATATATATATATATATATATATATATATATATATATATATATATATATATATATATATATATATATATGTATTAAAAGCCTTGGCATTCCAAGCTATATATATATATCACTATTATGTATACATACGGTCCAAACTGTCACGACCCGAAATATAGGCTCTATTTTTATTAGTAATTAAATGATTTTTATTTAATTATTTGCTTATTTATTTATTTAAATTATTATTTATTTAAATAGTTATGTGTGCAATTTATGTGTTATAATATTTGTGCCTAGCATTTTACTTGAGTTATTTGTGCTAGTGTAGAAATATTGGGTCTTAGTTGTAGTGGGGAGTTTTGAGTTGGGTAGTATTAGAGGAGGGGGTCTTTGTGTAAGTTTTAAATTACCCCTACTCCTTCCCTCACCTCCTTCTCCCTCTTACACTCCATCCCCCCATCATCCTCCCAGGAAACTCTCTCTCTCTCTCTCCATTTGTGAAAGGTAAACATTTCTTGTTCTTCTCTCTTAATTTCCTTCCTCTTCCTCTCATCTTCTCTCATTTCTTAAAACATGAAACGTGTTTAGATCGTCGCTAGGATCGCGTAGAGTCAAAAAGAAACGAAATCCATCGACTTTGAGAAAATTCAAGTAAGTTGCTTTTCCCCCATTTTAATGCTAAAATGTTCATATCATGTATAGATATTGTTTGATGTGTTACATTTGAAGTTTGGATGAGTTTTGAATTTGTTTGGAATTTATTTGGGTTTTTGATCAAAAATGGTGAAATCTTGAATGTTGGGTTTGATTCATGATTTTGGTTGTTAAATGTTGTTTTAGGAGTCTTTTTAGACTTATAAGTTGTTTTGGTACATTAGTATGCTAGTTGGAATGTTGGATTTTGGGTGGAAATGTGTTTTGGGTATAAAAATGGAAGAACCTATGTTGTTCTTCCCGATTTCTGGCAATCCGGAAGATTGGGCGGCCGCACAAAACTTCCTGGGCGACCGCGCATCTTTCTGAAAGATTTTGTTCTTGCTTTGAGGCTTTTTGGGTGACCGCACAACCCAATTTGGGCGGCCGTACATAACCCCTTAAACTTCACATTTTGTTAATTTGTGTGATTGAAGAACGTGCTTTGGTCCAATTCTTGGGTGTCCCTTTAGTTGACCTTAGTGATCATTGTAGTACACTCTAGTGATAGAATTGGGTCATTTGTAATCAAGTTTGTGTTTGAAATGAATTAAGTGTTAATTGGGATTTGGGACATCTTATTGAGGTATTGTTGGCTTGACTTATCTTTGTGATGACCATTTGGTATATGTTTGGGCATCTTATGATGTGTTCGTGGTTGTTCCAATCGAATTGATTTTCGAGTAAGATTTGGTATGGGTTTTAGGTGATGTCCTATAGTACCTAAAGGGTTGTTATTGAACACCAAAATGTAGGGTTTAGTCCGGTCGTGATCATGTTCTAATAAGTGTAACATTTTGGATTCGTTTGGGATAATTTTGGGTTATAGTCGTTGTACTATTTGTGAGAGACCGTTTGGGTTGTGTTCTTTATGTGTAACTTGTGAGTATCATCTTTGGAATGTATTTGGTATGGTTCCTCTTTATGGAATTATTGGGTTCTAATAATCATTGTTGTTGTGATCTTTATGAGAAATTCCGTTATCGTTGTTGTGCTCTTTTATGAGAAACTCGTTGTGTTTATTGTTGTTGAACTCTTCTTGAGTAATCGTTTGCATCTTTTATGGTGATTAATTGGTATGATTCCCTACTTTGGAATCAATGGTTGTTTATTGTGCTAGTATTTTATTACTTAGCCTTTACTTGAAAGTCCAGCTGGTATTTTGTGTGTGTTTGGGCGATGCGAAACATTATGATGGCACAGCCAAGTCCATTGTGATTGTTGACCATTGTTTTGCCCCATTATTACCCTCCTCCAGATTGGCCTTGGATGTGAGAAGAGCTAGCTCCTTTGTGTGCATTTTAGCTTTACTTGGAGCATGACTTTGTGGCATGCCTCCCGTCCTTTGTGACACTTCATTTGATTACTGGTTCCGGTACCGGGTTTCTCTTCAGCTTTTATGCTACTATGAAGATGGTTTGTTTGATTGATGGGTTGATTGGTTGCTTCTGACCGGGGGTTTTCTCTTCGGCTTTCATGCTATTATGAAGATGTGATGGTTGATTATTGAAGCTGCGCAGCGACCTTTATTTGGTTCTTCAGTTGGGTGAAACCTTGGCTATGTATCCACTTATGAGTGTTTATTTCAGCTTATGTGTTGCATGTTGAGCTGGTCGTTATTTCCAACTGGTATGGGACGGTTGGCGATAGGGAGCCTCTCATTTGTTGTTATATGTTTATTTATATGATTGATTATTGGATATTACTGATTGACAGCATGTCACTTACTATTCCGCTGCTATCTGTCTTATGTTAATTGCTATTGGTCATTGCATATTAGCATGTCATGTAGTTGCATTAGTAACTTACTGAGATTTTATCTCACCCCGTTTATTTCTATCTTTGTTTTTCCTTAACCCCCCCCCAGGAGGAAAAGGATTAGGATTCGCGGATCGAGGAGGACGTCGAGAGGTTTGAGATTTTGGGGCAGGTTGTTATGGATCGGTTTACATTATTTAAATGTATAACCTTTTGGGGATAGTTTTACCATTTTTGACATCATTAAGAATTGTATATTTTATCCTTTTGGGTATAAGCTGTGGAGCTTATGTTGGATGTACTTTGTTGAATTAAACTTGGATTTGTAAAACCTTGTGTTATCATCTTTTGGTTCAAAAAATGGAATTTTTAACTTCTATATTTTAGAGTTTGGTTTTAAGTCGACGTCCAGCTCGCGAGTTCCGGGCCCGCGGGGTCGGGGTCGCGACAGTTGGTATCAGAGCTATGGTTTGGCTCTAAGTATAAGTCTAGGTGGACTAGTATGACCTAGGAGGGTAGTTGTGTTCGGAGTGAGTAACGGTTGATGTTTTATGCAGGTATTTGTTCTAAATGGCTAGAAGAAGAGCTGGTGAAGGCATCAGTGGGACTCAAAACCTTATTAGTCTAAGGGAAGAAAACCGTGCAATGTTTCAGGACAGGTTTGAAGCGGCCGTGAAATCAATTCATAACCAAGGGCCGAGAGAGGAACATGTAGCACCTCCGCGATATGGGTTGGAGTAATTCTTGAAGTTGAAACCAAGTGAGTACGACGGTGAGCCGGATGTGAAGAAAGCCGAACTATGGATAGAATCGATGGAGAAAATCTACGATGTCTTTGGTTGCACTGATGAGGATAGGGTTCTGTTTTCAGCTTATAAGCTCGTGGGGACTGCGGAACATTGGTGGAAGGCACTGAAGACCAGTTGGGATGCGACTCTTGTACCATATCCCTGGGAGTGGTTCGTGAGGAAATTCAAGGATCATTTTATCTCTCTAGTGAATCAAAACCGGAAGGAGATCGAGTTCCTCAGCTTGGAGCAAGGCATGATGTCAGTAGCACAGTACTCGACTAAGTTCGCAGAATTAGCCAGGTGTTGTGACTACCTTGTGCGGACCGAGGAGCAGAAAGCGATGAGATTGATCAGGGGTTTGAAGACAGCTATTAGGACTCAACTTTTAGCCCAAAGAATTCAACCTTTTCAGGATGCGGTAGATCGGGCCTACTTGATTGAGCAGGATATTAGGGAACACAAAAGGAAGACTGAAATGGTTAACCCGGGTAAGCAAGGAGGGCAGAGTAAGTCACAACAGCAACATTCGGATAACAGAGGTAATTCTGGAGTACAAACTCGATTCAGAGGGCAACTTCAAGGGCAACCAACAGTAGGAAATCAAGGTTCTTATAAGGGGACACAAAACGGGAAAGTCTGCAGCTTCTGTCAGAGGATAGGACACTCAGAAGACAAGTGTTGGAAGAAGCAGGGAAAATGTGTGAAGTGTGGTCAGTTGGGACACTTCGTTAAAGATTGTCCGAGGTTTAGAGTTCAGTCATCGGGGACAAGAACTGGAATACCACAGGGTCAGAAAAGGGATGCTTCGGGGAAGCCCAAGGTTTCAAGTAGAGTATTGGCAATCAATCAGTGCAACGGGTGATTCATCAGTTTCAGGAGGTATTAATTTTATGTCGAGAGAGCGAGCGCGTGCATTTTAGGATCATCGCATTTATGTGTTTCTATGCATTAGTTGCATTTAATTCTCTTGAGTCTTTGACTTATGTGTTGTCAGTGTCTACTCCTATGGAGGAGTTTAGGGTATCTGATGAAGTCTTATGTGCTTATGATGTGCTTAAGTATGGTTATGTCTTACCTGCTAATTAGCCATGTTGCTATTACAAGATTTTGATGTTACTATTGCTTTAGTCTATTATTATAGAGGGATTGTTATATTCTCCATTCCTAATTTCTTAAAATTGTTTGAGACCGTTCCCTGGGTAGAGTTATACCTATCTCTTCTTAATTAAAATCCGAGTATTTAGTTTCGGTCGATTTGTTGGGCGTATTTATCATTCGTAAGATTTCATTTGCTTCCGATTAGTACCTAGTGTTTGAGGAGAAGCTTGGAGTAAATTGCATTGTGTGGTACGATTTGTTATGGATGATGAGTTTGTTGTAGGAGTTATGATCATTAATGGTAGTAAGCGTGTTAAGTTAGAAAGGACTAACTACATTTTGAGAGAGTAATAATTTCTCAATCTATGTTAAAGGCATTTTGAAATTTTGGTTAGATAGTGGTTCTATGGTTCTAAATCCCTTCTTGGTGGCGTTTCCCGAATTGGATCATGGGTATGTAAAGGAAGTGGAGTATAAATACGGGGGCATAATTAAGGAATATCATGAATTGGTATTGGGTCAGTTGGAACGTCTCTAGCTAATTGGGTTATTATAATGGTAGTGCTATTGAGCCTAAGTGTCATTAGGTTAATAAATGTATGCGTGAAAGATTAACTTGGCTTAGCTATTGAGGACTTAGGATTTGTTGATTTCCGTTGGGTATATGAGCACGGATTATGGACCTGAATGAGAATTAGAGAAAATCTTTGAAGATAAATTTGGATAGTTTTGCGGACTATGGAATATAGGGAACTGTCTAGACTTTCAAAGATCGGATTAATGAAGGGATGAGATTATAGCATAGGTTTAAGTGGACTTTTTGTATTAAAAATTTTTGGAATTTATATTGTACTCTTAGTTTAAGTGCTAGCTTAAGTGGAGGCACTATAATGGTAATCCATAGAGATATAGCCATTTCGATGAATATTGTGGAAATAGAAATTTCTTTAGCCTTTTTATATTTTAAAAGCTAATCAGGCTCGGGATGGTGATGTTTTGAATTTCTGGGGAATACTACTAAGTATGCGATTTACGAAAGGAAACACCTTTGCAGTGTAATTTAGGTTATGAATAAGGTGAGCTTGGGATATCTCGAGAGTTATGATTGGGAGCAATTGGGATTCTCCAATTTTGATTGTGGATTCTAATGAGTAGTGAAGGTTATGGTTGAAGGAAGTCAAGTGCGAGAGGTCCTGGTATGGTGAACATTATTTAAGGTTACCTTGTAGTGGGTTGGGTTGGACAATTGAAGAATTTGAGAAATGGCGAAACTATCGTATCCGTAGCTATTTGGTCTTTCGGGTAAGTCTCGTTAAAATTCGGGTCGAATTTTCTTTAAGGGGGAGTGAATGTCACGACCCGAAATATAGGCTCTATTTTTATTAGTAATTAAATGATTTTTATTTAATTATTTGCTTATTTATTTATTTAAATTATTATTTATTTAAATAGTTATGTGTGCAATTTATGTGTTATAATATTTGTGCCTAGCATTTTACTTGAGTTATTTGTGCTAGTGTAGAAATATTGGGTCTTAGTTGTAGTGGGGAGTTTTGAGTTGGGTAGTATTAGAGGAGGGGGTCTTTGTGTAAGTTTTAAATTACCCCTACTCCTTCCCTCACCTCCTTCTCCCTCTTACACTCCATCCCCCCATCATCCTCCCAGGAAACTCTCTCTCTCTCTCTCCATTTGTGAAAGGTAAACATTTCTTGTTCTTCTCTCTTAATTTCCTTCCTCTTCCTCTCATCTTCTCTCATTTCTTAAAACATGAAACGTGTTTAGATCGTCGCTAGGATCGCGTAGAGTCAAAAAGAATCGAAATCCATCGACTTTGAGAAAATTCAAGTAAGTTGCTTTTCCCCCATTTTAATGCTAAAATGTTCATATCATGTTTAGATATTGTTTGATGTGTTACATTTGAAGTTTGGATGAGTTTTGAATTTGTTTGGAATTTATTTGGGTTTTTGATCAAAAATGGTGAAATCTTGAATGTTGGGTTTGATTCATGATTTTGGTTGTTAAATGTTGTTTTAGGAGTCTTTTTAGACTTATAAGTTGTTTTGGTACATTAGTATGCTAGTTGGAATGTTGGATTTTGGGTGGAAATGTGTTTTGGGTATAAAAATGGAAGAACCCATGTTGTTCTTCCCGATTTCTGGCAATCCGGAAGATTGGGCGGCCGCACAAAACTTCCTGGGCGACCGCGCATCTTTCTGAAAGATTTTGTTCTTGCTTTGAGGCTTTTTGGGCGACCGCACAACCCAATTTGGGCGGCCGCACATAACCCCTTAAACTTCACATTTTGTTAATTTGTGTGATTGAAGAACGTGCTTTGGTCCAATTCTTGGGTGTCCCTTTAGTTGACCTTAGTGATCATTGTAGTATACTCTAGTGATAGAATTGGGTCCTTTGTAATCAAGTTTGTGTTTGAAATGAATTAAGTGTTAATTGGGATTTGGGACATCTTATTGAGGTATTGTTGGCTTGACTTATCTTTGTGATGACCATTTGGTATATGTTTGGGCATCTTATGATGTGTTCGTGGTTGTTCCAATCGAATTGATTTTCGAGTAAGATTTGGTCTGGGTTTTAGGCGATGTCCTATAGTACCTAGAGGGTTGTTATTGAACACCAAAATGTAGGGTTTAGTCCGGTCGTGATCATGTTCTAATAAGTGTAACATTTTGGATTCGTTTGGGATAATTTTGGGTTATAGTCGTTGTACTATTTGTGAGAGACCGTTTGGGTTGTGTTCTTTATGTGTAACTTGTGAGTATCATCTTTGGAATGTATTTGGTATGGTTCCTCTTTATGGAATTATTGGGTTCTAATAATCATTGTTGTTGTGCTCTTTATGAGAAATTCCGTTATCGTTGTTGTGCTCTTTTATGAGAAACTCGTTGTGTTTATTGTTGTTGAACTCTTCTTGAGTAATCGTTTGCATCTTTTATGGTGATTAATTGGTATGATTCCCTACTTTGGAATCAATGGTTGTTTATTGTGCTAGTATTTTATTACTTAGCCTTTACTTGAAAGTCCAGCTGGTATTTTGTGTGTGTTTGGGCGATGCGAAACATTATGATGGCACAGCCAAGTCCATTGTGATTGTTGACCATTGTTTTGCCCCATTATTACCCTCCTCCAGATTGGCCTTGGATGTGAGAAAAGCTAGCTCCTTTGTGTGCATTTTAGCTTTACTTGGAGCATGACTTTGTGGCATGCCTCCCGTCCTTTGTGACACTTCATTTGATTACTGGTTCCGGTACCGGGTTTCTCTTCAGCTTTTATGCTACTATGAAGATGGTTTGTTTGATTGATGGGTTGATTGGTTGCTTCTGACCGGGGGTTTTCTCTTCGGCTTTCATGCTATTATGAAGATGTGATGGTTGATTATTGAAGCTGCGCAGCGACCTTTATTTGGTTCTTCAGTTGGGTGAAACCTTGGCTATGTATCCACTTATGAGTGTTTATTTCAGCTTATGTGTTGCATGTTGAGCTGGTCGTTATTTCCAACCGGTATGGGACGGTTGGCGATAGGGAGCCTCTCATTTGTTGTTATATGTTTATTTATATGATTGATTATTGGATATTACTGATTGACAGCATGTCACTTACTATTCCGCTGCTATCTGTCTTATGTTAATTGCTATTGGTCATTGCATATTAGCATGTCATGTAGTTGCATTAGTAACTTACTGAGATTTTATCTCACCCCGTTTATTTCCATCTTTGTTTTTCCTTAACCCCCCCCCCCCAGGAGGAAAAGGATTAGGATTCGCGGATCGAGGAGGACGTCGAGAGGTTTGAGATTTTGGGGCAGGTTGTTATGGATCGGTTTACATTATTTAAATGTATAACCTTTTGGGGATAGTTTTACCATTTTTGACGTCATTAAGAATTGTATATTTTATCCTTTTGGGTATAAGCTGTGGAGCTTATGTTGGATGTACTTTGTTGAATTAAACTTGGATTTGTAAAACCTTGTGTTATCATCTTTTGGTTCAAAAAATGGAATTTTTAACTTCTATATTTTAGAGTTTGGTTTTAAGTCGACGTCCAGCTCGCGAGTTCCGGGCCCGCGGGGTCGGGGTCGCGACACAAACCATGAATGATTCAAGGTGCCCTTCACACTTTGTGTGAAAGTGGTTCTAACCTAAAGATGATCATGGTTTGTTGATATTTCTTGTTTGCTAATCTATTTTAATGGAAAAGGAACATGTTTTGGTTGATTAGGTTGTTCATTGGAAGCAAGGATGATCATTTGGATGATAAAGTTTCAATCTTTATCATCCAAAAATTGATCTAGCTTCAAACCCCCTTTGGGGTCACAAAGATCAAGTCTTCATGTCAAATAATGTTGCCCCAAGGTTGCCTTTGGCTTAAGGATCCACTCTTGTGGTGAAAGCTCAAATCTTTATGTTAATTTTGTTTTGATTTGGCAATGATAATCATGTGGGATGATAAAACCTTAGTGTTTATCACTTCCCCCTTTGATTTAGCTTTGAAATCCCATTTTGGGTCATAAAGATTGAATCTTTATACAATAATTTGGTCCCTAAAAGGTTAATAATGTGTCAAAATACCATCTTGATGATAAAGTTTCCATCTTTAATCATCAAATGGTCATTTTGGCTCAAAAGCCATGTTCATCAACTTTTTCATAAATTTCTCCAATGATTGCCTTTGATCACACCCAAGTTTTTGTTTTTGGGGTTCTTTTGATGATCAAAGTGCATATGAATGATCTTTTCTAAGTTTTTGTTGTTAATCATAAACTGGAAATCAGAACAGTTTAGTCCAGTTTCAACAGAATGCTCTGTTTCTGCCTGGAACTGGACTGTTTTTGGACAAACTGTAAAAAATTCCAGGAAGAGCATGCTCTAGCCGTACGGCTACTCTGGGCTTAGAGGGAAAAATGTCCATTTTGTCCTCTGATCCCTGTTTTCTTAATAAAAGACCCCTTTTCAGTTAAATTTTTGAATAAAAGTTAAAACAGACTCTTTTCCGTTAAATACACACACACACATGCCCTTTTGTTAACCAACATTAGGGAGACTCGGACTCATCCGAGGCGACTTGGGTGACGTAAAACTCTTCTCAAGGCGTAACCTGACCTCCGAACTAATAAAATCTCTAACCTTTTATTTTGTTGGGTTAAATAATTAACAAATGTGGCGACTCCGTTAAGTTTTTGTGAGATAACCGCGTTTGGCATTTCTTCCCTAAAACAACTTAAAACAAACGAAATCTTTTCTTTGTTATTTCCGGGGGGACGGGATCCTTACAAGTACGAATCACTGTCCTCAATCCTTTAACAAACCTCATCGCTTTCCTCTCTTCCGTTGCAACTAAATGAGTACAATACCTGGATAGCTCGGTGAACTTAGCCGCATACTGACCCATAGACATAACATTTTGTTCCAGGTTAAGAAATTCCACCTCCTTTCTATCTTGATCCACACTAGGAATGAAATGCTCCTTAAACTTCTTCAGAAAATTCTCCCAAGTATAAGGCACATGAGCATCATCCTAAGTAGTCTTTAACGCTTTCCACCAATGTTTTACAGCCCCAGTCAGCTTATAAGTAGCAGATCTAAATCGATCTTCATCAAGACATCTCAAAACATCAAATATCTTCTCCATTGCTTCAATCCATCTTTCGACCTTAGTCACATCTGGTTCACCATCATAACCAGTTGGTTTCATCTTCAGAAACTGTTCAAGTCCATACCTTGGAGGTGCTTGTTCTCCTCCCTGTCTCTGATCATTTATAGCTTTCATTGTTGCCTCAAACATTCCTTGAAACATATTCCGAGTCTCATCCCTTACATTTTCCAGATCATCATCAGTTCTCACCATTTTAACTAAGTACCTGCATAAAACACTCAACGTTACTCACTCCACACATAACTACCCTCCTAGGTCACATAATCATTCTAGACTATCTACAACCAGGCTCTGATACCAACTGTCGCGCCCCGACCCAGGGTCCTACTTGGCCCCCACGATCGGTACACGCACGAAAGACATCATAATTCACATTTTATTTTCGAAATGTCCTTTCTTAATTATTCAATAATTAAAAACTTGATAAACTTTAAAAACTTCCAAAACCACCCTTTCAAACTATACACAAGTCTTTATACATAGCCTCAAAGGCTCACACACTTTACTTACAATATTTACAATCACTAAAAGTGTACCAAAATAGTGATATAACACCAAAGTCTCGGGTATACTACCCCATAGGTAATACATTTACATAATGCAACCCGAAACAACACCTGCCCCAAAATAGCTCACCAAACTCGACATCCTCCCCGTGCTCAACTTGGCCTAGCCCCTGGCTCGCCCTTATCTAAGGAAAACAAATAAACAAGGAACGAGGTGGGATAAATCTCAGTAAGTTACAAATATGCAACTACATGACATGTTATACATAATAACTTCAAATGAGCATTCTCAATAAGTAATCACATAGCACATAACATGAAAGGCGAAGCCAACTCATAACACAGCACATTAGACTAAAATAAACACATTACAAAGGATAATGAGCCAAGGTTCAACCCGAAAGGATATAATAATCTGAGCAGTATCAACTGAGCAGCATCAAAGAGCTGAAGCAGGGGTTCCGGAACCAAACAACAACAAGAACAGCGGGGGAAATGACACAAAGTCATAACCCAAAACGTGTAGCTAGAATACTCACACAAGGGAGCTAGATCATCCCAACCACACCATCAGGAAGGGGTAAAAAGGGGTTACCAGTGAAGAACATTATAATGAACTTGGCTCGAGTGCCATTATAATATTCATTACTGCCCGACTCAACCAAGTAAGACCAGCTGGACTTTTAACCATTGCAGTATATGATTCCAAAATAGGGAACCATACCAAGTACATCATAAAGATGATAAACTGCTCATAAAGAGCCCAACACCCATGTGCATCACAAACATTTCTCAAACAAAGGATTTCAAAGTAAGAAATCCCACAAAGGCATCAAAAGATGTAACAACAACAAAATGAACCTAAACGGTTACATCATTTCATACTTGATCACAAACGGATCAATCCTACTCTTTTTGTGTTCCACAATAACCATCTAGGTACCCTAGGGTATCACCTAAGACCTAGACCAAGATTGAACCACAACTCAATTAAATTGGAACATTTCAGTTCCTCAGCCCCCTGTGCGGCCGCCCACACCAGACTATGCGGCCGCCCAAAAACACCCTGACCATGACCAAAACCTTCCAGATAGATGTGCGGCCGCACGCCCTATTTGGGCGGCCGCCCACACACTTCCGCCAGCCAAACTTAATTAAATTATACTACCTCTATTCCACCGTCTTAAAAGTACTTTCCCAACTTTCTACCTTATTGAATTGCGTCAACTTCTGAACTTAACAATACCAAAAATTTGCTTCTTCAACACAACTCATATCAACTTTCATAAAAACTTACCTCCAAGCAACAAATACCATAACAAGTATCACATATAAAATATATGAGCATTTTATAATAAAAGGGGAATAGTAACTTACCTACTACGGGAAAAGTATAGATGAAAATATTTTCTAATCGGCTATAAACGATCTACTCAACACCCTGAACATTTAGGTGAAGTCGGATTTTAGAACGGAGGATTAATTGAAAGAAATAAAATCAAAATAAGTAGGAAACTTTACCTTCTTCCATGAACAGAGAGAGCAATTTGGGAAAGTTCATTTTATGTTTGTGAGTGTATGTTACACGCATAGAGAGAGAGAAGTGAGGATAAGAAGGGATTTTATAATTGCAAGTTTCACTTAAGCCCTCCTAGTTCAATTATGACCAACTAAACCCCTTAACTCTAACTTTCACCAAGGCCCCTAAGGTTTCAACTTTAATCCCTCTCCTCCTTAATAATACTAATCTAATAAATTAAAACTTAGATAATCAAGTAAATAATGCTAAGTAAGAAATGATATGCAACATAAAATACACACACAAGCTCAATTTATTTTTAAAATAGTGTTGGGTTTTTTGGGTCGTTACAGATACCATCTTTACGATTTATGCAAGAATCGACATAATGTTCATAAGACATAGGTAATGCTACTAAAAGTTGCAAGGCTGCATCCTCGTCATCCACAATAACTCCTATATTACGCAGTTCATGTAATGCAGAAGTAAATCTATCAAGATGATCATTAATGAGTGTACCTTCAGTCATACGACAATCATACAGCTTTTTCTTCAGGTATAACTTGTTGGTCAATGAACGGGTCAAGTACATTTCTTCCAACTTTAACCAAAGATCGCTTCCGGAGTCCATTTCTGCAACATTGGTTAGGATCTCATCATTCAACTGTCTGATAATCTTGGCATGAGCCTTCTGATCTAACTTCTTCAACGTTGTTGCCTCCTTCGTTGCGGTTTGTTTGTCCTTCTCTGACAATTCTACCGCAGGGGTAGATTCACTTTCGATTGCCTTACCCTTGGGATCCTTACGATCCCTGATTTCAATCTCCAACGGTTCTCATAAATCTTTGTCTATCAATAAAGCCTTCATCTTGATCTGCCAGAGAGAAAAACTATTCTTCACATTGAACTTGTCGATCGAATCTGGCCCTTGACCCATCTTCTCGTTCTCTGCAGCGGAATCCCTGAATCTCTAACCACGAACCAAAGCTCTGGTGCCACTTGTTACCAGAGCTCTGATACCACTTGTTACCAGAGCTCTGATACCACTTGTTAGAGCAATAAACAAGACTTGATGAGTAAAGCAAGCAATCATAAGAACACAGATTTACGTGGTTTACCAACTTGGCTACGTCCACGGGGAGAGGAGAGAATATTATTATCAATCTGGAGAAACGTTTACAAGATCACACTAATCTATGCTAGCACGAATTTTTGTCACAAAATTCCTGACTGTGCGAATCCCTAGATCTAGAATTATTAATCTTTCTCTGAACACTCTATTTTCTGAGGTATGAATTTGTGTTAGGATGACCCCTCTATTTATACTAATATTTTTTTATTTTATTTTTTTAAAAATACTCATCCATGGTGGGTGAGGTGCACTATAGTGTCACACTATAATGCAAAGGTGTCAATGCATTCTTTACATGCATCCACCTTATTAATCTCAAGTAGAATGCTCGCACACCCAGCATTAACCCTGAAGACATAAGGAATAGCTTTTATTAATCCCTAAAGGATTAATAATAATTCCGGATAAGGATTACAAAAGTCCTCCCAAAAGGACAAACTAATAATCCTTAACTCTGAGCCAATAAGGAGTACAAAAGTCTTTGTCCCAAAAGGACTAACTAATCCTTATTGCGATCCTGCTCCATCTTAGAATTACGCGTGTTGTATAATCCCAACACCATGATTAACTCATCTTAGGAATTTCATTTGAAACATATCATGGCATGCTAGTTTGGGTTTGCAAAACCAGATTCAGAAATAGATCTTTGATCAGTGAAACATAACCAAGTCAATATATAATATGAGTAAATATAAAGTTACAAAAAAGTGCCACAAAATTTGGGTTACAAAATGATGTGTCAAGATTTTATTTGTGTTTTTAATTAGAGTGTGCCGGGTTCACTATTGATGCAACCAATAAAATATCGTCACCTAATTTTGTATCCTACATTTTGTAAACTTCTTTTGTGCCCCTAGCATTGCCCATATAATATTATGCATGTTAAAGCGACATCTGAGTTTATTAAAATAGTTGTGCGACGAGTTTGGCCTATTGCAAGTGTGGACTTTTGTCAACACTATTAAGATAATCTCTGCGGCGATTTTTAGTCTTCATAGTGATGGATTAGTAATCTTAATGCATGAATCTTACTAATATTCTTCTAACCACTTGTTGATTACCAGGTCATAGGAAATCAAGAAAACAAACAGTAACTTCCAAACGAGCGTTCATTCTATAGTGAATTCACTAACTGCTGTTGATATTGCGCTTAAAGACAGTTGCGTACATGTGGGCGAACTGATTGTATCGATCATCTGGAAAAGAAAAATTGATAGCCAGTATGTAATGCGGATGGTTTTCTATAGCTGGCGGGGCAAAAATTTAATCTTAAACTTACTTAGATGGCTTTACATAAAATCAGTCTTTAATTGATCTTGTACGATTCATTATATATACTTACAAAACTAGTATTATAAAAACGTATAGCAGAAATATTTATTCAGCATTACCCCTACTAACCTGCAGGTTAGTAAGGGCGTTGACCAACAACGTTCCCTCTGGGATAATAGGTGCACCTCACAAACTTAGCCCCATTATAACACTCAACCTTAGCACACCCAACCTGCGTTGACTTACTCCACACCACCTGTGTATAGTGACCACACACTTTCCCCCTCGCGCACGAGTTTGACTTATAATCATAGTACTGCTTCTCATTCACCCATAACCCCACTGCCCGCCTGCCAGTAAATACACCGCTGCCCGCACCTAGGTTCTCCCCATAACGCTCTCTTGAGTGCCTGCCCGTAAAATCACTGCTGCGTGCATCTAGGTTCTCCATGTAAGGCCCTCCTGAGTGTATGAGGCTTAAGCAGTTAGCACTTCTCAGGAACCGATTACCATAGTTTTGAGCAAACGCCGCCAGAGTGGCATTCCATATCAGTGGCTCCACTCCCACTTGTGCGCGAGCTGTGTTGTGAGTATCGAGGTAATCGTGGGGCGAGTTTTGGGCTCGCAACGGGTGCATCATGGTTAAACATAGTAATACACGGACAATTATGGCTACTGTGATATTATTACCGGAACCCATTTCTTGTTGTTTTGTTTTTCTCTTTGCTGGACTTTTTTGTTGTGAAAATTTAGGTGGTGATGGAAGACTGATATATAGGAGAAGTTTAAAATGAAAAAGAAATTCTAAGAAAAGAATGATTCAACTTTGATTACGTTAGTATTAAAGCATCTTTTCCACTATTTATTAACATATTTAAATAAACATAACATTGCTGTCCGCATTTATATATATGCAATTTGCTCAGATAGTAGCAATTGTTTATAGGCAAATTGTTCAAATAGTAGTAATTGTTTATAGACAATTTGTTTCACTTACTCCGGGCTTGCTAATTCAAAGCTGAAAATTTCTTCTTCTTCTTCTATTCACTATATTGAAATTGGAAGCAAAAGCAGTTGATCATGAAGAGAATCTATGTATGTGTTACTACGGTTAAAATACTCCTTCTGTCTCAAAATTAATGTGTAAATTAATTTAATCAGGAATAAATTTTGGAATTCATTTTTAGGACAGTGATAGTATTTGTTAGAGAGAAACAGGGTATACGTTTGAAGAGATTTTCTTGCATTAATATAAGATTTTGATAAGAGAAAATGGTTTATGTGATGTAGCTACAAAAACCCCATTTTACAGAGTTCAATTGGGATATGCCACATCAAATCGTAGAGAAAAGTAAAGAGAGTAAAATTGACAAAAACTCGTATGACGGTCTCACGTATGAGACAGGTTACGTTGAGAGAGAATAAATGGTTTGCTCCCATATGGGCAGCGCGGGGCAAGTCCATTTTCTCTCTTATCGAAAAAACAAGAGACTTTGTTATGGGAAAATTTTATGCGGTTTCTCTATAAACCATTTAGTTTTGGCATCAATGAACGACTATCAATTTTCAGAAACAAAACAAATTTATGATCTAGGTGTTACTATCAAAACTGTTTCATTTTGACATCAATGAACCACCATCAAAGTTGTCATCAATCAACGACCATCAATATTTTCAAGTGACAATGTATCAAAGCATTTTTGTTTCAACAAAAATTTCTGGACGAACGACCATCAAATTTCCCATGTGACAATGTATCACAAAACACTTATGTTTCAGCTAAAAGTTCTGAACCCAAAAAAAAAAAAAAAAACACGGTACAACTTCAATACGGGCTTTCGCCCACATAATTTCCGGGTGGATCATAGTTACAAGTGACAAACCAACCCCCATTCGTACACTCAACTCTAGCACAACCAAGGTGAACCGAGTCACGCCACACGATTTGTGTGTAATGAAGGCAATCTCCACCAACACATGAATTTTGGGCATGGTCATAAAATGGCTTTTCCGCTGTCCACATTTTTACTGCATCCACCCCCGTGAAGGCATACGAAGCCCAAGCAATGTTCTCCCCATAGGGTCCTGTTGAATGTATCAATTGGCAATCAACTCTTTGGTTCGCATAGTTTTGAGCGTAGGCAGCAACTGCGTCGTTCCATGTAATGGGTCCCACACCGACTTGAGCCCGAGCCATATTGTGGACATGGAGGTAGTCTCCAATGGAGTTTTGGGCTAGGGTGAGATGTGTTAATGTCAAGAATGAGAGGCATGAAATTGCTAACGATTTATTCTTGCAGAACTCCATCTTGTGTAAATGTCACATATGCTCGAGGGGATTTATATTAAGGCAAAAGGACATTAAAAGAGGCAACTTAATAATTTACAATATGGGAATACTGAAATATTTTTGGCAACTTAATAAGTACCTTTTCCGCATGCTAGAAATTAATTTTGGTTAGGTTATTCCTTTAGAGTAAATAAAGAACCCAAGATTCAAGTAAATTATCGAGGAAAATATTACTCCCTAACAAGATTCACACTTTCTTTTTTTATACCCCTTAAATATAAGTGTTACTCCCTCTGTCCCTAAATGAGTGTCCATTTTCAAGAAATTTTTGTCCCAAAATGAGTGTCTATTTTGATTATAACTGTCCCTAAATGTTTTTTTTTAAAAAAAAAAATCACTGGTCTCTTTATACTTGCAAAAACTAAACGTTTGTAAAGAGAATTACAAGAGTATATATGAATTTTGCCACCAAATTGTACAAAAAGTTGTCTCTTACAATAAAATTTGGACACTCATTTAGTGACAGAGGTAGTACGTGTTTCTAAGTATGGAATTATAATATAAGTGAAGTACAAATAAGTAATTCACATTTTTTAAAAAATATTGTCGCAATAAAATCAAATGTCATCGAAAAGGGCATTCTCGTCTCTTAACCTGTATGAAAATAAATAGCGCAAGACAGACTTGTTAGGAGTCTAGACATAACCATCACATAACTAAAAGACTGACAAAGTTTTACCCCCATTTGAAACATAAAGATACATATCCATATAATTTAACTGTCAAATACTCCATTGCTGATTAGATTGCACATTGGAGACCGAAGTTCATTTTTGTTGACCATAAAAATTCAAAATGAGACTATCTTTCTGGGACAGAGGGAGTATAAAATTTTAATCAAAGTTCAATAAAGTTCAATAAAGCTGACCAATGAAAGTGATACAACCCTAAACCGCATAGGGCATATACATGTATGTCAAAACTGAATCAGCAATGGCTATAAATGAATGACAGAGAATCAAGAATTCGTGTTTCGGGTCCTAATTCTGATGCTGTTTAACTGCGCTATGAGCAGGTCATTCCATGTATCTGTAATTCCGGGCAAGCACCAATGCATGCAGTCATCGTGTTTCTTTCCACCAGCTGTGGCTGGATGGGCATCGGCTCTGAACTCACTCATACGGGTAATGTCCATCAAATGGAAACTAGAGGACTTTAAGACCTTGTACAGGTGATCATTCACCAGGCGTGCTTCCACGTTGGTTCCATTATTTGTCACGGAAAACAACTCTGCAACCTGACAGTGTAATAACAGAGAAATAATACCATAAAGGAGGTGAAAGAACTAAGCAAGCACAAAGGACTAGTATTAATAGTGAAAGTAAGACTCGTTTGGTAGTCTGGCATGGATAAACATTATTACTAATCAGAGCATTATTAGTAGTCTCCCTATTATGAACCCCGGATTAATAGTTAGATTCACAATTACCACACGATGTTTGGTGGAAAGGTGTAAACAATGGGATTAGTATGCATTTTCTCAAAATATCCTACGATGCTCAGACTCGAGTATAAATGCCTGACACGGTATGGATCCGGGTGTAGGATCCTCAAAAGTTTTAAAATTTTACACCAAATGTAGTGTAAAACAACCACACCCGCACCCATGGCCACTGGACATGGGTACTTTGGCAAATTTGAAGGGTCAGAGCATAGCAGAACATATCACGTTGTTGATTTAATTTTCTTCTTCGGACTTTGGCTGACAAGAAAAGTCACATCTCAAGTTCTCAACAACAAGTCTTTAATCAACCATTTTAAAATTGATTAATAACCTCTAAACTGACATAATTGAAGAGTGCAAGAATCAATACTACCTCCGTACGAAATGAATGTCTAATTTAGTTTTGATCAGGAATAAAATTAGACAAATCAAGGAATTACTAGAAATGAAAATTATCATTCCTAGTAAATCTCCTCACATGTCACCTGCTTTTCTTGTAGAAAATGAAGCAGAAAAGAGACGAGGCAAGAAAAGAATGGTAGTCAACTATAAACAGATGAATAATCTCACTATAGGTGATGGCCATAATCTCCCAAATAAGGATAGTTTACTAGCACTTATTCGAGGAAAAAAGATGTTCAGTAGTCTAGATTGCAAATCTGGATTTTGGCAAGTCTTGCTGGATGAAGAATATCAACTCTTAACAGCATTCACTTGTCCCCAAGGACATTATCAGTGGTTGGTGTTACCGTTTGGATTTGAACAAGCACCATCAATCTTTCAAAGGCACATGCAAGATGCATTCAGAGCCTATGAAAAATTTAGTTGTATTTATGTCGATGACATCCTTATCTTCAGTGATAACTTGTCTAGCCATTTAATACATCTTTCAGCAGTTCTTAAAAAGTGTGAAACTTTAGGAATTATACTTTCTAAAAAGAAAGCGCAACTCTTTAAGACAAAAATCAATTTTCTTGGATTAGAAATTGATAAGGGAACACACTGTCCTCAGAATCATATTTTGGAGCATATTCATAAATTTCCAGATAAAATTGAAGACAAGAAACAGTTGCAAAGGTTTTTAGGAATATTAACTTATGCATGTGACTACATTCCCAAATTAGCAGCTTTAAGATCACCATTACAAACAAAGCTGAAAAAGGACGTTCCATGGAAATGGATCGATCAAGATACTTCTTACATCAAGAAGTTAAAAAAGAATCTTAACGGATTCCCAAAACTTTATCATCCTGATAAAAATGACAAACTCATCATTGAGACTGACGCCTCCAATGAATATTGGGGAGGAGTCCTCAAAGCAGTTAATTCTGGAAAAGAATTAATTTGTACATACTCTTCGGGTAGTTTTAAACAAGCCGAATTAAATTATCTCTAATGAAAAAGAGTATCTTGCCGTCATTAGAGTAATAAATAAATTTTCTATTTATCTTACTCCAGTCAATTTTCTGGTCAGGACAGATAATAAAAACTTTAGTTATTTTCTTAAACTAAAAATTCAAGGGGATAACAAACAAGGAAGACTAGTTCGCTGGCAACAATGGCTGTCAAGATACAGTTTTTCAGTAGAACATCTAGAAGGAACCAAAAATAGTCTAGCTGATTTTCTTACGCGAGAATATAACACTTGATCTTGTCTAAATGCAGATGTAAGGAATTTTCTTGCAGAAATCATGGACGAAGAAAATATGCTGGAGCATCAAAAAGCTCTTCTCGAGCAAGAGTTAAGGCTTGTCATAGCCAAATTAGAATTTGTAAGACTTTTCAAGTCCGAACAACAAAAGGGTAGTTCCCCTTGCCTAACAGGTAAAAGTGAACATGTAGGTATTTCTTGTACCGAAAAACAAAAGGTGAATTTTGCCACCTTGCTCTTTATGGGGTAAAAACGAATCTAGTCCTGTTCAAACGGAAACAGGTAAAGACGAATCAACACAGTTGATGGCTGATAATTTGCCAAAAATTATGAATGAAGTACAAACTTCCGAAACGTTGGCCTCTAATGAGATCAAAAAAATGATCAACCTTAGACCTAACGGGGAATCTCAGATTCCAAAAGCGAAAACCTATTATGTCGTTTTTAACGGACCTAATAGAGGAATTTTTGATAATTGGGATATTGCCAAAACAGCAACTGAGGGTATCTCAAACATAAAGCATAAAAAATTTAAAAGTTTTTTAGAAGCAAAAACAGCTGCCAATATCTATTGCAGAGAACAGTTAATTCCTGAGCTTCAGCTGATTTGCAGTACCGACACCTTAAGGCCACCTAATTACATGGCGGCATTAAAGGCTAAACAAGAGAAAAAAGTTTCTTTGGGAAAACTTCCTTGCAGAAATAATTTTCAAACAAAAGAAGTCCCTCAAATTGATTTAACAATCAAGGATTTTGAATATCTCTACGAGTACGGAAGGCTCGCGGGAGAAGAGAAATTAATTGAAGAAAAATTTTATACCACAGATAAAAAGAATTTAAGTTTCTTCAATTTTATTAAGGGTGCAAACCCTGAACAAGTGGCAGATGCTTTCAATTTTGGGATAATTAAATACATTTATCCAAGCCAGAATCTGCATGAAATAAAATTTCTTCCAAAAGAAATTTTTAAAACAATTAAGAATTTTAGAAATAAAGTTTTAAAATCTGACAGACATTTTTCTGAAATTCTTAAGCTCCATCCCTCTTTGGGGAGACAACGAAGAGATAATTTATCATCTTCAACATCTAATTCAGATAGGTGTTTGCAAAGATGAAAAATATACTCCATCAGTTCCATTGGCATGCCAGCTGGAAAAAAAGGACCTCTTTCCTCTTGGGAAAACCAAGTTTGAAGAACTACTCAACAAAGTCTTCAGCTTCACCAAAGATGAAAGAATCTTCGTCAATAAAGAAGATAGGCAATGTCTTATCTACTTAAAAAGTTCAAAAACTCTCAGTGAGCAGGATGAACAAAAAATATTATCTTTCCAGCAAAGATTTATTCTTGGGACTTACGTGCCACTACACGACAGACGACTTTGTTCAATCGTGGAAAAAAAAGATAGCCGCCCCATGTGATGTCTGCCAAAACAAAGGTGGTGCGTCCACTACTCAGAAAGAGACATCCACAGAAGAAAAGTAGAGATGCCGAGCAAAAGACAGGTCGACATCAGCTTTTCAGAAAATGCTTTAATAATGTAACAATTAATGCACTAAAAACGTCAGCAGTGACGAAAAACACTTCTATCAGACCCTCGACCTTGTATCATAAAAGGCGAGTTCATTTTCTATTTGAAAGGGGGGGAAAAGAAGGAGAAAGAAAAGGGGGAAAAAAGAGGGAAAAAGAAAAATGGAGAGTGGAAAATAAGAACTCCTTCGGGAGGAAAAGAAATAGGAAATATTATGAGTACGTAAAATAGGCCTTCGGGCAGTTGTATTTTAAGTTTGTGAAATAAAGATATAATTTTATACACTATGAGTTGAACACTTGTTTAAGTCTATCCTGGAGTCCACAGTCTGAATAGCTACGCAAATTTTGGAGTACCCGTTAAGGCAGGAGGCCGTGTAGGGGAAACGTCGCGGATAGTTGACGCCGGATTGGAAACAACGTTAAACCAAGGTGCAAACCATGGAGGTATAAAAATTTTATCTATTTCAAAACTAAAAATACATCTCAAACATTTTAGCTCATAATAAAGTACTATTACTTAACTTCCGAATACCTTAAAAATATTTTCAAAAATAATCTTTCAAAATAAATGAACAAGGCCTCTGGGCAATAGGAACCCCTTCGGGTACGAAGTATTTAAATAATAAGGATTATTTAAATCATTTGTTAGAATTATCTAATGAGTATTCACATACTCGAGATAAAACAAAAATCAAGTGGTTAATTTTTGACCTTGAAGAATTTTTACAAAATTCTCCAAAAATCTATCACTTTACGGTGATAAATGAAGTTAGTAACTTAAAAAGACTTTTTAAATTACAAAACAAAAAGTTTTATAAAAGAACAGAGATGATTCTTTTAGACTAACAATGGTATATAAGGCTGGAAACCTACGTCTTCCTTTTAAGTTTTCCGAATGGAAAATGGAAGCAACCGGTCGAACAACGCCATGTACTAAAGAAGTCTTAAAGACTCAACAAAAAGAGAGATTCATTTTCTCTCTATTAAGATTTGATTCCGCATTCGAAAGGATTGATCCCCTTCCGAATCCTGGTATCAGAGCCTTGAAAGCTTTAGAAAAATAATTATGTCTGATAAAGACGAAATTATTATTTCTCAGGAAGATAAAGAACTTGACGAAAGTCAAGAAGTCTTTCAAACATCATTTACCGAAAATAATTCCGGGTTTGATGGAAGCTATTTAATAAAGCAAAATATTCTTTCAAAAATAAACAAAGCAGATTTATCTTTGAAAACAAGTTCCGTTTTTAAAATCCCTGCTTTGCAGTTTTTAAAAAGAAAAAACAATATCTTTTATTACGTCAGCACAAAAGAGCTATATGTCGATATAAAAGATACCAAAGGACAGGTTTACCTACCTTTCATAACCAAAGAAGAGGTAAATCGAAATCTGTACGGATGAAGTATGATTCAATTAAAGATTATTATCTATAGGATCTAGAAGAGAGATTCTACGCTCTGCAACTTAGGCTAGAAAGTAACAAAAAACCCAAGAACAGAAGTACTCCGCAGTTGATTAAGGATGACAGGCAACCTGAAGATGACCAAGGTATCATGTGATCGACCATGGTAGAGGTTGAAGAGGGTGATAAAGAGTAAAGTTATTGTTCTAATGGTCAGATACAGGGTTGCACGATTCGTAGTTCGTCCGATTCGAATTCGCGATTCGCTCAACTCATGGAATCCGATACGTAGAGTATTACAATTATTACGATTCGCGTGAGTATTACAATTATTTGATTTTTGGAAATGATTGATTTGTGGGAATAGTGTTTGGCAAACATGTATTTGTAGTGAGGACTGGGGGTTAGCAGCTACTTGATATGACATTGTGGCTTTTCAGATTTCTAGAGTTGTTTTAAGTTATCCTTGGAAACCTATCACTAGTTAATGCACAATACTCCCTCCGTTTCATTTAAGTTGCAACATGGGTTGTGAAGCATAGAAATTAAGAAAGGAGAATAATGAGTGGTTGGGAGGAAGAGAGAGAATGAGTGGAGAATAATGAGTGGTTGGGAGGAAGAGAGAGAATGAGTGGAGGATTATAAAAGTAATAAACACTTTCCTTATTTGGTAATGTTGCAACTTAAGTGAAATGCCAAAAACGGCAAAATGTTGCAACTTAAATGAAACGGAGTGAGTATTTATTTATTGCAACAATGACTTTTCAAATTTAGAGGACATTAATTGTGAATTCAAAGAGATTTTACAAGGTATCGGAACACGAATCGATACGCGATTCGATGCCATGGGGAGCGAATCCTGCAACCATGGTCAGATATACCAATAACGAACCGTAATCAATAAAAATCAATGAAAACCTAATCTTAGTTGAATAGTTTAGATTTTTGGTTGTTAAAACTAATATATGAGTTCTTCTCTTTAAAAAAAAAAAAAAAAAAAAACAAAAAAAATTGTATATGAGTTCTTAAAGGGTAAATATAAAGTCACAAAACTTGGCTCACAAAATGAGGTGTCATGATTTTTATTGGTGCTTTTAATTAGAGTGTGCAGGGTCCACAACCGATACACCCAATAAAATATCGTCACCTCATTTTGTATCCATCATTTTGTGTACTTCTTTTGTGCCCCTAGCATTGCCCGTTCTTAAGTTCAGATCTAGATGACGAAATAAGAATAAAAGATTACAGTTTCGAGCTGTGATGCTCAGACTCTCCAACTCACCTCGCCGTACCCGTGTCGACACGAGTTGGGTGTGGGAATGGGTGTGGCCAGTTTACCTGACATTTGGTGTAAAATCTAACTTTTGGAGTATCCGAACTCGGATTCGTGTCCGTGTCAGAATCCATACCCGAGTCCGAGCATAATAGCTTTCGAGAAAGAAACGAAGACAAATCAGAATTCATTTGAAAAATACATATGTGAATGAAAACTTGCAAAGCTTGAAGTGAATCCTTGAATTCATCTTCCAGGGAGGGAGAGCTCATGTTATCCTCAACAAACACACTAAGACACAGTGATGTGGCGAATTTTGTATATATTATTTCCCTTATTTTTCTATGTATTTTCATTCATTTTGATGTACTTAGACTAGTTTTGATGTATTTGGGACATTATTTTATCCTTTGGGCTTTATTGTAATCCGGGGGTAGAATAGTCGTTTTTACTTATTTATTTTTCCGGATGTAATTTTTGGTGAGCTTCAAAGTCATGTCTCAAGGATCAAGAATAGTCAAAGTCAAGGAAAAGTCAAAGTCAACCGGAGCGGAGGAGTATAGGACCAAACTGCAAATAACTGGAAGTTGAGGGACTGTTTTGCAATTTCTGAAAGTTAGAGGACTAAACTGAAATTATGAAGACTTCAGGGACTGAAACGAAAAATATGGAAAACGGCTGTGCACTTCTGGAATGCGAATGATCTGGCAGGATTGTATTCCGTTTTCTTTTTCTTATTATTATTATTCTTATTATTTGGATTTTAAGAGATACTTCCTCCGTCCCATTTTAAACTTCAAAATCCTAAAAAGGAAAGTTATTTATACTTTTTTATTTAGTGGGACCTACATATCATACACACAACAACTATCCACTAACTATTCCCTACCCCATTTTTTCTCTCCTACCCACTTTCTATACTCACAACACTCTACCCCACTATCTATATTTTATAATATAAAGATTCTCATCTTAATTCTTGTGCCCACTTTTTTTTTAAGTTTAAGATGGGACGGAGGGAGTAGTCATTATTAGTTTAGGAATTAGCATTAGATTAGGTCATTCTTTTTTACTTGAAAAAAGGGACTACGTTCTTTTCTTTTTCTCTGGAGCTTGTAACCCTTCCATGGAGAACTAAACTCCATAGCTTTGGATTGTGATCTTGAACCTAATCTAGTTTCAATCGAGGTAATTTTCTTATTCTTTTGTTAATCTATTCATAATTTTGCTTGTTCTGATTTTAGATCTATAATTAGGGTTTGTGGATTTAGCCAATTCACTAGTTTTTTTATGAATCTATGCTAGAATTCTCTGTTTTGTGCCAGAATTAGGGTTTTCGCCGTAGCATCTTCACGAATTGTGTATGTGCCATAGCAATTCGGGAAGTAGGCAAAATTAAGCGATTATCTAGTAAACCTAGAAAGCGTTCTTGATCTTAGTCTCTTAAATTAAATCAATTAATCTTTAGACCTTTTCTGTCCCAGTTTAGGTTTGATTTTAATTAGGGTTTATAGTGAGTGTGCCACTGCTATAGACTAACCAGTAAGAAGAGACAGAGATTGAAAAACATCTCGTGATCAAGTGAATAGGATTAACAGAGAAAAAGAAGTACCGATGTGTTGGGTATGCCCACATATATCTCAGTTTTAATGTATTAGGATTTATTAGATTTGATTGATCCATCACCTAAGTTTTATTTCATGGACTTTAGACCCACATGTAAGAAGTATTTATACTTCATTTTTTTAGGTTGTCCATTGTTATAGAATAGGCTTAGAAATAGGGCAAGAAGATCAAGTTTCAAGAAAAATCACTCAGTGAGTTTGAGCCGCGCTTATGCGCCTCCTGCGCCACGCGCCATGCGCCTCTTCACTCGCGCCTTGCGCCATTTAGAGCGCGCGCATAAGGATTTCTTCATAAGCTTACGCGCCTCTGCGCCCCTTGTTTTAAGCGCACGCTTACTGTGCGCCTATTGGCTAAATGCGCCTCTTGGCTCAAACGCGCCTCAAAGTGTTTATTCAAACACTCAGTGATTTATTGAAGACTCGAAGACTTGAAAAGAATTCAAAATTACGCCAATGATCCAACGGTGGTTAAAAGATGCATATGCGCCTAATCTGTTGACACGCGTCCATAACGGTCACTTTTATGTTGAGTGTCAAAATGGCCATAATATATGCATGCTCCAATCAACGAACGACAGCTCATCTTATCCACAAGGATTTCCAAACGGCTAGTTTTTTGAAGTTCACTATAAATACCCCATAACTTCAACATTTTGAAGTTGCTGAGTTTTGCTAAGAATTTCAAGAATTTCTCTCTCAAAGCATTTGTTGAAGATTTGAAGATTGCCTTCGTTTTTCCAGATTTCTCAAGAACATCTTCATACCTTCATCCTTAGCCCAGATCTTCAAAGCCTTAACACTTTAGTTTCTTGTGCTCTCCATCTCAAAGATCTAAAGAGCCTTGATTCTAAGAACACACACGCACCTCTTTAAGATTAATCATTTAGATTCATCTTTTAGAGATACACCGGTTATTGTTTTGGATTTGTTCTTTCATAGTAATAGATCTTGAGTTAGTGTATAAGCTCAAACATTGTAATTTGTAACACTCACTCATTATATAAGATCTCGATTAGAAATCCAAGACTAACCATCTTGGTAGAGGACGTAGATCTTTCATTGATCGAACCTCTCCAAATAGCTTGTGTTATTATCTTGTCATTTCTTTCAAGTTATTATTTTCACTCACTATTTGCTTGTTTACTCATTGTAGATTGATTGAACTGAATTGTGTTGTGTTTGTTTTATCATTTGCCTTAGTTCCTTATTTCACTCACTTTGAGCCAAAATACTTAGTGTGTGTGTTGCGCTCCCTTTATCACTTTGCGCCTACTTTCATTACTAAATTCCGCTGTGCATTTCACTCACTCACTTAGGCGCATTTCATAACGCTTACTTGATAAAGTGCGCATTCGCAATTGAGTTTTTCAAGGGTACGAAAAGAATTTTAAAACAGCTATTCACCCCCCCCTCTAGCTATTTTTCATACCCTTGTTGCCCTTTGGGACCAACAAGTGGTATCAGAGCAAACACCTTTATAAAACATTTTTCGTTTTTCAAGCTTAACAGCTTGGGTGCCGATTCTAAATGGCAAACTCAAAACCTATGGCAACTGCAAACTACACTCACGTTCCGGTCTTTGATGAAGATCATTTTGACGTATGGAAATTCAGCATATTGACTCATCTCAACTCAATCGATGAAAGGCTCCATGACACCGTCGTTTATGGACCTTATATTCTGATGAAGGCGAATCCAAATCCACGCACCAACGCTGCTCAACCTACTGTCCTAAAACCAAGGGAAGAATGGACCGAGGAAGAAATTAGAAGAGTCGCAAATGATGGCAAAGCAAGAAACATTCTTCTAAGCACTCTAAGCACGGCGATGAAACAACAAGTCATGCATTGTGCTACTGCAAATGAGCTATGGGATGCTATTGAAGAGCATATTGAAGGAGACACCGTTTGCAAGGAGAACAAGAAATACGAAGTTCAAAAGAGATTCAACAATTTCTCTCAACTCCCCGGTGAAAACTTAAGGCAAACTTATGAACGCTACTGTGAAATTATCAATCTATGTATTTCACTTGGCATGAAGTTTACCAACAAAGACTTGAATGTAAATTTTCTACAAGCTTTTGGATCAAGATACCTTCATAAATCTAGCGCTCTTGAAGACGCTGGAACTTTAGATGTTTGGACTTTAAGGAACCTATATGCAAATCTCAAAGTTTACGAACTCAAACTCCAACGAATCAGTGAAACTGAAGGAAAGTCAAAATCTATGGCTATGATGGCGCACAGAGAAGCCGCGCCTACTCCTGCGCCTACACCTGCGCCTGTACAAGATGAGAAAAGCTCCGATCCCAAAATTTCTACTTCTGAGCTATTAGACATGGATGATGAAGACTTCGCTTTATTTGTGAAGAAATTTCAAAAGTTCAGAAAATTCTCAAGACCCGGCTCAACCAACAAATTTCAAGGATCTACCAGCAAAGCTCCTCAAAAGTTTTCAAGGAGCAGTGATTCAAAAAGAAAAGAAGATCTTGTTTGTTTTAATTGCAGGAAACCCGGACATTTTGCATCAAGCTGCCCGATCCCCAAATTTGAATATATGCAGAAGAAGAGCAGCCATACTCCTAAATTCACTCCCAAGTTCACTCGACACAAGGGAATGGTTGCTGAAGAAGAAGCACCAGCAAATGAGCACAATACTTGGATTGAAACAGACTCCGATGAGAGCGATGAAGATTCCGATGATGGACTTGTTTGTTTGATGGCAAATGATGATGAAGTTGATGCTTATGATTCTGATGATGACTTCTCCAAGGATGTTCCCGATATGAATGCCTTGAACAAACCTATCAAGAAATCTGCAGGTTTTCAAGAAGCGAAAAAGAAGAAAGGACCAACCATCAGCGAGCTCGTTGAACAAGGATTTCTCACTCCGGCTCAAAACGATGGTGGATTGTTATTCTCACGATGTGATCTTGGAGCAAGGAACAAATTGAGAAAAGGAGCATACATTAGACCACAGGTTGAACCAACTGCTCCAATCTCCAAAATCAATGATGAAGTGATTGCTGAACAAGAAAAATTGTTCAAAAAGGCTGAAAAGGTAATTACTAGATTTGATAGTATGAAGGAAGCTTTAGCACTATCATGTGATGAAATTTCCCAGCTTAAGACCGAGAAATCTCTACTTAAATCTGAACTCACCCTCCTTAAGGAGCAGATAAAGAGCATGACTCCTCTTACCGTTAAAAACACTTTTCTAACAGAACAGAACTCACTTCTTAAAGTTCAAAACGATGAATTGGTTGCTCAAATCACTGATCTTAAAAAGATTACAAATGAGTGGTCCAATTCTCGTGTCACTATGGAGAATATATTTGAGTCCCAAAAAGTCAGTGGTGATAAAAGTGGCTTGGGATTCTCATCAACTAGTGACAACTTTAAATGTGATGTCTGTGCTGAAAGAGATAGTGAATTTACCAACCAACAAACTCTTGAAATTCCCAAGGAAAAACATTCTAATTCAATGGGTAAAGGACATGAAAAAGTCAAGAGACAAACATTCCATTATGTCTACCCAACGAAGCAATTTGGGAAAGCTAATGGGAAAGATATAGCTACAGATGAACCATCTCCTAGCAAAATCATTCTTGAAAATAGGCGCGCTCCTTCTCCGAGTGCTCATTATGCGCCTAAGAGCCACGCGCCTCATCGCCGTGCGCCTCCTAGCCCTATGCGCCCTTCGAGAAAAAGCGCTCCAAAATTTCAAAAGAAAGATTTTGTTAAGTCTAGTTCATCTAACCCAAAGAAGAATGCCATCCCCAAGAAAAGTAAAGAGTTTGTGAAAACTCACGTGATTGGTGGCTTTCATCATTGTTCCATTTGTGATTGTTCAGGACACAAGGCCGTGGAATGCCTTTTGCGATTCACTCCCAATGCCAAAGGACGTAAAAATCCTAAGGTCAAGCAAGAGTGGGTTGTCAAAAGTTGCTAACCCTAGGACCCAAAAGGAATAAAGGGGACCTGCTTAAATGTCTATATTTCAGGTTCTCTGTTTCATGGCTGGATCTTCAAAAGCTAGAAATTATGAATGGATTCTCGATAGTGGGTGTTCAAGACACATGACTGGAGATGAATCCTTATTAGAAGATGTCCATGAAGAAAGAGGTCCCTCCGTAACATTTGGCGATAATAACAAAGGTCAAGTTGTAGCATATGGAAAGCTCAAGAAAGACAAAGTGTGCATTGAAAGAGTCTCACTCGTGGAAGGGCTCAAGCACAACTTATTATCCATATCTCAATTCTGCGACAAAGGATTAGAATGCCATTTTACTTCAACGCAATGTCTTATCAAGAATGGCAAAACTAGAGCTATCTTACTCACGGGATATCGTAAGACAAATATTTATATTATTGATTTTCATAGTATGAACTCTAGTACTAATCTTTGTTTTGTAGCAAAAAGTGTGAACGAAAATAGTTGGCTGTGGCACAAGCGCTTAAGTCACTTGAACTTCAAGTATCTATCTAAACTCAGCAGGAATAATCTTGTCAAAGGACTTCCCAAAGTTGCTGATCATCATGACAAAAAGTGCGCCGCATGTCAACTTGGCAAACAACCGAAGCAGTCATTTTCAAGCAAGTCAAATCCTTCAACTACAAGATGTTTGCAACTGCTTCACATTGATCTATTTGGACCAGTTTCCACCGCAAGCATTCGTAGAAACAAGTATACTCTAGTTGTGGTGGATGATTATTCAAGATATACATGGGTAGAGATGATGATTACAAAAGATGATTGTTATGATATTCTCACTACCTTATTTCGACTGCTCCAAACCCAAAAAGAAGATGACATCGTTAGTGTTCGATCCGACAATTGAACAGAATTCAAAAATAACGGTGTTGCTCGATATTGTGAAGATCATGGGATAGATCACAACTTTTCAACCGCCGGAGTTCCTCAACAAAATGGCGTCGTTGAACGAAAGAATAGAACGTTGATTGAAGCGGGAAAGACGATGATAGCTGAAGCTAAATTGCCTAAGTACTTTTGGGAAGAAGCTATCAACACTGCATGTTTTACTCAAAATCGTTCCCTCATCAACAAACTTCACAACAAGACGCCGTATGAACTTTGGCGTGGTAGAACTCCCAACATTGCATTCTTCAAGATCTTTGGTTGCAAATGCTATATCCTCTACAACGGAAACGAACATAGAGGTAAATTCGATGCCAAAGCCGACGAAGGTATTTTTGTTGGGTATGCCAAACACTCTAAAGCTTTTCGTGTTTTCAATAGAACTACATTAGTGATAGTTGAATCTGTACATGTTACTTTTGATGAACATTCTCTCCTTGAGCCACATTTGGCTCCAAATGTTGCTGATGATTCTATTGAGTTAAATGATACAGGTGCTCCTATTTACGTTGCGCCCACTCAAGGTCAGAATCTATCAACACAAGGAAATCCATCTACATCAAATGCGCCTAATTCAATGTATTATGCGCCTGGTGAATCCTCTATTGCGCCTCACTCAAATGATGCGCCTCATGATTCCTCTTACGCGCCTATTTCTACTGCTGCATCTGGTGTAAACCCAAATTTCAATTCTGAGCCAGTTCAACCCCCAAATTTCAATGACTTTGAATCTGGTGAAGAGGTACCAATTGAAGATCTTCAAGTTTCTACGACTCAACCTAACTTACCTCCTGAAATTCGTGAAGTTAGAGGTCACCCAATTGCTAATATCATCGGTGATTTACAAGTTGGTGTTCGTACAAGGAGAGCTACAAACTTTGATGCTTACACTGCTTTTATCTCTCAAATTGAACCGAAGAAGGCTGATGAAGCACTCCAAGATCCTAATTGGGTTATTGCAATGCAAGAAGAACTCAATCAATTTGAACGATGTAAGGTTTGGACTCTTGTTCCAAGACCAAATGATCAAGGAGTGATTGGTACGAAATGGGTGTTCAGGAACAAGATGGATGAGAATGGAACCATCACGAGAAACAAAGCAAGATTGGTTGCACAAGGCTATAGGCAAGAAGAAGGAATTGATTACGATGAAACTTTTGCGCCCGTAGCAAGACTTGAAGCTATCAGATTATTTCTAGCTTACGCCGCTCACAAGAACTTCAAGTTATATCAAATGGATGTGAAGAGCGCGTTTCTAAATGGTGAACTCCAAGAACAAGTCTATGTTGCTCAACCACCTGGGTTTGAAGATTCACAATTTCCAAATCATGTGTACAAACTCCAGAAAGCTTTGTATGGACTCAAACAAGCACCAAGAGCATGGTATGATACACTATCCAAGTTTCTCATCGAAAAAGGCTTCACTCGCGGTAAAATCGATACAACTCTTTTCATTGCCAAACATAATGGTCATAAATTACTTGTTCAAATTTATGTTGATGATATTATATTTGGTTCTACTAATGAATTGTTGTGCAAGCGTTTTGAGAAACTAATGAAGAGCAAGTTTGAAATGAGCATGATGGGAGAACTCACATTCTTCCTCGGGCTTCAAATCAAGCAAATGAGTGAAGGCATTTTTATCAACCAATCCAAATACACAAAGGACTTAATCAAGAAGTTTGGACTTGAGAACGCTAAATCATACGATACTCCAATGGCCACCGGCAACAAACTCGACAAAGATCTAAAAGGTAAACGTGTTGATCAAACGCTCTATCGAGGTATGATTGGCTCACTCCTTTATCTTACTGCTAGCAGGCCCGATATTATGTTTAGTGTTTGTGTTTGTGCTCGTTATCAATCCGACCCTAGAGAAGCACACTTAATTGCTGTGAAACGTATTATAAGATATCTCTCTGGCACTGTTAACCTTGGACTTTGGTACACCAAAGATTCGAACTTTAAACTTGTAGGTTACTCAGATGCGGATTATGCAGCGTGCACAATTGATAGGAAAAGCACAAGTGGCACTTGTCATTTCCTCGGATATAGACTTGTGTCATGGGCGAGTAAGAAACAAGCTTCAGTATCTGTCTCAACAACCGAAGCCGAATATATCGCTGCGGGAAGTTGTTGTTGTCAAATACTCTGGATGAAGCAGCAATTGGTGGACTATGATATCATCGAAGAAAATTGTCCCATCTACTGCGACAATACATCAACAATTGCGGTTTCTGAAAATCCTGTCATGCACTCAAAGACCAAGCACATCGACATCAAATATCACTTCCTCAAAGACCACGTGGAAAAAGGCAATATTCATTTGGAACATGTGGGAACCGACTATCAAATCGCCGACATTCTAACTAAAGCACTTGACGCGAAACGGTTCATGTTTTTGAGAGGTGAAATGGGTATGCTTGAACTCAACTAAATTCAATATAGTTTTGTCAATACTAATGATTTTATGTTGTGTTGAGTTATGAGTATATTAGGTACAAATGATTAAATCAATTTTTCAAAAGTTTCAAGGAAATTATGCGCCATCTATGCGCCTTACTAACTGCGCGCCCATCTCTCGTTTTCTGCGCGCACAATATCTGCGCGCCTATCAATTCATGCGCGCGCTCAACCATCTTTGCGCGCCTTGATGTGTAATGCGCCTTGATGAATAATGCGCCTAGATGAGTATGCGCCTTGCTGAAGTAATGCGCCTCTTCATGCGCGCATTAACTATTGCGGCTCAATCATTTCTCAAAATTCAATTTCAATGATTGAACGTAATAAATACACAAGTACCAGGTATGTTCATTCTGTTCATTTATTATAGGAATCTATGTCTTTTGACATTCCTTTAATTGTTCAAGGGTACTTGTGCAATTAAAATTTTTCCCTCGTTTTACGCTTTTCGAAAAATTTTATTTTCTGGGATATATTTCTTGCACCCCAAACTTACACCAAAATAGATGTTTTTGGTGTTTGTGCAAAAATTAGTCAAAATTGCTCATACACTTAAAGGGAAAGTGGAGCAGTTTTTCAAAAACCTAAATGTCACATCATGACACTTTAGGTCATTCAGCCATTAATGCCCCTCAAATCCCAAAATCCCTAATTAATGAATGTCCTTTTTGTCATGATGAGCCGCCATTTTCAAAATCCCTCATAAATGCAATCCTTTCAACTTCTCATCTTTTTAAATTTTTGACTGTGTTTTTGCTTTATCAGTGCAAATTTTAAACCTAAACCTATAAAAACACATCATCACCTTCCTCTCTTCTCACCTACTCTATTTCTCTCTCTCTCCCCGTCTCACTCCCTCTCTCCCAGACTCGTCTCTCTCTCTTCATCTTCATTTTTCTTCTTCATTTTACATTCATATATATAAGTTTATGGGTCCTAAGAAAGCATCAACATCTACACAAGACGATATGGTATGAATTCTCAACCTTTAATCTCCTTATATTTCTTTTTTTTCGTCATTTTCAGTGATGTTTTTCGTTTTTTTTTTTTAAACCCGGATTCATTTTCTTTGATTTCTCTTGATTCGATGATCCGTTTTCTATATCGTTTGTTGGGTTGTGTTCTATTCTTGATTTCGAATCTTTTAAAACCAACATTTTAACGATCAATGCTCTGTTTGTTACAAATCTGAGTTTTTGTTTTCAAAATTTTTCAAAATTTTCGGGCATTCTTTTGATCATTGTGCTTTCATTATTGATTTGTTCTTATTTTTGTTTGCATATTTAGATTCCTTGTCGTCATGCGGTCATTTTGATATATTATTTGTCTAGTTTGGTGAAGTTTCATGATTTTCGTGTTCTTGGTGTTCTTCGAGCATTCAAGGGTCGTTCTTCGTGTTCTTCGTCATTTATGCATGTTTTGGTCTCTAAAAATTTTCTAACTTGTTTTCGAAAATTTGAACTTTTTGATTTTCATTTCTTTCATTTGAATGCTTGTTGTTTGTTTTTCTTTCTAAGTAAAAATTTTCACGTCATGCGCCTATGTACTTCTTTATGCGCCTATTTTTTATGCGCCTGAATGATTTATGCGCCTCTACTTGTATATGCGCTTAAATCATTCTGCGCCTAAAAACCTTATGCGCCTAACTTCGTACTTAGTCAAATTTCGTTGTTTTTATTTTTTCTTAGTATTCACATAGAACCATATTATGCGCCTTGTAACTAACTCTATGCGCCTTCAATATTTTATGCGCCTAATTCAATCATGCGCCTTGATTCTCTATAATTTTGTGCGCCTGTTTCAATTATGCGCCTATATATTTCATACGCCTATGTTACTTTGATCATTTTATGTTTCTATGCGCCTATATCACTTCTAACATCAATCATTTTTTTCAGGACCTTGCAAATTTCAAACTTGAAGAAACTCTTGATCTATTGGAGTTATCTGGTGAAGTGATGGGAAGAGAAATAATAGAGACTCTGCGCGTCGCTGGTCTGCTCCCTTTATTCACCATGGACCAAGATTTCTTCTCTGCGCTCCTCGTGGATGAGTTCTTCTCCACTGCTGTTCTAGTGGAAATTGACGTAAATGGGCGCACTCACTACCGGATTGAGGCGCGCGTTCAAAATGTTGACGTCCATATTTCATCATCTGTGATTCGACACTTGCTCGGTTTTCCATCTACCGGTGAAGATCGCATTATTGGGCGCCCGATGACTTACTCTATTGATGATCAGAACAAGATGGCTGCCTCACTTCTAAATATTCCCACGCTTCAAAACAATATCAAAAACACCGAAATTCGAGATGGTGGAGAACTCTTGACTCACATCGCTCACTTGGTGGGAACTTCAATAGTGTTCAAAACTGGGAACGTAAACCGATTCACGGTTGAACAATGGGAATACACAGCTGCTATCATGGCCATGGAGAAGCTTCACTGGCCTCATATTCTGTTCAAGACTCTGCGTGAGCAAATTGATAAATTTGTGAAGAACAAAAGTGATGGAAAGACCCGATTCCGCTCACACTGCCTTATTCTCACAAAACTTTTTCTAACTTACCCTGAGTTAGTTAAGTTTTTGAATGAGAATCCGGAGTACAAGATCAACGATGTTCCAATGTTTGGTAAAGCTAGTTTGGACCTCAAGAAGCGCAGGAAGAAGCCCACAAAGCGCGCAAAAGGAATCCAAATCAAGACTGTTGAAGGCTTAGTAGATGAAGACACAGAGTCCGATGATGCGCCAGTCCTTAAAAGCGCACCATTATTAAAGAGCGCAGTAAAAGCAAGCGCTAGACAAAGCGCAGATCCAGTGCCAGGCGCAGATAAAAGCAAAGGCAAACGGGTAGTTGATGACCCTACTCCTGCGCCTGTCAAACGCACTAGATTTGAAACTGATGATGAGCGAGATCTGAGGCTAGCGCAGGAAGCCAGCAGGCTTGAGGCTCAACGAAAAAGAGATGAAGACTTTCTAGCCAAACAAGCTGCTGAGTCAGAAAAGTTAGAGCGCATGAAAGGCGCCGGATCAAGCGCAGATATTGAGAAAGGGCCTTCTGTTTCCGCGCCTTCCCAGCGCGCTCCTTCTCAACGCGCCCCCACTCCTCGTGCGCCCTCATTCAAATTTCAACCTTCCAATATGTCAAGGGCACAACTCCTCTCTGATTTCTTCGGCGATGACATTTCAGACATTGAGGAACCCGTTCAGGGGGAGCAAGAGACCATCCCTCAGCGCACTCCTTCTCCAGTTGCGCCTCCACCTGGACCAGATCCGATCTCAACAGAAACTTTTGATGTTGAAACAGTTGTTGTTGAAACTGTTGAAATTGAAACTGAAGATGAATTTGAGTCTCCTACTCATTCACCTCCTCCTGCGCCTCCATCTCCTTCTGCGCCCCTTCAAGATTCTGCGCCCCTTCAAGATGATGCGCCACTCTCTACCCCTGCGCCTCCTCCGTCTGCTCCTGATTTGAGCGAGGTACTTTCCATTCTTCATTCTTTACAGCAGGGGCAAGCCAATTTAGAGCAAGGACAGGCGCATATAAAGTCTCAATTTGAGCTTCTTACTTCCTTACTCACTGATCAATCTGAAGAGATTGCTGCCATTAAGGGGGAGATGAACTCTCTCAAGGCCAAACTTTCTGCTCCTTCTCCTCCTCCGGCGCAGACTCAGGTTCAAGCTCATACTGACCAGGCGCAAACCACCGCTTCTGCGCCTACGTTCATACCTCAATCTGCTGCGTCTCAATCAAATATGAATGTGCTTGTATCTAAGTTGGATGTCCTGAAAGAGTTGGTCGTCACTCATTTCACTGCTGCTCACTCAAGCTCCGACAGACGCGCTGAACATATTTCTTCAGATATTATCACGGCTCAAAATGCCATTGAAGCTCACATTCAAATCTTGGAAGAAAACATTTCACAGCAGCAGCAGATCACTCAGCGTTCCATTGATGAATACCAAAACATCAATGTGAATCACTTGAGTTATATTAGAGACGGTATTACTGCTACTCACTCCAGTGTCACGGACACTCAAGGGTTAGCGAACCGTAGTCATCAGCTCGCAAAGCAAATTCAGCGTTCTGTTTCAGAGATCGTTGAAGGATTGAAGGAAGATGATGCGCCTCCCAACCCTTAGCTTCTATTTTTTTTGTAAATTTTTAGAATCTTTTGTAATAGAACAATCTCTTTTGTGATAGTGATTTTGTGCTTACTTGTTTTAGCATCTTTTGTTTTTGTTCTATTCAAAACTTGTAACTTGTAACTTGTAACTCTTACACCCCAAGTTTTAATGAGAACAATGCATCACTCATTATCAAACCTTGTTCACTCAAACTCCTTGTTTGTAGAACAATGAATATTGTTTAAATTCATAATGCATCATATTGAATTGTTTCATACTTTCATGCATTAAGTTTAAACTTGGTTTAAACACATTTCAAAACTAAAAATCATATATCATCTTGAATGTGTTAAACTGTTGTTTCTATCTTTCCATATGTAACTCTTTATTCTTATTGGAATAGATTAGGAATCTATATTTTGGACTAGTGTGTACATTAACTTGAGACATGAATTACCAATTTCATTCATTTGGACATGTTTTTATCAAGTATAATGTTTGTCCTTGATATAGTAGGTAATGGCATCAATCAAATAGGGGGAGATTGTTGGGTATGCCCACATATATCTCAGTTTTAATGTATTAGGATTTATTAGATTTGATTGATCCATCACCTAAGTTTTATTTCATGGACTTTAGACCCACATGTAAGAAGTATTTATACTTCATTTTTTAGGTTGTCCATTGTTATAGAATAGGCTTAGAAATAGGGCAAGAAGATCAAGTTTCAAGAAAAATCACTCAGTGAGTTTGAGCCGCGCTTATGCGCCTCCTGCGCCACGCGCCATGCGCCTCTTCACTCGCGCCTTGCGCCATTTAGAGCGCGCGCATAAGGATTTCTTCATAAGCTTACGCGCCTCTGCGCCCCTTGTTTTAAGCGCACGCTTACTGTGCGCCTATTGGCTAAATGCGCCTCTTGGCTCAAACGCGCCTCAAAGTGTTTATTCAAACACTCAGTGATTTATTGAAGACTCGAAGACTTGAAAAGAATTCAAAATTACGCCAATGATCCAACGGTGGTTAAAAGATGCATATGCGCCTAATCTGTTGACACGCGTCCATAACGGTCACTTTTATGTTGAGTGTCAAAATGGCCATAATATATGCATGCTCCAATCAACGAACGACAGCTCATCTTATCCACAAGGATTTCCAAACGGCTAGTTTTTTTAAGTTCACTATAAATACCCCATAACTTCAACATTTTGAAGTTGCTGAGTTTTGCTAAGAATTTCAAGAATTTCTCTCTCAAAGCATTTGTTGAAGATTTGAAGATTGCCTTCGTTTTTCCAGATTTCTCAAGAACATCTTCATACCTTCATCCTTAGCCCAGATCTTCAAAGCCTTAACACTTTAGTTTCTTGTGCTCTCCATCTCAAAGATCTAAAGAGCCTTGATTCTAAGAACACACACGCACCTCTTTAAGATTAATCATTTAGATTCATCTTTTAGAGATACACCGGTTATTGTTTTGGATTTGTTCTTTCATAGTAATAGATCTTGAGTTAGTGTATAAGCTCAAACATTGTAATTTGTAACACTCACTCATTATATAAGATCTCGATTAGAAATCCAAGACTAACCATCTTGGTAGAGGACGTAGATCTTTCATTGATCGAACCTCTCCAAATAGCTTGTGTTATTATCTTGTCATTTCTTTCAAGTTATTATTTTCACTCACTATTTGCTTGTTTACTCATTGTAGATTGATTGAACTGAATTGTGTTGTGTTTGTTTTATCATTTGCCTTAGTTCCTTATTTCACTCACTTTGAGCCAAAATACTTAGTGTGTGTGTTGCGCTCCCTTTATCACTTTGCGCCTACTTTCATTACTAAATTCCGCTGTGCATTTCACTCACTCACTTAGGCGCATTTCATAACGCTTACTTGATAAAGTGCGCATTCGCAATTGAGTTTTTCAAGGGTACGAAAAGAATTTTAAAACAGCTATTCACCCCCCCCTCTAGCTATTTTTCATACCCTTGTTGCCCTTTGGGACCAACACGATGTAATTGAAATAGACGGGGATAGGGATCAATCTGAAGTGTTTTTTAAATCATTGTTTTAATCAATTTAGTTTAATTTTTCGTCTAGGAATTAATTACAATCAAATTCAATCCCCAATCTGGTCAAGTGACTAGTTCGCAGATAATCACTATTCTTCGTGGATCGACCCTGACTTACCCTATAGCAGTGGCACACTCACTATAAACCCTAATTATAATCAAACCTAAACTGGCACAGAAAAAGTCTAAAGATTAATTGATTTAATTTAAGAGACTAAGATCAAGAACGCTTTCTAGGCTTACTAGATAATCGCTTAATTTTGCCTACTTCCCGAATTGCTATGGCACATACACAATTCGTGAAGATGTTACGGTGAAAACCCTAATTCTGGCACAGAACAAAGAATTCTAGCATAGATACATAAAAAGAACCAGTGAATTGGCCAAATCCACAAACCCTAGTTATAAATCTAAAATCAGAACAAGCAAAATTATGAATAGATTAAACACAAGAATAAGAAAATTACCTCAATTGAAATAAATTAGGTTCAAGCTTTCAATCCAAAGCTATGGAGTTAGTTCTCCATGGAAGGGTTACAAGCTCCAGAGAAAAAGAAAAGAACGTAGTGTTTGTTTCAAGTCAAAAAGAATGACCTAAACTAATTCTAAATTCCTAACTAATAATGATTATTTCTTAAAATCCAATTCCTAACTAATAATGACTATTTCTTAAAATCCAAATAATAAGAATAATAATAATAATAAAAATTAAGAAAAAGAAAACGGAATACAATCCTGCCAGATCCACCGCATTCTGGAAGTGCACAGCCGTTTTCCACATTTTTCGTTTCAGTCCCTGAAGTCTTCATAATTTCAATTCAGTCCTCCAACTTTCAAAAATTGCAAAACACTCCCTCAACTTCCAGTTATTTGCAGTTTGGTCCTATACTCCTACGCTCCGGTTGACTTTGACTTTTTCTTGACTTTGACTTTTTCTTGACTTTGACTATTCTTGATCCTTGAGACATGACATTGAAGCTCACCAAAAATTACATCCGGAAAAATAAATAAATAAATAAATAAATAAAAACGACTATTCTACCCCCAGATTACAATAAAGCCCAAATGATAAAATAATGTCCCAAATACATCAAAAGTAGTCTAAGTACATCAAAATGAATGAAAATACACAGGAAATAAGAGAAATAATATATACAAAATCCGTCACATCAAATTCCCCCACGTTTAGACCATTACTCGTCCCTGAGTAACATCCTAACCCCACTCTAAACTCCGGTCTAATCAGCGTAGCATGGGAGAAAATGACCCCTAGTCTCCTCTAATCCTCTAAGTCAAATAGTCGACAAACACTATCGGAGTATAAGAAACTCCGTTCCCATTAACACCAAGAACAATTAAATATAAATGGCCTTAGCCCGATACAAACTCCAAAATAATGAAAAACTGTATCCGGATTAAAGCCCACTCATAAAAGCTAGGGGGAACTAAACATGTCCTAAGTTTCCCCCACACTTATCTCTCACTACTATCTCCCTCGTAAGAATAAAGCTTATGCCCGAGGAGTGATCCCGAACCAAACTTACCTCGTGAAAAGCACCAACACCCCTTATCACTCCAAAATAAGAACGAGGGTTTCTAACCTATCTCCTCTAACCGAGCCTCCACAACATAAATGAAAATCCTAACTCGAGACTCCAAACCCCCTTATGACGCCAACACCGGTGAATGAATAATAAAACATCTCAAAACCTCACCTTTTGCCTAAGCGCCCTTTCGGGTTTTCACTTAGCCTCTCTTTTTCTTTTTTTCTTTTTTTTCTTTTTTTTTCTTTTTATTTCTTTTTATTTTTATTTTTTAAGACTATAAGAAAAATACGTACTATACACAATACAAACCCTCTCCCACGCTTAAACTACACAGTGTCCTCAATGTGTGTGCAACAATAAAAGTGCAAGGACAGTAAAAACGCAAAAGAGGGGAAAAATAGTACCATCACTGAGGTGGCCACTGCCACGGCTGCCACTGCCAATCTGGGTACTGCCACTGATCAAAAGACTGTGACTGCGAACTAGATCCCACATCAGGTGCAGGCATCCATTTAGATGCACGCCTCAGCTCACGGGCTCTGCACGGGACAACATAATAGCATACTGCTCATCCGCCACAGGCGTATATGCGGGAGGTCCCTGCTGCTGCTGCTACATCATCCAGGACTCCATTTGTCGCTGGCGACTATCCATCGTAATCTGTTTGTCCCGTATCTCCTTCAAGGAATCACCATATTCCACCCACTGCCTATCCTCAAATGCTACTCGGCTCATGAACCTCTGGTCCTCATAAGCATATATGTCTTGTGTCCTGTCCTCATAAGCATATCTCTGTTGCTGCTCATCGAGAAATGCCCTCATCTCTCCCCAATCACCAATGGAACCGGACCTGGCATGATGCTCGGGATGTCTAACTCTGTCTCCCTCCTGCTCATCCTTGTCGACATCCTCCTCCACCGGCACTTGTTGTTCATCGAGGTCAACCACCCCCGGCATTCTCCACTCTACTGCAAAGTTACCCGCGGGAAACGTCGCTCTCCGTGAACAAATTACCGAGAGTGAATTTCCATACCGGAATGTCAAGGATCTAGCATCATTAGGTATGGGGGAGAAGCAGTCATATTGACACAAGTATGCAAAATCAATGAATTTCGGTCCACCAACTAACCCAGCATCTTCGGAAGCTTCCGGAATAAAATGTTGAGTCAAAAGGGTAATCATCCCACCGACGGGGATGTTGCCACTGTCCCAGAGAAGATATCCCTTACACCTAGCAATGAAAGCATCTATCCAACACGGCCGGGAAGGAGATGTATATAAGCCCGATCTCATTAAGGTCATGTCGGATATACTCAATTGTGCGGGCTCGCCCTTCCCAAGAAAGGTCATAGATAATCCTCTATAAAAGAGTTTCCAAGCGGGATGAGAGAGATTCGTTGCAACATTATGTGGACGAGACAATGGAAAACCGGTCAACCGAAAGAAGACGGTTGCATTCATCGCATCCGCCTCATCAAACTCCCCCAGTGGTCCGCTCACTCCCCAAATACTTCGGATATCATCATACGACAAAACTCGCTCCTCATCATCAAGATGAAACCTAACCTCCGGCCCAGCCTGTCTATGAACCACCCGCTCAAATGTCGATAGAAACTCAAGGGTATACCTCTTATACACCGGTGCACTTTTGCCCAAAAATTCCTCTAGCCCCGCATTTTTCATCAACTCCCTCACCGGCATTTCCAACCCAAGATTGGCTAGAACCGTGGTATCTAAAAATCGAGTTATTTGAAGTTGACGGGCCCGTTTATCTAACTTCTTCCATTTAGTCTTTTGAACTCGAGACAAGTTTGTCAACCCCATAAACATAGCATCCTCGGGAGGGGGTGGGGGTGGTACAACTCCGGTTGTTCTAGACTTTTTGGTAGCCCTACTAGGAGCACTACCGTCTCCTTTCTTCCCCATATTTCTCGACGATCAAATTTTTGCAAAACAACGCTTCGCAAATGCAACCACTCTATAGCAACGCTCACAATCACTCACCAACAACAATATCAACAATAATCACCACAAAGTCAACCAACAACACAATTAAACCCCTCCAAACAATCACAATTTATTCACCACAATACCAATCCCAACAAAATTAAAGGCAAGAGTGGGAAAAATTATACCTTTCAAGCTTCTAAACACCCAACAAGCTTCTTTGTTCCTCCAAGAATGGTGTCCAAGATTGATGAACTCAAAAAGCCCCAAAATTGAAAAATTAGGGTTCATGAATTTTACTTTGAAACTCGGAATTGATGGTGGGGTGGGTTGAAATTGGTGAAATATAGGTAGTAGGGGTGAATTGAAAGAGGTTTAATGGAAGAATTGGACCCAATTTGGTGATTTTGGGTTTTAGGGTTAGAGAGAGGTGAATATGGAGTTTGGTGGTGATTTAGGGGGTAAGAAGGAGTTTGGGAGGAAGAAGATGAAGAAGGGGGATGATTTGGTGGTGTGGGGGTGGCGATTTGGTGGTGGAAGGTGGTTGCTTGGTAGGGGGGCGGCTATGGAAGTAGAGAGAAGAAGAGGGGAGGCAGTCGTGTAAGAGAGAAGGAGGAATATGGCGTGAAGAAGGCTGCTGTCCAAGAATTAATTACAATCAAATTCAACCCCCAATCTGGTCAAGTGACTAGTTCGCAGATAATCACCGTTCTTCGTAGATCGACCCTGACTTACCCTAATTACACGACTCGTGCACCTACACACGAGTCGTGTAGGGCCAGATTCTGAATGGGTTAAATTTGACACGAGGAGTGTAAAGCAAGATACTGAAAGGGTGAAAATCTACACGAGTCTTGCATCTGCACACGAGTCATGTATCACCAAGAAACTGAAGGGGTCAAAAAGTGCACGACTCGTGCACTGTTACACGACTCGTGTATAACTGGGTTTGCATAGTGTACGACTCGTGCGTGGGTACACGACTCGTGTAAAGAGCGTGGGGGCGCATACATGGCGCTGGACAGCAGCCTTCTTCACGCCATATTCCTCCTCTCTTACACGACTGCCTCCCCTCTTCTTCTCTCTACTTCCATAGCCGCCCCCCTACCAAGCAACCACCTTCCACCACCAAATCGCCACCCCCACACCACCAAATCATCCCCCTTCTTCATCTTCTTCCTCCCAAACTCCTTCTTACCCCCTAAATCACCACCAAACTCCATATTCACCTCTCTCTAACCCTAAAACCCAAAATCACCAAATTGGGTCCAATTCTTCCATTAAACCTCTTTCAATTCACCCCTACTACCTATATTTCACCAATTTCAACCCACCCCACCATCAATTCCGAGTTTCAAAGTAAAATTCAAGAACCCTAATTTTTCAATTTTGGGGCTTTTTGAGTTCATCAATCTTGGACCATTCTTGGAGGAACAAGGAAGCTTGTTGGGTTTTTAGAAGCTTGAAAGGTATAATTTTTCCCACTCTTGCCTTTAATTTTGTTGGGATTGGTATTGTGGTGAATAATTGGGATTGTTTGGAGGGTTTCATTGTATTGATGGTTGACTTTGTGGTGATTATTGTTGTTGGTGAGTGATTGTGAGCGTTGCTATAGAGTGTTTGCATTTGCGAAGCTTTGTTTTGCAAAAATTTGATCGTCGAGAATTATGGGGAAGAAATGAGACGGTAGTGGTCCTAGTAGGGCTACCAAAAAGTCTAGAACAACCGGAGTTGTACCACCCCCTCCCGAGGATGCTATGTTTATGGGGTTGACAAACTTGTCTCGAGTTCAAAAGACTAAATGGAAGAAGTCGGATAAACGGGCCCGTCAACTTCAAATAACTCGGTATTTAGATACCACGGTTCTAGCCAATCTTGGGTTGGAAACGCCGGTGAGGGAGTTGATGAAAAATGCGGGGCTAGAGGAATTTTTGGGCAAAAGTGCACCGGTGTATAAGAGGTATACCCTTGAGTTTCTATCGACATTTGAGCGGGTGGTTCATAGACAGGCTGGGCCAGAGGTTAGGTTTTGATGATGAGGAGCGGGTTTTGTCGTATGATGATATCCGAAGTATTTGGGGAGTAAGCGGACCACTGGGGGAGTTTGATGAGGCGGATGCGATGAATGCAACCGTCTTCTTTCGGTTGACCGGTTTTCCATTGTCTCGTCCACATAATGTTGCAACGAATCTCTCTCATCCCGCTTGGAAACTCTTTTATAGAGGATTATCTATGACCTTTCTTGGGAAGGGCGAGCCCGCACAATTGAGTATATCCGACATGGCCTTAATGAGATCGGGCTTATATACATCTCCTTCCCGGCCGTGTTGGATAGATGCTTTCATTGCTAGGTGTAAGGGATATCTTCTCCGGGACAGTGGCAGCATCCCCGTCGGTGGGATGATTACCCTTTTGGCTTAACATTTTATTCCGGAAGCTTCCGAAGATGTGGGGTTAGTTGGTGGACCGAAATTCTTTGATTTTGCATACTTGTGTCAATATGACTGCTTATCCACCATACCTAATGATGCTAGATCCTTGACATTCTGGTATGGAAATTCACTCTCGGTTATTTGTTCACGGAGAGCGACGTTTCCCGCGGGTAACTTTGCACTAGAGTGGAGAATGCCGGGGGTGGTTGACCTCGATGAACAACAAGTGCCGGTGGAGGAGGATGTTGACATGGATGAGCAAGAGGGACACAGAGTTAGACATCCCGAGCATCATGCCAGGTCCGGTTCCATGGGTGATTGGGGAGAGATGAGGGCATTTCTCGATGAGCAGTAGCAGAGATATGCTTATGAAGACACGAGGACACGAGACAGATATGCTTATGAGGACCAGAGGTTCATGAGCCGAGTAGCATTTAAGGATAGGCGGTGGGTGGAATATGGTGATTCCTTAGAGGAGATACGGGACAAACAGATTACGATGGATAGCCGCCAGCGACAGATGGAGTCCTGGATGCAGCAGCAGGGACCTCCCGCATATACGCCTGTGGCGGATGAGCAGTATGCTATTATGTTGTCCCGTGCAGAGGCCCGTGAGCTGAGGCGTGCATCTAGACGTATGCCTGCACCTGATGTGGGGTCTAGTTCGCAGTCACAGTCTTTTGATCAGTGGCAGTACCCAGATTGGTAGTGGCAGCCGTTGCAGTGGCCACCTCAGTGATGGTACTATTTTTCCCCTCTTTTGCGCTTTTAGTGTCCTTGCACTTTTATTGTTGCACACACATTGAGGACACTGTGTAGTTTAAGCGTGGGGGATGGTTTGTATTGTGCATATTACGTATTTTTCTTATAGTCTAAAAAAAATAAAAAATAAAAAGGCTAAGTGAAAACCCGAAAGGGCGCTTAGGCAAAAGGTGAGGTTTTGAGATGTTTTATTATTCATTCACCGGTGTTGGCGTCATAAGGGGGGTTTGGAGTCTCGGGTTAGGATTTTCATTTATGTTGTGGAGGCTCGATTAGATGAGATAGGTTAGAAACCCTCGTTCTTATTTTTGGAGTGATAAGGGGTATTGGTGCTTTTCACGAGGTAAGTTTGGTTCGGGATCACTCCCCGGGCAAAAGCTTTATTCTTACGAGGGAGATAGTAGTGAGAGATAAGTGTGGGGGAAACTTATGACATGTTTAGTTCCCCCTAGCTTTTATGAGTGGGCCTTAGTCCGGATACAGTTTTTCATTATTTTGGAGTTTGTATCGGGCTAAGGCCATTTATATTTAATTGTTCTTGGTGTTAATGGGGACGGAGTTTCTTATACTCCGAGAGTGTTTGTCGACTATGACTTAGAGGATTAGAGGAGACTAGGAGTCATTTTCTCCCATGCTACGCTGATTAGACCGGAGTTTAGAGTGGGGTTAGGATGTTACTCAGGGACAAGTAACGGTCTAAGCGTGGGGGAATTTAATGTGGCGGATTTTGTATATATTATTTCCCTTATTTTCCTGTGTATTTTCATTCATTTTGATGTACTTAGACTACTTTTGATGTATTTGGGACATTATTTTATCATTTGGGCTTTATTGTAATCCGGGGGTAGAATAGTCGTTTTTATTTATTTATTTTTCCGGATGTAATTTTTGGTGAGCTTCAAAGTCATGTCTCAAGGATCAAGAATAGTCAAAGTCAACCGGAGCGGAGGAGTATAGGACCAAACTGCAAATAACTGAAAGTTAAGGGACTATTTTGCAATTTTTGAAAGTTGGACTGAACTGAAATTATGAAGACTTCAGGGACTGAAACGAAAAATGTGAAAAACGGCTGTGCACTTCCGAAATGCGGTGGATCTGGAAGGACTGTATTCCGTTTTCGTTTTCTTAATTTTTATTATTATTATTATTATTATTATTATTATTATTATTATTATTATTATTTGGATTTTAGGAGATAGTCATTATTAGTTTAGGAATTAGCATTAGATTAGGTCATTCTTTTTTACTTGAAAAAAGGGACTACGTTCTTTTCTTTTTCTCTGGAGCTTGTAACCCTTTAATGGAGAACTAAACTCCATAGCTTTGGATTGTGATCTTGAACCTAATCTAGTTTCAATTGAAGTAATTTTCTTATTCTTTTGTTAATCTATTCATAATTTTGCTTGTTCTGATTTTAGATCTATAATTAGGGTTTGTGGATTTAGCCAATTCACTAGTTCTTATTATGAATCTATGCTAGAATTCTCTGTTCTGTGCCAAAATTAGGGTTTTCACCGTAGCATCTTCATGAATTGTGTATGTGCCATAGCAATTCGGGAAGTAGGCAAAATTAAGCGATTATCTAGTAAACCTAGAAAGCGTTCTTGATCTTAGTCTCTTAAATTAAATCAATTAATTTAGACCTTTTCTGTGCCAGTTTAGGTTTGATTTTAATTAGGGTTTATAGTGAGTGTGCCACTGCTATAGACTAAACAGTAAGAAGAGACAGAGATTGAAAAACATCTCGTGATCAAGTGAATAGGATTAACAGAGAAAAAGAAGTACCGATGAAATTGAAATAGAGGACGGGGATAGGGATCAATCTGAAGTGCTTTTTAAATCATTGTTTTAATCAATTTAGTTTAATTTCCCGTCTAGGAATTAATTACAATCAAATTCAACCCCCAATCTGGTCAGGTGACTAGTTCGCAGATAATCACTGTTCTTCGTGGATAGACCCTGACTTACCCTAATTACATTATTAGTGGCCGAGTTTAGGTCTAATTTAGTAGGCGTGCGACTAAGCCTACCACACAGGGTGGAGTATCCGGGGCTTAAAATTGTCAAGGGCAATTTCGACAAATCAAGTTCATACAGAAGGCCTGTTGTACATTGATAAATAATACTACCCCTCCCCCAAGTATTAATAGTACGGGTATTAATGCATTTATCCGGACAAATTCATTTCCTTTGTACCAAAAAAAAAATGTCCGGACAAACAGGGATTAATAATACGGGAAACTAAAGCCTACCGAACACGTTAGTTAGAGTATTAATAGTCCAATCCGACGCTGATACGGATTACGAAACGTGCGCATAGAGTGAAGACATTTGATGATTTATCTGAAAGTAAATGGAAGTACCTGTTGTGGCAACAGTGGCTGCGAGCGCTGACAAGAACCACCTTGGTCCCAGTCACCTCCTTCAAAATGCCGTGGGGATTGTGTCCGGAAGATGACGACTGTACCCACCCTTGTTCTTTCCTCGACAAGTGATTTCTATGTTTAAACGCATAACAAAACAAGTATGCTTAGAGAACATAAAACTACGTTTTCAGATGGTAGGACTGCTTACATACAGGAGCTTGCAATTAAAGTTCACTCGTGATAAAAGGCTGTCACTAACATCCTAGTCAATCTGGGCCTTCAAACAAACTTAGGCCCCTCAAACAAATCCTAATATATCTATAATGATTTAAAGATTTAAAATAGTACTAGAATATATGACATACCATGTACTCCAAAACAATATCAAGGCCAGCTTCAGGAGATAATGGTGGAACCACCGGTTGCCCCTTTTCATAGAAAAGCATTGGTGATTTTACAGGATCGAACTTTGAAGGAGCCCACCACCTAAAAAGGAGCAACAAATGCAAACAGCGAGTCAAAAACTATTTTTAACAGGATAGAGCAACTATCACAAAAAATTGATATAAAACGTATCACAAAGTTTTACAAAGTTTCACAGTGGAGGAAAAAATTATATACTTCTCCATCCCGTAATAAAGGTTACTAAAACTGAATGCATGGGACTTAAGGAGAAGTAACTATAATATTGATGGTGGAGTAGGTGTTGTGAGTACGAAAAATAAAGTAGGAGAATGTGGGGCAAGGGATGGTAAGTGGATTGCTGTTGTGAGTGGGCAAGAGACTGCTTCCAGGACTTGAACCCGTGACATCAAGTTTCATTTTGTGATAGTTACCTTTGTTATGGGACGCCCAAAAGGAAATAAGTAACCTCTATTATGGGACGGAGGGAGTATAAGTTTTATGTTAATGCAACTTCACTAGCCTCCAGCCAGGTAATGAGACCGAAATTATGAGAGCCTCAAAGAAACATGCTAAAAGAAAGTCCAATTTCTTTCGTCATAATAAACAAAAAAGTAATCGACTCCTGATAGGAGCGACGACATAAATAACAGGCACCCTGCCTGAACATGGTAAACCGCCCCAGCATTGGTGTACTAAGGGCAGACTGCAACAAACTATAATATAACAGTTCCAGTCACCAACAACTAATCTTAAGCAAAATATGTGCATCTGATGAGCAAAACAGATGTAAAGTGTAACTTCATTTTGTCAATGCCATCTGAATGATATACAAGTTTCATGGGGGAACTTAAAAATACCAGTGTCCCGTGTTGAAAATGAGAATATCATGAAAACTGAGAGCATCTGCCCATGTTCCATCAGGTATATCAACATCAACCCTATAACCGTCCTTATAACCAAGAGACTCTAGCACTCCCCCATTAGCATTAGCAGACCACCTGTGTAATACAAAAAAATGCAAACCCGATAAATAAAAGTGGTTGAGAGATGCACGCTATACTAGACTACGTATCCCTGATGGACTAACTCAAAGAACGTACTATTACAAGAGTTTAAAACATGAAACAAATAATGATCAAGGATAAGGCCGATGACAATAATGACCTAGACAGTCCCAGCAAAAATATCATAGACGAAATAGGGCACTATATAAATAGATTCCTGGGTGCCATCTCTAGCCCAACCAAGGAAGTTGCCCTTCACCATGTGAAATGAAATCATCCAGCATACCGTAAATAACTCACTGTTCCACCTTGCATTTTGTAGCTGCTAAACTCAAATACGCATTATAAGTTCATAACTATACCTATTATATACGGTATAGAAAATATACGATACACTACCATTCCTTGAGTCTTGATTATACTTGAAAGGTTTTGCCAATAATTTAAATTTCACCAATTTAGTGGTGTGAAGTTGTACACAGAACATGATAAGTATACAGAATAAAGAGTTCTAGCCCCAGTTAAATTATAACTCTATCCAAAAGAGGGAGAACCGCATTTAACAAGTCAATTCTTTTTATATTTTGTACTTTTGGTACTCCATATTTCCTATCAGTTGCACCAATATTCTTGTTTTCTAATCGTATGACCCGTACGACAAAATCATGTTTTCAATACGAAAGGAAATAAATTGGAAAATATGAAAATTTGATACTTTAATTTAGAAATGAGATTCATTTTTGCGACACACTGAAAGGGCAAACGTGACTCTTTTCTCTGAGGCTGGGAGTATATGATTTGTATTTTTACATACACATACAAGTTTGTTGCATGGATTAGAAAATCTGGATCTGCTTAATGATCTTCTTCAACCTTTTTGAAGCCCAATACAAAGTCTCAACTTGATTAATGAACTCACGGTTCAACAAAACATTTCTGCCTCCAGTGAACACAAAAGACAATCACCAATTCAGGTAACAACCACCTCATCTCAACTAAGAAAATCTAGAGAACAAACCTATATATATGCATAGTCTACTCTTGTCCATTAAACCAGTTCCGCCATAACCCCATATAAAAATATTGCTATAAAGCTGCAGTCTTCACAGAATGTCCGTTCATGAATAATTATTATAAAATTGCTCTACAAAAGCAAAATAGAGTAGGGAATTATGTGATATTTGACCTGTGAAGGACTGCATGAAAGAGTACACAAGTAGTGGAAATAACTATACAACATTTCCAGGTATAAAGAACTACTCCCTCCGTCCCTAAATTAATGTCCAAAATTCACTTTGAGAGACTTTTGCAAAAAGGTTATAGATAAGCATGTTTAGTTGCATAAGTATACACACATCCCCTTAATGATCTCACTATATTTCATAATGAGTCCAAGTTATTATTAGAACTTGTTATATGATGAGGGAGGACTTGGTAACTTCGGAAAAAAGCAATGGATATTCATTTTGGGGGGAAGTTTCTTGAAATTTGGACATTCATTTAGGGACGGAGGAAGTACATATTTTGGTATCTTATAACCTATGGCTTACCTACCATAACGCGCCAAAAGATTTGTCCGATGGTATGCAATTGTAAGGTTATAGTCCAGAAACGTAAAGCCACGATCAGCTCCAGCAGGACGCCACTTCTGCACTTCACCACCCACTCGTTTCAATGTGCAGAAGAGAGAAACAAACATATTCCTATTCAAGGAGTCACCAACAAACCCTGCACTGTTGAAGATATATAAGGTCTACAAATATCATTGTGATACTACTACGACACATAAACCAGGGGTCGAATCATGGAAATGCTGACAAGTTAGTTCTTAACGGCCGCAGATATACTGCATTCAACTAATAAAAACATAAATTCTATCACATTGTAGTGCAAAAACAAAGTACTATCTCCTCTGAAGATTAGTTAAACATTTAAAGCATAGCTTTACTGGCATTTACGCAAGCAATTTCCTATCTATTGCATCTACCCCTTGTTAGTGTAAACAGAGGTGTTACCTCAGAACCATCAGGCTTTAGCCTGGTGGCCAGAGCCCATGGCTTCCAACCTGGAGGTCATGGGTTCGATCCCCCCCTCCCCCCAGAAGTTAGAGAGAAGTCTTTCTCTCCCCAGGATTTGTCTCCTAGGCGCTTCTGCTGATGATTATGTATTGAGTTCAACTATGAATTAAATTTGAAAAAAATTTAAAAAAAAAAAAAAAAAAAAACAAGAGGTGTTACCTCAGATGTTATTGCTGGCAGTCATGTGCTACCCGGCGAAATATGTGTTATAGTTTTACATTTCTTTCCATAATAATTTTTATACTAATGTCCTAATATTATTGTCTAGATGGCTGTATTTTTTGTCCATATTTCAAGTTATATTAAGGTGGAAATTAAAGCTAAATACATGGAGAATGGATTAAAGAAGAGTTATTCATAAATGGTGATTTATGGATAACTTTCAACATCTTTAACATGCGGGTAAATGATAAAAACGTGGGAAGACTTATTCCAAGGATTTGTTGCTGATCAAATGGAAGAGTACAAGGCGTTGGAAGCATGGAGTACAACAAGGAGAAGCTTAGACTTGGGCATGAAGAATTCGGTTGAGAGAATCAAGGAAGGAAGACCAAGTCAAGCTTGTTTTGTGGAGATAAGGCTCGCGCATGATCTCCACCTCCCCTCACACGTTTAGAACAGCCTAGGGCTGTTTATTTGAGTAGCCCTCAAGTCTTTGATGGCTATAAATAGTGCTAGGATGAACACTTTGTAACCAAGCCAAATATCACACACATCCATAGCACAAAGATCAAAGTACTCTTGGCTCCTTTAAGATTCTTTCTCCCATACACTCTTTTATCACTCAAATACTTCGGGTTTGAATGAGTTTTGGTTAGGATAGAATCTTGTACTTTGTTCTTAGTTTGGTTCCATAGAGAGTATATCATATTAGTTATAGGGAACCTGTTGACTTTGTATTTGGTACACTTATTAAATATAAAGTTTTCGCCTAAGGACAATCTCAAGTTATATTTATATAACTTGAGAAAAATATATCTCTTGTGCTATTTAATTTTCCGCTGCAAAACTCTTTTATTTTTGTGTGTGTTTTCTGTCCGTCTGGTGTGTTACCTGGAGTGTTACCTAACACTTGAGGTAACATCTGTTCTCAGAAAGCCTTTGACAAACAATTTCAATTGGCACCAGAGCCCGGTCACTTGACATACTAAGTGGTTCGTTCCAGTTTGTCATGGCTTTCGATCCTGCTAATCCCAATCAGAAACGTCTTCCTGTTTTAGATGGCTCGAATTATGCTTATTGGAAGATCCGCCTACGCTCGCATATCAAATCAATTGATCTTCGGGCTTGGCGATCTATAACAAATGGTTACTCTCTTCCTATGTTACCTCCAGATGAAGATGGTGACGTACAAGTCAAACCTGAATCTGAGTGGACTAATGAAGAGATTAATCTAGCGAATTTCAATGAAAAAGCACTTAATGCTATTTTTGAGTGGGTTGATATGCATATTTTCAAACTTATTCAAAATAGTTCCACTGCTCAAGAAGCATGGGAAACTTTACAAAGGTTTTGTGAAGGTGATACTAGTGTGCGTGAAAATAAGCTTAGAACTCTAACTGGCAAATTTGAAAGGTTGAGGATGAGTGATAATGAAACTATTTCATCTTATTTTGAAAAATTGTTTGATATTGCAAATGAGTGTCAACTTTTGGGTGAACCTTTTACCAACAAACAACTTGTTTCAAAAGCTATTCGAACTCTCCCCGAGAGATTCAATATGAAAGTTTCATCTATTGAAGAAGCTCACAATCTTTCTACCATGAACATCAATTCTTTAATGAGCATTTTGAAAAATTTTGAGTCAAATCTCCTTGAACAAAGTGAGGCTTCTAAAGGAAAAAATGTTGCTTTAAAAATGCAATCCTCAGATTTTTCAAATGATGATGAAGATGAAATTTTTGAAGAATTAGATGAAAGTGCCATTGTTGCTTTACTTGCTAGAAAATATAATGCAATGGTTAAAAAGTTTAACAATGAAAAAGTGCAGGTAAAAGCAAAGGAGAAACAAACCAAGGTGTATGATTCGATGCCAAAGAGGACACTCCCTTCTACTCAGAAGTCAGCCCCTATGCGTAGAGCATCCTCAGATCAATCAAGGTCTGATCCCAAATACATTGATTCAATTCAATGTCATGCTTATTCGGGATGGGGTCATTACGCAAACGAGCGTGCCAACACACTACGGAAGAAGGGAAAGAACCTATGGGTATCCCTGAGTGACAATGAAGATGAGGGACCAGTCCAGGAGGAGGAACCAGAACAAACAAACATGTTTGTCACACTCAGTGACTCGCAGTCTGAACATGTTACCAGAGATGTTATGTCCACTGAGATAACATCTGAGATAACACCTGGCAGGTATAACAATTTCAGTTCACATAATGATGTTTGTTTCATGGTTTCCACTAACCTTGATGCAGGAAGTTCGCAAGAGGATGAGCTGAGCAAAGATGAGCTCATTGATGGTTTAAAAAACCTTTGTGATGATTTGCTCAAAGAATGGAAGAAAGAGAACCAAGTGGTTAAAACTTAAACCAAGATGAACGATGGACTCAAAGCCTACTTGACTCGATTGGAAGTTCAAGCATCCAAGAGAGATGCCGAGCTAGAGAAAGTCAAGGGCAAGTTCACTCTAGCCGAGACCACCTTGAAGAAACTCAACACTGGATCGTCCAAATTAGATGAGATCCTTAACTTGGGTAAGCCTCTCAAAACAGGTATTGGTTTCCGAGAATCATTAGAGAGTATCACTTCTTCTTTGTCTTGTGATGAACATAATATATGTTTCGTGAAAGGTCATGATTTTGATCAAAATTCTTGTTCAAGTGCTTCTGACAAAGGGAAAGTGTGTCAATATTGTCACATTACTGGACATTTTAAAAACAAATGTACTAAGCTTTCAAAAAAGGAGTCCAGTCCCTCTGTGTTACCTGAAGTGTTACCCAGCACTCCAGATTGTCAGAAAGTCAAAAACACAAAAAAGAAGTCATGGAAACCTAAAGCTAACCTGAGTTGTAATGTTGTCTATGCTGCCTTAATAACAAATGTTAAAGGATCATGGTTTTTTGATAGTGGGTGTTCACGCCATATGACGAGAACAAAAATGTTTTTAAAGGACTATGAATCTATTCAAGGGGGGTTTTCCTGCCTTAAAGAATGTCTTGCATGTAGATGGCCTAGTAGCTAATTTAATTAGTATTAGCCAACTTTGTGATGACAATTTAGAGGTAAAATTTAACAAGGACACTTGTAAAGTTTTTGATAGTACTAACAATTGTGTTATGACAGGAACTAGATCAAGTGATAATTGTTATCGTGTGGAAGATAAAATCGTGTGCAACACCGCAAAGATTGATGTCACAAACCTATGGCATCAAAAGTTGGGACATGTTCATTTCAGGAACATTGATAAGATTGTTAAGTTAGATGTTGTTAAGGGTATTCCTAAACTGGATCTTAAAAACTCCATCATATGTGAAGATTGTCTTAAGGGTAAACAAACTCGTGCTGTCCATAGTGTTGCCCAACATTCCGAGCAACACTCTGGGACAACACATTGTTTTCAACTTTTACATATGGATTTAATGGGTCCAGTTGAGGTAGAGAGTCTTGGAGGAAAGAAATATTCTTTTGTTATAGTTGATGATTTTTCAAGATTTACTTGGGTTTATTTTTTAAAAGAAAAATCAGAAACTTTTGAAAAGTTTAAACTTTTACACTCCAAAATCAAAAACATGTTTTGTGCCTCTATTTTTAGAATCAAATCTGATCATGGAAGAGAATTTGACAATGTTTTATTCTCTACTTTTGTGAAAGAAAAGGAATACATCACGAGTTTTCGGCTCCTAAAACACCTCAACAAAATGGGGTGGCCGAACGGAAAAATCGTACTTTACTTGAAATGACTCGTGTGATGCTATTTTCGAAAAGGATTTCTAAAAGATTTTGTGCTGAGGCACTTAACACAGCTTGTCACACAATCAATAGAGTTTTTCTAAGACCCGGAACTACTATGTCACCTTATGAGATTTTGAATGGCAAGAAACCGACAGTTCATTATTTTCATGTCTTTGGGTGCATATGTTACATTTTGAATGACCGGGATTATTTAGCAAAGTTTGACTCTAAAAGTGATAGGGCAATATTTCTTGGATATGCAACGAATAGTCGTGCATAGAGTCTACAATCTTAGACTAAAAACCATCCAAGAATCGGTTAACATTGTTTTTGATGATCTCTCTAGTATTTCAGGTGAAGGTGCTCAAGAGTCTCCTCTTGTGTTGTTAGAAGATGTCACACAAACTGAAAGTGATATTACATATGCTAACACGGATGCTGAGCAGAATGTTATCATAAATGAGACAACACCTCAGGCAACACCTGAGTCCAGCGAGTCATCCGAAGTTGATGCAGAAGTTCATGATGACACAAGAAGGGATCCTCCATCCAGAATCCGTAGGAATCATCCTACAACTCAAGTAATTGGGGAAGTTAATGAAGGAATCCGAACAAGAGACAAAGAACACGTAAATTATCGTGAAATGTAAGGTATGTGTGCATGTCAACCACATACACCAAGGTAAAACACTCTTGTTTTGTGTCATCTATAGAACCTAAAAATGTGATTGAAGCCTTAAAAGATAATTTTTGGATTCAAGCTATGCAAGAAGAACTTGATCAATTTACCTGAAATAATGTTTGGTGTTTAGTACCCCGTCCCACTAATACTAATGTTATTGGGACAAAGTGGATTTTTAAAAACAAAACTGATGAAGAGGGTAATATTGTTCGAAATAAAGCACGTCTTGTGGCTCAAGGCTATACACAAGTGGAAGGTATCGACTTTGACGAAACATTCGCACCTGTGGCTAGAATTGAATCAATAAGACTTCTCTTGGCCATAGCTTGCTATCTTAAAATCACTTTGTATCAAATGGATGTTAAAGCAGCATTTTTAAATGGTTACTTAGATGAAGAAGTTTTTGTTGAACAACCTAAAGGCTTTGAAGATCCGTCTCAACCAAACCATGTATATAGACTTGATAAAGCCTTCTACGGCCTAAAACAAGCTCCACGTACATGGTACAGCCGCTTAACTAGTTTCTTACTTGAATATGGATTTACTCGAGGCGAGGCAGATAGGACCTTATTTATCTTAAAACATGGAAAGGAACTCGTCGTTGCTCAAATCTATGTTGATGACATAGTCTATGGCTCTACTTCAAAAACTTGTTTAAATGATTTTGTAGAGGCTATGACATCAACATTTGAGATGAGCATGATGAGTGAACTAAACTTCTTTCTTGGCTTACAGGTGAAACAATTACTTGATGGAATTTTCATTTCACAAAGCAAGTACGCGAAAAACTTGGTAAAGAAGTTCGGTTTGGAGGGGTCAAAAAGCTCCACGATTCCTATGAGTACTACACTGAAACTCGGCAAGGATCAAGGGGGAGAAGCAGTTGATCCTACCCTTTACCGTTCCATGATAGGTAGCCTCCTTTACCTCACTTCTAGCCGTCCCGATATAATGTTCAGCGTGTATGTCTGTGCACGATACCAATCCAACCCAAAAGTCTCCCATCTTAATTCCGTTAAAAAGATAATAAAATATGTGTCTGGGACTAGTGAATTAGGAATTTGGTATAGTAAAGATACAAATACTAATTTGGTAGGCTTTAGTGATTCGAATTGGGCGGGTGATATAAATGATCGAAAAAGTACTAGTGGGGGGTGTTTTTACTTGGGTAATAATTTAGTATCATGGTATAGTCGTAAACAAAATTGTGTGTCTCTCTCTACTGCTGAATCTGAATATGTGGCAGCAGGGAGTTGTTGTACTCAACTGATATGGCTAAAACATATGTTAGACGATTATGGGCTTGAGAGTAAAACTATGACCATGTACTGTGATAGTTTGAGTGCTATTAATATTTCTAAAAATCTTGTCCAACACTCCCGCACAAAACACATTGATATTCGACATCATTTTTTGAGAGATATGGTTGAAAAAGGCTTAATCACTATAGAGCATATTGATACCATGTATCAATTGGCTGACACCTTTACAAAGGCCTTAGACCATGAGAGATTTTCGTTTTTGAAGAACTCTCTTGGACTTTGCAGTCTCTAAATTATCCCTGTTTTCTGGTGTTACCTCGAGTGTCTACAGCACCTGAGATAACACTTGTATATTATTATGTGTTTTTTTTTTCTGTTATTTAAAAAAAAAAAAAAATTCCTTGTTTAATCTGTCAGTGGGTGGTCTCTTCTATCCATTGACGGTGGCACATACTGACCTTTTTGTTATGGTAGGATAACACTCAAGGTAACATCTTTGATAAAATTCCCTTTGTACTCAAAAGTGACAAAGTCACTAACTTTTTGATGAAATCAGAGGCATAAAGGCTAAAAAGCTAAGATAATAGTTCCTTAGTAGCTCGGGGCACGGCGCTCGCTACGACGATGCACTCTTGCCAAAGAGAGATGTTATCTTGTGACTTGTACTAAGTATTAGGAACATGGAGCTCGCAGCTACAGTGTATCCTACTTGAAAGGTACAAATCACCTAAGCATATTTTTACACTTTATAAGGACTCGGGGCACGGAGCTCGCTAATACGATGCTTCCTTGTAGATAAAGAAGTGTTAATATGTTTAAAAAATGCTTAAATTAAAAACAAGCTTGTTATGTTTGAAATACTTGAAAATAAAGAAAAAGCTTGTTAAGCCTCAATTGCTTATTAAAGAAGCATATCTCTGCCTCAAGTGTTTTAAAAATGAGGCTTGCCTTAAAATGTCTTGTTTTAAATTTATCAAGGGATGTTTATCACGAATGATATCTTAAGTGTTACCATCATTGCCATCAACACATTAGTGTGTGCTACATTAGTTTTTTTATTTTTTATTTTCAGATTTGTTTATTAAGTTTTCAAAGTTTGAAAGTCTTTTTATTATTAAAAGAGTTTACAATTTTGAAAAAGTCCTAAACAAATTTTTTGTGGTAAAATATGGTTGTAACAATTTCCCTAAAAATTAGGACTTTATCTTCAAATTTTTGGAGATCGTTGCCTCCTTATCTTACCATCTTTTTTTTTACTGTTTATTTTTTCGTTTTATTAAAAAAAAAAAAAAAAAAAAAAAAATCGGATGTTTAGGGAGTTCGGTATTTTGTGTGCTTGTAAATAGGGGGAGTTTAATTAGGATTGTTTAAATGTGAGTAAAAATAGGGGTCTTAGTTAATTTAGGTGATAAGAGTTAAATCTAAATTAAATTCTATCTCTATTCACATTCCTAACCTCCTAAAATCCTATCCCTATTTACTCTCTCTTTCTCTCTCAAACGCACCTATATACTCCCTCCTCTTCATCGCTTTTTCTCTATCTCAGCAACCTTTCCCAAATCAAAAAACCCTTCTAAAAAAATTCTCCTTTTCTACCTTTCAAAATTCAACAATGGTGTCACCTTCCCAAAACCCTAACCAATCCGCACCTCAAGATGAGTCACCGGGTGTTGTCTCGGGTGTTACTTCACCCATGGACATATCTCCCATGGTTTCCAATATCTCTCCATCTATGGCCATGTCCATTGATGATCCTTCCATGGTTGCTACGTCTGTCCAACCTACCCCAACCGTGACTGCCTCTCAACCACCTGTTACCGCCACCAAGAAACCCAAAAGAAAAGCCCCTTATTCCTCCATTTAAAGAAGACACCATCGGCTTCATTAATTTGATTTCTTCCCAACCTGGGGGAGATGGTGGTGCTGGTACTAGTGCTGCTACTGATGCTGTTGGTGATGCTGGTACAGCTCGTGCTGCTGAAGATGTTACTGGAGATGCTGGTACTAGTGATGAGCCAGATGATGGAGAACAAGAATAAGAAGAAGAATAACCTTGTTTAAAGGTTGATGTTGTCACTATACTTGGGCAATGGCTTTTATGGTACTTTTGAATGGTTTCAAAAACAATTTTCGTTTGTGGTGGTTTGGTTTTTAAAACAATTCGTATTTTAGTTCTTAATTTAGAACTTTAATACTTTGGTGGTTATACTTTGGTTTATGACTTGTGGTTTTGTGGATATTAAAACTTTGATTTACTTTTTGTTTTAAACTACTAATTGTTTTAAACATGGTTCTATTTTACAATTAATATATTAAGTAAATATTTGTTGTTTCGGTTAACTCCATGATTAAGGGGGAGTTAATCTTTGGTGAAATGCTCTGTTATACTGTATATGGCTAGCATATGTTACAGGTACCATCACTTAGAAAGTTGGAAAGAAATGCACAAACTAAGGGGGAGATTGTTAGTGTAAACAGAGGTGTTACCTCAGATGTTATCGCTGGCAGTCATGTGCTACCCGGCGAAATATGTGTTATAGTTTTACATTTCTTTCCATAATAATTTTTATACTAATGTCCTAATATTATTGTCTAGATGGCTGTATTTTTGGTCCATATTTCAGGTTATATTAAGGTGGAAATTAAAGCTAAATACATGGAGAATGGATTAAAGAAGAGTTATTCATAAATGGTGATTTATGGATAACTTTCAACATCTTTAACATGTGGGTAAATGATAAAAACGTGGGAAGACTTATTCCAAGGATTTGTTGCTGATCAAATGGAAGAGTACAAGGCGTTGGAAGCATGGAGTACAACAAGGAGAAGCTTAGACTTGGGCATGAAGAATTCGGTTGAGAGAATCAAGGAAGGAAGACCAAGTCAAGCTTGTTTTGTGGAGATAAGGCTCGCACATGATCTCCACCTCCCCTCACACGTTTAGAACAGCCTAGGGCTGTTTATTTGAGTAGCCCTCAAGTCTTTGATGGCTATAAATAGTGCTAGGATGAACACTTTGTAACCAAGCCAAATATCACACACATCCATAGCACAAAGATCAAAGTACTCTTGGCTCCTTTAAGATTCTTTCTCCCATACACTCTTTTATCACTCAAATACTTCGGGTTTGAGTGAGTTTTGGTTAGGATAGAATCTTGTACTTTGTTCTTAGTTTGGTTCCATAGAGAGTATATCATATTAGTTATAGGGAACCTTTTGACTTTGTATTTGGTACACTTATTAAATATAAAGTTTTCGCCTAAGGGCAATCTCAAGTTATATTTATATAACTTGAGAAAAATATATCTCTTGTGCTATTTAATTTTCCGCTGCAAAACTCTTTTATTTTTGTGTGTGTGTTTTCTGTCCGTCGGGTGTGTTACCTGGGGTGTTACCTAACACTTGAGGTAACATCTGTTCTCAGTAAGCTTTTGACGAACATTTTCACCCCTGTTTCATAGGTGGTTGCTTTCATGAAAAAAAATTGCGTAATGCCCCGTCGATTCTACTGAAAATCACTTTTTGGAATGTTTTCAGTTAGCTTGCAACTCTACCAATCATCTAAATTTACCTCAAACAATCAATTCAAAGCAAAATTGATAGTGAAAAAATCATGCTCCAGAGAGAGGGAGAGAGAAGTACCTATGTTGGTGTTTCTGTAGGATTGCAGAAACCGTATGGGATCAAACTGAGGAAGTTGACAGTGATTTGGCTGCCAACGCCACTTGACAATCTCCAAGGCATTAGATTTGCTACTAGCAATGCAATTCCAACCTTTGAATATCTCTTTACAAGTACTTCCGTACTGGGCGGATCTGGTGGAGTCGTAGATCCACTTTCCGTCGGAGTTATCGCAGACGGCGGGTGATAATGTGTTGTCGTCGGGTTTAGAATCGAATTGAGGGCGTGGCGGCGATGGATAGGGTTTGAAGAAGGAGAATGCGAAGTAGATAGTGGTGAGAGAGAGGAGAGAGATTAGGAAGAAGGAGGTGTTGCAGGCGGAGGTTTTCTTCAATTGCTGGTGGTTTCCGGCCATTGACGTTTCCCGATGTTCGACTCCACGCCAGCATTTCTTTCTATAATGTCACCCTTTTTTAGCTATTTTTTTTTTCCTGTTCTTTTATTATGCTTAGGGCGTAAATGGTTCGGTTTGGGATAAATTAGATGCCAAACTGATAGGTATCTCTGGTGAAATCTCAGACTGAACCGAACCGAACCATGAAAACTTTCAAACTGAACTGAACCAAACCGCTATAGTCTGGTTCAATTCGGTCTGAACTGCGGTATGATTTTACGGTCCAGGCTACGATTCAGACCACGGTCCAGACCACAATCCAAACTTATGTAATTTTCAAAAGGGTTAATGACAAATTAGACCCTAAAGTGATATATCACTCTTTCAAACGAACCCTGATGTTTTTTTTCGCCAGATCAGACCTTGATGTGTAAAAAAGTCGTCAGTTAAGGCCTTTTTGACGGGTTTTGTTAGAAAAGCCAGTTAAGTACCATGTGCATGGCACGTGATCGACAATATGGATGGATTTGTAATTGATATTAACTATTAAGGACTTTAATGAATTTTTTTGAAACTTAAGAGTTTAAAACTATAGATTAAGGGGGTCAAAGAAATGTGAGTATACTTTCATCTTCAACCTTCCACAACAACCCACCATCACTAAAAATGTCCACCACCCGAAACCACCATAGTGCCACCACCACCTCCACCACCGTGCCGCCACCATTAACAAAAGTAATCACCCAGTTTATTCTTTTCAAGTCATTTTTTCTAAATCCAATAATTTAATTCTAATAAGCAAATCTATAATACAGTACAAGACTGTTTTAACTGCTTCTTAGCTTTGGATAAAGAGCTAACTCTGATTTATTCCCAAACTGCTACGATCCTACGGCCCTGATCATGGTGGTTTGAGCGGTTAGGTGGTTCCATTGCAGTTCGTCTTCTAGGTTTTTCCAAGCCTCAGCGCATTAGCATTATTCATATGACTACGGTCCTCCCTCATCTCCATAGTCAACCAATTAAAGCGTGTTCTTTCTGGAATCCATCCGATGTTCTTCGTCCAAGGTAAATCAGTTCTCTTCGATTCAGTTTGCTGTGATCTGTCTACCGTATCTCTCAGTTTGCCTCACAAACTTACTAAAATTGAATTTGAATGGCACCTTAAGGGTTTGGGGTAAATGAAGAATATGACAGCATTCCAAGGTTTCAAGGTAGCGTTTACGATTAACTCTCAGCCGTTTCAATCCAACGTGGCAGTTTCTGATCTGTTCCAATGTTTCTCCCTCTTTGCTTCACTCTCCAAAGATCGACCCAGTATCTCTCGCCGGTGCTGCAAATTCACCTTTCTTTCTCCCGTACCAGGATTCAACTAAGAATCTATAATACCTATTTCACAATAGGTATTTCTGTGTTCAATCACTTTTACAAGAGGTAAACTGGCATCAAAATTACTCATGTTCAGGTCATACGTTGTTGAGATTTAGGGATATTCTGTTTCTTGGGCATTGTGGTTCTTATTTTGTCCGAGGGTCCATGTGTACTTGCTGAATTGGTTTTATCCATCATTAAAATATGATATTTCAATCATGGCTTTCTGGAAGTAGTTTATTTTTTCTGCCCAGACCAGAACGGCGACTCTCCTCTTTCAATCACCCAATATATATTCTCCAGTCGATCGTAGTAGCCGTGGTTCGCTGCGTTGTTCACCAGATATTTCACCCTTTCAAATTAGCTGCGTTGTTCTTCCATGGACTTTTACCCTTTCTAATTTGCTAATTTAAGTTTTCTGATATGTATGTTTCTTATGACTCAGAACCCCAAATTCCATGGACTTTTACCTGCCCTTACCCTCCATTTCTTCAAGAGGGATTATACCCTTTCTTACATGTTGTTTTTGTAACACCCCGAATTTTCTTATAACATCTGAGCATTTAATGGCATTAAATATCCATAAATAACAATAATAAATACTTCAATTTAGGGTTCACAACGGCCCCTTATTTAAACCATAAGTTCAAAACAATAGCGGAAGCGTAACTTAACTTGTCTTGGTAGGTAACAACCCTAACCATCAATGTACTTTGACTTACATCCAAATAATTAAACGTACTTAAACTACTAAATTGAGAATCTGCAATCCACCGTCTTCCCACGGCTGCTTTCCTTGACTTGTCCTTCTACTTAAATCCTGAAAACAAAATTTATAGAGAAGGGATGAGCGAACGAATGCTCAGTAAGTTCATACGTGGCCTCTCCGGTTACTAAGGAGAGACGACCAGAACGAATACTTCGAATAACTTTTGCAAAGATAGGTTCAATTACTTTTGGATTCAAGACTGCAGAACAATACAGTCATATTACTTTTAAGATTTTACTTTCAAAGGATTATGGCACTACAATCCAAAGGGATTCATTCAAGTTCCGTCAATTCCTTGGTAACGTACATTATAACCTCAATGCCAAAGGTACAATTTGTACACCTAGCTTCTTCAGCCAATAGTGTGGGTCGTAACATATATGGTATCCACACACATATGCTCGGGGTCTAGAATCATCCTTGTAATCAGACAATTCCTGAGAGAAGGCATGTGATCACTCATGCAATCCCTAGTTTAAAGACGAGTCTTTTCTAACTGGACTGTCCGTCAATGTCTTTTCTAACTGGACATTGGATGCCTTAACGAGTAAGCGATTAACTTACAAGTTAAAATTAGATGCCTTAACGAGTAAGCGATTAACTTACAAGTTAAAATTAGATGCCTTAACGAGTAAGCGATTAACTTACAAGTTAAAATTAGAACATACCATGGTACAAGTATGTGATACAAGTTTCAAACTTCGATACTTAGTAGATCGATGGGGACATCACTAAGTATAGATTCTTTCAAATAACGTTCAATAACGCAGAGTTCATTCAAATACTATCATGCCATACTGATAGCTAACTTTAGAAAGAAATACCGAATTCCAATAAACAGGAGTTCAAATACTGTAAGGAACGTAATCCCTTACCTGAATTGCTTTTCCTCGCAATCTCTTCTCTGTGCAAATCTACAAGGCACGGAGTAATTTACTTTAGTACTCTCAACATTGTTAACTATTTCTACTTAGTTAACTGAGAGATGCGTTTTAACTTCTTTACTTCGTTACTTCCTTTCTTACGTTTAAGTTTCTGACTTTGATTTACGAGTCAGTCCTTTAACTTTGAAATAATTGCAATTAAGTCATCTAACTTTGGGTTAATTACAATTTGGTCCCTCAACTTTGGGTTAATTGCAATTTGGTCCTTCGACTTTAGATTAATTGCAGATTGGTCCTTTAACTTTTAGTTTAATTATAAATTAGTCCTTCAACTTTGGATTAATTTCAGCTTGGTCCTTCGACTTCAAAGGTTTTCCCCTTTTTATTCCTTTTTAACTTTAACTTTTTCAGTTTAGTCCTTTCCCGTTAGGAAACTAACTGAAATCTTTTAATCTTCCACCTTTCCGTTAACTTTCTAACTTTCAAGGTTTTCCAAGTAACTATCACATCCTTTCAAGTTAGTTTTCTAACCTTCTAACAATTCTTTTAACAATTATGTTTTCTTTTCATTATAAACTTAACGAAAATACTAACTTTCCGTCCCAATTCTTAACATTCTCAATCAAGAATCAACACCCAAATTATATAGCTTTTAGGATTTTCATCAATCGCATGAAACACTATCCCCAACTCAGTTCACTATTCACAGCGTAAATTACTATTCATCGCAGATTACTATTCACAGCTTTTTAAACTCAGTTACTATTCACAGCGTAAATTACTATTCATCGCAGATTACTATTCACAGCTTTTTAAACTCAGTTTACTATTCACAGCGTAAATTACTATTCATCGCAGATTACTATTCACAGCTTTTTAAACTCAGTTTACTATTCACAGCGTATTTTACTATTCATCGCAGATTACTATTCACAGCTTTCTTAAAAATATGAATTCATCCCTTTCATGATCATAGAATCAACTTAAAATAAAGCTAAGCATTTAACCATTAAAATTCCCACCATTAATTGACTAGCATGCAAAAACCCTAACGATTATTTCCTTTAAACATGCATAGATTAAGATTTACTCATTCAAATCCAATGAAACGAATTTTAGGAGGTGGGGTTTGGTATTACCTTGAAGATGATCGGATTAGACTCAACAACAATGCCGAAAATTCTCCTCCCTCCTCCTTCTTGGCCGGCGGCTGCTAGGGTAGGTTTAGGGTTTTGTTTTTCCTTTTTTTTTTTTTTTTTGAATAAGAAGAATAACCTAATTTTCACTAACCCAAGTATTTATACTTTGGATGGTTTATTAATTGGGTTGGGTTTATTAATTAAAACCTTCGGTCCAACCCATTCTTTTCGGCCCACTCATTAATTAACTTATTAATTCTAATTTTTATTTACTAAGTTAATGTTACCAATTAATTAAATAAATAAAAAAATTGCGGGTGTTACATTCTTACCCCCTTAAAAGAAGTTTGTCCTCAAACTTTGACCAGTCTTAATCCGAGAAGATGTCCGGGTACAATTCGCGCATTTCACTTTCTTGTTCCCATGTCGCTTCTCTTTCTGAGTGATTGCTCCATTGCACTTTTACATAGGGAACCGTACGCTTTCTTACGACCTCGTCTTTTCTGTCGACGATCTTGATTGGTCGTTCATCGTACGTCAAATCTGCCCGAACTCTTAACTGCTTGTATTCTATCACATGACTCGGATCATGAATATACTTCCTTAGCATGGAGACATGGAACACATTATGCACTCCAGCTAATACCGGCGGTAACGCCAATCGATAAGCCACTTCCCCGATCTTATCAAGAATTTCGAATGGTCCCACATATCGTGGACTTAACTTTCCCTTAATCCCAAAACGTACAACTCCCTTCGTGGGTGATATCTTTAGGAATACTCGATCCCCTGGCTGAAATTCCAGTTCTCGCCTTCTATTGTATGCGTAAGATTTCTGCCTACTCTGTGCAGTCTGTAGCCACTTCCGGATCTGTTGTACCTTATCTGCCGTGACTTGTACAAGTTCCGATCCACTTAATCTCCTCTCGGCGACTTCGTCCCAAGATGCCGGTGATCTACACTTCCTCCCATACAATGCTTCATATGGTGCCAACCCAATACCGGCATGAAAGCTATTGTTGTATGCGAATTCCACTAACGGTAAATGTTCGTCCCATGCATTTGGCCAATCTAACGAAGTAGCCCTCAGCATGTCTTCCAGTGTCTGGATAATCCTTTCCGATTAGGGCTTCTCTCACCTCGTTTACCTCTTATGCCTCTTTAATCCTGCCCAACAGTGCAGGCTGTAACGTCAATCTAGCCAAATATCCATTTACCTTCACCACTAAGTTCACCTCCTTGACATCATTCCACATACTTACCCCCTTAGAGATCAACGTCGCCAACATTCCGTGATTCTTTCTACTTAAGGCATCTGCCACCTTGTTAGCTTTCCCAGGATGGTACAATATTTCACAGTCGTAATCCTTGAGAAGCTCCAACCATCTCCGTTGTCTCATGTTCAACTCCTTCTGAGTGAAAATGTACTTAAGGCTCTTGTGATCTGTAAAAAATCTGGCATTTCACGCCATACAAATAATGTCCACATTTTCAAGGCAAATACTACTGCCGCTAATTCCAAATCATGGGTCTGGTAATTCTCCTCATATACTTTCAACTGCCTAGATGCATAAGATATAACCTTATCATTCTGCATCAACACACAGCCTAGCCCTTTAAGCGAGGCATCGCTATATATTACAAATCCATCCGATCCAGACGGTAAAGCAAGAACTGGTGCGGACACCAATCGTCGCTTCAATTCCTCAAAACTCCTTTCACATTCTTCTGACCAAACAAACTTTTCTCCTTTCTGAGTTAACTTCATCAATGGCACTGACAACTTCGAGAAACCTTCTACGAATCTCCTATAGTAGCCAGCCAAACTTAAGAAACTTCTGATCTCACTTACTGAAGTTGGTCTTTCCTAATCCACAATAGCTTCTATATTTGTTGGATCTACGGCAATCCCATCCTTTGACACCACATGTCCTAAGAATGCTACTTCCTCCAACCAGAATTCACACTTCTTGAATTTAACATATAACTTCTGCTCTCTTAAAATCTGTAGTACTAACCTTAATGCTCTTCATGTTCTTCCTTGGTCCTCGAATAAACCAAGATATCATCAATGAATACAATCACACACTTATCCAGAACTTCTGAAATATCCTATTCTTAAGTTCCATAAACGCTGCCGGTGCGTTAGTCAGCCCACACGGCGTCACTACAAACTCATAATGACTATACCTTGTTCTAAAGGCTGTCTTAGCTATATCATCCTTCTTCTTCACAATTAATACCGGTGCACCCCATGGTGATACACTCGTTCTAATCAAGCTCTTATCCAACAACTCTTACAGTTGCTCCTTTTATTCTTCAATTCTGACGGAGCCATTCTATACGGCGCCTTCGATATTGGTGAAGTCTCAGGTACCAAATCGATAGAAAAATTTACTTCTCCTTATGGAGGTATTCCCGGTAAATCCTCAGGAAACACGTCCTTGAAATATCTAATCACAGAAAGTGATTCTACGGTTACTTCCTTCTTGCTCGTATCACCAATGTACGCCAAGAATCCTACTCATCCTTTCTTTAAAAGCTTACGAGCCTTCCTTACCGATATAAGGTTCGATCGGGTTCTAGGTTTCGTTCCTTGAGAACATCACTCTTCTCTAGATAGTAATCTAAAGTGGACTTCTTTCTTTAAAACAATCCACATGGGCATGGTATGCAGTCAACTATAGTCCATTCCCAAGATTACATCAAATTCTTCGATGTCCTAAACTAATGAGATCAACCTCAAGTTCTTCCTTGTCCATTTTCAAAGGAAACTTCCTAGATATAGACGTAATAGGGATCGATTCTCTAGTTTGAATACCCATAACTAAAGAATTCTCTAACGCCTCATGAATTAAATACATATTCTTAGCCAAGCAATCATTTGGCACTTCTTATCAGAACCTTTCCCTTTGACGTCGTTCTCATTACCATCATTTCTATTGCCGTAGCCTTTATTCTGGTACTTACTTGTACTACCTTCCTTTTCGCGATCATCAGTAGCCTTCCTTTAGATTCAGTCGACACTTTCTTAGTTGACTCTTCTTCTCTTTTTGCTTACTGCGATAACTATCAGATTCTTTCTCTACTATCCTTTCCCTATCCAACACTTGGTCATAGGTTGGTAGCATTAATGGATTAATTCTGTATTTGATTCGGTTGTTCAAACCAGCTTCAAATTTTCGGGCCTTTTGCGCTTCATCATCGAAGAGCGTTAGGGCAACTTCTAGCAATTCGGTGAATCTAGCACCATAGTCGTTCACCATCATACTTCCTTGAGTTAGCATCATAAACTTAGCCTCTCTGGCGTTTCGAACACTTGCCGGATAATATGGTACTATCATTAGTTATCATGAATACGAGACTTTTTCACGCACTCTCATACTATAGCTCGTCTCTACAGACTAACATTCAATTTATAGGTCATTCACTAAACCACTGGTCGTTTCAACAGACCATCACTATCTTCATTAGTCAACTTTACTAGACGTATGGGTCGCTTCATTAGACCATTTCTATTTTCATAGGTCATTTCAATAGACTATAATCACTTTCATTGGTCGTTTCAATAAACCATTCTTACTTGTTCCAGGTTAACTCGCACATTTAACACTATTACTCACGTCAACCCAAGCATTGTACTATGCCTAATACTTTCACATAAATATGCCGTCCCCAAAAGACGTAACTTTTACAAAAGATCGGTCTACTAGATTTCTGGTCGTTCCAATAGACCAGTTCTACTTAGGGAAGTCATTTGACTAGAATTTACTTATTAATCGTAGGTCGATTCACTAGACCTACTCTCATTCACACTTGGCCGTTTCACTAAGCCTATTACTCTTAACCGTTTCAATAGGTTATTTTATTCTTGTTTCGATCGCTTCAATGGATCAAAATTAACTTTACTTGGCCGTTTCACTAAGCCTATTACTCTTATACTTAACCGTTTCAATAGGTTATTTTATTCTTGTTCCGATCGCTTCAATGGATTAAAATTAACTTTACTTGGCCGTTTCACTAAGCCAAATACTTTCTCTTGACCGTTTCAATAGGTCAATTTATTCTTTCTTACTTGACCGTTTCAATAGGTCACTTTGGCCGTTACCATTGCCGTTTCCGTTGTTTCCACTTCTGGTATTCGAGGCCATCTGCAAGTTTTCCTTTTACTTTAAAACAAGTTCGTGCTCTAGAAATGTTCATCACTACACAATATGTGCGGTGTTCATGGTATACTTAACATTACTATCCTTTTACTAACGGTTACTTGTTAGTTTGGATCGTGTTCGTAGGTCTTTTGTACTAGACCATGATTCAGATTTGGTTAGTTTTCTTAACCTTTCTTCTCCAGTTCAGGAGTTTTCATACTTCATAATTTACAACCGTTTTACTTGGTTGATTATTATTTCTTTATTTCACTAGTTTTTATTACTTAACTAGCTTTAACTTATTCCAATGGTCGTCTTACTTCGTACCATGGTTACGGAGATTATTTCAAATTACTCCGACGTTTTCCCTTGTCTTTTCTCGACAAGTTAACTTTTGTCTACATAACAATAGTAAATTCAAAATTTTGGGTATTAAATTAAATAACTAACTTTATTCAACTAAGGTGGGAGATTTAAACATCTCAAAATACACCCAAAATTCAACTTATCATAAGGGAAAATTCTAACTGCATTACCCACTAATAACAAAATAAAAGAATCTATTCTTATAACTATCTGTCATTAATTGCATCAATTCCCACAGTGTGCGTGTTCTGCTGCAAGTTGGTCATATTTTTCTTGCAACTCTAACTTCTCAGCCCAAATCTGATAGCCTGAAGTCCTAAGCTCTTCCTCATAAGCTTCTTGCTCATCTATCTTCTTTTTCAGTTCATTATTTTGTTTTATCTCATCCACCAGTTGTACACTGATTCGATTCCATTCGCGGTTAGCTCTAACCACATGGCTTTCTAGGCTTTTGACCTTCTTTTAGCTGTACTGCTAACTTTCCTTCCACATACATTATGTCCTCATCGCGTTCTTTGATGACATTCTGTAGACTGTCGACTCCTCGAGTCTCCTTCCTAAGCTCTCTTTTAGCTGAGCGAAGTTCCTTAGTTAGCTGCTTAATAATCTCCTCTTTGGCTTCTATTTCTTCCCTTAGGGTAGCACTGTACCTTACCGACTTCATGGGTCTCCTCGGCATGATCCTACACACACCAATAGTAAACTTAATTAGTACATAGCCCCAAGATTCCATTATAACATATTAATAGAATGTAAATAGACATACAGTGAAGAGGTTCCTATTTCCCCAAGTATATTCATACTTTATGTACACTCTTAGTATTATTCATAGAGTTAGACTTTATCACTTGAACTTCCTCAAGTAAGATCTTATTCAAGTCAAGTACTAAGTTCTCCCATTAGTCCTAACTTTCAGTTTTCTCCCATAAGACCTAAAGCCATTGCTCTGATACCAACTGTAACACCCCGAATTTTCTTATAATATCTGAGCATTTAATGGCATTAAATATCCATAAATAACAATAATAAATACTTCAATTTAGGGTTCACAACGGCCCCTTATTTAAACCATAAGTTCAAAACAATAGCGGAAGCGTAACTTAACTTGTCTTGGTAGGTAACAACCCTAACCATCAATGTACTTTGACTTACATCCAAATAATTAAACGTACTTAAACTACTAAATTGAGAATCTGCAATCCACCGTCTTCCCACGGCTGCTTTCCTTGACTTGTCCTTCTACTTAAATCCTGAAAACAAAATTTATAGAGAAGGGATGAGCGAACGAATGCTCAGTAAGTTCATACGTGGCCTCTCCGGTTACTAAGGAGAGACGACCAGAACGAATACTTCGAATAACTTTTGCAAAGATAGGTTCAATTACTTTTGGATTCAAGACTGCGAACAATACAGTCATATTACTTTTAAGATTTTACTTTCAAAGGATTATGGCACTACAATCCAAAGGGATTCATTCAAGTTCCGTCAATTCCTTGGTAACGTACATTATAACCTCAATGCCAAAGGTACAATTTGTACACCTAGCTTCTTCAGCCAATAGTGTGGGTCGTAACATATATGGTATCCACACACATATGCTCGGGGTCTAGAATCATCCTTGTAATCAGACAATTCCTGAGAGAAGGCATGTGATCACTCATGCAATCCCTAGTTTAAGGACGAGTCTTTTCTAACTGGACTGTCCGTCAATGTCTTTTCTAACTGGACATTGGATGCCTTAACGAGTAAGCGATTAACTTACAAGTTAAAATTAGATGCCTTAACGAGTAAGCGATTAACTTACAAGTTAAAATTAGATGCCTTAACGAGTAAGCGATTAACTTACAAGTTAAAATTAGAACATACCATGGTACAAGTATGTGATACAAGTTTCAAACTTCGATACTTAGTAGATCGATGGGGACATCACTAAGTATAGATTCTTTCAAAGAACGTTCAATAACGCAGAGTTCATTCAAATACTATCATGCCATACTGATAGCTAACTTTAGAAAGAAATACCGAATTCCAATAAACAGGAGTTCAAATACTGTAAGGAACGTAATCCCTTACCTGAATTGCTTTTCCTCGCAATCTCTTCTCTGTGCAAATCTACAAGGCACGGAGTAATTTACTTTAGTACTCTCAACATTGTTAACTATTTCTACTTAGTTAACTGAGAGATGCGTTTTAACTTCTTTACTTCGTTACTTCCTTTCTTACGTTTAAGTTTCTGACTTTGATTTACGAGTCAGTCCTTTAACTTTGAAATAATTGCAATTAAGTCATCTAACTTTGGGTTAATTACAATTTGGTCCCTCAACTTTGGGTTAATTGCAATTTGGTCCTTCGACTTTAGATTAATTGCAGATTGGTCCTTTAACTTTAGTTTAATTATAAATTAGTCCTTCAACTTTGGATTAATTTCAGCTTGGTCCTTCGACTTCAAAGGTTTTCCCCTTTTTATTCCTTTTTAACTTTAACTTTTTCAGTTTAGTCCTTTCCCGTTAGGAAACTAACTGAAATCTTTTAATCTTCCTCCTTTCCGTTAACTTTCTAACTTTCAAGGTTTTCCAAGTAACTATCACATCCTTTCAAGTTAGTTTTCTAACCTTCTAACAATTCTTTTAACAATTATGTTTTCTTTTCATTATAAACTTAACGAAAATACTAACTTTCCGTCCCAATTCTTAACATTCTCAATCAAGAATCAACACCCAAATTATATAGCTTTTAGGATTTTCATCAATCGCATGAAACACTATTCCCAACTCAGTTCACTATTCACAGCGTAAATTACTATTCATTGCAGATTACTATTCACAGCTTTTTAAACTCAGTTTACTATTCACAGCGTAAATTACTATTCATCGCAGATTACTATTCACAGCTTTTTAAACTCAGTTTACTATTCACAGCGTATTTTACTATTCATCGCAGATTACTATTCACAGCTTTCTTAAAAATATGAATTCATCCCTTTCATGATCATAGAATCAACTTAAAATAAAGCTAAGCATTTAACCATTAAAATTCCCACCATTAATTGACTAGCATGCAAAAACCCTAACGATTATTTCCTTTAAACATGCATAGATTAAGATTTACTCATTCAAATCCAATGAAACGAATTTTAGGAGGTGGGGTTTGGTATTACCTTGAAGATGATCGGATTAGACTCAACAACAATGCCGAAAATTCTCCTCCCTCCTCCTTCTTGGCCGGCGGCTGCTAGGGTAGGTTTAGGGTTTTGTTTTCCTTTTTTTTTTTTTTTTTGAATAAGAAGAATAACCTAATTTTCACTAACCCAAGTATTTATACTTTGGATGGTTTATTAATTGGGTTGGGTTTATTAATTAAAACCTTCGGGCCAACCCATTCTTTTCGGCCCACTCATTAATTAACTTATTAATTCTAATTTTTATTTACTAAGTTAATGTTACCAATTAATTAAATAAATAAAAAAATTGCGGGTGTTACAGTTTTATTCAGTCTGGTTAACACTTTCTCATTGTAATTTTTATATGATTGTTATTTTTATTCAATGTTTATCAATTATCACCACTCTTCTTGACTAACAGGTTGCACGTGGGAATGAAGCAGGTTTACACGAAATAGCTTACACATTGGCCTTCATGTTTGAATCATGTCTGCTAAATGATCAAGTTTATTGAAGGTAAAAACTAAAAAACTACTACTGCATTCGTCCCAAAATGATTGTTCAAAAATTTAAAGAATAAATTTGACATTTTTGGACATTTAGTTTGGGACGGGGGTAGTACTCTTTAACACCCCCTTACCATTTTGTTTGATCACCACTTGAAAAAAGTAATGTAACCAATTCGGCAATTGTCGGAGTAGATGGACCACCACACCCCTGTTTGCAGTGGAATTCTAATGGTGGGGTTGGCCCAGTGAGTACGAGACGGGGGTGCTTTAAGTCCACCGTCAACACCACATCTCCACCTCTCGCCGCTCTGACCATCGGTGCGTATTCTTCCTTCTTTTTAAGTTTAGATTATTTTGAGTGATACAATTCTGATGTGATAATTAATAAAAATTAAATTATGGATGTTATGTCTTTTTGCTAATAAACTAAAAGAGCACTGACTTTTTATTTCTTGGTTTTGCAGCGGACATCAATGGCCAGTGGCGGACCCAGGAATCGTGCTCACTGGGTGCCAAAAAAAAATCTTATTTAATCACAAATTTCAATTAGTATTTCATAAATTGACAACACAAAAATGAAAAACAATAATATCTGAAACATAAGTTGCATAAGCATTTTTACTTTCTAAACCACTGTTTTCTTCTTCTTGTAGTAATTTACTTGAAAAAGTAAGCTTATGTCACGAAAATGATTTTTTTTTTGATATTTACAATATTGATGTTTTAATGATTATATTATATTAGAAATCATTGCATGAATTATTCTTAAAAGAGTAACGTTTTATATGTAATTTGATATTTTTTATTACGAACATAAATGAAAAAAATAATGAATAAAAAATAAAAAATATTTACTATTAAAGTGATGGTAAAAATTTTCTATAAAACCCATTTATCATAATAGAGGCAAAAAAATAATAATTTAAATGATAAATATAAACGAATTATAATCATATTAGAGTCTTCAAATAACAAGGATTTGGACTTGGAAAAAAAAACATTTTAGAGAAAAAAAAAACATTTTAGAGGCTTTTAAAAAAACATGGCAGGTGGGACTTGAACCTTGGACACTTAAATTGGATAGATAGTGCCTTTCCACTTGCGCCACTTCCTAACTTGGTTTGCAATGCGCACTGTTTATTATATTACCTATGTGAAGGTAAAAAAAAATTAATAGAAAAAATTAGTTTAAAATTCAGTGGGTGCCGTCGCCCCCGCTCGTACCAAGGTGGGTCCGCCCCTGTCAATGGCACATGGGCTGGGTTCTTGACGCAGTTTTGTGTTGATCAACTACATGCTCATTTTAATGCTGCTGCCCTTGGTTAATGTTTGTTCCTGTTTTGATTTGTTTCTGAACTTCATATGAGATCTTACTATGTTTATTTTATGATTTTGCACTATGCAAATGTTTTGGGTTAATATTCTATATTGTTTGGTTTAATTATTAATTTCTTAACAAGTGCAGTATCACAAGACATATATTAATCTGCTATGCTATTTGTTTCAGCCCTTTCAATCCTACTATCGTTCCGGTTTTAAAGTTTCTTTTTTTACTAAATTCTAGGTGCGAATACATAGGTGTTTTTTTAAACATGATTTTTTTTTTTTGGGACGGAGAGAGTAGTTTGGCAGTAGGTATTCAATAAGAAAGTGATACTTCCTCCATCCCGTAATGTTTGTGAAACTTCATTTTTGATGGTTAATTTAGTTGCACTTAAAGTAAAAAGGTACCTCCGTTCAAGTAATTTGGGACTGACGAGTATTATTATTTTTTAGACTCCAACTCTATTTTATAAACATTGTTCCTGTCAATGCATCAACGCCCATTTTGTGTCCCACAGTTTGGATTTGATTTCAATGGGATCTTGATGGGGGTGGGGTGGATATGTTCAGACATCAATTCACAGTTTTCTTATACTTACCATTAGTTATCATATGTAGTATTTTTTTCCTCCGTCCCGTAAAGTTAGTTTTCCTTCAGTTTTTGCACTTTAACAAAAAAAGTACCTCCTCCATCTAACTTGATTATGCGTTTTCCCGTTGCTTCTATACTTACTCATTTAGTTATTAGGATTTTTTTTCATAGCAAACTTGAGGAAGACAGCTACTAATCTGCCATGCTATTTGTTTAAGCCCTTTCAATCCAAAATGTAAAGGTTTTTTTTTTTTATTGCTTTTCAATACGATCCTACTATCGTTCCTGTTTTAAAGTTTGTTTTTTACTAAATTCTAGGTGCGAAGACATGGGTGTTTTTTTAAACATGAATTTTTTTTGTTGGGATGGAGAGAGTAGTTTGGCAGTAGGCATTCAATACAAAGTGATACTTCCTAAGTTTGTGAAACTTCATTTTTGGTGGTTAATAGTACTACCTACGTTCAAGTAATTTGGGACTGATGAGTATTATTATTTTTAAGACTCGAGCTTTAATTTACAAACATTGTTCTTGTCAATACATCAACGCCCAATTCGTGTCCCACAGTTTGGATTTGATTTCAATGGGATCTTGATGGGGGTGGAGAGGATTTGTTCAGACATCAAATTAACAGTTTTCTATGTGGCGTCGGTAAGTCTTCGTCTTCTTCAAAATTCATTGATTTTAGTATTAAGGTATATAACATTAATGTATTTTCTACTTAACACTAGAGCAGCACACTTTTAATTGTTGGGATTTTGATTATGATTTCCATGTGAACTTAGTCTGAGAAATTACAATGTTTCTTCTTTCTTCAATCAAATTGTTTAGTCTCATTATCATATACGGATTGAAATCTGATTCAATGATCAAGATTGGAGTCTATCATCTCTTTCTAAAATTTAATTTAGACATTTGTTCTTGATTTTCTTTTAAAGTCCATATTCAGGAGTTTCGGGTTGGCCGTCCCCGTTACTCATCATTCATGATGTTGCGTTTGCCTGCAGTTGTGTAAGAATATATTCTGAGTTCCAACCAATGAAAGTAGGAGACAAATCCTAAAATTATGATGTAAAAGCATTTCCATGTATGCCTCAAGGTTTCTTCATGCATGTTTGGCTAAGTTTAAAAGATAGGAGAAGACATATGTTCCCAATTGTTCATGTATACCTTAAGGTTTCTTCAGACCACTTTATTAGTTATGTAGATTTGTATTCATGTAGCTGACTAAAAAAAGCCCACTTTAAAGAAACACATTTTGGTCGATTTGAGTGATTGCAGTATGTTAGAATTCATTGTTAGTACACCCACCTGATTTGATTGACCCATTCCACGTATCTTTTTGTGGACTTCAGGTTTACATGTAATGAAGTTATACTTCAATTTTTAGACAAGTCTATTTCTAGATGTTTAGTAGTTAGGCTGAGTTATGATCGGTTTATCCTTAGCGGTTTAGTGTCCCTCAAGCCGCCATCTTTAAACCGCCAGCATGGTGCCTTAAGTCCTTCATCAAACCGCAGTTTATGTCTTTGATGAAACCGCACTTCATGTTCATTCATGAAACCGCACATACATCTGGTGGAACCGCCGACCAAGATATTAAAGAAGTTATTGCTGTCATTTACTCCTTGAAGACAAACATTCGCTTTTCAACCGTAAATGAATGACTGGTGACTTGTCCTTAAACTTCAAGTCATGTTTCAGTTATTCTTGGAATGTCGGTTTGTCTCGCTTTTTGAAAAGTTACCGTTGTACTTTTCCAACAACTAAAAGGACAATGTCAGGTAGTGATCCAACAACTTCCTGCCACAAAGCAAAAGCAAAGGACGACAGTGACATGTCAACCAATGGGATTGTGACAGCGCATAGAACCGCCATACAATGACTCACCTCTTTGTCCAACGGTCACTAATGCCTTCACTATAAATAGCCTTCATTTTTCAACAATGAAGGTTGCTGAGCTTCAAAGAGAATATCCCAAGTATTCAAGTTTGCTTTGAAGATTGAAAACCCAGATATTCATATCTTCATCATCTGCTTAGCAAACCCAGAGTTCTTCATCAAAGCTTCAAGCCTTCAAACCATCACAACTCAGCCTTGCACAGAAAGTAATCACTTGCTTGCCATCACTTAGATATTTTGAGCTCTTGATTTCTTTCCACACCACACACCCGGAGTATATTTTCTTATAGATTATATACCTCGAAAACACAGGTTGTTATAATAGAATTGTTAGGTTAGATTGTTTATTTAGAGTTTGGATACGTTTGTAATCTTGTAAAAACTCCTCTAAATCAATACAAGTCTAGTAGCTATTAGAAAATCCTAGGCTAACCACCTAGGTAGAGGACGTAGTTCTTTCAAGAACGAACCTCTTCAAATTGTGTCTTTGATCTTTAATTTCTGTCTTTTCATTTACACTTCTGTTTATGAGCTTTATTTACTCTTATGTGAAATGACTTGATAAATGATTTGCATACTTCTGTGATACTTCAGTTGTACCTTGTCTGTTGCATCATTCATTTTTCAACCACTTAAACTGCCCTACTCTTTATAATTCAGTTTGGCCAAAACCGCAAAACTCCGCTGTGCATTTTATCTGAGCGGTTCTTGTGCTTTAAACCGCAATAGACCAAACTGATAAGCACTTGGTTGATTTTCAAGGGTATTTCGAAAAATATTTTTAACCGCTATTCACCCCCCCCCTCTAGCGGTTCTATACCCTTGTTGCCCTTTGGGACCAACAAGTGGTATCAGAGCATATCCACCAAAAAATATTTTACAAGCTTAACTGCTTGGGTGCTGATCCAATGGCAAACATAAACTCCCATATGATGCAAACATCCAACTCTAATCACTTACCTATTCTTAATGAAGATAGTTTCATCTTCTGGAAAGATAGGATGAAGAAGCACATGATATCTGAGGATCGCAGATTATGGACTGCAATTGTTAATGGACCCTATGTCCCGATGAAGGCTAACCCTGATGCAGGTACTGCTGGACAAACCGCGGAAATCAAGAAGCCGGAAGCTGAATGGACCGAAACTGATCAACGGAATGTGGACTTTGATGGTAGAGCTATGTCCATGCTTGTATCAGCTCTCAAAGGTTCTAGATTGCAATACCGCAAAGGAAACATGGGATGGCATCATTGACTTTCTGGAAGGAGATGCCGACACCAAGAAGAACCGCCTCTACCAACAGAGAAGGCTCTTTGATTACTTTGTCAAAGACCCAAAGGAATCTCTTTGCCAATGCTATGAGCGGTTCGTGGAAATTGTCAATGTATGTTTCTCTCTAGGGCACAAGTACTCCAATACTGACCTGAACATGAGATTCATTCAATCTCTTGGTAGCAAATGGCTGATCAAAACTACCAACATTGAAGACAACAAAGATCTGGAAGCTCTTGATCTTCATCATCTTTATGCCATGCTAAGGGTATTTGAATTCAAGCTTGAGGAAGCTCATGAAACCGAAAACAGATTCAAGTCTCTTTCTATTGCCGCTTTCAACAATGCCACATATCCAGTTTACAATCCAGATCAACATCAAACCGCATCTAATACTCATTTACAAACCGCTTCTTTTGATCCAAATATTCCAAGATATATTTCTCAAACCGCACCTCCAGAATATTACCAACCGCCTCATCAACCTTACCCTCAACATCATCAACCATATTCTCAACCTCAGCAATCTCATCAATCCTACACTCCATCTCAAAATTCCCAAAGTGTAGCATCCAGTTCTACTCAAGTTGATTTTGATGACATGGATGATGACGAGTTTGGAAAGAACAGAGCTCAATTTCAGTCAGGCGGCCCTGCACAGTTTGTCCCTCCAACCAGATTCAACAAAGCAGCTGATGCTAAGAAAATGGATGATCTTGTTTGTTACAACTGCAGACAACCAGGTCATTTTGCCTCCAGTTGTCCCAAACCGCGCTATGAAGCCGCTCCTGCCAAGAAACCGTTCAACAAAAAGTTTTTCAAGAGAAGAGGAATGGTTGCGGAACAAGGAGAACAACCATTAACATGGATGGGTTCTGATACAGATGATAGTGATGAAGATGAAGGAGTTGCAAATCTTTGCCTAATGGGATTTGAAGAAAAAATTGAAATTGACGAAAGCCTTCCACTGCCACTCCATCAAATGAAGTCAGTTTCACCAAGAACTCCTGAAGCTAAACAAGGCAAAACTCCTACTTCACCAAGCTACTCTCCTGAGGATCAAACCGAACAAAGCCATGATGACCAGGTACTTGAACGTGCTAATGTCATTTGTCAACAACACACTGTGCTTAAAAAGGCATATAAATTAATGGCTGCGGAACTTGAATATTCCCAAAAGAGTGCAAGTCCCATAAGGAGGAGATTGAAAAACTCAAGCTCCAAATTGTTGGGATAGCTTCTATTGTGGAAGAAAACCGCTACCTTAAGGACAGAATCGAGGTATTTCTCACCCGAATCCATGATCTTACTGCACAAAGGGATGAACTTCAAAAAGTGACCGATGTGTGGACTAAGTCTGGTGTCACCATGGAACAAATCGTTAAGGAGAAAAGTGGATTAGGATTTAAAACTGATGATGGGTGTAAGTGTCCTTGTCTCTGTGCTGAAGGTGGTGTGAAACCAACTGAACAAACCAAAGAACTTCCTAAGGTGAATCATGCTGGTAAAAAGGGCTCAACACAAGAAATTAAAAAGCAAAATTATTTCTATGAGTATCCTAAAAACCAGACTGGGAGAGATCCAAAGTGGAAAGAGAAATCCACAGCGGCTGAGGCAACCAAGGAAGTATTGAGTGATGAAACCGCTCCTAGTCGGTTTAAGGAATATCCTGTTATATTTCCTAAAGCCGCACCTAAGAGAAAGGTTGAACTCAAGAAGGTTAACTTTGTTAAAGCCAAAACCGCTGACCCAGTAAAACATGAGAAACCGAAGGTCAGTAAAGGGTTTGTAAAACCACAACCACAACCTGGCTTAATTCATTGTTCTATTTGTGCCGATTTTGGTCATAGTGCTGGTCATTGTCTTTTAAGATTCACACCCAATGCCAAGGGACGTAAAAATCCTAAGGTCAAACAGGTGTGGGTCCCAAAAAGATGCTAACCCTAGGACCCAAGGAATAAGGGGGACCAAAAACTTTCATGTTTATTTTTCAGATTTCATGTTTTATGGCTGGAACCGCTAAGAAGAAGAAGGATCTCTGGTATTTGGATAGTGGATGCTCACGACACATGACTGGAGATTCCGAACTACTCTGCAGTTTCATTCAAATGAAAGGTCCCCCAGTAGTGTTTGGCAACAACAAGAAAGGAGAAACATTAGGATATGGAGCAATCAAACGAGGAAAGGTGACTATTGAAAATGTGTCACTAGTAGAAGGACTCAAGCACAACCTTCTCTCCATATCTCAGTTTTGTGACAAAGGAATGAATTGCATCTTCACATCAACTAGCTGTTATATCAAAAATGCTTCCTCTGGAGTCACTCTACTGACTGGCAACAGAACAGGTGATGTTTATATAATAGATTTAAGCAATATTGTTTCTATTGCTGACCTCTGTTTTGTAGCCAAAAATATAAGTGAAAGCAGCTGGTTATGGCATAAGCGGCTCAGCCACTTGAACTTCAAGTATCTAGCAAAACTGCACAGGGATGGTCTAGTAAAAGGACTACCCAAAGTGGCTGACCATCATGATGAAAAGTGTAAAGCATGCCAGCTTGGAAAGCAGCCCAAACAGTCATTTCCTAGTAAAACCGCATCTTCAACGAACCGCTGTTTGCAACTGCTGCACATGGATTTATTTGGACCTGTCCCAACCGCCAGTATAGGAGGAAACCGCTATACACTTGTGGTGGTTGATGATTATTCAAGATATACATGGGTGGAAATGATGGCCTCTAAAGATGATACTTATGGCATCGTAACCGCTCTCTTTAGACAGCTCCAAACTCAGAAATTGGATGACATTGTTGCCGTGCGTTCAGATAATGGAACCGAATTTACAAACAATGGTGTTGCCCAATATTGTGATGATCATGGAATTGATCATAATTTCTCTGCCGCTGGAGTTCCACAACAGAATGGAGTAGTGGAAAGAAAGAACAGGACTTTGATTGAAGCCGGGAAGACTATGATTGCAGAAGCCAAGCTTCCCAAGTACTTCTGGGCCGAAGTTGTCAATACCGCATGTTTCACCCAGAACCGCTCCCTCATCATCAAAGTTCACAACAAGACTCCTTATGAATTGTGGAGAGGCAGATCACCCAACATTGCCTTCTTCAAGATATTTGGATGCAAGTGCTACATTTTGTACAATGGCAAAGAGCATCGAGGTAAATTTGATGCTAAGGCCGATGAAGGTATTTTTGTTGGTTATTCTAAACACTCCAAAGCTTTTCGTTATTTCAATAAGACATCTTTAAAAATTGTAGAGTCAGTCCATGTTACATTTGATGAACATGCTCTCCTTGAGCCACCCACATATGGCTCCAAATGTTGCTAATGATTTTAGTGATTTTGAGACAGGCACTAGACATAGAGCAACTGACAACCATCCTACTGAAACCTCTACATCCAGTTCTTCAGCCGCACCTACTCAAACCGCTGATGGTGTAACTGTTGAACCGCTGTTTTCTGATCCCATTCAAACTGTTGAACTAGTTCCAAATCTAACCTTCAATGAAGATTTCAATGATTATCAAGATGATCCTCCTCTAGAAAATCTTCAAGAAATAGTGGTTCAAGACTACCTCCCTCCTGAAATTAATGAGCATAGAGACCATCCAACTGCCAACGTTATTGGTCCTATCAGTACTGGTGTCCAAACCAGAGGGAGTTTGACTCACAGAGATGATCACAGTCTGTTCTCAACTGCTCTGTTGTCTCAGATGGAACCAAAGAAGGTAGATGAAGCTCTAACTGATCCAAGTTGGGTAGCTGCAATTCAAGAAGAGCTCAATCAGTTTGAAAGATGCAGAGTTTGGACCCTAGTTCCAAGACCCAATGATCATACTGTAATTGGAACAAAATGGGTGTACAGAAACAAGATGGATGAGAATGGTACAATAACAAGAAACAAAGCTAGGTTGGTTGCTTAAGGCTATAGGTAAGAAGAAGGCATAGACTATGATGAAACTTTTGCCCCTGTTGCCAGACTTGAAGCCATAAGATTGTTCCTGGCCTATGCATCCTTCAAGAAATTCAAGTTATATCAAATGGATGTGAAGAGTGCATTTCTGAATGGTGAACTACAAGAAGAAGTCTATGTAGACCAACCGCCAGGATTTGAAGACAACCAACTTCCAAATCATGTCTTCAAACTCAAGAAAGCATTGTATGGACTCAAACAATGGGTATGTTAGAACTAACTTAAGATATCATATCTATATATATTATTTCTAATATCTTTTGTTTAAGTGTTTTGGCTATGCTTAGAAAAGTCATCTAGTGTGCGGTTGTTGGGTATGCCCACATATATCTCAGTTTTAATGTAATAGGATTTATTAGATTTGATTGATCCATCACCTAAGTTTTAATTTCATGGACTTTAGACCCACATGTAAGAAGTATTTATACTTCATTTTTTTAGGTTGTCCATTGTTATAGAATAGGCTTAGAAATAAGGCAAGAAGATCAAAATTCAAGAAAAATCACTCAGGGAGTTTGAGCCGCGCATATGCGCCTCCTGCGCCACGCGCCATGCGCCTTTCCTCATTCGCGCCATGAACCCTTCAGAGCGCACGCATAAGGATTTCTTCATAAGCTATGTTACGCGCCTCTGCGCTCCTTGGTTTAAGCGCACACATACTGCGCGCCTCTTGGCTCAACGCGCCTCAAAGTGTTTATTCAACACTCAGTGATTTATTGAAGATTCAAAGACTTGAAGAGAATTCAAATTACGCCAATGATCCAACGGTGGTTAAAAGATGCATATGCGCCTAATCTGTTGACACGTGTCCACAACGGTCACATTTATGTTGAGTGTCAAAATGGCCATAATATATGCATGTTCCAATCAACGAGTGACAACACATCTTATCCACAAAGATCTCCAACGGCTAGTTTTTCGAAGTTCACTATAAATACCCCATAACTTCAACATTTTGAAGTTGCTGAGTTTTGCTAAGAATTTCAAGAATTTCTCTCTCAAAGCATTTGTTGAAGATTTGAAGATTGCCTTTGTTTTTCCAGAATTCCTCAAGAACATCTTCATACCTTCATCCTTAGCCCAGATCTTCAAGCGATAACACTTTAGTTTCATTGTGCTCTAAATCATAAAGATCTAAAGAGCCTTGATACTAAAATCACACACGCACCTCTTTAAGTTTGATCACTTAGATCCTTCTTTTAGAGATACACCGGTTATTGTTTTGGATTTGTTCATTCATAGAATATTAGATCTCTAGTTAGTGTAGAAGCTCAAAAGTTGTAATTTGTAACACTCACTCATTATATAAGATCTCCATTAGAAATCCAAGACTAACCATCTTGCTAGATGACGTAGATCTTTCATTGATCGAACCTCTCCAAATAGCTTGTTATCTTGTCATTTTCTTTCAAGTTATTATCTCCACTCACTATTTGATTGTTTACTCATTGTAGATTGATTGAACTGAATTGTGTTGTGTTGTTAACTCATTTGCCTTAGTTTCTTATTTCACCCACTTTGAGCCAAAATACTTAGAGTGTGTGTGCGCCCCCTTTATCAAACTTTGCGCCTATTTACATTACTAAATTCCGCTGTGCATTTCACTCACTCACTTTGGCGCATATCATAACGCTTATTTGATAAAGTACGCATTTGCAATTGAGTTTATCAAGGTACGAAAAGAATTTTAAAACAGCTATTCACCCCCCTCTAGCTATTTTTCATACCCTTGTTGCCCTTTGGGACCAACAAGTGGTATCAGAGCAAACACCTTTATAAAACATTTTCGTTTTTCAAGCTTAACAGCTTGGGTGCCGATTCTAAATGGGAAACTCAAAACTTATGGCAACTGCAAACTACACTCACGTTCCGGTCTTTGATGAAGATCATTTTGACGTGTGGAAATTCAGCATATTGACTCATCTCAACTCAATCGATGAAAGGCTCCATGACACCGTCGTTTATGGACCTTATATTCCGATGAAGGCGAATCCAAATCCACGTACCAACGCTGCTCAACCTACAGTTCTAAAACCAAGGGAAGAATGGACCGAGGAAGAAATTAGAAGAGTTTCAAATGATGGCAAAGCAAGAAACATTCTTCTAAGCACTCTAAGCACGGCTATGAAACAACAAGTCATGCATTGTGCTACCGCCAATGAGCTATGGGATGCTATTGAAGAGCATATTGAAGGAGACACCGTCTGCAAGGAAAACAAGAAATATGAAGTTCAAAAGAGATTCAACAATTTCTCTCAACTTCCCGTTGAAACTTTAAGACAAACTTATGAACGCTACTGTGAAATTATCAATCTATGTATTTCACTTGGCATGAAGTTTTCCAACAAAGATTTGAATGTAAATTTCTACAAGCTTTTGGATCAAGATACCTACATAAATCTAGCACTCTTGAAGACGCTGGAACTTTAGATGTATGGACATTAAGGAACCTTTATGCAAATCTCAAAGTTTACGAACTCAAACTTCAGCGAATTAGCGAAACTGAAAGAAAATCAAAATCAATAGCAATGATGGCGCAAAGAGAAGAGGCGCATACTCCTGCGCCTGCGCCTGTGCAAATAGAGAAAAGTTCCGATCCCAAAATTTCCACTTCTGAGCTATTAGACATGGATGATGAAGACTTCTCTTTATTTGTGAAGAAATTTCAAAAGTTCAGAAAATTCTCAAGACCCGGCTCAACAACAAATTTAAAGGATCTACCAGCAAAGCTCCTCAAAAGTTTACAAGGAGCAGAGATTCAAAAAGAAAAGAAGATCTTGTTTGTTTTAATTGCAGGAAACCCGGACATTTTGCATCAAGCTGCCCGATCCCCAAATTTGAATATATGCAGAAGAAGAGCAGCCATACTCCCAAATTCACTCCCAAGTTCACTCGTCACAAGGGAATGATTGCGGAAGAAGCACCAGCAAATGAGCACAACACTTGGATTGAAACAGACTCCGTTGAGAGCGATGAAGATTCCGATGATGGACTCGTTTGTTTGATGGCAAATGATGATAAAGTTGATACTTATGATTCTGATGATGACTTCTCCAAGGATGTTCCCGATATGAATACCTTGAATAAACCTATCAAGAAATCTGCAGGTTTTCAAGAAGTAAAAGGAATAAAGGACCAACCATCAGCGAGCTCGTTGAACAAGGATTTCTCACTCCGGCTCAAAGCGATGGTGGATTGTTATTCTCACGATGTGATCTTGGTGCAAGGAACAAATTGAGAAAAGGAGCATACATTAGACCTCAAGTTGAACCAACTGCTCCAATCTCCAAAATCAATGATGATGAAGTGATTGCTGAACAAGAAAAATTGTTCAAGAAGGCTGAAAAGGTAATCACTAGATTTGATAGTATGAAGGAAGCTTTAGCACTATCATGTGATGAAATTTCCCAGCTTAAGACCGAGAAATCTCTACTTAAATCTGAACTCACCCTCCTTAAGGAGCAGATAAAGAGCATGACTCCTCTTACTGTTAAAAACACTTTTCTAACAGAACAGAACTCACTTCTTAAAGTTCAAAACGATGAATTGGTTGCTCAAATTACTGATCTTAAAAAGATTACAAATGAGTGGTCCAATTCTCGTGTCACTATGGAGAATATATTTGAGTCCCAAAAAGTCAGTGGTGATAAAAGTGGCTTGGGATTCTCATCAACTAGTGACAACTTTAAATGTGATGTCTGTGCTGAAAGAGATAGTGAATTTACTAACCAGCAAACTTTTGAAATTCCAAGGAAAAACATTCTAATTCAATGGGTAAAGGACAGGAAAAAGTCAAGAGACAAACATTCCATTATGTCTACCCAACGAAGCAATTTGGGAATGCTAAAGGGAAAGATATAGCTACAGATGAACCATCTCCTAGCAAAATCATTCTTGAAAATAGGCGCGCTCCTTCTTCGAGTGCTCATTATGCGCCTAAGAGCCACGCGCCTCATCGCCGTGCGCCTCCTAGCCCTATGCGCCCTCCAAGAAAAAGCGCTCCAAAATTTCAAAAGAAAGATTTTGTTAAGGCTAGTTCATCTGACCCAAAGAAGAATGCCATCCCCAAGAAAAGTAAAGAGTTTGTGAAAACTCACGTGATTGGTGGCTTTCATCATTGTTCCATTTGTGATTGTTCAGGACACAAGGCCGTGGAATGCCTTTTGCGATTCACTCCCAATGCCAAAGGACGTAAAAATCCTAAGGTCAAGCAAGAGTGGGTTGTCAAAAGTTGCTAACCCTAGGACCCAAAAGGAATAAAGGGGACCTGCTTAAATGTCTATATTTCAGGTTCTTTGTTTCATGGCTGGATCTTCAAAAGCTAGAAATTATGAATGGATTCTCGATAGTGGGTGTTCAAGACACATGACTGGAGATGAATCCTTATTAGAAGATGTCCATGAAGAAAGAGGTCCCTCCATAACATTTGGTGATAATAACAAAGGTCAAGTTGTAGCATATGGAAAGCTCAAGAAAGACAAAGTGTGCATTGAAAGAGTCTCACTCGTCGAAGGGCTCAAGCACAACTTATTATCCATATCTCAATTCTGCGACAAAGGATTAGAATGCCATTTTACTTCAACGCAATGTCTTATCAAGAATGGCAAAACTGGAGCTATCTTACTCACGGGATATCGTAAGACAAATATTTATATTATTGATTTCCATAGTATGAACTCTAGTACTAATCTTTGTTTTGTAGCAAAAAGTGTGAACGAAAATAGTTGGCTGTGGCACAAGCGCTTAAGTCACTTGAACTTCAAGTATCTATCTAAACTCAGCAGGAATAATCTTGTCAAAGGACTTCCCAAGGTTGCTGATCATCATGACAAAAAGTGCGCCGCGTGTCAACTTGGCAAACAACCGAAGCAGTCATTTTCAAGCAAGTCAAATCCTTCAACTACTAGATGTTTGCAACTGCTTCACATTGATCTATTTGGACCAGTCACCACCGCAAGTATTAGAAGAAACAAGTATACTCTAGTTGTGGTGGATGATTATTCAAGATATACATGGGTGGAGATGATGATTACAAAAGATGATTGTTATGATATTCTCACTACCTTATTTCGACTGCTCCAAACCCAAAAAGAAGATGACATCGTTAGTGTTCGATCCGACAATGGAACAGAATTCAAAAACAACGGTGTTGCTCGATATTGTGAAGATCATGGGATAGATCACAACTTTTCAACCGCCGGAGTCCCTCAACAAAATGGCGTTGTTGAACGAAAGAATAGGACGTTGATTGAAGCGGGAAAGACGATGATAGCTGAAGCTAAATTACCTAAGTACTTTTGGGAAGAAGCTATCAACACTGCATGTTTTACTCAAAATCGTTCCCTCATCAACAAACTTCACAACAAGACTCCGTATGAACTTTGGCGTGGTAGAACTCCCAACATTGCATTCTTCAAGATCTTTGGTTGCAAATGTTATATCCTCTACAACGGAAACGAACATAGAGGTAAATTCGATGCCAAAGCCGACGAAGGTATTTTTGTTGGGTATGCCAAACACTCTAAAGCTTTTCGCGTTTTTAATAGAACTACATTAGTGATAGTTGAATCTGTACATGTTACATTTGATGAACATTCTCTCCTTGAGCCACATTTGGCTCCAAATGTTGTTGATGATTCTGTTGAGCTAAATGATACAGGTGCTCCTATTCATGTTGCGCCCACTCAAGATCAGAATCTATCAACACAAGGAAATCCATCTACATCAAATGCGCCTAATTCAATGTATAATGCGCCTGGTGAATCCTCTATTGCGCCTCATTCCAATGATGCGCCTCATGATTCCTCTCACGCGCCTATTTCTACTGCTGCATCTGGTGTTAACCCAAATTTCGATTCTGAGCCAGTTCAACCCCCAAATTTTAATGACTTTGAATCTGGTGAAGATGTACCAATTGAAGACCTTCAAGTTACTACGACTCAACCTAACTTACCTCCTGAAATTCGTGAAGTTAGAGGTCACCCAATTGCTAATATCATCGGTGATCTACAAGTTGGTGTTCGTACAAGGAGAGCTACAAACTTTGATGCTTACACTGCTTTTATCTCTCAAATTGAACCGAAGAAGGCTGATGAAGCGCTCCAAGATCCTAATTGGGTTGTTGCAATGCAAGAAGAACTCAATCAATTTGAACGATGTAAGGTTTGGACTCTAGTTCCAAGACCAAATGATCATGGAGTGATTGGTACGAAATGGGTGTTCAGGAACAAGATGGATGAGAATGGAACCATCACGAGAAACAAAGCAAGATTGGTTGCACAAGGCTATAGGCAAGAAGAAGGAATTGACTACGATGAAACTTTTGCGCCCGTAGCAAGACTTGAAGCTATCAGATTATTTCTAGCTTACGCCGCTCACAAGAACTTCAAGTTATATCAAATGGATGTGAAGAGCGCGTTTCTTAATGGTGAACTCCAAGAACAAGTCTACGTAGCTCAACCACCTGGGTTTGAAGATTCACAATTTCCAAATCATGTATACAAACTCCAGAAAGCTTTGTATGGACTCAAGCAAGCACCAAGAGCATGGTACGATACACTATCAAAGTTTCTCATCGAAAAAGGCTTCACTCGCGGTAAAATCGATACAACTCTTTTCATTGCCAAACATAATGGTCATAAATTACTTGTTCAAATTTATGTTGATGATATTATATTTGGTTCTACTAATGAATTGTTGTGCAAGCGCTTTGAGAAACTAATGAAGAGCAAGTTTGAAATGAGCATGATGGGAGAACTCACATTCTTCCTCGGGCTTCAAATCAAGCAAATGAGTGAAGGCATTTTTATCAATCAAGCCAAATACACAAAGGACTTAATCAAGAAGTTTGGACTTGAGAACGCCAAAGCATACGATACTCCAATGGCCACCGGCAACAAACTCGACAAAGATTTAAAAGGTAAACGTGTTGATCAAACGCTCTATCGAGGTATGATTGGCTCACTCCTTTATCTTACTGCTAGTAGGCCCGATATTATGTTTAGTGTTTGTGTTTGTGCTCGTTATCAATCCGACCCTAGAGAAGCACACTTAATTGCTGTGAAACGTATTATAAGATATCTCTCTGGCACTGTTAACCTTGGACTTTGGTACACCAAAGATTCGAACTTTAAACTTGTAGGTTATTCAGATGCGGATTATGCAGCGTGCACCATTGATAGGAAAAGCACTAGTGGCACTTGTCATTTCCTCGGATATCGACTTGTGTCATGGGCAAGTAAGAAACAAGCTTCTGTATCTGTCTCAACAACCGAAGCCGAATATATCGCTGCGGGAAGTTGTTGTTGTCAAATACTTTGGATGAAGCAGCAATTGGTGGACTATGATATCATCGAAGAAAATTGTCCCATCTACTGCGACAATACATCAACAATTGCGGTTTCTGAAAATCCTGTCATGCACTCAAAGACCAAACACATCGACATCAAATATCACTTCCTCAAAGACCACGTGGAGAAGGAAATATACATTTGGAACACGTGGGAACCGACTATCAAATCGCCGACATTTAACGAAAGCACTTGACGCGAAACGGTTCATGTTTTTGAGAGGTGAAATGGGTATGCTTGAACTCAACTAAATTCAATATAGTTTTGTCAATACTAATGATTTTATGTTTTGTTGAGTTATGAGTAAACTAGGTTCAAATGTTAAAACATTTCAAAGTTTCAAGGAAATTTCATGCGCGCCTAGTGCACCTCCTGCGCGCCTCACATCTGCGCGCCTAGCATCTATGCGCGCTAGCTTATGCGCGCTCAAAACATCTCTGCGCGCCTATGCTATCTATATCATTCATTTTGCGCCTTGATGAGTAATGCGCCTTGATGAGCAATGCGCCTTGATGAGTAATGCGCCCCTTCATGCGCGCATTAACTATTGCGGCTCATTCAATGCTCAAACATTTAATTTCAATGATTGAACGCATTAATTTCACAAGTACCAGGTATGATTGCTCTTATTTATTGTAGGAATCTATGTCTTTTGACATTCCATTAATTGTTCAAGGGTACTTGTGCAATTAAATTTTTCCCTCGTTTTACGTTTTTCAAAAATTTTATTTTCTGGGGATATATTTCTTGCACCCCAAACTTACACCAAAATAAATGTTTTTGGTGTTTGTGCAAAAATTAGTCAAAATTGCTCATACACTTAAAGGAAAGTGGAGCAGTTTTTCAAAAACCAAGATGTCACATCAATCGTACTTTGTGTCATTCAGCATTTAATGCTTCAAATCAAAATCCCTCATAAATGCGCCGGTAATGATGAGCCGTCCTTCATAAAACCCCTCATTAATGCCATCCTTTCAACTTCCCATCTTTTTAAATTTTTGACTGTATTTTTTCATATCAGTGCAAAATTTTAAACCTAACCTATATATTCATCATCACCTTCCTATCACCTTACCAACTCTCTTCTCTCTCTCTCTCTCTCCCCGACTCTCTACTCTCTCTCTCTCTCATCTTTTCTCTCTATATATATTTCTTCTTTTAATTCTAATTTATGGGTCCTAAAAAAGCATCAACATCTACACAAGACGAAATGGTATGAATTCTCAACCCTTAATCTCTTTAATTTCTGATTTTTTTTTCCTTTTTCATCATTTTAGTGTTCTTCATTTTTTTAAAACCCGGATTCGTTTTTTCCTTGATTTTTCTTGTTTCGATGATCCATTTTCTATATCGTTTGTTGGGTTGTGTTCAATTCTTGATTTCGAATCTTTTATATCCGACATTTTTACGATCAATGCTTTCATCTTTGCGAATCTGAATTTTTGGTTTTCTCAACTTTTCAAATTTTTGGTTCTTCCTTTGTTCGTTGTGCTTTCATTGATGATTTGTTCATGTTTTTGTTTACATATTTAGATTCCTCGTTGTCATGCGGTCATTTTGATATATTATTTGTTTGTTTTGGTGAAGTTTCATGATTTTCGTGTTCTTGGTGTTCTTCGAGCATTCAAGGGTCGTTCTTCGTGTTCTTCGTCATTATTGCATGTTTTGGTCTCTAAAATTTTCTATCTTGTTTTCGAAAATTTGCACTTTTTGATTCTCATTGCTTGCATATGTATGTTTGCATGTGTTTGTGCTTTTGTGTGTTTTTGCTAAGTCAAAATTTTCACACGATATGCGCCTATATACTTCATTATGCGCCTACTTTTTTATGCGCCTGAATGCTTTCTGCGCCTCTACTTGTATATGCGCCTAAATCATTTTGCGCCTAAAACCTTATGCGCCTAACTTTGTACTTAGTCAAATTTCGTTGTTTTAATTTTTCCTTAGTATTTACATAGAACCATAATATGAGCCTTGTAACCCTATGCGCCTTTAAAATTTCATGCGCCTAATCCAATCATGGGCCTTGAATCTCTATGATTTTGTGCGCCTGATTCTACTATGCGCCTCTCAATTCTTTATGCGCCTATGTTACTTTGATCATCTTATGTTTCTATGCGCCTCTGTCACTTCTAAAATCAATCATGTTTATATTTTTTCAGGACCTTGCAAATTTCAAACTTGAAGAAACTCTTGATCTATTAGAGTTATCTGGTGAAGTTATTGGAAGGGAGATCATAGAGACATTGCGCGTTGCTGGTCTGCTCCCTTTATTCACTATGGATCAGACATTTTATTCTCCGCTCCTCGTGGATGACTTCTTTTCCACCGCTGTTCTAGTGGAAATTGATGTTAATGGACGCACTCACTACAGAATCGAGGCCCGTGTGAAAAATGTTGACGTCCATATCTCCTCGTCTGTGATTCGACACTTACTCAGTTTTCCGTCTACGGGTGACGATCGCATTATTGGGCGTCCGATGACTTATTCTATTGACGATCAGAACAAGATGGCTTCTTCACTTCTGAATATTCCTACTCTTCAAAATAATATCAAAACCACTGAAATTCGAGATGGTGGAGAACTCTTGACTCATATAGCGCACTTAGTGGGAACTTCGATTGTATTCAAAACCGGGAACGTGAACCGATTCACGGTGGAACAATGGGAATACACCGCTGCCATCATGGCCAAGGAGAAGCTTCACTGGCCTCACATTTTGTTCAAGACGTTGCGTGAGTAGATTGACAAGTATGTGAAGAACAAAAGTGATAGAAAGACCAGGTTTCGCTCTCACTGCCTTCTTCTCACAAAACTCTTTCTAACTTATCCTGAGTTAGTTAAATTTTTGAATGAGAATCCTGAGTATAAAATTGATGCTATCCCAACTTTTGGAAAAGCGAACTTGGACCTCAAAAAGCGCAGAAAGAAGCCTGCAAAGCGCGCCAAGGGAATTCAAATCAAAACAGTTGAAGGCTTAATCGATGAAGAAACCGAATCAGACGATGCGCCAGTTCTTAAAGGCGCACCATTAAAGAAAAGCGCAGTAATGGCAAGCGCAACTCAACGCGCTGATCCCTTGCCAGGCGCAGAGAAAAGCAAAGGAAAACGGGTGGTTGATGACCCTCCTCGTGCGCCTATCAAACGCACCAGATTTGAATCTGATGAAGAGCGTGATCTAAGGCTAGCACAGGAAGCCAGCAGACTTGAGGCTCAAAGGAAAAGAGATGAAGATTTTCAAGCCAAGCAAGCTGCTGAGTCAGAGAAGCTAGAGCGCAAGAAAGGCGCTGGTTCAAGCGTTGATGTTGAGAAAGGCCCTTCTATTCCCGCGCCTACCCAGCGCGCGCCTACTCAATGCGCTCCCGCTCCCCGTGCGCCTCCTGTCAAAATTCAACAGACCAAAGTGTTTAGGGAACAACTCCATTCTGATCTTTTTGGTGATGATATTTCAGACATAGATGAACCAATTCAGGGGGAGCAAGAGACCTTTCCTCAGCGCACTCCTTCTCCAGTTGCGCCTCCACCTCCTTCTGGACCAGATCTAATCCCAACGGAAACAGTTGATGTTGAAACTGAAGATGACTATGCGTCTCCTACTTTTTCACCTCTTCATGCGCCTCAATATCCTATTGCACCTCTACAAACTGATGCGCCCCAGTCTACCCCTACGCCTCCTCCATCTGCTCCCGATTTGAGCGAGGTACTTTCTATTCTTCAATCTTTGCAGCAGGGGCAAGCAAATTTAGAACAAGGCCAGACGCAGATAAAGTCTCAATTTGAGCTTCTTACTTCATTGCTTACTGATCAATCTGAGGAGATCGCTGCCATTAAGGGGGAGATGAATTCTCTCAAGGACAAACTTTCTACTCCTACTCCTCCTCCGGCGCAGACTCAGATACAACCTCATTCTGATCAGGCGCATACCACATCTTCTGCGCCTACTTTCATACCTCAGTCTGCTGCGTCTCAATCCAACATGAACGTGTTAGTATCAAAGTTGGATGTTTTGAAAGAATTGGTCGTTACTCACTTCACTGCTGCTCACTCAAGCTCAGACAGACGCGATGAACACATTTCTTCTGACATTATCACGGCTCAAAATGCCATTGAAGCTCATCTTCAAATCTTAGAAGAAAATATCTCTCAGCAGCAGCAAATCACTCAGCGCTCCATTGATGAGTATCAAAACATCAATGTGAATCACTTGAGTTACATCAGAGACGGTATCACTGCCACTCACTCCAGTGTCACTGACACTCAGGGCTTAGCGAAGCGTAGTCATCAGCTCGCTAAATAGATTCAGCGCTCCGTTTCAGAGATCTTTGAAGGATTGAAGGACGATGATGCGCCTCCCAACCCTTAGTTTCTATTTTTTGATTGTAAGTTTTTAGGATCTTTTGTGATAGAAACTACTCTTGTGTTAGTGATTTTGTGCTTACTTGTTTTAGCACCTCTTGTCTTTGTTCTATTCAAAACTTGTAATCTATAACTCCTACACCCCAAGTTTTAATGAGAACAATGCATCACTTATTATCAAACCTTGTTCACTCAAACTCCTTGTTTGTAGAACAATGAATATTGTTTAAATTCATATGCATCATATTGAATTGTTTCATACTTTCATGCATTGAGTTTAAACTTGGTTTAAACACATTTCAAATCTAAAATTCATATATCATTTTGAATGTGTTAAACTGTTGTTTCTATCTTTCCATATGTAATGCTTTATTCTTATTGGAATAGATTAGAAATCTATATCTTGGACTAGTGTGTGCATTAACTTGAGACATGATTTATCGAAAGTTATTTTTTTTAACATGTTTTTATCAAGTATAATGTTTGTCCTTGATATAGTAGGTAATGGCATCAATCAAATAGGGGGAGATTGTTGGGTATGCCCACATATATCTTAGTTTTAATGTAATAGGATTTATTAGATTTGATTGATCCATCACCTAAGTTTTATTTCATGGACTTTAGACCCACATGTGAGAAGTATTTATACTTCATTTTTTAGGTTGTCCATTGTTATAGAATAGTCTTAGAAATAGGGCAAGAAAATCAAGATTCAAGAAAAATCACTCAGTGAGTTTGAGCCGCGCATATGCGCCTCCTGCGCCACGCGCCATGCGCCTTTCTTCATTCGCGCCATGCGCCTTTCAGAGCGCGCGCACAAGAACTTCTTCCTAGCTATGATACGCGCCTCTGCGCCCCTTAGTTTAGCGCACACATAATGTGCGCCTCTTGGCTCAATGCGCCTCTTGGCTCAAACGCGCCTCAAAGTATTTATTCAACACTCAGTGATTTATTGAAGATTCAAAAACTTGAAGAGAATTCAAATTACGCCAATGATCCAACGGTGGTTAAAAGATGCATATGCGCCTAATCTGTTGACACGTGTCCACAACGGTCACATTTATGTTGAGTGTCAAAATGGCCATAATATATGCATGCTCCAATCAACGAACGACAGCACATCTTATCCACAAGGATTTCCAACGGCTAGTTTTTTTAAGTTCACTATAAATACCCCATAACTTCAACATTTTGAAGTTGCTGAGTTTTGCTAAGAATTTCAAGAATTTCTCTCTCAAAGCGTTTGTTGAAGATTTGAAGATTGCCTTCGTTTTTCCAGAATTCTTCAAGAACATCTTCATACCTTCATCCTAAGCTCAGATCTTCAAGCTATAACACTTTAGTTTCATTGTGCTCTAAATCATAAAGATCTAAAGAGCCTTGATACTAAAATCACACACGCACCTCTTTAAGTTTGATCACTTAGATCCATCTTTTAGAGATACACCGGTTATTGTTTTGGATTTGTTCATTCATAGAATATTAGATCTTGAGTTAGTGTAGAAGCTCAAAAGTTGTAATTTGTAACACTCTCTCATAATATAAGATCTCCATTAGAAATCCAAGACTAACCATCTTGGTAGAGGGCGTAGATCTTTCATTGATCGAACCTCTCCAAATAGCTTGTGTTATTATCTTGTCATTTACTTTCAAGTTATTATCTTCACTCACTATTTGCTTGTTTACTCATTGTAGATTGATTGATCTGAATTGTGTTGTGTTGTTAACCTATTTGCCTTAGTTTCTTATTTCACCCACTTTGAGCCAAAATCCTTAGTGTGTGTGTGCGCCCCTTTATCACACTTTGCGCCTATTTTCATTACTAAATTCCGCTGTGCATTTCACTCACTCACTTAGGCGCATTTCATAACGCTTACTTGATAAAGTGCACATTTGCAATTGAGTTTATCAAGGGTACGAAAAGAATTTTAAAACAGCTATTCACCCCCCCCCCTCTAGCTATTTTTCATACCCTTGTTGCCCTTTGGGACCAACAAGATATCACAAGAAAACAACCATACTTGATTTCATCACCAATCATGCATGTGTAATTAAACCCATAATCTATAAATTATACTCAAGCTTTACTACACTCCATATCTATTACTAATCTGAAATGAATAAGTAGAACTATAAATAATATACCTTAAAATAATACTATACCTCAAGTAGTCAATTAAATTTCCATAGCCGCTGCCCCCTTCTCTTTCTCGAGCTCCTGCGGCGGGGCTTCTTTTCCTCCGATCCAACGTTACTTTAACTGCTCCGTTTTAGGTTTAGGGTTAAACACTATATTTATATAGTATAATAATGGGCCAATCTAAATTAATTCTTGTATTTCCATTTAACCTCAAAAGCCCAATAAAATTTTCTATGATAATAACTCAAGTAAAAATTTGATCATTTACCATCCAGCCCAAAATATAATTAAAGTCAATAAATTAAATTAATAACAATTTCGGGGTATTACAGCAAGAATTACATAGATTATATGCTTTTTATACTTTACTGACGCTTGTAGAAGCATTTTAAAAGATTTATTACTGTCTTTAGTACCCGGTGAGTAATTTTTTATTCGATTTGATTTCTCTTTGGAGCAGATTGGTTTTCACCTTCTTCAATAGATAGAATAGAGCGACAGGTCGTGCCACATTTTTTCTCAGCGAAATCAGCTGACCATTCACCAAAGAAGTACATGGAATGTCGGAATATTATTGTCGCCAAGTACCCTGAGAATCCAGAGAAGAGATTCTCGGTTTCTGACTGCTATGGTCTTATAGTTGGTATCGACATTGATGATATAATTCGAATTTTCCATTTTTTTGACAACTTGGGGATCATTAATTACTGTGCGCCTCTTCTGATTCATGAAAACAAAAATGATGTTTCCTATTTGAGTGAAGACGCTAAAGGGGAACTTTGTGTGCCAGCCACGTCTTTGAAAGCTATTGATAGCTTGATCCAATTTGACAAGGCTAAGTGCATGCTTAAAGCAGCAGATGTTTATCCTGAACTGGTTTCTAGAGGTCATAAGACCTTTGACCTGGACAGTATGATTCGCGTAGCACTGAATGAGATGTGTTGCAATCATTGTTCTCGGCCACTGGCTTCGGTCTACTATCGGTCGCGGAAAGAGGTAACTCTCATGCCATTTTATACTCCTGTGTTCTTGTTTATTATGTAAATATTTTTGCTGTTTTTCGTGCTCACACCCTATTGATCATTGGTGCTTGGCAGTGATCTTTCTGTTTTCTGCTTGCCCATGAATGCAGCTACCTGATATCTGGTGCAAAATGGTTTTTGTTTATCTTATAACTTAGTGAAACTGTACCTGTATTTCCTTGTGGTTGATGACATAGAAGGTGCAATTAGAATCATAGTTGTTAAAGGCGTCCGCCCGCCTCGCCATATTGGCGCCTTAGAGGGTTGGCCGCCTTTCGCCTTTGTGAAATTAGGCGGTCGGCCGACGACCTTATTGGACAACGTCATATGCTGTTTGAATAGAAGCGAAAGAAAGAAATGTGGTACGCGCAAATTGGATTTGTCGTGTGTTTTTTTTTTAAGGAAACCTCGTCAATTTAGGTAAGTGAGGTGCCCCTTTGTAAAATCTAGCCCTTATTTCCAAACGATAATACAAATATGACCGTTATGGACAGGTGTCCTTAGATGCGGGCTCATACGTGTCATTTTCTCACCGTTGGATCATTGGCGAAGTTTGAATCTCTTCAAGTCTTTGAATCTTCGTTAAATCACTGAGTGTTAAAAACACTTCTTTGAGGCGTGTTGAGCTAAGAGGCGCGCATGAGCCAATGGGGCGCGCAGCATAGCTAGGCGCATCACCTTATGCGCACGCACTGGATAGGCGCATGGTGTAAAGGTGAAGGGGCGCATAGGCGCGTAGCTCAAACTCACGGAGTGATTTTCTTCAATCTTGATCTTCTTGCCCTATTCCTAAGCCTATTCTCTTACAATTGACAACCTAAAAAATGAAGTATAAATACTTCTTACATGTGGGTCTAAAGTCAATGAAATAAAACTTAGGTGATGGATCAATCAAATTTAATCAATCCTATTACATTGAAACTGAGATATAAGTGGGCATACCCAACAATCTCCCCCTATTCGATTGATGCCATTACCTACTATATCAGGGACAAACATTATACTTGATAACAACATGTCCAAATAAATGAAATTGGTAAATCATGTCTCAAGTTAATGCACACACTAGTCCAAGATATAGATTTCTAATCTATTCCAATAAAGATAAAACATTACAAATGGAATGATAGAAATAACAGTTTAACACATTCAAAATGTATATGAGTTTTAGTTTTGAAATGTGTTTAAACATAGTTTAAACTCAATGCATGAAATATGAAGCAGTTCAAATATGATGCATATGATTTTAAACAACATTCATTGTTCTACAAACAAGAAGTTTGAGTGAACAAGGTTTGATAACAAGTGATGCATTGTTCTCATTAATACTTGAAATATAAGAGTTACAGATAACAAGTATTTAAAAGAACAAAGACAAAAGAGTGCTAAAACACATAAGCACTAAATCACTAACAAAAGTTTCTAATCACAAAAAAATTTCAAAAACTTACAAATAAAAGAAACTAAGGGTTGGGAGGAGGCGCATCGTCTTCTCTTAATCCTTCTTCTATCTCCTTCACGGAGCGCTGAATCTGCTTTGAAAATTGATGGGTACGGTTGACAACACCATGAGTATCAGTGACACCATCTCTAATGTAGCGCAGATGAGCAACATTGATGTTTTGATACTCATCAATGGTGCGCTGAGTGATGGATTGCTGTTGTGAAAAGTTTTCAGAGAAGGCTTGAAAGTTTGCTTCAACAGCAGCTTGGGCAGTGAGTATATCAGCAGAAACTCTATCTATGCGCCTGTCTGCACTGGAATGCGCGGCATTAAAGTGAGTGACAACTAATTCCTTCAAAACATCAATCTTTGAGAGCAGTGAATTAATGTCAATATGCGCGCCAGGAGAAGAGCTGGAAGAAGGCGCGGGAGTTTCAGGAGCTGAAGGCGCATGGGATTCAGGAGCTTTGGGTTCTGCGCCAGGATCAGCACCATATACTGTTAAACCCAGGATTTCTAGTTCATCCTTAACTTCTTTGAGTTTATCAACAACACTCAATAATTTTTGTCTATCTCCAGCCACCATCTCAAACAACTTCCTTATATCACCTGCTATATTCAACTCTACCTCCCTTATGGCGTTAATGAAATCTTGGCCATCAGTGAGTTTGATGCCACCGTCAATACGTTCATGTAGGGAAGCAAGAGTGCCTTTGAATAACTCATGCATTTGATCTATTGCATCATTCCATTGTTGAGGAGTAAGGAAATGTTTGTCCTTTATATTAGCATCTATGCACGCCATCTCCCCCTTAATGGCAGCAATCTCATCAGCTTGTTGAGTAAGCATAGAAGTATGAAGCTCCATTTGAGAATTAATGTGAGCTTGGCCTTGCTGAAGTTGCTGAAGCAATGAGATAACCATACTCATATCAGGAGTGGGAGGAGCAGGAGCAGGTTGAGGCGCAGTAGAAGAGGAGCGCCTAACTGGTGATGGAGTAGGAGCGCGAGGAGAAGGAAGATAGTCATCACTTGAAGTAGGCTCTATTGAAATAGTTGGGGGCGCAGAATCACGAGGAGGAGGCGCAGAAGGGCTCTTGCGCCTAGTCAAGGGCTCTGGCTCCCCCTGAACTGGATCATCACTCAAGTCGCCAAAAAGTTCATCAGATAGCTTATCTTTGAGTGCTTGGCGCTCAGCAGAGAGTGGCTCTGGAGTTAGTTTCTGAACTGGAGCAGGAGCAGATGTCTTTGTAGAGGCACACGAACATTAGGAGGCACATTAAGAGCAGGCGCGCGTACATCAGCGCTAGACCCTGCGCCTTTGCGCCTTTCAGACTTGGATAAATCAGCAGCCTGTTTCAATCTGTAGTCTTCATCCCTCTTTTTCTGCGCTTCCAGTCTACTGGCTTCCTTAGCGCGTTTAAGCTCCTTTTCTTCTTCTATTTCAGTTCGAGGGCGCTTAGGTGGTCTACTTGAACTTTCAGCAATCCCTTTGCCTTTGCCCTTTTCTGCGCCTGGAGCAGTTATTGTTTCTGCACGGGGCGCAATTTTTTCTGCGCGAGGTGCAACATCAGGTTTTGCGCCATCTACTTCTTCATCTGACTCAGTGGCTTCATCGACCAACTGATCACCTTTTACACGCGGCGCGCGCTTTGCCCTGTGCTTTCTGCGCCGTTTCATCACTAAACTATCTTTGCCAAAGATCGGAACATCAGTTTTTTGATAAACTGGGTTCTCAGCAAGAAAGGTGGCAAGTGCAAGATAAGTGAGAAAAATCTTTGTGAGAATTCGGCAGTGAGTTTTGAACTTTGTCTTCCCATCAGCCTTGTTCTTGTTGTACTTGTCAATCTGGTCCGACAAAGTTTTGAATAAGATTTGAGGCCAGTTGAGGATTTTGTTTCCCATAATAGCTGCAGTATATTCCCACTGCTCCATTGTGAATCTGTTCACATTTCCCGTCTTGAAAATAATGGAAGTCCCCACCAAATGCGCGATATGCGCCAGTAGATCACCACCATCCCTTATTTCAACAGATTTGATGTTATTCTGAAAAGTAGGAATGTTGAGATGGGTACTCGCCATAAGATTCTGCGTAGCAGCAGAATAGGTATTGATTTTACCAGCTACACTCAGAGGGCCTGTCGTGTTGAAGTTGATGATATTCTTGAGAGTGCCAGTAGAGATAGTGACTTCAACATTTTGAACAATGGCGCGTATTCTGTAGCGCACGTATCCATCCGCAGGTATCTCAACGAGAGCAGCAGTTGAGAAGAATTCATCCACAAGGAGCGGTGAGTAGAAAGGTTGCTCCAAAGTGAATAGAGGCAGTAGACCAGCTTGTCTGATGAAGTCCATAATATCAACGCCAATTTGGACTGCAGATAGCTCAGTGAGATTAAATGTCTCACCGGGCCTAAAATTTGCTGGATCCTGAAAAGTAAACATTTGAGTGAAGTTAGAAGTGAATGAGGCGCATAGAATTATAACATGAGCAAAGTAAGAAATAGGCGCAAGACAATATATAGGCGCATACTATTATTAGGCGCATACATGTTGTAGGCGCATACAAATACGAGGCGCATATCATGGTTCTAAGAATATACTAATAAGGAAAAATTAAAAACATGGAAAAATTTGACTAAGTATGAATTGAGGCGCATAAGGTGTTTAGGCGCATAATGTTATTAGGCGCATAAAGGATTGAGGCGCATAACATTTGTAATAGCTAGAGGCGCATATGAATGTCAGGCGCATGAATCATTATAAGGCGAATAAGGTCAATAGGCGCATAAATAACTAGGCGCATGAATCATTATGAGGCGAATAAGGTCAATAGGCGCATAAATAACTAGGCGCATGAATTCATATATAGGCGCATAACTATGTATATAATTTAAACTTAGCATAAAAACACACAAAAACATACAAACACATGCAAACATACATATGCAAGATTTTAAGAATCAAAATATGAAAATTTTGAAAAATATGTTTTGAAAATATTGAAACCCAAGTCATGCAAAACTAACGAAGAACACGAAGAACATGCTTGAGTGCTTGAAGAACATCAAGAACACCAAGAACACATAATTCGTGAAACTTCACCAAATCAATCATACAATATGTCAAAATGACCGCATGAACACAAGGATCACGAAAATGTAAACCAAAACAAGTACAAATCAACAACAAATCCAGAAAATGGATTCAAAGATCCGAAAATTTAAAAAGTCAAAAATCTAAGATTTTCAGATTCGCAAAATACAGTGCATTGATCGTCAAAATGTTGGTTTCAAAAGATTCGTAAATACTAAAAGAACACAACCCAAGAAACGATTTTGAAAACGGAGAACCGAAACAAGATTAATCAAAAGAAATGCAATTTTCGGTTTGACAAAAAAACGAACCCAGAACAGTAAAAAAAAAATGTGAAAATTAAGAGATTAAGGTTCAAGAAATCATACCATTTCATCTTGGTTTGTCTTTGTTGCTTTCTTAGGACCCATATATATATATATATATAGAAGAAATTTGAGAACAAATAAAGAAAATATAGAGAAAAAGAGAAAGAGAGACGGGAAGAGAGATAGAGAGAGAGAGAGAGAGAGAGGCGGTTATGGTGAGGGAGTTGGAGAGTTGGTAGGATGAGGAAGGTAATGATGAAAAAGGAAGGTGTAGAGGCAATATATAGGTTTAGGGTTTTAGAAAGATGGGAAGTTGAAAAGACTAGCATTAATGGGGGATGAATTGAAAGGATGGGCATTTATGAGGGGTTTTCATAGATAGGATGGCCATTAATGGTGAATGACACAAAGTACATCGATGTGACATTTTGGGTAAAGAAAAACTGCTCCACTTTCCCTATAAGTGTATGAGCAATTTTGATTAATTTTTGCACAAACCCCAAAAACATCTGTTTTGGTGTAAGTTTGGGGTGCAAGAAATAGATCCCCAGAAAAAAAAAATTGAAAAACAAAAGAAAACGAGGAAAAATTAATTGCACAAGTACCCTTGAACAATTATGGAATGTTAAAAGACAAAAATTCCTATAATAAATGAATAGCATTTACATACCTGGTACTTGTGACAAATTTAATACGTTTAATCATTGAAATAATAAATTTTGAGCATTGATTGAGCCACAAACATTTAATTCGCGCATGAGGGGCGCATGACACTCAAGAGGCTTGCATGATGGATAGGGCGCGATATAAAATGGGCGTGCAAGAGAGTGAGGCGCGCAGTGAGTGGGGCGCTACTCAGGCGCATGAAGTTTCCTTGAATACTTGAAATGATTTAACTTTTGAGACCTAGGATACTTATAATTCATCAAAACATAAAATCGTTAGTAGTAACAAAGCTATATAGAATTTAGTTGAGTTCAAGCATACCCATTTCACCTCTCAAAAATATGAACCGTTTCGCGTCAAGTGCTTTCGTTAGAATGTCGGCGATTTGAAAGTCGGTTCCCACGTGTTCCAAATGTATATTTCCTTTCTCCACGTAGTCTTTGAGAAAGTGATATTTGATGTCGATGTGCTTGGTTTTGGAGTGCATAACAGGATTTTCAGAAACGGCAATGGTTGAAGTGTTGTCGCAGTAGATGGGACAATTTTCTTCAATAATATCATAGTCCACCAATTGCTGCTTCATCCATAGTATTTGACAGCAACAACTTCCCGCAGCGATATATTCAGCTTCTGTTGTTGAGATAGATACTGAAGCTTGTTTCTTACTCGCCCATGACACAAGTCGATATCCGAGGAAATGACAAGTGCCACTTGTGCTTTTCCTATCAATTGTGCACGCTGCATAATCCGCATCTGAATAACCTACAAGTTTAAAGTTCGAATCTTTGGTGTACCAAAGTCCAAGGTTAACAGTACCAGATAGATATCTTATAATACGTTTCACAGCAATCAAGTGCGCTTCTCTAAGGTCAGATTGATAACGAGCGCAAACACAAACACTAAACATAATATCGGGCATACTAGCAGTAAGATAAAGGAGCGAGCCAATCATACCTCGATAGAGCGTTTGATCAACACGTTTACCTTTTAAATCTTTGTCGAGTTTGTTGCCGGTAGCCATTGGAGTATCGTATGGTTTAGCATTGTCAAGTCCAAACTTCTTGATTAAGTCCTTTGTATATTTGGCTTGATTGATAAATATGCCTTCACTCATATGCTTGATTTGTAGCCCGAGGAAGAATGTGAGTTCTCCCATCATGCTCATTTCAAACTTGCTCTTCATTAGTTTCTCAAAGCGCTTGCACAACAATTCATTAGTAGAACCAAATATAATATCATCAACATAAATTTGAACAAGTAATTTATGACCATTATGTTTGGCAATGAAAAGAGTTGTATCGATTTTACCGCGAGTGAAGCCTTTTTCGATGAGAAACTTGGATAGTGTATCGTACCATGCTCTTGGTGCTTGCTTGAGCCCATACAAAGCTTTATGGAGTTTGTACACATGATTTGGAAATTATGAATCTTCAAACCAAGGTGGTTGAGCAACGTAGACTTGTTCTTGGAGTTCACCATTTAGAAATGCGCTCTTCACATCCATTTGATATAACTTGAAGTTCTTGTGAGCGGCGTAAGCTAGAAAGAGTCTAATAGCTTCAAGTCTTGCTACGGGCGCAAAAGTTTCATCGTAATCAATTCCTTCTTCTTGCCTATAGCCTTGTGCAACCAATCTTGCTTTGTTTCTTGTGATGGTTCCATTCTCATCCATCTTGTTTCTGAACACCCATTTCGTACCAATCACTCCTTGATCATTTGGTCTTGGAACAAGAGTCCAAACCTTACATCGTTCAAATTGATTGAGTTCTTCTTGCATAGCAACAACCCAATTAGGATCTTGGAGCGCTTCATCAGCCTTCTTCGGTTCAATTTGACAGATGAATGCAGTGTAAGCATCAAAGTTTGTAGCTCTCCTTGTACGAACCCCAACTTGTAAATCACCAATGATATTAGCAATTGGGTGACCTCTAACTTCACGAACTTCAGGGGGTAAGTTAGGTTGAGTTGTAGTAACTTAAAGGTCTTCAATTGGTACATCTTCACCAGATTCAAAATCATTAAAATTTGGGGGATGAACTGGTTCAGAATTGAAACTAGGGTTAACACCAGATGCAACAGTAGATATAGGCGCGTGGGAAGAATCAAGAGGCGCAACATGTGAGTGAGGCGCAGCAGATGTTTCTCCAGGCGCATCATACATTAAATTAGGCGCAATTGATGTAGATGGATTTCCTTGAGTTGATAAATTCTGATCTTGAGTAGGCGCAACATAAATAGGAGCACCTGTATCATTAAGCTCAACAGAATCATCAGCAACATTTGGAGCCAAATATGGCTCAATGAGAGAATGTTCATCAAATACAGATTCAACTATTACTAATGTAGATTTATTAAAAACGCGAAAAGCTTTAGAATGCTTGGCATACCAAAAAAAAATACCTTCGTCTGCTTTGGCATCGAATTTACCTCTATGTTCGTTTCCGTTGTAGAGGATATAACATTTGCAACTAAAGATCTTGAAGAATGCAATGTTGGGAGTTCTACCACGCCAAAGTTCATACTGAGTCTTGTTGTGAAGTTTGTTGATGAGGGAACGATTTTGAGTAAAACATGTTGTGTTGATAGCTTCTTCCCAAAAGTACTTAGGAAATTTAGCTTCAGCTATCATCGTCTTTCCTGCTTCAATCAGCGTCTTATTCTTTCTTTCCACAACACCATTTTGTTGAGGAACTCCAGCGGTTGAGAAGTTGTGATCTATCCCATGATCGTCGCAATATCGAGCAACACCGTTGTTCTTGAATTCTGTTCCATTGTCGGATCGAACACTAACGATGTCATCTTCTTTTTGGGTTTGGAGTAGTCGAAATAAGGTGGTCAAAATGTCGTAACAATCCTCTTTTGAGATCATCATTTCCACCCATGTATATCTTGAATAATCATCCACCACAACTAGAGTATACTTGTTTCTTCTAATACTTGCGGTGGTGACTGGTCCAAATAGATCAATGTGAAGCAGTTGCAAACATCTAGAAGTTGAGGGATTGGTCTTGCTGGAGAAAGACTTCTTCGGTTGTTTGCCAAGTTGACACGCGGCGCACTTCTTGTCATGATGATCAGCAACCTTGGGAAGTCCTTTAACAAGGTTATTCCTGCTGAGTTTAGATAGATATTTGAAGTTCAAGTTACTTAAGCACTTGTGCCACAGCCAACTATTTTCGCTCACACTTTTAGCTACAAAACAAAGATTAGTACTAGAGTTCATACTATGGAAATCAATAATGTAAATATTTGTCTTACGATATCCCGTGAGTTATGTAGCTCCAGTTTTGCCATTCTTGATAAGACATTGAGTTGAGGTGAAATGGCATTCTAATCCTTTCTCGCAGAATTGAGATATGGATAATAAATTGTGCTTGAGCCCTTCGACGAGAGAGACTCTTTCAATGCACACTTTGTCTTTCTTGAGCTTTCCATATGCAACAACTTGACCTTTGTTATTATCACCAAATGTTACTGAGGGACCTCTTTCTTTATGGACATCTTCTAATAAGGATTCATCTCCAGTCATGTGTCTTGAACACCTACTATCGAGAATCCATTCATAATTTCTAGCTTTTGAAGATCCAGCCATGAAACAAAGAACCTAAAATATAGACATTTAAGCATGTCCCCTTTATTCCTTTTGGATCCTAGAGTTAGCGACTTTTGACGACCCACTCTTGCTTGACCTTAGGATTTTTACGTCCTTTGGCATTGGGAGTGAATCGCAAAAGGCATTCCACGGCCTTGTGTCCAGAACAATCACAAATGGAACAATGATGAAAGCCACCAATCACATGAGTTTTCACAAACCCTTTACTTTTCTTTGGGGTAGCATTCTTCTTTGGGTCAGATGGACTAGCCTTAACAAAATCCTTCTTTTGAAATTTTGGAGCGCTTGATCTAGGAGGGCGCTTAGGGCTAGGAAGCGCACGGCGATGAGGCGCGTGGCTCCTAGGCGCATAATGAGCACTCGGAGAAGGAACGCGCTTTGTTTCAAGAGGGATTTTGCTAGAGGATGATTCATCTGTAGCTATATCTTTCCCATTAGCTTTCCCAAATTGCTTCGTTGGGTAGACATAATGGAATGTTTGTCTCTTGACTTTTTCCTGTCTTTTTCCCATTAGAATGTTTTTCCGTGGGAATTTCAAAAGTTTGCTGTTTTGTAAATTCACTATCTCTTTCAGCACAGACATCACACTTAAAGTTGTCACTAGTTGATGAGAATCCCAAGCCACTTTTATCACCACTGGCTTTTTGGGACTCAAAAATATTGTCCATAGTGACACGAGAATTGGACCACTCATTTGTAATCTTTTTGAGATCAGTAATTTGAGCGACCAATTCATCGTTTTGAACTTTAAGAAGTGAGTTCTGTTCTGTTAGAAAAGTGTTTTTAACAGTAAGAGGAGTCATGCTCTTTATCTGCTCCTTAAGGAGGGTGAGTTCAGATTTTAGAACAGTTTTCTCGGTCTTAAGCTGGGAAATTTCATCACATGATAGTGCTAAAGTTTCCTTCATATTATCAAATCTACTGATTACCTTATTAGCCTTTTTGAATAACTTTTCTTGTTCAGCAACAATTTCATCATCGTTGATTTTAGGAATTGGTGTAGCTGGTTCAACTTGTGGTCTGATGTAAGTTCCCTTTCTTAGCTTGTTCCTTGCACTTAGATCACATCGGGCAAACAATAATCCACCATCGCTTTGAGCCTGAGTAAGACATCCTTGTTCAATTAGCTCACTGATAGTTGGTCCTTTCTTCTTTTTCGCCTCAGAGTGACTAGCAGATTTCTTGATTGGTTTGTTTAAGTTTTTCATATCGGGAACATCCTTTGACAAGTCATCGGAGTCATAGTCATTAATTTCAACATCATCTTCATCTTTTGCAACAAAACAAATGAGTCCATCATCGGAGTCTTCATCGCTCTCATCGGAGTCTGTTTCAATCCACGTGTTGTGCTCATTTGCTGGTGCTTCTTCTTCAGCAACCATTCCCTTATGAAGAGTGAACTTGGGAGTGAATTTAGGAGTATGGATGCTCTTCTTTTGCATATACTCGAACTTGGGAATTGGGCAGCTCGATGCAAAGTGTCCGGGTTTCCTACAATTAAAACAAACAAGGTCTTCTTTTCTTTTAGAATCATTGCTCCTTATGAACTTTGAAGGAGCTTTGCTGGTAGATCCTTGATATTTGCTGTTTGAGCCAGGCTTGGTGAATTTTCTGAACTTCTGGAATCTCTTCACAAATAAAGCGAAGTCTTCATCGTCCATGTCCAATAGCTCAGAAGTAGAAATTTGGGGATCGGAACTTTTCTCTTTCTGAATAGGCGCAGGCGCAGGAGGTTGGGCTTCCTCTCTATGCGCCACCATTGCAACGGATTTTGATTTTCCTTCAGTTTCACTAATTCGCTGAAGTTTGAGCTCATAAACTTTAAGATTAGCATAAAGGTTCCTTAAAGTCCAATCATCCAAAGTTCTAGCGTCTTCAAGAGCGCTAGATTTATGTAGGTATCTTGATCCAAAAGCTTGGAGAAAATTGACATTCAAATCTTTGTTTGAAAACTTCATGCCAAGTGAAATACATAGATTGATAATTTCACAAAAGCGTTCATAAGTTTGTCTTAAGGTTTCTCCGGGGAGTTGAGAGAAATTGTTGAATCTCTTTTGTACTTCGTATCTCTTTTGATGATAAATAAATTGACAATCAAAATAGAGAATGACTACTAAGATTACGATCACAACACTAATATCAAGCAATCTCTACTACCAATCCGCAAAACAAAGGAATTTAGCTACTCATGGACATAGCAAATATCACAAGAAATAAAGAAGAATTCTTAAACCTGGATATTATGCTTGAATATTAAAAACCCTTGAAACTTTTTTACGATCCTTCAAAACTAGAATAAAGCATAAGAGAAAAATAGTGGCTGGAGTTATCTATTTATACTAGGGCAATACAATGCTTTAAAAATAAGGAAACCCTAAATTCCTTGTCCAATTAGGAAATTACAAAGCAGCTGGATCACGGAGTTGCGGCCGCCCTCGAGAATGTGGCAATAAACAAGCCCAAAGATATATCATTTGGATGTGTAAAACGCACCCAACAATGTGTTTTATGAAGCAAAACTAAATTTTTTAGGACAATTTTTCTTCAAGCGGAGGAGGAGGATGCAGGGAGAAAAGAAGTGAATTACGCTGTTTTCCAAGCGTATGCATGTGAAAGAACCTATACCACTTATGCACTTAAACATGTTGACAGTTAGTTCACAAGAGGTCGACTATCTTAGCAGGACAGATCGACTATCTTGAGGTGCAGTGTATGATTGTTGAGTTATGCAGCGGAATAATATATAAATAAATAGAAGAATTAAATGCAGTAAATCGAAAGTGATTAAGTGTTAGTAAAAGAGACACAAACACAACGATGTAACGTGGTTCAGAGTATAGCAATTCTCCTACATCCACGCTTCACTGTCCTCAACAGTGAAGAAACAATCCACTATAATCCTTCGTCAAGTAATTACAATAAATTGTATAAAAAATTCCCTCAGAACTTTCCAGCCTAATTAGCCTCACTAACTAAGCTTTGTACTTGTTGCAAAGTACAGAAAAAGAAAAGAAAAATGGTTCACAAATGTGAGGGTTTTGGTGATCTCTAATATGGCTCTTATGTAGCTATGTGAGATCTATTTTAGCTTATCTATATAGCACAGATTTATAAGTTTCAAGTGTGCTTTACAATTGAGTTTGCTTAGAAGCTTTTATCAATTTGTTAAAATGGCAAGAGGGCAGGGGTTGAGTCTTCAGTAGTGTAGGGCTCCTTTTATAGGTCTTCATATTTATGTCCGTTGAGATCCAACAACTTGAAAATCTTGGAAATGCCATTGTCAGCTTTTTATCTTTGACTGGAACAGTGTTTGTGAATAGTATTTAAGTCAGGTTTGTTGGGGAATTAGGGGGATCTCCGCATCCACCACCCATACTAGCAGTCGTCAACATGGAGAAAATAATCAACACATGGTAATAATATGAAAGAACAAGAAAACCATGATTTGTTAACCCAGTTCACCACCACACGTGGCTACATCCGGAGGCCCCAAGCCAGGATATCACTATAATAATATGTTGATTGTTACATTTTACACATACACTCACACAGATCTAGTATGTATACTATGGCCGGGTTATAGGATCTCCCCCCATAGCTCTCCCAGGCCCCCGACCTCCTCCTACACATTATTTTGTGCTCTCTCTTGATATCCTATCTCTCACCTTTTGGGTACAAATATTATGGTGGTAGTCACAATATATTTATAGGGATACAAAACCTAATCCTGATCAAAACCTAATTTACTCGGAGTCCTTGAAACAGAAGGAGTATAATACTTCTTCTCCAAGTATTATGGATTTAGGAAACTGGATGAGAAAAGGAAACCAATTCCTTTACTCCCATTCCACGCCAAATTTCCTGCAGTCCGCCACACCAGGCGCCCGCCTGCCCCTGACCAGGCACCCGCCTGTGTTGATTTACTGCCGGCCAAACTTTCTGCCTTCATCAGGCGTCCGCCTGGTCCTTCACAAGCGTCCGCTCGGTCCCCGGTTTCAACTCCTCTCCTCCGTGGTTTTGACCTTCACCTTGGTTTTGACTCCAATCCCAACAAGGTTTGACTTTGACCAGGAGCTGAGTTGGAAAGGGTGTCAAGGTCTGCTATCTTGAAGGTCTGTTGTCTCGACATGTGAAGATAGTGGACCTGTGAAGACTTGATGATTTCCAGTATACTTCTAGATAATCTATTTTAAGTTCTTAATGTTGGTCCCAAAGGGCAACAAGGGTATGAAAAATAGCTAGAGGGAGGGGGGTGAATAGCTGTTTTAAAATTCTTTTCGTACCCTTGATAAACTCAATTGCAAATGCGGACTTTATCAAATAAGCGTTATGATATGCGCCTATGTGAGTGAGTGAAATGCACAGCGGAATTTAGTAATGTAAATAGGCGCAAAGTATGATAAAGGGGGCGCACACACACTCTAAGTATTTTGGCTCAAAGTGGGTGAAATAAGAAACTAAGGCAAATGATATAACAAACACAACACAATTTAATCAATCAATCTACAATGAATAAACAAACAAATAGTTAGATATGCTATGAACTTGAAAGGAAATAGCAGTAAATAAGTACGCGCTATTTGGAGAGGTTCGATTGGTGAAAGATCTACGTCCTCTACCAAGATGGTTAGTCTTGGATTTCTAATAGAGATCTTATATAATGAGAGAGTGTTACAAATTACAATCGTTTGAGCTTATAAACTAACTCAAGATCTATTTCTATGAAAGAACAAATCCTAGACAATAACCGGTGTATCTCTAAAAGAAAGATCTAAGTGATCAAACTTAAAGAGGTGCGTATGTGATTTTAGATTCAAGGCTCTTTAGATCTTTGAGATTGAGAGCACAAGAAAACTAAAGTGTTTTTGCTTGAGGATCTGGGCTAAGGATGAAGTTATGAAGATGTTCTTGAGAATTCTGGTAAATCAAAGGCAATCTTCAAATCTTCAACAAATGCTTGAGAGAGAAATTCGTGAAATGCTTAGCAACTTCAAAAGGTTGAAGTTATGGGGTATTTATAGTAGAGCCCCAAAAACTAGCCGTTGGAAATCATTGGTGAGTCAGAGAAAGGACGGATGGGCTAAGGATGAAGTTATGAAGATGTTCTTGAGAATTCTGGTAAATCAAAGGCAATCTTCAAATCTTCAACAAATGCTTGAGAGAGAAATTCGTGAAATGCTTAGCAACTTCAAAAGGTTGAAGTTATGGGGTATTTATAGTAGAGCCCCAAAAACTAGCCGTTGGAAATCATTGGTGAGTCAGAGAAAGGACGGATGTGCTGTCGCTCATTGAGTGGAGCACGTGTCCTTTTATAGCCGTTAGATACATAACACAAATATGATCGTTATGGACAGGTGTCCTTAGATGCGGGCTCATACGTGTCATTTTCTCACCGTTGGATCATTGGCGAAGTTTGAATCTCTTCAAGTCTTTGAATCTTCATTAAATCACTGAGTGTTAAAAACACTTCTTTGAGGCGCGTTGAGCTAAGAGGCGCGCATGAGCCAATGGGGCACGTAGCATAGCTAGGCGCATCACCTTATGCGCGCGCATTGGATAGGCGCATGGCGTAAAGGTGAAGGGGGCGCATAGGCGCGTAGCTCAAACTCACGGAGTGATTTTCTTCAATCTTGATCTTCTTGCCCTATTCCTAAGCCTATTCTATTACAATGGACAACCTAAAAAATGAAGTATAAATACTTCTTACATGTGGGTCTAAAGTCCATGAAATAAAACTTAGGTGATGGATCAATCAAATTTAATCAATCCTATTACATTGAAACTGAGATATAAGTGGGCATACCCAACACTTAATTATTTGTCAAAACTCTTAGTTAAGAATCTAGGGTTCTAACAATTTCCCCCTTTTTGGGAAATAATTAAGAAAGAAGTAGTGAACAATCTGAAAAGAGAAATCAATCTATAATTGAAACAAACAGAGTTAGTTCACAAGATGCAAAGATTAAGTTTACATCCCAACAAAACATAAAACAAATGTTTAAGAATAACAAAACAAAGTTTGAGACAGAAAGACTTAGTGAAATAATGCTTCTATACTGTCTTTACATTGGTAGTCTGGTTCAGGTTGTGCTTCTCCAAGCTCTACTGCAGTCAAATGTCTTTCTCTTTAAAGATTCAGCAGCTGGAGTTGTTTTTTGTTGAACCTGAAGTAGTACTGTTTGTTGTTCCATGTGAGGTTCATCCTATCATCATACTGAATGCCAAAGTTTATGAGTTGGCTCTTCTTCAGCAATTTCTCCTTCTTTCCCAGATTTCTTGATACTGTAGGGGCAGGACCAAGTATGAGTTGTCTTGTGGAAGATAGTCCTCTTGATGAAGGTTGCTCTTGGGTGAAGATTTCTTGAGGTTGAGAGAACTCCCTAATGTTTCTTGATTGGGACATGGCTTCAGTTTGGTCTGCTATCCTTCCTGCAAGTGTTTCTTGGACCAGCTTTGTCAAGTCAAGTCTAAGGCCCTTCATTTGAGATCTAACATAATTTCCAACTGCATTGATGTCTTCATGAGTTGCAGCTGGATATGTAAATGGATGTACAGAAGCAATTGGATCAGGAACAAAAGGACATGAGTACTGATGAAAGGGCTCCTGCATAGAATGTTCATTTGGATAGATAGAGGAGCTGGGCAGTATTCCTCTAAACAGTCTCTTGAATGTACAGAATCCAAACACTTTTTCAGACATTAGCCTCTAATAGATAACCTTGATGAGGTCCAAGCATTTAGTCAGAACTACTCCTGAGAGCTTCATTGAGATTGGGAGTCAACCACTTGGAGAAGAACTTTTCCCATTGAACCATTTTCCCTCCATTAAGGCTTGAGGGAACAAGATAGGTCTCATGAATATAGAACTGATTCAAGGAGAGTCTGAAGGTTTTCCACTCATTATGAACAAAAAGGATTCTCCCTGCAAGCTCTCTAGCAGTCATTTTGAGTTGGGCTTTAGAGTAGGTCCAATACTGACTAGAGATAGCTGAGCTAAGAATTTCTTGAGGAAATTCAAAGCTTTCAAAAGTAAGATCAAGAGGAAGAATGGATGAAATAGAGAGGTCAACTGGGTGAGAGATGAACCAAGGAGGGGGAGTATAGTACAGATGGATCAAATTGGTTGAAAAGAATGAGACTTTGAGTAGCTATAAGGGCCAGGACAGATGACTTCAAAAGAAGAGTTGGTGTGAATATGAGGATCCTCGAAGCTGGATGAATGAGAGGATTGGGATGATTGAGCTGTAGAAGGAGGCTTATCCAAACCAAGTCTTTTCCATGTTACATCAAACCCAAATTTTTGCTCAAGTTCATGGAACTTGGCAATCTTTCCTGTATCAGATAGGGCAGAGTAGGATTCCTTGTCAAAAGGGTTCTCTTCAACTAAAATGGCTTTTCCTTTCCCAGATGGGATATGAAGGGAGGGAGGAGGTTGAGCCGGCCTTTCAATGACTTTCAATGGTTAAAGGAGTAGATCTTGGAGGGTTGGGAATGGTTTGGACAATGTCTGCTATCATGGACCTAGTACTACCAAGGTCTAATGTCTGTTCCTGAATATTTTCAAAGGTGTCATTCCCCCTTTCTTCTTCAACCACTGCATCAAACTCTATTAGTGACTCATTCCCCCTATTAGTTTGAACTGATGCATCCTCAAATTAGGTTAAGATACCAGGAGTGGGCATAAATGAGGAACATAAAGGACCTGATAATTTTGGAGTGTGAACTGGGGGAGAGGAAGCTTTTTGGCTATGAGGCTGAGTAAGAGCTTTAAGAACTTCAGTAGCTTCTTGGGCTCCTAAACTGAGGGTTTCAGTTGATGATCTTTGATGGTGAGGGTCATAGTCAAAAGGTTCAGATGGAGAGATAGAAGGAGATTGGGGTGGAGATTCTTCTTCAGGATAATAACTTTCCTTTTCTTACTCAGAGGAATAACTGAGACTAGGGGAACCTAATCTAGTACAAAGGGTTCATTGTCTTTTTGGAGTCTTTTGTTGCTTTTCACACTGGCAAGCATTGCATAGCTTATCCTTTTTGAAGGATATTTTAGGAAGTCCTTTCACAAGGTTGGAGGATGCAAGTTTGGCTATGCTTTTAAGATTCAAGTGAGCCAATCTCTTATGCCAGATCCATGCTAAATCAGATTGATTATAAGATAGTAGACACATGTCTTTAGAGGATTGAGTCACTTCAAGGGATATACAATACACATTTCCTTTTCTGAAGCTAGTAAGAATGATTTCATCTTTTGAATTCTTCACTTGACACAAGTTATGGGAGCACACAACATGAAATCATTTGTCATAGATCTGACTGATGCTAATCAATTTGTGCTTGAGACCTTCCACATAAGAGACATTTGACAGAATGATGCTTTTTGTGATCAAATCTCCATGTCCTTTGACTCTGGCTTGAGAGTTGTCTCCAAAAACAACATTAGGGCCATCTTTTGGAATGAAGTTCTGAAGCCATTGCTTGTTGAAGGTCATATGCCTGCTGCATCCACTATCTAGGTACCAAACTCCTTTATTAAAATCCTAAAAAACAAATAAAGAAAAATAAACATGGTCCCCTTTGAATTATGGGTCCAGGAGGTTAGACAGCCTTAGGGACCCAAATTTTTACAATTTTCTTAGGAGGGTTATTGTTCTTTGGGACAAAAGATTTTTGGTTGAAGGAGTTTAGGTAGGACAGGATCTGGTACATGTAAGGTGTCATTCTGAATTGTTGGTGATGGTGGTGTGGTGAGGGTGAGATTTATATGAGTTGTATGAGGCATAGGTTTTAGGGAAACTTGAAGTGTTATAATTTTGACCTTTTCTTCCTTTGTTTCTCCTTTTGTAGGTCTGCTGTCTTCTAGAATAACCCTGGTAGGTCTGCTGTCTTATAGAATACCCTTGATAGGTCTGCTTCCTGTTGTTGTACTGATTTGTTTGATTGTTCTTCCAAGTCTAAGATTGCTTTGGAGGACTTGGGGCAACAATTTTGTTGATGGGGATGGTTATTTGAACCTTGCTACTGGAGGCTTGATCATGATAGCAGATCTCCTTCATCTTTCCTTGAGCCTTGTATACATCTTATCCCCCATCTTAATAAGAATCATTTTCTCAAGTTTTCTTTCACCCTCAGGTAGTTTGTATTCAATCACAGTTGGATTGTTTGCACCTAATCTAGTTTTGTCACATGGGTGCCTTTGAAGTGTATAGGAAATGTAACATTGCTGAACTTGACTTGTTCCAAGACTCAATTTTTGTTTTGAATGCTTGGTTCTCATCATTTAGTGCCTCTATTCTGAGGTTGAGTTCTTTTAGTTGACTGCTAATATGGAGATGATTGTTTCTTGCATTGAAGACATCAGCATGAAGGACTACTATCTCATCTGCTTGCTGTTGGTTCTGCTTTTGAAGAGTGAGGTTTTGGGTTTCAAGAAGGGTATTTTTGGTTTTAAGGCTATCTAGCTCCTTAGAAAATTGTAAATTTTCAGTTATCAAGACCCTAAGACTTGATTCTTCTTTCTTTCTCTGAATAAACAAAGTACAGGCTAAATTTTTAAGACCTTCCAGGTCAAGGGAATTAAAATCACTTACCTCTTTTAGTTCCTCTGCAGATGCAAGAGCTTCAAGTTCCTCTTCACTTTCTGAGTCATCTTCTTCATTTGCCATGAGACATATCATGGCTTCCATGTCATCATCTGAGTTTGAGGAGTCACTTTCATCATCACTGAATTTTGACAAGTCTACTATCATGTCCTGTTCCTTCTTTTCATCATGTTTGGCTTTGGCACAGTTGAAGCAGTTACACTTTGAGCTGTGTATGATATCTTTGGAATATGGTAGCTTCTTTTTGGAATGAAAAGTTTCTTGATTTCTTTGGTTCAGGACACTCTTGTGAGTAGTGACCTAACTTTTCACAGTTATAGCAAGTGACTTTTTTCTTCTCAGTTTGAACTTGTTTTGAAGTAGATGCATTGTTTCTCTTGTCAAACATCCTTTTTTGATGTTTCATAACATTTTTAACAGCTATGGATATCAGACTAGGAATGTCTTCTTAAGTCAAAGGTTTGACTTCTTGTTTTTAGGATAGATTGACTTTTTGAATAGCATTACAGATTAAGGAGTCAATGTCCTGTTGTGAGTAATATTTTGGAGCTTCTTGTGCAGCAAAAGCCATGGTGTGAGCATTGGCTAAAGATGATGCAATGGTGGGTAATTTGACAGTCCTTTCAAGTTCATAGGCTTCTAATTTTCCAAAGTATTGTTCAACAGTCATGGTTAGCCATTCAACACCTTCCCTTATGGGTAGGGCTACTTTTTCATATTCTTGTGGAAGACTTGAAAAGATTTTCAAGCATAGGTCTTGTTGATCCAATTTCTTGCCATGGTCTGATACTAGTCTGAGGAGGTCTTCAAATCTGTCTTTGGCATCACTAACTCTTTCACCTGTGGCAAACTTAAAATTGTCAAGTTGCCTTAGTAGGTTATATAAGTTTTGTGCTCTGACACTTGTGTGCTTAGTAAACTTGATTTTAATTAAGTCCCAAGCTTCTTTGGTAGTTTCAACTTTCCCAATTTCTTGGTCCAAAGAGTCAGTAACACTTTTTTTGTAAAATGTTTTTGACTTTTTGATTAGCTGTGATTAAGTGTCTTTCAGTTTCAGTCCAAAGGTCAGGGTTTTGTATTTGTCATCTCCTCCATTTGTGTCAGGTTGAGTGGGTATTCTGACTTCTTCATGAAGAACAAACCAGTTCCAAACACTATTGGCATCTAGGTAAGTTTTGATTTTAGAAGAGAATATTTCAAATGATCCACAGTCATCAACATGTGGAATGTCTTTCTCATTGTTTATTCTTGGTTGAGGTATGATGTTAATGCTTATTTTTCACAAGATGTTAAGCTTGAAGACACTTAAGTCTCTTAAAAACCAGCTCTGGTGCCAATTGAAAGAACCTATACCACTTATGCACTTAAACATGTAGACAGTTAGTTCACAAGAGGTCGACTATCTTAGCAGGACAGGTCGACTATCTTGAGGTGCAGTGTGTGATTGTTGAGTTATGCAGCGGAATAATATATAAATAAATAGAAGAATTAAATGTAGTAAATAGAAAGTGATTAGTGTGTGATTAAGTGTGAGTAAAAGAGACACAAACACAACGATGTAACGTGGTTCAGAGTATAGCAACTCTCCTACATCCACGCTTCACTGTCCTCAACAGTGAAGAAACAATCCACTATAATCCTTCGTCAAGTAATTACAATAAATTGTATGGAAAATTCCCTCAGAACTTTCCAGCCTCACTAACTAAGCTTTGTAATTGTTGCAAAGTACAGAAAAGAAAAGAAAAATGGTTCACAAATGTGAGGGTTTTGGTGATCTTTAATATGGCTCTTATGTAGCTATGTGAGATCTATTTTAGCTTATCTATATAGCACATATTTATAAGTTTCAAGTGTGCTTTACAATTGAGTTTGCTTAGAAGCTTTTATCAATTTGTTAAAATGGCAAGAGACAGGGGTTGAGTCTTCTGTAGTGCAGGGCTCCTTTTATAGGTCTTCATATTTATGTCCGTTGAGTTCCAACGGCTTGAAAATCTTGGAAATGCCATTGTCAGTTGTTTATCTTTGACTGGAACAGTGTTTGTGAATAGTGTTTAAGTCAGGTTTGACTTTGACCAGGAGCTGAGTTGGCAAGGGTGTCAATGTCTGCTATCTTGAAGGTCTGTTGTCTCGACATGTGAAGATAGTGGACCTGTGAAGACTTGATGATTTCCAGTATACTTCTAGATAATCTATTTTAAGTTCTTAATTATTTGTCAAAACTCTTAGTTAAGAAACTAGGGTTCAAACAGCATGATCTGGTGCTTTGTTAACCAATTCTTGCTTTCCAAGGCTATATACATCTTTGGATAATGTTGTGATTGGTGTCCGTATTTAATTTGATTGATGTTTCTTTCTTTTTTAAATCAAATTGTTTATTTAGCTAACATAGATGAATTAACGGGTGGGCTCGTCACATCCAAATCTGGTATTCAGATAATCATGGTTATATAGATGTTTCCTAACTGTCAAATATAATAGTTGTGTTTAGCCCACACATCATGTGTAGGATGGCTAGTACTTGTAATGCTGTAGTATTCACATCATATTGCCTACTATCCCAATTTCTAAGAGTGCCCCTTTTATATTAAAAATTATTGCTATCTTGCATTGTTTGGTGACAGTTATTTCTTTTTCAGATTGATGCACAACTATGCTTGGAATGCTTCAATGAGGGGAGATTTGTCATTGGTCATTCCAGCCTCGATTTTGTGAAATTTGATGCCACAAAAAATTACTTAGATTAGGATGGAGAAAGCTGGACTGATCAGGAGACATTGTCTCTTCTTGAGGGCATCGATGCCTACAATAATAACTGGAATCAAATTGCAGAGCTTGTCGGTAATAAGACCAAAGCCCAGTGTGTTGCTCATTTTATGCGCCTTGGTGCAGATAAGGGTTTATTCGATAATATTAGAATTCCATCTCCTTCTCGGGCCATGTTGCCGAACTTAATCAATGGTGATGATTGTGGAAGATCAGAATCCAAAATGAATGGGGAGTCTGCAGGTGATACTTTAAACTGGTGTCATTCTTTGAATCTGATGAATTTGATTATGCTTTTAGTATCAAATCACATTCAATATGTTTTGTTGTAATACTTTTGTGCTCGTAGCATTCTACATTTTGCATGCTCTCTTATCGATACAGGATCCATCCTTGACACCCATGGTTCTTCTGAAACTAAGATTCCTTTTGCAAAATCTGGAAATCATGTTTTGTCCCAGGTTGGTTATCTTTCGCCCAGCAGTTTCTGCATGAAATTTATTACTCCATGTCTGCAAGAATACTACTACTACCTCGGTCCCAAAATGAATGTCCAAAATTTTTTCATATGAATTCCAGGATTGATTTTCCTATTGATCTTCTTCAACTTGTACAAACTTTGCTTTGGAATTTTAGGTTGCATTTCTGGCCTCTGCAGTGGGTCCAACAGTTGCTGCAGCCTGTGCCCGTGCATCCTTGGCAACATTGTCTATTGTTTTCTTACTTCTAATTTCATCCTGAAATATAATTTTCAGAATAAGTGGGTCAAGATGATACAGATGGTACCCCCTTTATCTTGTGAAAGAATGCAAAAAGCAGCGAGAGCTGGTTTGTCTGCTGATTCAATGAAGGCGAAGCTGTTTGCAGATCACAAAGAACGTGGAATTCAAAGACTATTTGCTAATATCATAAATCATCAGGTACTGTTGTTGCTTAAATTGGTAATTGGTACCCTTATCAAAATTGTTTGAACTTCAAAAATCAAAAGTACTTTGTGATACATCAGCTTGGAGGCTAGTGTTACTAGTATCTCCTCCAAAACATTAATGGCAATCTAATCATCCTCTTGAAATTTTGAATATTGCTATTGATAAATCATTTTTATTGATTAGATTTGGAGTAATGTTTGGTCAAATCACTTGTGTTGATTATCAAAAGTCAAATTAGATTATCTTTTTGGGATGAAGGAGGTAGTATCTTGTGTTGACCATCAAAAGTCAAATGAGACTTTCTTTTTGGTCAGTCATTTGAGTTATAAATGGGTTTTTTTTACCTATTATGCCAATACCATAATCTTTAATCAACTTTAAGGAACTTTTTCTTGTTTTGTTTCCCTTAGTGTAGCCATTTTCTGCTGCTGCGTTCTAACTTTTTAACCCTACAGTTGAAGAGGTTAGAGCTGAAGCTTAAGCAGTTTGCGGAAGTGGAAACCTTGTTAATGAAGGGTGTGAACAAGTGGAAGAGCTAGGCAGAGGATTGCAGCTGAGCGGGCCCTCATGATGTCATCACCCCAGTACCAATCTGGTGGGGTCAGTCGGCCTCCTGGACTTGCAGGCATTAGTCCAGCTGTCACCAATGGTAATCCTGGAAGTAGGCAACAGGTGGGCCCTAGCTCCTCGTCTTCACAACAGAGCAGCAGCAGCAGGATATGTATGGGCAGGGACTCGGACTAAGGCTGGCTCTTACAATGTTGAGACCCGTCTCAAATACTAGTAGGTGGGTCAGGTTTCGATTGATCAAAGTAAGTGAAGTTCTTCGGGAAAATGGAAGAAAGTATTGATGCGTTAGCTCAACATTTTATTTTATTGATTTATTTGGAAAACAATTGTATCGCCTTTCGGTGATTAAATATTGATTATAGTGAGGAAAAGGTTTCTGAAATAGGATAGTAGAAAGGGAGCCAGCTTTGATGTATAGATAATGAATTGGTTTGGAAATTAGGGTTAAGTTTTCCATCTAGGGGAATTTCTATGATTTAGACCATCTACAATGGCCAAGAAAAATTGTGTGAATGGCTCATTCACAAAAAAATTCACATGAATTGCTCCAATGGTGTGTGAAAGGTGGAAGTGTGAATTTTTGTGTGAAAAAAATTCACACTGTGTGAATCAAAATGTTGTCCCCCGGATATGCCACGTGGCACGATATTATTGGGCAAAGCTGGTGCGTGTTCTACACGCGCCAGAGAAGGCGCGTCTCAAGCGATGTCCCCTGTTTTTTTTTTCTTTTTTTTCTTGTTGTGACACTTGGCAAACTTTGATTGGTTCATGGAATTTTCGAATTATTTTCTTTTATCCCAATTATTTGAGCTCAATTATTTCACAGAAAATGTTTTTTTTTTTTTTTTTTTTACACCAAAATTCCTTAAAAAAAATCTCTTTAAATTGACGTAAGTTTTATTGTATTCCGATACAAAAAAAAAACCCTTTTTTTTTTGAAATGGATCCCAATAATAACTATTTCAACACTAATCATAAAAATAAAAAATAAAAAATAAAATTTAAGTGGTGGGGTATAGGATGATGAGTGGGAAAAGTGTTGAATGAAGGATTAAACAAACCATTGTAGGGTGTTATGTGAATGAGTGGTGAATGGATGAGTTGGAAGAGAGAGAAGCTGATGTGGAGTGATAAAGTGGGTGTTGAATGGTTTTTTTCGTTGAAACCACTGTGGATGGTCTTATCAGTAAAAAGTTCACACCAATTGGTTGTCTCCTTCCCCAGTTAGCTACTTCTTCATAGCCATTAATTTCTTCTTCTTTCAAATTCTCCCTCTCTCTATGAACATAAATGAATGTTCATTTTTCCTAATATTCATGAAAGTTGACTTTAAGCACGTTTAGCAACACATATAGTATTAAAACATGCTACCTCCGTCTCGAATCAAATTGCAAAATTTTCGTAATTTTTTTGCCATTAAGTGTCATTAGAAATTGAATTCAAAAATATAAATGTTTTATGATTTTTAATTAGTGAAGCCCATGTGTCATGTTCACATCAACTATGTCACATACAAGTGACGAGGCAAAAACCATTTTTTGGTCATTGAACTTCTTCCCAATTCAAAATGTTTTCATCAAACTTCATTTTTTGAAAATGTCCGCCTAAACTATTAGAATGTTTAAAATGTGCTCACTTCGTTACAAAATTCACTAAAAAACTATGAAAAGTTAGTCACAGGATTAACTATGTTGTAGTTTGTTAACTCATTTGCAATTTGTCAAGTCAATGGAAAATAAGGAAAAAAAGAAACTACTGTACAACCCTACTCCCCCCAAAAATCCTCCTTCTCTCCCACACTCTTCCCATAGTTCAGGTGGCGAATTTCGGTGGTCAGTGAATATTTCTATGAAATAGGGTAGGGAATGATGCTCTTCAACCAATGTTGACCCTATATCCAAAAGCCTAGTGTAAACCATATCCTTGCCGGAACCAACTGCTCTACATCAATGCACCTCCTAGACCAGTGTCTCCATCATGCAGATCTTCTTCAATAATAGACAAGTGAGAGATTATTGAGTTAGTCTCCTGTAAAACACATTTTTCCGAATGAGTAGGAATAACGTGTTTTTTCTAATCATTCGGTGATTCTCAACACACTCGCTGGACTTTCGTAATACATCAACTACTAGTCATCCTAAACATTGTTTCTGGCTATCTATTAACACATCAATTGTTTTTCAAATTTTCTTTCAGAAAAAACCTTCTGGCTATCACTTTCAAAAGTTGTGGCTATCAATCTCAAAGGTTCTGACTATCAGTCTCAAAGGTTCTTTCAGCTTTAAAAAAGTTTGTTTTTCCTCACACGTGATGCTTGTTAAATTATATCAAGACCTTGTTATTTATATCCAGAATCTCTTGAGCTTGATATCCAGAATGTTTATGTGCTTGAAAATCATATCCAGAAGGCTTTATATTAATATCCAGAAACGTTTGAGAAGATTCAATTATTTACAAAAATGCCACCGCGCGTTTTTTTAAAGATGTTCCACATATTTTCAAAAATACCAACGAAACACGTTATTCCTTGGACTTACGTAAAACGCGTTTTACGTAAGATTTTGGCGAGATTATTATGGATATCTTCAACAACGAAACCAAATACAAGATGAACATTTGTTATCATGACTATTGTTTTATTTTGAATTATACTATTTATTTTGTAGAAACAAAAAATACACTAAATTTTTTTCTTTCCCCTTACACTAATAAATATAATTTTACCCTTCACAAAAAATCTTGGGTCCGCCACTGGTCACCCAGGGCCATAGAGAAATTTGCCTTAAAAAAAACTAGTTTGTGACCCGTTAATAGTCGACGGACATAATAAATCAGTTAAATAAAATTTATAATTGAGATTTATTTCTAAAATAGGAAAATAAATAAATTAATAACTTATGATTTGATGAGGCTTTGATCTCCGAAGCCCATTATTCTAATCTCACTCAAAGCATCTCTCTATCCCATCTCCCCTCTGTGAGGGGAGAGGCTTGTAAGATTATGGCTTGCAACACAAGTCATTTAGTGAATTTCCATACATAAAATTATAAGTATAATGTTAATATGAAGTGTAGTCAATAATAAAATGTGTAGAATCCCTGAAATGTTATTTATCTATTTATGATGGGCAAAATGGTAAATCAACATTGCTTAAGAAATGAATAGGTATGGTCCCTATTTGAAGTGTCACCATGTTTCATATATAAAGGCTCTTCCATCAAGCCTAGAAATAACTACATTCTTATTTTCTCTCATCTAAGTCATCTTCATATTGTTGGAAGAATATTGAGTGATTAAGAGACACTATCATTTAGAAGATCCATTCTCCTACATCTTCTTCTTCTTCTATATCTCCCTAAAGTCAAGAACAATGGATTCAACAGGTAATCATCGCTTCCGCCTTCATCTCCTTCCTCAATCTCCTTCTAAATATGAGTATGGCATTCAGGGTCATAAATTGTTCAAACAATTGGTATCAGAGCCCGCTCATTTTTTAGTTTGAGTTGAGTTCTTTAAAGAAAGCCTTTAAACGCTTTAAATTTTGATTCATTCTTCCTGTTGAATCATAAAGTTATGATGTTGATTAGAGACTCTAATTCATTTATAGAGTGCTGATAATCATCATATGAATTAAAGAAAATGGTTTGAAAAGTTTTGTTCATTAAAAATGGTTCAAGTAAGATTATCCCTTCATAACATGGTTTTATTCTTTTAAGTACATACCATGTGGATCTACTCACTTGATTCCATTATTTTTAGGCAAGATTATCCCCATATAACGTGGTTTTATGTTTTAATTACATACCATGTGGATCTACTTGCAATTCGTTTGGCTTTTGGGAATAATTTAAACAAAATTCAGAATGCAGAAAAATCTTATGCTCGGTCGTGTCTTGTGTTTTGCTCGGCTGAGCACTTGAAATTCTTGAATCGGTGCTACAGAAAAGTGGGTGGTCCGGTCGGACCCATTAGGGCTTTGAAACGGTGGGTATTGAACCAACATGGTCAGGCCGGGTCTTAGGTTTAGCCCGGTCAAACCTCATGCTACAATCCGGTCGGGTCTTAGGAGTTGCCCGGACGGACCACCAGGATTGCTCGGCCGTGTCTTTCATTTCACGCGGTCGTGCACTAATTGGCCAAAATTAAGGTTTCTGTAAATATAGTGCTCGGCCGTGCACTTCTCTATGCTCGGCCGAGCAGACACTATTCACAGGTTTTGGAATTTTTTATGTTTCTGCACTACTTTGTTTTCCCTTTTGAACAAAACATACATTTTTTCAAACCTTAAAAAGTCTTGATTAATTATATGCTTAAACAATTTTATTTATTGTTTAAATAATATTATCGCCTAAGTGATTAACATTATTTAAACCCAAAATTGTTAAAGTGTTGAATGTGTAAGTTAATATGTGAATGACATGAATTTTTCAAAGAAGATCTTGACATTTGACTAAACTTGGGCATTCATGTGATGACAAATAAAATGAACATTAAGTTATTTTATTAAATGCTTAAGACTACCCAAAGGAAGATTGAGCATTTAATCAAATATTGTTCAAATTACTTGTCATCTAAGGCAATTATTTATGAGTCAATTCGCAATCCAAAGATTAGTTTTGAGGTCATGTTAATTACCTTGTTGATGGATTTCGTTGATATAATTAATCATTTATTCATAATATAGTTTCTTATTTATGTTTTTTTTTCATTCTTTTGTTCTCAAAAACCCAACAGATTTACTTATTGCTTCATCCGTGATTACTGCTATAAGTACCTTACCGATGCTTAATGGGACTAATTTTAAAACTTGGAAAAATAAAATAATTTTGATCTTAGGCTATATGGACATAGATCACGCATTAAGGGAACCGTTTCCTCTTCCTCTTTCTGATATAAGCACTCAAGAAGATTGCTTAAATAATGAGAAGTGTAGGAACGCTCCAACCGCGTGAGCCTAATGATCATGAATATAGTTGTCCCGGAGACCATTTTGGACAGTGTCTCCAAGGATGTTGATGCTAAAACATTCCTTGATATTCTTGAGGAACGTTTGGCATCTACTTCTTCTTATGGGACAAAGAGAAGAAGGAATGAAATTGCGGTTGCAAGTAATAAAGAAGCCCAAGGGATCATCCAATGATCATAAAGAAATGGAATGCTTCTTTTGCAAGGACCTCACTCACATGAAGTACGACTGCCCTAAGTATCACGCTTGGCGTGCTAAGAAAGGTATGTCATTTAGACTTGTTTGTACTGAGGGTAATTTGGTTTCATTTCCTACATATACATAGTGGTTGAATTTTGGTACAACAACTCACATAAAGGATGTCTATGTAGGGTTGCCTGAAATACCGAAGTCCTGGAGAAGATGAAAAATTCATCTATATGGAAGATGGGAATCCGGTAGAAGTAAAAGGCACCGGGATCTTTTAGAATATTGTTAAGTACTTAGTATTATTTGTATTAATAATACATTTGATGTACCGTCATTTAGACGGAATTTGATATATATCACAATATTAAACAAAGAAGGTTATTTTGTTCATTTTTTTTTGTGATCTTTATTTTAAATTCCAAGGTTGTTGGTACTAGTACTTTGTCAAGTATTCTTTCTTTACTTGACATCATTCAAACAATAAATGAGTCCCATAAATAATGAAACCAAAAGTAAAAGCAAAAGTTATCAAGTAAAATTTTATTCCTTATGGCATAGGCGTTTCGGTCATATCTCCGAGAGGAGAATTGATAAGCTTGTGTCTAAAGGAATCTTGCCATACTTGATATTCTGGAAAATACTTTTGCATTGAATGCCCTAAAACGGAAATTTACAAACATTAAAAGAAAAGTATTCTCAAGAACATCAAGTGTTTTAGAACTAATATATTCGGATTTTGTGGGCCATTCATTATTCCTTCATGGAAAGGTCAACAATACTTTATTACGTTCATACTCTTGGTATGAATACATTTATTTACTTCATAAAAGTCTCAAGTTTTGGACCTTTTTCAAGTCTTATAAAACCTAAGTTGAAGTCAACTTAGAAAGACTATTAAGAACGTTAAGTCCGATCATAGTGGTGAATACTATGATTGAAATAACGATTTTGAGGAACAACGTCCGGGTCCTTTTTACTCGCTATTTTGAAGAGAGTGAGATTGTCTCCATATACAATAAGCCGGGTACGCCTAGCATAAATGATGTAACAAGAGACATAATAAAATCCTTAAAGATATGGTAATAAGTATGTTTATTGTACTTCTTTACCTCACTCGTTATGGGCGATACATTAAAAACCGCAATCTATATTCTCTATAGTGCTCCCTCTCAAAGGCTACTAATATAAACCCTTTATGATTTAAGAACATGTTCTTAAATCATCTTCATTTATGGGGTTGTCCAATAGAAGCTAGGCCTTATAGGCCTAATAAGGGCAAACTGGATGCTAAGACTATTAGTAGCTATTTTGTGGGGTATGCCAAGAGATCTATGGGAAATAAATTTTACAACCTGAAAACTAGAACCTTTTTGAAATGAGAAATTGCTAGGTTCTTTGAGGATGTTGAATTTAGTGGGAGATTAGGAGTAATATTTTGAGTTTGAAAAGGAAGAGGCATTCATTTTATTACCTCTTCCCATAAGTTCCAATTGGATATCATGGTTTTGTACTTGATATTCAAAGAAGAACATACAATTCAAAATAATGATTCCCTATAAATATTGAACAACATGAAAATGTTGATCGTAAGGATGAAATTCAACAACCTCAAAATCAGGAAGAACCGGTGCTCTTAAGGAGATCCAATAGAGTTAAGAAGAAATGCTATTCCGGATATTTATAAAGTGTATCTTATTGAGAACGAAGGACACTTAGGTTTAGTGGGAGATGAGCCTCTCATCTTTCATGAAACAATTAATAGTCCTAATTCTCATATAGTAAATTAATGTCATAAATAAAGAGTAAAAATCTATAAAGATAACAACATTTGGGATCTTGTCCCATTACCTAAAAGGATGTGAAACCTATTATGGGTCTTTAAAGACCAAAAAGGATTCACAAGGTAATATGAAAAGATATAAAGCCCATCTAAGTTGCTAAAGATTTTTTACTCAAAAAGGAAGACATTGATTATAAAGAAACATTTTTTCCGGTATCTTCTAAAACTCTTTTAGGATCATTATGGAACATAAGGCATATTATGATCTTGAGTTTTATCAAATGGACATAAAGACAACTTTCCTTAATGGAGACATTGAGGAATCTATGGCAGATTTGGATCAAACTAAGCAATTAGTTTGTGAACTTAAGAAATCCATTTGTAGGCTCAAGCAAGTTTTCTCATCAATGGTACTTAATCAAGTTATTCTTTCATTTGGTTTGAAACGAATCTTGGTAAAAGATTGTGTATACCATAAGTTCAGTGGGAGTAAAGTTTATAATTTTGGTCTTATATGTGAATGATATTTTGCTTGCTAGTAATGATATGAACCTTATTAAGAAAACTAAGAAATTTCTTATTTGAAATGAAAGATCTTAGTAAGGCATCTTTGTATTAAGAATCCAAAATTCACTGTGATCGCTCACGAGATGTTTTAGGATTATCACAAAGGCCTATATGGAAAAGCTATTACAAAGGTTAAGCATGCAAAACTGTAAACCACATGACACCCCTATTTTTAAAGGAGACAAGTTTAAGTCTCAAACAGTGTCCTAAAAGTAATTTCGTATCCAAGTATATGGAAAATATCCCTTATTTGCATCAGCAGTAGGAACCTTAATGTGTGCATAAATCTTACATTTAATGTTGGGATGCTTGGTCAATACCAAAGCAATCAGGGAGAGAACATTACGTAGCAGCCAAAAGAATGATAGAAGTATTTGCAAAACACTAAAGAACTACATGCCTAGGTTTTGAAGTCGGATCATATTGAGATCATTAGGTATTCCGACATTAGTTAAATTATATGACTGCATAAGTTTATTAAAGGGACTACCAATTGTCAACAAGTGTCGAAAGACCGCTTAAGTTTTAAGGTGACAATCGAACGGTAGTCTTATAACAACAAGAGTTAAAGAAAGTCAAAGTATATAGACATTAAGTTTCTTGTTATGAAGGAAAATGAACAAAGAAATACAACTTATAGAAACAAACTCCATTTAAGAGGATCCGTTTATGAAAGCGTTATTATATTCAGTGTTTCACATGGGTGTAACGATCTTAATAACATTTGGTATAGTGGGAGTTTGTGTTATCTATCATTAATTGTTCTATTATTTAAAGTTTTGATCTCATTTGGTTAAGTTGGACTAGTTGGAAGAATATGTATATATTCATTATGATTCCATGCTACACATCTACACTTTTGATCTATGTCATTTAGTTGGATTTGTATACGTGATTACTGTGGGTTTAGTTGCGAATCAATTACAACGACTGCCCCTTTAGTCCTTATACTTGGATGACTAATGGACGAGATTGTTATAAATGACAATAACGTGCCCACATTTGGGTTGTCATTTGTATTATATTTATGTTTTAAAGGAAAGGCTTGTTTTGCAACCCAAGTGGGAGATTGTAAGATCATGGCTTGCAACACAAGTCATTTAGTGAATTTCCATACATAAAATTATAAGTATAATGTTAATATGAAGTGTAGTCAATAATAAAATGTGTAGAATCCCTGAAATGTTATTTATCTATTTATGATGGGCAAAATGGTAAATCAACATTGCTTAAGAAATGAATAGGTATGGTCCCTATTTGAAGTGTCACCATGTTTCATATATAAAGGCTCTTCCATCAAGCCTAGAAATAACTACATTCTTATTTTCTCTCATCTAAGTCATCTTCATATTGTTGGAAGAATATTGAGTGATTAAGAGACACTATCATTTAGAAGATCCATTCTCCTACATCTTCTTCTTCTTCTATATCTCCCTAAAGTCAAGAACAATGGATTCAACAGGTAATCATCGCTTCCGCCTTCATCTCCTTCCTCAATCTCCTTCTAAATATGAGTATGGCATTCAGGGTCATAAATTGTTCAAACAAGGCTTTGATCCATAAGCTTGCAATTTTCTATTAATATTATCTCTCATGAATAAATTTTATTAGTTTAGTCTTTCTCGGTGACTTTTTATAGTCAGCTTGTCCATTCCAAGTATGGAATTTCAAAATATCTATCGACTAAATAATAGTTTAGTATAAAAATATGTCAGTTACATTATCTTGGTCTTATGTGAATTTATTTATTAGTTTGGTCCTTTACGATAGTTTTCTTATCCAATTTGTCATTTCCATGACTTTCAATCGATTTTAAGTAATGAAATCCACATGAAATATCTAGAGTGTCCTTAATCAATTGATCAACTCGAAAAAAGCTCTGTTATATTTCTCTACTTCTTCGTCTAAATTAATTCATTAATAATCTTGAAACTTCTACTAATATGGTCGTGTGTGAAACTTTTTTATATTATTATTAGTTTGGACTCTCATGGTGGATTTCTTTGTCAGTTTGCCGATTTTAAGTATGAAATGTTCTAAAAATCAAAAATATATATGGATTACCTAATAGTTTGGTATATAAACCTAACCATTACATTAGTTTGATCTGATTTGAATAAATTTTATTAGTTTGATCCCTTAATATGATTATCTTTTCAAATTTGTCGTTGCCACCTAATTCTATCAATTTTAACTCATTAAATCCACATGACATATCCAAAAAGCCTCCAAGCCAATTAATCAACACTAAAAAAGTCTCAGATATTTTTCGTCGCTCATTTATCTATATTAATTCACTCTAACAAGTAAAGTTACTTTATGGTGTGTGCCGGCATAGATGTTTTTTGTAAAAGAACCTTTGTTTCAATAGACAAACATGTGAGATTATTGAAATTAAGAGGGAATTTATTTACTCCCCATGTTCCGATAACTTGGTCTCTTTTTTTTTCATTGTTAATGTTGATGAACTTTGAGAATAATTTAGGTTAGTTTTATTGTTTTAAAGAAAATTTAAAATTGGTGTTGATAGTATTTATAATGGTGTATTTATAACAAATTTTAATTTTTCATTAGGATAGTTAAAAAGTAGCCTTACTTATTGATAAAAAATCATTCGTAGTAACAATGAAAGAGTTAAACTAACTTTTCAAGACAAAAGGTGTATTTTATACTGAATTTAAGAAAACAATTGACTTGAAATTTTAAATGTAAAAAATGGTGCATAAAACTTTTGTACATTTGAGTGTTGTAAAATTGGTTAACTTTCAATATTAACTGGTAAACTATTTTTATTCATCAATAATGTAGAAATTAAGCCTAAGTATTTAGTATATGTTAAAAAAAGGTGTATATGCTATACATATTTTGTGGTTTATAAATAAATTAAATATATTTGAGCCTTATACTATTTGATCATTGGTGGTTCGACAAATAATTCAGAAAATAAATGTTAGAGGAAAATATACGTAAGAACGATGGCAAGCGAAATAATCAAACACAACTCAAGAATTTACGTGGTTTACCAACTTGGCTACATCCACGGGCGGAGGGAGAATATATTACTATTCAATGGCAATTACAAAAGACGATCTTCACTAATCTAGTTGCACGAATTATTTAGGCAAACAATTCCGTCAACCTAAATCTAGATCTTAGATCTCTACTTGTATCTATCAAAGATGACCGGCAAAAATAATGCTAGTGGAGGGGTTAGTATTTATAAGCATAAATACTAGAAACCCAAAAGGAGAAGGAATTATATTCCTTGTGTACATTGTAATTGGAATCCTATTTCTTATGTACAAAGTAATTTTATTCTCATTTGGAAACGACTTTCCTAATTCTTGAACCATTCGTTGTACCAATAAGAAACCTAATTAAACCAATAAACATTAATCCATGTACCAAAAGGATTTCTTTTCCTTGCCCAATTCAAATCCCAAAAATTACTCGACTTGTCGCGGACATACCCTTAACCAATAGTCATTGATTCAAAGGCATATTCCCAACAATCTCCACCTTGACTTTGAATCTCCCCGAACCATAATCCATATCCACGAACCGACTTAAACTCCACCTTGAGTTGAATTCTTCGCTTCCGAACATATATCTCTCCACCTCCGCCACCGCCTTCTGTCTTTATCAAGACTAGGGCTGTTATACGAACCGAGCTGGCTCGAGCTCAGCTCGGTCTCGGCTCGATAAAGCTTGAGCTCGAACCGATTGTCAAACTCGTTTTTTTTATCGAGCCGACCGTGTTCGACTCGTTTAGCTCGTTAAAAGCTCGAGTTCGTCTCGATAAGCTTATTAAACTTGAATTTTTGTTTTCGAACGGCTCGAACTCGGGTCGATAAGCTCTTTAAGACCATATTTTTCTAAAAAAAATCCTAAACTCGAGCTCGGCTCGTTAAAACTCGAGTTCGATATCGACTCAAGTTGTTCGCGAGCAACTCGTGAGCTCGATTCGACTCGAGCTCGAACAAGCAAGTGAGCTCGAGCTCAATAAGTTTTAAACGAGCTCGAGCTCGACACCCAAAGCTCGACTCGGCTCGGCTCGTTTACAGCCCTAGTCAAGACAGTACCATCTTTGTTCACTCAAGAACAACCACGTTTACTTAGTCAAGCAAACGACTTTTACAGCTCAACTTGTGCAATGATTTCTAGATCCCTAGAACCTTCTTCACAACGTTCACCACCATATCCGAAATACCAAATCCACGATCAAAAAATTCGAATACCATATTACCCAGATGATGACAGTCGATCTTGTCTCAAACTTTAACGTGCTTCGAACTATTCTTGGATCACCAACAAACATGAACAAACACCTTTGAACGACTTGAACAAATCACTTCTCATTCTGGCGACGTATCTCGAACCCGTGACTCCTTATTTGGATTTCTTCCCCATAAGCATCTGCACAAATGAAAATTTCACATGAACTGCACGACTGTGCGATGTCTGCACGAACCGCTACAAAACTCCACTAACATGTGCTCTTACTTATCTTGTTTCTTCGACCTCTCCATAACGTCGATGAGAGCCAAGAAACTAGTATTGATGTCTCAGAAAGCCTTCTAGACCATCAACATAGTGTTTCGCCGAACACTTGAGACTGTACACCTCTAGAATTCAAGAACCCCTTTGCCGACTAGACTTTTGTATCTACTTCTAGGCCTTCGAATAGATTACACCTTAAATCCCCAGATTGTACCTTGTCCCGATTTCTTCTCAATCCCAATCCAATGATGAGCTTCGAACTATTCTACAAAGCTTCGAACCCACTCATTTAAAGGCGAATAGAATGCAATCGTGTGCTTTACCTTAAGCACTCTTTGTCACGCCGGACAATCTTGCTCCTCCCAAGCAACCGGACGATATGCTAAACCTAGCATTCCTTAGTGCCTTAGACCGCCTATCTAGAGCACCGCCCCTTCCGGACGACTAACAGTTTTTCGTGCTTGGCGAGTTCATTTGGCCGTGAACATTGCTCACCGAGATAAACTATCTCAAATCAATATGCGGATTGTCATCTTGTACCTCAGGATCGTCTGCCCATCTACTCATTCTTGTAGAAATCGGCTCCACCTTTTCCTCAACTATCTCGCTTTGTTCTACCTTTGGATCTAAAAGCCACTCATCCCGCGTCGTGAGTCTTTTTTCACTATTAGAGAAAAATCACCATTGTCACTATTTTCCATAGCAACCTCCACGAGAACATCATCAGCAAGACCCATGATGATTTGTGAATGCGTCTTCTCCTCCAAGGAATCCATCACTTCCTCACTTCCCTTCCCCTCCTTGTAGAAATTACAAACTTCATTAGGTCTCGAGCCTCTCTTGCTAGAAGATTTTTGAGAATTCTTCTTATTGCTAGAACCCTTGCCGCCTTCCGCAACTATCCATGTTGAATCTCTGTCTGTACTAGATCTACTCGCCACGAGGGTGCCAATTAGCCTTGTTTCTTCAACACGACTTCTGTCTTGATGTGTCCAACCTAGACACTCAGGTTTCTGCACGAACGCTGCACGTGCACTGCACAATCGCTGCACACGAACTGCACGTGTGATGCACGATCGCTGCACGCAAAATGCACGTGCGATGCACGTTTGCTGCACGCGAACTGCACGTGTACTGCACGCGAACTGCAGGGCCTTCATCTTGATCCGCCAAATAATAAAATACTATTCCTCCCCTTGAACTTGTCGATCGTTAATTCAGATCCATTGACTTATCTTCTTCTTTCTGCAGCAGAATACCCGGTTCTTGTTCTAACCAATTTAGCTCTGATGCCACTTGTTAGAGCAAAATATACGTAAGAACGATGGCAATCGAAATAATCAAACACAACTCAAAAATTTACGTGGTTCACCAACTTGGCTACATCCACGGGCGGAGGGAGAATATATTACTATTCAATGGCAATTACAAAAGACGATCTTCACTAATCTAGTTGCACGAATTATTTAGGCAAACAATTCCGTCAACCTAAATCTAGATCTTAGATCTCTACTTGTATCTATCAAAGATGACCGGAAAAAATAATGCTAGGGGAGGGGCTAGTATTTATAGGCATAATTACTAGAAACCCAAAAGGAGAAGGAATTATATTCCTTGTGTACATTGTAATTGGAATCTTATTTCTTATGTACAAAGTAATCATATTCTTATTAGGAAACGACTTTCCTAATTCTTGAACCATTCGTTGTACCAATAAGAAACCTAATTAAACCAATAAACATTAATCCATGTACCAAAAGTATTTCTTTTCCTTGCCCAATTCAAATCCCAAAATTACTCGACTTGTCGGGGACATATCCTTAACCAATAGTCATTGATTCAAAGGCATATTCCCAACAATAAACCTAACAATGTAGGTTATAAAAGTAGATACATATTCATAATGATCTAAAAGATGAGTGTCCTATTTTTATTTGGGTTAAAATTGGAACTTGAAAACAAAAACACAATAAATATTTAACTTCATTAAAAGTGCTACAAATATTTTTTTATAATTATAGAGAGCAAAGAGAGGATAACAAATTACTATAAATTCATGCTTAAAAATCATTTGAGTTAGAAAAAGAAAATGCTCGTAATACACATTATTTTGGACAAATGAGCAATTGAAATGCTTCAACAGGAACATCCACGTCTTTAACTACAACCAAGGAGTATAAATTTTGTGAAATTTCAACCTAAAAATAATCAAAATAAAATATACTCCCTCCGTCCCAGAGTAAGTGTCCACTCTTCCATTTGCATGGGGATTAAGAAAAAGTAAAAGTGGTGTAAGAAAAAGTGAAAGTGGTGTAAGTGTTGTGAGTATAAAAAGTGAGGTAGGAGAGAGAAAATGAGGTAGGGAATAGTGAATTGATTGGTGTTGTGAGTGTAAAAGTAAAGTATGAGAGAGAATGAGTGAGATGAATAGTAAAGATTCTTTTTCATTTTAGGAAGTGGACATTTACTTTGGGACAAACTAAAAAGAAAATGTGGACACTTACTATAGGACGGAGGGAGTATATGTGATATCCCCCATCCCACATCGGAAATATGTGGGAATTGAGTGTGCTATATAGAAGGCCCATACACTCCTACTAAGCATCAAATCATCCATTGGACTTTTGGAGGCCTGTGATGGGCTGTGGTTGACCCAATTGAGGAGATGTTTGGTGGGCTAGTGTATGGTACCTATGTGGCGGGTCGGGTCTGCGGACTCGGGTCGTTACAAATGGTATCAGAGCGGAACCCCGGCCTTAAGGCTTGCGAGCTAGCCCGGGGGTACGATCTGGGTATTGATTGACCTTGCCAGGGACGGCAAGGGTTTGAGTGGGGGAGATTGTGATATCCCCCATCCCACATCGAAAATATGTGGGAATTGAGTGTGCTATATAGAAGGCCCATACACTCCTACTAAGCATCAAATCATCCATTGGACTTTTGGAGGCCTGTGATGGGCTGTGGTTGACCCATTTGAGGAGATGCTTGGTGGGCTAGTGTATGGTACCTATGTGGCGGGTCGGGTCTGCGGACTCGGGTTGTTACAGTATAAATTATTGAATCATGCATAATCCTGAAGCATCATCTTATTACCTATGTCCATTGATAAAATATTTATAATATTATATTTAATTATTGATGGTTAAAGTTTCAAATTTTTAATTTTGATTTTTGGGATTTGAATTTTGAATGATTTTAATATCCCAAAATGAGTAGGATGTTTCAATATTGCGCCATCACGTGGCGTTCTCTATGAATTGCATTTTACTCTCCTTTATTACTTCATTCGACTCAAAATAGATGTCGTTTTGAGCATTTACACAATTTTTAAGAAATACAATTAATGCATATGAAAAAGTCTCATATACCCTTAAAGTTTACCAATTACCTAGCCAATTAAATGCTTGTGCAAGAGATACTCAACTATCATTAATAAGTGTATAGTTGGTATACAACATTAAAAAAAAAAAAAAAACCTTAGAAATAGCGAAACGACTAGTATTTTGAGACAAAAATTAACTCCCAAAACGGCATCTAAAAGTCAATTAGTGGTCAACCTGATTAAACTTTGACTAATAATTTAAATATAATGTAATAATCCTAATGAATACTATTAACAATTATTATTGTATCACCATTTATAATACTTTCGATATCAATTTTTGAGACCTTAAAGGGTGTGCTTAGCATTTGAATTTTTGTGTGTGTTGTTGCATGTGGAAGAAGTTGGCCTTCTCAATTCTCTCTCTCTCTCTCTCTACACACCATCCTCGTTTTTCTTTGTTCTGCCAGCTCTCTACCTACCTAGATATTATCGACCATTTCCACCATAAACCCCTTCTTCACTCTCCCTCTCACCCTCACCAATGCCAGTTTCTTCCTCAGCTAACCCCCCCCCCCCCTCGATCTCTCTCTACGTCTAGAGATTACATAGATGCAAACATGTAATTTTGTGCATTAATCTTTTCAACTTTGTGGGTTTGAATTGAGAAGGCGGTCAGAAGCTATATATGAAAAGCGAAAGAGACACACCCACATCACCCCTTCCCGTAAACCCAAATCACAACCCCACCATGTTGACGACCCCCGACCCACTTGATGAAGACGACGGTGATGGCCTTGACATCGACCACAATCAACCCGAATTCGTCGATGACCCACATAAATCCTCCGATCCACCCTCTTCCGCCGCCGCCGCTGCCGAGACCGAGGTCTTGTCGGACGGTGGTGTCCGCCTCTCCAATTTCCCTTCTCTGGTCGGAAACTCCGTGAATCGACCCCACTCCTCCGTTCTGGCGATTGTTGCCTTGGAAAGGGCTGTTCAAAGAGGAGAGACTGTTAGTAGCTGGGGCCAATTGGAAAATATATCGTTTGGGCAGCTTCAGTCGTTGTCTGCTGTGCCGGCCGATAGTCCAGTTTTGACCGGTGGCGATGAGGCGTCTTCTGCGTATGTGATTAGGCAGATATCCATTAGAAAGGGCAATGGGGTGGTCAAGCAGTGGGAGACAAATTGTACTCACGTCTTGCCGATGCACTCAGGTTGCTTGCTTTCTCTTTTCACATTAAGCAAGCGCGCGCACACACAATATCTTGTTTATATATCTGTTTCCATTAGTCAAGTTGCTTTAACTTCTTTTATTTCTTTTCAGCTGCTTGCAAGAATTACATAGATTATATGCATTTTAAAATATTTATTACTGTCATTAGTACCCAGTGAGTAATTTTTTATTCGATTTTAATTTCTCTTTGGAGCAGATTGGTTTTCACCTTCTTCAATAGATAGAATAGAGCGAAAGGTCGTGCTACATTTTTTCTCAGCGAAATCAGCTGACCATACACCAAAGAAGTACATGGAATGTCGGAATATTATTGTCGCCAAGTACCTGGAGAATCCAGAGAAGAGACTTTCGGTTTTTGACTGCTATGGTCTTATAGTTGGTATCGACATTGATGATATAATTCGAATTTTCCATTTTCTTAACAACTGGGGGATCATTAATTACTGTGCGCCTCCTCTGATTCATGAAAACAAAAATGATGTTTCCTATTTGAGTGAAGACGCTAAAGGGGAACTTTGTGTGCCAGCCACGTCTTTGAAAGCTATTGATAGCTTGATCCAATTTGACAAGGCTAAGTGCATGCTTAAAGCAGCAGATGTTTATCCTGAACTGGTTTCTAGAGGTCATCAGACCTCTGACCTGGACAGTATGATTCGCGTAGCACTGAATGAGACGTGCTGCAATCACTGTTCTCGGCCGCTGGCTTCGGTCTACTATCGGTCGCAGAAAGAGGTAACTCTCATGCCATTTTATACTCGCGTGTTCTTGTTTATTATGTAAATATTTTTGTTGCTTTTCGTGCTCACACCCTATTGGTCTTAGCTCTTAACGAGATTTCATCATTGGTACTTGGCAGTGATATTTCTGTTTTCTGCTTGCCCATGAATGCAGCTACCTGATATCTGGTGCAAAATGGTTTTTGTTTCTCTTATAACTTAGTGAAACTGTACCTGTATTTCCTTGTGGTTGATGACATAGAAGGTGCAATTAGAATAAATGAAAATCATAATCAGTATTCTGAAATCAGGAAAAGGAAGGGCCGACAACAAACCATGCTAAAATCACTTGATGCCTTTGCCCAAAAAGTTCCTACATTTAATTTGCCGTTTGTTTTACTTTTGTCCTGTTGCAATAACACTGCCCAATTGATGTGTAAACCAATACGTTATATGAAATGGCTCAACCAATCATGAACTCATGACTTACATATCTCTAGAAATTTGCATAGTGGTGTCAGTAGGAAACTCCTTTTCAGTTTCTGTTTTCCAAGCGCACGCATGGGGTGTTCGCAACAGACCGAGAAAAGTTGCTACGTAAAGTGAGGGCATGATCTGTCTTTAGCTGTTTCTTAAGGCTATACACGTTTTGGGTTAAAGTTGTGATTGGTGTCCTTATTTAATTAGAATTGATGGTTCCTTCTTTTTTGAATTAGATTCCGTTTATCATTTAGGCTTAAAAGAATTATGTTCTAGTTAGGATTTGTTTTCTTTTGGTTAATTAGGACTATATATTATTAAGTAGATGTAACTTACAAGATTTCAAGCGGTTTTTAGAATAAAATTGATTTGAGCTTTCCTCATTCCCAAAAGTGGAGTTTTTCCTTTTGTTACCAATTTCCTAGAATTCATTATCGAATCAATAGGATCTCGAAGAACTCAACTGTTATTGTTTCATACAACTAACGGATTTCTGGTATTTATTTCGCTTCAGCGTTGCATCAGTTAGTATCAAAGCTATGTTCGCTCTAGGATTAACTATGTCGCACCAAAGCTATATCTGACCTACAAATGTAGGAGTGATCTATGATCCCCAGTATCTTGGTCATAGGATTGGGCTGATCATGGAAAATCGGTTCAAGGTGGTGTTAGAGAATAAGGAAGAAGTGGTGGCCAAGCACCTATCCAAACGAGTGGTTGCGATGATTGGCAATCAACAACCCGTCAACCACAACCGTTATCGTGTCAATCTGGAGTGCGAGCCGAGGAGGAAGATGTGTGGGAGACCAATGAACATTTAGCGGTAAGTTTTAAAATGGAGGTGGGATGTGAGTCCTTTCTCTGATGATAGTTCGTTGAACCGAAGGTGCAACGAAGAATCACAAGATACTGAGTTAGTGTGTGCATTTGCCTACAATGACTATTCAGTCAACGGAGTTACCAAAGAAGGTTGCCGAATTTAGAGATAATCCAATCCAACTTCAAATTCTTTTGCAACGGTTTCATCGGGTGAGTCAAAATGTATTTGAAGCAACAATTTTGGTCATTGGCATAAGGATCCCTTTGGTATTGATTGTTCAAGTAGTTCACTATCTTGGTTCCTCGAAAGATTGATTATTTAGAACTTTATCACAAGTTACTAGGAAAATTGGATGGCTATGGTGATGAGTGCTCCTAAATTTTAAGTTCTTTCCAGGTACAAAGAATAATTTCAAAATATGTGATGGAAAAATCTCCCTCTAATTAAATACCTAGCAAGCGCACTAGTTATCAGAGCAGTATTTGCGCTGCAAGAGTCGAATCCACAAAGGCCTGACGGGATAACAAGAATGTATTGCAAATCAGAAAAGTAAATAAGAGGGTTTGTTTTTAATTAATTTAACTAAACTAATTATAAAAGATCACAGAATAAAGGCAAGGGTTGAATTCAAGATTGACCAACAAATTCACGAATTAGGGTTCACAATTACTATCACTTTATGCTCTTCACATAATCAATTCTTCAATCTCACTACAAGGGTTCGTTCACTTAAGTAAGAATTGGGACGGTTCGGTCGCCGGATTACAATTCTATTATTCTTGTCATATTATACATCCAAAAACTCATTAAGAACTTAAGAACACATGAACCGAAAGTCTTTTGTTTTCTATTACGGCGTCAATTGAATTTAATTATCAGTTTAGTGGTCAACGTATCAATTGCCCACATTACTCCAACAAGTGATAACCAAAAATTCTAAGGTCAAGAATATCTTAACATAAACCTGAAACCCTAGAATTGATGATAAATAAATTGACAATCAAGATAGAGAATGACTACTAAGATTATGATCACAACACTAATATCAAGCAATCTCTACTACCAATCCGCAAAACAAAGGAATTTAGCTACTCATGGACATAGCAAATATCACAAGAAATAAAGAAGAATTCTTAAACCTGGATATTATGCTTGAATATTAAAAACCCTTGAAACTTTTTTAAGATCCTTCAATACTAGAATAAAGCATAAGAGAAAAATAGTGGCTGGAGTTATCTATTTATACTAGGGAAATACAATGCTTTAAAAATAAGGAAACCCTAAAATCATTGTCCAATTAGGAAATTACAAAGCATCTGGATCACGGGGTTGCGGCCGCCCTTGGTCAAGGTGTGCGGCCGCCCTCGAGAATGTGGCAACAAACAAGCCCAAAGATATATCATTTGGATGTTTTAAAACACACCCATCAATGTGTTTTATGAAGCAAAACCAATTTTTTTAGGACAATTTTTCTTCAAGCGGAGGAGAATGATGCACGGAGAAATGAGGCGAATTACGCTGTTTCCCAAGCGTACGCATGGGGTGTTCGTGGCAGACCAAGAAAAGTTCCTAAATTAAGCGAGGGCATGATCTGAGTTAAGTGAGGGCATGATCTGGTGCTTTGTTAGCCGATTCTTGCTTTCCAAGGCTATATACGTCTTTGGTTAATGTTGTGATTGGTGTCAGTATTTAAGGGAGATTGTATATTTATACCCCTGTATTATAAGATTACATGCAAATATGCCCCTAAATGGCTTAATTATGACTTTTGCCCCTAAAGTATCCACTTGGAACCGCAGATATACCTTTCTATTAGTTTTCCGTCAAAAAATTGACGAAATTGCTGACTTGGCGGCCCATTTGGTCTTTTTGCATGTAAACGTAGAAGCAAATGCACATGTGTCATTATGATGTAAGATTTGAGGGGTATATATGCATGAAAGCCACAATTTAGAGGCATATTAACATGAGAAAACTGCATAAAAACTATTTAATGATAGATATGATAAAATGATGGTAGAGTGGTTGTTTAAGGAGATAAAGTTATAATAAGATTATTTTACATATCTTCGTAAACATAAATTCTCAAAATACGAATTTGTCCAATTCAAGTCACATCGATGACCCCTATTTAAAATCTTAACTTCATATAATAATTAAAAAATGTGTCACATAGATGACCCTATTAAAAGTTTTGATTGGCAAATATTATGACACTTTTTTAAACTTCTTAATTAATATAAATTATATATAAAAAAAAATTATCACATTTCGCACAAAATATACTAATAATATAACTATAAAATTATTATTATTTTTATTAACGTTAAATGTTTTAAAATAATGTATAAGAAAAAATTATTGAAAACGTCATAAGTTTTAATTATTTATTTATTAGTAAGAATAATATATTTAGATAAATCTTATTTTTTAATAAAAAATATAATTATCTGTTATGAAAAGTAATTTTATTAAACATTTTTTTTTGCAGTTTTCTCATGCAAATATGTCCCTAAGCTATGACTTTCGTGCATATATACTGCTTGCATCCTACATTAGCAATGTCATATGTGCATTCGCTTCCACGTGTACGTGCGAAAAGTCCAAATGGGCCGCCAAGTAAGTAATTTCGTTAAATATTTGACGGAAAACTAACAGAAGGGTATATCCGCGTTTCAAGTAGATACTTTAGGGCCAAAAACCCTAATTAAGCCGTTTAGGGGCACATTTGCATGTAACCCGATAGTTCAGGGGCATAAATATACAATCTCCCCAGTATTTAATTTGATTGATGTTTCTTTCTTTTTTAAATCAAATTGTTTATTTTAGCTAACATAGATGAATTAACGGCTGGGCTCGTCACATCCAAATCTGGTATTCAGATAATCGCTGTTATATAGATGTTTTTTATGCAACATATTTTCCAGGGGGTATAGGAAGAGTGTCTGAATTTAGTTAGAATTTGTTTTCTTTCATTTTAGCTAGGACTAATAAAGTATAAATATATGTAACCTACGGGATTTGAAGAGACTTTTTAGATTTTGGTTTGATAAAATTGATTTAAGAGTTGCTCTTTCCTGAAAGTGGAGTTTTTCCTTTCGTTACCAATTTTCTAGAATGTATTACTGAATCAATAGGATCTTGAAGAATACTCATCCGACATTGTTTCGTACAATCAACGGATTTGCAGTATTTATTTCGCTTCCGCACTGTGTCAGAGGACAATCTGAATCAGATTTGTTATGTTGATTACTAAAGCCATATCCCTTCATTGCATTAGGTGTTCTTTGTCTTTCCTGGCCAAATTCATCAAGTATTGCTGCAAAGGATAGTGGCCCTCCATGCCAGTCATATAATTGCCAATCCATCAGAGTCATGATGAGATTGATGACCAAATTATCAAGATCAAGCAACTAATTCCATGCATGTTTGTCTCGCTTGTTCCATTTTGATGTATGTAAATTATTTTGGTCAAATTCCACCTTATCTGACATCTCTTCATATCAATCCGTTTTAAAGGTGGAAGTACGGTATCTTAATCTATCCATTGTAAAACATTGGCATGCTGAAGAGACAGAAAGAGCAAAAAGAAAACAGAGCGAAGTAGAGAAAAAGAAGGCAGACAATCATATATGCGAGTGGAAATGTTTTAACCAAGGTTCTAAAAAACGCTAGGCGGCCGCTAGGCGCCGCAGGGGCGCCTACCGCCTAGGGGGGATCTAGGCGGGGCCGAGAATTCAGAAATAACTATAATATCCTAGACGGCACCTAGGCGTTTCATGAACGCCTAGTGCCTAGGAAGGGCCTAGGTGGGGGTCTTTTAGAACACTGGTTTTAACTGAATTTGGACTCAAACAATTGGAATGACTTATGAACAAAATGCATGAGCACACCCTTTTCCTTTTCTTTTTCCTGATATCAGAGTATCAAACACATTTTAATCATTTAAAATTTGTATTAGTCATTTCCCCCTTATTTAAGATAAAAGAACAAACACTATACTGAAACTTGTTTCCTAAGTGTTAAGTATAATAGTTGTGTTTATCCCACGCATCATGTGTTGGATGGCTAGTACTTGTAATGCTGTAGTATTGACATCATATTGCCTACTATGCATTGTTTGGTGACAGTTATTTCTTTTTCAGATTGATTTTGTGAAGTTCGATGCCACAAAAAATTATGGAGATCAGGATGGAGAAAGCTGGACTGATCAGGAGACATTGTCACTTCTTGAGGGCATCGAAATCTACAATAATAACTGGAATCAAATTGCAGAACATGTTGGTAATAAGACCAAAGCCCAGTGTGTTACTCATTTTATGCGCCTTGGTGCAGACCAGGGTTTATTCGATAATATAAGAATTCCACTCCTTCTCGGGCCATGTCGCCGAACTTAATCAATGGTGATGATTGTGGAAGATCACTATCCAAAATGAATGGGGAGTCTGCAGGTGATACTTTAAAATACTGTGATTCTTTACATCTGATGAATTTGATTCTACTTTTAGTATCAAATCACATTCAATATGTTTTGTTGTAATACTTTTGTGCTTATAGCATTCTACATTTTGCGTGCTCTCTTACTGATACAGGATCCATCCTTGACATCCATGGTTCTGAAACTAAGATTCCTTTTGCAAAATCTGGAAATCCTGTTATGTCCCAGGTTGGTTATCTTTCGCCCAGCAGTTTTTGCATGAAATTTATTATTCCACATCTGCAAGAATGCTACTACCTCAGTCCCAAAATGAATGTCCAAATCTTGACCAAGAGTAAATTTGAAAATTTGAACATTTATTTTGGGGCGGGGAGGGAGTAGAACCGATTTGGAATTTACTTGAAAATTTCTAATTGCTTAAAGCTTCCTGATTCTTAGTTTGCCAAAAAAAAATAGCTACTGCCATAAATATGTGATGAATAAAACCTATGTTCTACTATTGCAGTAGCTGGGAATTTAAGGGTCGAAGATTTTTTCTACTTCCTACATGGGATTTCCGAATATAAGATAGATGCATTAGCAGTTTAAATTTGAATCTGCCATTAACTGTTATTTTCTTATATGGCTTCCAGGATTATTTTCCAATTGATCTTCTTTTACTTGTACAAACTTTGCTTTTGGATTTTTAGGTTGCATTTCTGGCCTTTGCAGTGGATCCAAGAGTTACTGCAGCCTGTGCCCATGCATCCTAGGCAACATTGTCTGTTGGTGATCGTGCATCTGATTTAGGAAAGCTGGGGATGGTTAACGGTTCTGCATCTGGCAATAGGTATCTCTCTCTCTCTCTCTCTCTCTCTCTCTCGTCGTTTCTTCTCTTATACTCCCTCCGTCCCTCTTTAATTTACAAAAATGGAGTTGGGCATAACAAATAAGGAGAAAGTGGAATAGGTGATGTGTTGTGACCGTAGATAGTTGGGTAGGAGAGAGAAAATATGGTAGAGAATAGTTATTGGGTAGTTGTTGTGAGTATGGCAAGTGGGTCCCATTATTTAAAAAGTACTAAAAAGTTTCAATTTGAGAATTTTGTATATTAAAGTGGGACTCTCAAAATGGCAATTTTGTATATTAAAGAGGGACGGAGTACATCTTATAATAGTGATTAATCTTTATTGGTTATTCCAGATTATTTGGTTTGATTTGTGGGATTTCTGTTTTGAAGGATGAATTCGGAAAGTTGGAATGCCAATGAAAGGGGTCCTAGCGCGGATATTACAAACTTAGTTCAGCAAAAAGGTTAGCTATTAACTTGGTGGTTTGTTAATTATTACTCCGTTTTCTGACTTCTAATTACATGTTGGAAAATAATTTGCAGAAGAAGTGGGTCAAGATGATATAGATGATTTGCCTTTATCTTGTGAAAGACGGCAAAAAGCAGCAAGAGCTGGTATGTCTGCTGCTGCAATGAAGGCAAAGCTGTTTGCAGATCATGAAGAACGTGAAATTCAAAGACTATCTGCTAATACGGAGTATTATAAATCATCAGGTAATGTTTTTGCTTAATCAGATTTGTTATGTTGATTACTAAAGCCGTATCCCTTCATTGCATTAGGTGTTCTTTGTCTTTCCTGGCCAAATTCATCAAGTATTGCTGCAAAGGATAGTGGCCGTCCAGGACAGTCATATAACTGCCAATCCATCAGAGTCATGATGAGATTGATGACCAAATTATCAAGATCAAGCAACTAATTTCATGCATGTTTCTCACGCTTGTTCCATTTTGATGTATGTAAATCATTTTGGTCAAATTCCACCTCATCTGACATCTCTTTGTATCAATTCGTTTTAGAATACTATTGATTTTGATTTGCAATTGCAAATGGCACGGACTCAGACGAGTAAGTTGTGTTGTCCAGGGTTCGACCTGGATTGAAACGCGAATTTGCGTTTGCAATGCAGTCTCAATCAGCATATTCCGGTTCTTTTGGCCAGACGCGTGCTCGCCGGGCGATGAATGCGCTTGAGAATTCAAGCAGCAAGAAATTGAAGATTGATGAAACGAAGGAGAATGTTGGGACTGATGCTGAGACGAATCCGGTCTACCAGAAAGAGGAGGATAAAACGGATGTGGTGGTTGTCTCTAGCGATGATGAGATGAGGAGCAGCTCTGTTGAACTGGTCGAACAAATGCGATCTGGGTCGGGGGATGACTTTGTGAACAATGAGCCGACATGCAGCCAGAAAGAGCTATTGATAGTGAAGAGAATGGTGGAAATGTTTGTCGGAGAGAAATTCGCGGCCTGGTTCGAAACCAAAGGCGAAGGCGGATGGTAAAAATGATGAAGTTGAAGGGAGCAGTAGGACGATAAATAGCAATTTGGAGTTGAAAATGTCAAAGAAGATTGGTTTGAAGAGGTTACCAACCAAGCTGAAGGAGCTTCTTGACACAGGTTTGTTCGAGGGCTTACCAGTGAAGTACCTTCGAGGCCTGAAGGTGAAATTATTATGTCCCCATTTCGCAATGGTTAAAGTGGAATTAGGTGTTTAAAATTTTGTTTTTGTTTTCTGGTAAATGCATGATTGTGAATTAGGGTTTATGCTTCTCGTGAAATAATGTAGGTAAGAGATCAGTCAGAAACAGGGTTACAAGGAATAATCAAGGGCTCTGGGATATTGTGCTTTTGTGATGATTGTAATGGAGCTCAAGTAAGTTGTATTATGTGCCCTTTTCGTTGCATATTGTTACTTGAGTGTACTTAATTTTCTTATGATCATACTTTTGTAGGTTGTCACTCTTAATCAGTTTGAGATGCATGCCGGTAGTGCAAATAAGCGTCCACCGGAGTATATATACTTGGAAAATGGTAACACCCTTCGAGATGTTCTGAATGCATGCAAAAATGTTCCGTTGGAGGAATTGGAAACAGCTATTTAGGTTGCAGTCGGTTTAGCTAAAAGCCAACTGAGATTTTGTCTCAAGTGCAAAGGTGCTTTATACTGTTGTTTCAATGTGTCAAGTGTAATTATCTATTTCTCAAAAAATCACATATGCGAGTGGAAATGTTTTAACTGAATTTGGACTCAAATAATTGGAATGACTTATGAACAAAATGCATGAGCACACCCTTTTCCATTTCCTTTCCTTTTTCCTGATATCAGAGTATCAAACACATTTTAATCATTTAAATTTTGTATTAGTAATTTCCCCCTTACTTAAGATAAAAGAACAAACAATATACTGAAACTTGTTACCTAAGTGTTAAATATAATAGTTGTGTTTAACCCACACATCATGTGTAGGATGGCTAGTGTTGTGGAATAAGCCCTCCAACACCCAAGCAAATCGCAAGAAATCACCGCACCACAAACAAGCACAAGAAATAATAAAGCAAAGCAAAAGACAAAGGAACACAAGAAATTGTTTACCCAGTTCGTCAATATGTTTGACTACGTCTGGGGGCACTACCAAGCCAGGATCTTGCACTATAATATGTAAATCTGCAGTTACAATGAGTATGGGGGCGGAACATTGCTTAAATATGCACCCTAGAATAATACCTAAACCTAAACACAAAAGAAATCCCGAAAATACTGCTCTTTCCCGAATTCCCGTCCCGGCACCGAGCGCCCGCTTACCTCTCGCCAAAAACCAATTCCTTCTGATCAAAACCGAGCGCCCGCCTGGTCTCAAATGCAGATTTTCTTCCCTTTGTTTCCTTTACGATCTCTATTCCAACAATCTCCCACCTAGATATCAATCCGTGTATTCAAACCCCGTATCCGTCTTCAACTTATCCTTAGTGCCATAGTGCTCACCTTGATCATGGTAGTGACATCCTCCTTCCCTATTCTCGAAGCCCCGTTAAACTTATCCTTGCTTGAGAAACCTGGAGCCTTGCCATCCGATCTACACTCTCTGTTAGATCTGCGCAGCGGAATATCCGGTCCTGGAAGATCACAATCCAAAATGAATGGGGAGTCTGCAGGTGATACTTTAAACTGGTGTCATTCTTTGAATCTGATGAATTTGATTCTGCTTTTAGTATCAAATCACATTCAGTATGTTTCGTTGTAATACTTTTGTGCTCATAGCATTCTACATTTTGCATGCTGTCTTGCTGTGCTCATAGCATTCTACATTTTGCATGCTGTCTTGCTGATACAGGATCCGTCCTTGACATCCATGGTTCTGAAACTAAGATTCCCTTTGCAAAATATGGAAATCCTGTTATGTCCCAGGTTGGTTATTTTTCGCCCAGCAGTTTCTGCATGAAATTTATTATTCCATGTCTGCAAGTATACTAGCACTGATTTGGAATTTATCTGATCCATTTCTAATTGCTTAAAACTTCCTGATTCTTAATTT